>CM029015.1:150882626-151580125 GCA_016801055.1 Panax notoginseng | reverse complement strand
AAGTTATACATGTTAATTGGGGTTAATTGGTGTTAAAAATAAAGACAGTAGCTTTGTTCTGTTCTTCGTGGTTGGGTTCTGCAAGTTTCGGCGCCCCAGCGTCAAAATTTGAGCCCCAGCGCCAAAAATCGCGCCCCGGCGCCAAAATTCGCGCCCCAGCGCCAGAAGTTGGCGGCGCCCACGCTGAAATTCGCGCCCCAGCGCCACTAGTTGGCTTAGTCCTCGCGCCCCAGCGTGGGGACAGAAGTCTGACTTGGACAATTTTGACCTCCTAATAAAATGCCATAACTTCCTCATACGAACTCCGATTGAGGATGATTCAAGATGATCCGGAACGAGGACGAGTAGACCTACAACTTTTGTTCTTTAAGTTTTTCAATTTGAGGTCACTAGGATAGGTCAAAATGGTTATCTTTAGGACTATTGTGGTTTTCGGAGGCAATCGGAGGTGTCGGGCATGCACATATGCATGTGTAATTCTCCAACCATAAAAGATGATGTCCTAAGTTATAAAACATGAATCTTAGTAAATATAATGATGCTTAACATTAATAAATAATGTATTAGATAAGTTATAGAAGCATAGTAAGCATACACAAGAGAGGCAAATCGGGCGTGTGGACGATTGAACGTCGAAACGCCGTGCCAAGTGTTAATGAACTTAAAAAGTGTTTAATTCAATTGAAATGAATGGTATAGGATATGAAAATGTTTAAAATAAAACCAATAAGTAGTCCTAGCAAGACTTAAGCACTTAAACTTCGAGTTTGACTAAGAAGAAATATAGTGAGTCATAAGTCGAAAAGTTAACACAATTAATTGACCATTGTGTATTTATTAATAGGAAAGATTATGAGATGTGGAGTAGAGTTTGCATTACAATTGCTATGTGTTGTTATGTGACTAATAGTTGATGTGTATGATTATATATTTGTGTAGGGCACGTGAAGTGCAGATAACTGTAAGCTGTTAAGCATTATTGGTAAACAACGATCAAGGCAAGTCTTTCGTTTCCTATTTTTTTACGTGGACTTGATGAACTATTTTAAATTGCATGATATGTTATGCATGTTGAAATCATGAAATGTTAAAGTCAATAATGACTGCATGTTTTGGCTAAGTAATGATGATTGAGTAAGGAACTCAATCTTTATATTTGCTATGTGAATTAAAAGCATGTATGCTATGTTACTTTAATGAGATGTATATCGAGCATGTTATTATGTGCTATGTGATGCATGAAAATTGTTTAACTTTGCTGGGCTGTCGAGCTCACTCTTGCAATAACCACTTTTGCAGGTCAAGATTTTAATGTAAAGATACGTGCTATGTGAGTTATAGTGATCTATATTCACGAAGATTACTTATGTATTATGAGAAATGTATTCATATTTTGAAACGTAACATGTTATTGAATTGTAAGTTGAGCTATCCAATGTATATGGATATTTAGTTATGATGTAAGAACTTTGTATAGTCATTTTGTTGTAACGATTCATGATAAGATTGAATCAAAGAGATGTAATGTAATGGTTGCGATTCAGGGCAAGAAAGAAGGAAATGTATAAAAGTTTTAAATATTCTGCAATTTTATTAAGTTTAACATCGAATAATGATGTATTATTTAGAGGTTGAATGTATGGTTAATAACGACCGAAATCGGGATTTAAATTGTATAAATTTTAGGGTCGTTACATGTTCATTTATGGGTAGTAATAATGAAATCATTAAAACTACTAAAAAATGTTAAATAATATGTTTGACTTGAAAAACATAGGTGTTGCCGATGTAATATTAGGAATTAAAATTTCTAAAACATCTGATGGATTAGTGTTATCACAATCACACTACATTGAGAAAATACTCAGGAAATTCAATCAATATGATTGTAATCATGTGGGAACACGGTAGATATAAATCTACACTTGTCTAAAATTAAAGGAGAGAGCATATCACAACTTAAGTATGCATAAATAATTAGAAGCCTTATGTACTTAATGATTTGTACACGTCCTGACATAGCACAAGCTGTCAATAAATTGAGTAGATTTACAAGCAATCCAGGACAAGATCACTGGAAAGATATTATAAGAGTTTTAAGGTATTTAAAGTATAATCAAAAATTTTGGATTGTAATACTCAAGATATCCAGCAGTATTTGAAGGATACTGTGATGCGAATTGGATATCGATACGAAAGACTCTAAATCCACAAGTGATTTTGTGTTTACACTAGGTGGAGGAGCAATATTGTGACGCCCCCCAAAATAGGTTACAACACTCATTCTGAGTCGCCAAATACATGGTACAGAAAGCAAACTACAACTTCAATAATACAATTGTCGTGCAAAATATGACAACACATACTGTGATTTAAATACAACTATTGTCTTCTGGACAATATCCACACTCAAATAAATCCTCATTATAATTATTCAAGCACTATTTTACAGAAAATAGTGAGGACTGCTAAAACATCTTTCTAGAACCATCACTCCATACCCCGACTAGATCCTGCTATGTTTTCACCTCCTGAAAGAAAAATAGAACAAAAAGACAAAGGTGAGCTCAACTAGCCCAGTAAAGAATATTATGACTAAGATAATATACAACAAATTATCGTTAGTCTTCTACACAGGAAAAATCTGATAGAATATAATCGACAACAAGTTTAGACCAACAACTGCAGTGGAAACAACAAACCATTAGAAGAGTCAAGTAGAGAAAGATTCTACTATCTTCTAAGATTTAAAAGTCCATCATCAATATTTTATCCCTGTAACATCAATTAATAATCATCTTTATCCAAATATTCATCTTTGCACTACAGGCCAAAGATATTCATTTGTATCACCTGTCATCATGTTTCATCTCAACACCTGTTCATCTTTGCACTACAGGCCAAAGATATTCATCAAGTAATCATACATCTTTGCACTACAGGCCAAAGATATTCAGTAATATCATCATTTAGGACTGAGGATGATGAAAATATCTTAAAGAGAACGAATCCAGTGAGACAGAAGGACAAATATTAGGGATTCGTATAACAGTTTATCCAAGATCAATAATACTTCATAATAATCAATTATGAAGCAGAATTCAAAAATAAAGATCAAAACATGGATACAATCAAAGATAGTAACCATAATAGACATCTTGGACAAAAAGGGAAATTTTTTATTTTTCTGGTGAATAGTGCCGTATTCGTGAATAGTACCGTATACGTGAATAGTAACCCCGACACAAAAAGTTCCAAATTTGATAAAAACTCATATCAATATTTCAGCATAATGATATTGAAGAAAATAATATCCCTTACCTCAAAATATCAGTACTTCCTGGTGGAATACGGGTATAAGGCTGAAAGAAACTTGCTCTGATGAATAGAAACTCTCAAAGTATCTAAATACTCACAAAATACACTCAATAATCTAGAGAGAGAAAGAGAGAAACTTGTTTTCTGGTGTGATTTTCTATTCTAACTTAGCCCTCTATTTATAGGAAAATGTTAGCACGACGAAGCAGACTTAACCTGCAACCTGATGGCTTTTACCTGCTACTATTCCACCCACCACATTTGAATAAAAATCTCAGCACATTTTTTCACCAACCAAGAGTGGGGCCCACCAATTCGAGAATTTTTTATCAAATGATAAACTCTCGAAAATTCAACAATTTCTGAACCAGTCATCTTGTAAAATTCATAATAAATCATACGTTCATTTTTTAACGGTTCAAAATTTGTGGACATATATAACATATTCAAAATTACCATTCCAAAACGCGTATTAAAAATTCAAACCCCCGCAAAATATCTCAAAAACCCTGATTTTTAATACCTCCATTCCGACAAAAATACTGATAAAAACCTCAACATTAACTCCTTCATTTTTAACCACAAAAATATATCTCTCATTTATATCCACATAAAATAAATATTTCCTTATCATATGAATCAATAATTAATTATTCACAAATAATATTACAGAATCACATTTATGACAACAAGGCCGTTCCCAAGAAAGAGGGGGCTTTCCGATAAGGATTTCTCCTTACTGGCGCGCAATTAGATGACCAAACCTCTCCTTAGACAGAACTTTCTAGAGATTGTTAATAATGTTATCTAATAATATTATTCAAATAAAATGAATTATTGATCTGATAATGAAAAATACTGTGTAGCAACAATTATTGAAACAACAATAATATAAAATATCAACGCAACAATTATTGAATCAATAAAATAAAATATTGAACAATAACTACTGTAACAATTATTGAGTAGTGCCTTCTTACGTAAGAATCAATAATTGGTGCAATACCGTGTGCTACTGTAATTTAACCACCGGGTATTCCAATAGTATTAACGGTAACAACTACGCCGTTATTTATAAATAACTTATACTTGTCGTTTTTTTCATCCAATCGCTTTCCGTTATGGGGCCCACACAAGGCTGCGTCGTTGTACGAATATTCCCCGACATCAAGAATATTTCACGACCAAACGAATATTCCCCGACAAAATGAATATTTTATAACCACTTGCTTATTTTGCAAAATTTGCACATTTCACCCATAACCAAAGTATTATATCAAATTAACCCCTTATTATTTACAATAATATTTAGAGAAAATTTGATTTTATTCATTAATAAGTTGGGGTCTTACAACCTCCCTTCCTTATGAAATTTCATCCTCGAAATTAACGTACGTACCTGATGTTTCAAAAAGGTGAGGATACCTCGCTTTCATTTCTGATTCCAACTCCCAGGTCATTTCTTCAATAGCATGGTTTTCTCCACAAAACCTTAACTTGTGGTATAACCTTCGTGCGTAGGACATGCTCTTTCCTATCCAAGATCTTAACAGGTACCTCCTCGTACGTTAAATCTTCAGCTATCTCGTATGGTTCTAACTCAATAATTTGGTTCGGGTCTTTAACATATTTACGAAGCATAGATATGTGAAAAACATTATGAACACGAGACATGCTTGGAGGTAATGCGAGCCTATATGCCACATTTCCTATTCGCTCAAGAATCTCAAATGGACCAACAAATCTTGGATTGAGCTTTCCTCTCTTCCCAAATCTTGTAACTCCCTTCCATGGTGCAACACGTAATAATACATGATCCCTAATATTAAATTCCACGTCCTTCCGATGAAGATCCGCATAACTCTTTTGTCGATCATGTGCCGTTTGTATACGTTGTCGAAACGTTTGGATCTTCTCTGTAGTAATGCGTACCAACTCTGGTCCCAACAATGTTGCTTCACCCACCTCGTCCCAGCATACTGGAGAACGACATTTTCTTCCATACAACGCCTCGAATGGAGCCACACCTATGCTCGCCTGATAACTGTTGTTGTAGGAGAATTCTACCAATGGTAGGTACTTATCCCAACTTCCTTTGAGATCTAGGACACAAAGTCTTAATAGATCTTCAAGAGTTTGAATAGTCCTCTATGATTGTCCGTCCGTTTGAGGATGGTATGCCGAACTGAATTGTAAATCCGTGCCCATAGCTTTCTGCAAGCTAACCCAAAATCGTGAAGTGAATCTTGGGTCACGATCTGAAACTATGGATACTGGCATGCCATGCAATCTCACAATCTCGTTCACGTACATACTAGCAAGAAGTTCAAGGGAATAAGTCTCACGTATCAGCAAGAAATGAGCGGACTTGGTTAATCTATCAATAATAACCCAAATCGCATCTATGCCTTGAGAAACCTTGGGAAGACACGTAACAAAATCCATAGTAATGTGTTCCAACTTCCATTTCGGAATCTCAAGTGGTTGCAATGGACCCTTTTGTACTTGATGCTCTGCTTTTACACGTTGACAAGTTAAACATCTCGAGATAAACTCTGCGATCTCTCTTTTCATATTGCTCCACCAAAATGTATATCGAAGATCGTGATACATTTTGGTACTCCCAGGATGGATTACAAACGGTGTGTTGTGTGCCTCCATCATTATTCTATGCTTCAAGTCAAAATTGTTAGGAACACAAAGTCTGGAGTTGACTCAAAGTATTCCTTCTTCATCGATTCCTGCTTCTGGAATAGCACTTTCTTCTTCATACGCATCAGCTCCATGTCCGTAGCTTGAGCAGCTTTAACTTTATCGATTAAAGTCGGTTTTACTCGTATATTTGATATCATCATGTGGGTACTTGGAGCCTTCATCTCTATCTCCATCCTTTGCAAGTCATACAAAATGGGCCTTTGTGTTAACAACATTGCACTCGTACCCGCATATGATCTTCTACTTAATGCGTCAGCTACTACGTTTGCTTTTCCAGGATGATATTGGATGGTATGATCGTAATCTTTCAACAGCTTGAGCCAACGTCGCTGTCACATGTTGAGTTCCTTTTGGGTGAAGAAATATTTGAGGCTTTTATGATCTGTATAGATCTCCACTTTCTCCCCATACAGGTAGTGTCTCCAGATCTTCAACGCAAAAACGACTGCTGCCAACTCCAAATCATGAGTAGGATAATTCCTCTCATATTCTTTGAGTTGTCGTGAGGCATAGTCTATGACTTTCCCATGTTGCATGAGAACACATCCTAACCCTTTGCCTGAAGCATCGCTGTAGATAACAGATCCATCCGAACCAGATGGAATTGTCAGAACAGGTGCCGAAATGAGTCTCCTCTGGAGTTCTTGGAAACTCTTCTCGCATTCCTCACTCCATACGAATTTTGTATCTTTCCGAGTCAGCTGAGTTAACGGAGTAGCGATTCGAGAAAATCCTTCCACAAATCTCCGATAATAACCAGCTAAGCCCAAAAAGCTACGTACTTCGGTTACCGACTTCGGTTGCTCCAACTTTGTATGGCTTCAATCTTCGCTGGATCTACAGATACTCAATGTTTTGACACCACGTGCCCAAGGAATGCTACTTCCTCAAGCCAGAACTCGCATTTCTTCAATTTGGCATATAGCTTATTTTCACGAAGCCTTTGCAGTACCAGCTTCAAATGGCGCTCATGATCTTCATGGCTTTTGGAATAGATGAGGATGTCATCAATAAAGACAACAACGAACTGATCCAAATATTCTTTGAATACACGGTTCATCATATCCATGAAGGCAGCAGGAGCATTAGTCAATCCAAAAGACATGATTAAGAATTCATAATGCCCGTACCGAGTTCTGAAGGCAGTCTTTGGAATATCCTCAGTTTTAATCTTCAGTTGATGATATCCAGAACGAAGGTAGATCTTTGAAAAGAATTGTGTTCCTTGTAACTGGTCGAACAGGTCATCAATGCGAGGTAGCGGATACCTATTCTTGATGGTGACATGGTTCAATTCTCGATAGTCAATACAAAGTCGCATACTCCCATCTTTCTTCTTTACGAATAAAATAGGAGCACCCCAAGGAGACGTACTAGGACGAATAAAACTGATGTCCAACAATTCCTGTAGTTGGACTTTTAACTCCTGAAGTTCAATAGGAGCCATTCGATATGGAGTTTTAGAAATGGGCTTTGTACCGGGTTCAAGGTCAATAAAGAATTCAACTTCACGTTCTGGGGGGTAGACCAGGAAGTTCTTCAGGAAATACATCGGGAAATTCTCTAACAATAGAAATATTATTCAAATCTAACTTGTCTTTGTTCAAATCCATAACATGGGCTAAGAAAGCTTGACATCCGTTTTTCAATAAACGAATAGCTTTGTGGCTTGATATGACAGTGACTGATTTTAGTGGTTTAGTAGTTTAAATTCGTATGACAGGTTGGTTAGGAATATGAAAACTAACAACCTTACGAAAACAATCAATTTTAGCATGATGAGTGGTTAACCAATCAATTCCTAAAATCACATCAAAATCAAGTATCTTTAAAGAGATAAGATCAACAGGTAATGTGATAGTGCCAACTTGGATCATGCAAGATTTATAAACTGTAGATGTAACGAAGGTTTCACCCAACGGAGTTTCAACAAATAAGTTAAAGTCCAATTTCTCCGGAGTCAAGTTTAAACGTTGAGCACAAGCAGGAGAGATAAAAGAATGGGTAGAACCGGTATCTAGTAAAGTATAAACTTCACAAGAATTCAAGATTAGCTTACCCGTGATCACCTCGTTCGGGTTTCTCGCGTTTTGGCAAGTCACGACAAACGCCCTTCCAGGAACCGCTGATTTCGACTTATCCGGGACAACTTTTGGAGTCACCATCCCCGCTGAACTTGGTTTTGCTACAGAACACTCTCGAGCTATATGACCCTCCTTTCCACAGTTATAACATACCTTGGATTGTTGTGGGCAGTTTGGGCTGATATGTCCCTCTTTCCACATTTGTAACATACGACCGGTGGTCGTTCTCCTCCCCTAGAAACAGTTGATGTTTGTGTTGACGTCTTCACGTTATCATTGTTGTACCTTCTCTTCTTGAAATCTCCTCCCGACTCGCTCCTTCTATTATCACGACCACGATTACCACCAGAGTGGTTACTGCTTTTGTCCGAATGTTTTCCTTCCTGCTGGTTTTCATTGCTTCGATGACTGCCGCCACCGGTATGACCCTGATTGTGGTCCCTCGGTTGCACATACTCATTATCTCGCTCTAATAATTGAGCCCTGTTTACAACATCTGAATATAAAGAAAATTTATAAGAGATAAGATATTGCCGAATCTCAGGTTTTAGACCTCTCAGAAACATCCTTATCATTCGTTCCTCATTTTCGACCAAATGAGGTGCAAACCTGGATAACTCTGCAAACTTCGCCTCGTACTAGGACACCGTCATGTTGTTTTGATCCAGTCTGATAAACTCCACCTCCTTCATATGACGAATACTTTCAGGAAAGTACTTGTCATTGAACAGTTTTTGAAATATTTCCTAGGACATGTTGAGTGCGTCAGGCTGGGTACGCTTCACAGACTCCCACCAGTAGTCTGCCTCACCGCGGAACATAAAGGTGGCGAATGGAACCTTCTGTTCCTCCGTGCATCCCAAGACATCGAATATCTTGGTAATTTGCTTGACCCACGTTTTCGCCATGATCGGATCCAGCTTTCCCTTAAATTCTGGTGGTCCCAATTCTTTGAAATGCTTAGCTGTGACAAACCGCGCGTTGTTATCATTTCCACCCGTATTCTGCACACGAGTCTCCCTCGTCTGATTTTACATAAACTGCAAAAAGCTCTTAAACATTCCATCATTCATCGTTTGCTCGGTAACGTTGTTTACAGGAGGAATATTGCCTTCCTATTGCACGTTCCCCTGGGTGGTGATCAAAGGTGTCTCCACGGTCTGATTTACTCCATTATTAACGTTCTCAGCTGCCATTCTTAAATACTGCCATAAAATAAGGGTTAATAGTCATGTCATATATTATCTCTATACTCTGACCGACCAAATAAACACCAAATAAACTTAGTCAGGTCATACTAGCAAAGGAATTTCCAGTCTCTCCCTCCTAGTTCTTGTCTCACATCTCAGCCAGGGATCATATCCCTAAGCTCTGATACCAACTGTGACGCCCCCAAAATAGGTATACAACACCCATTCTGAGTCGCCAAATACATGGTACAGAAAGCAAACTACAACTTCAATAATACAATTGTCGTGCAAAATACGACAACACATACTGTGAGTTTAAATACAACTATTGTCTTCTGGACAATATCCACACTCAAATAAATTCTCATTACAATTATTCAAACACTATTTTACAAAAATAGTGAGGACTGCTAAAACATCTTTCTAGAACCATCACTCCATACCCCGACTAGATCCTGCTATGTTCTCACCTCCTGAGAAGAAAAATAGAACAAAAAGGCAAAGGGTGAGCTCAACTAGCCCAGTAAAGAATATTATGACTAAGATAATATACAACAAATTATCGTTAGTCTTCAACAGGGAAAAATCTGATAGAATATAATCGACAACAAGTTTTAGATCAATAACTGCAGCGGAAACAGTAAACCATTAGAAGAGTCAAGTAGAGAAAGAATTCTACTATCTTCTAAGATTTAAAAGTCCATCATCAATATTTTATCCCTGTAACATCAATTAATAATCATCTTTATCCAAATATTCATCTTTGCACTACAGGCCAAAGATATTCATTTGTAACACCTGTCAGTCATGTTCATCTCAACACCTGTTCATCTTTGCACTACAGGCCAAAGATATTCATCAAGTAATCATATATCTTTGCACTACAGGCCAAAGATATTCTGTAATATCATCATTTAGGACTGAGGATGATGAAAAATATCTTAAAAAAAATGAATCCAGTGAGACAGAAGGATAAATATTAGGGATTCGTATAACAGTTTATCCAAGATCAATAATACTTCATAATAATCAATTATGAAGCAGAATTCAAAAATAAAGATCAAAATATGGATACAATCAAAGATAGTAACCATAATAGACATCTTGGACAAAAAGGGAAAATTTTTATTTTTCGGTGAATAGTGCCGTATACGTGAATAGTAACCCCGACACAAAAAGTTCTAAATTTGATAAAAACTCATATCAATATTTCAGCATAATGATATTGAAGAAAATAATATCATTAATAAGAAAATAATATCCCTTACCTCAAAATATCAGTACTTCTGGTCGGAATACCGGTATAAGGCTGAAAGAAACTTGCTCTGATGAATAGAAACTCTCAAAGTATCTAAATACTCACAAAATACACTCAATAATCTAGAGAGAGAAAGAGAGAAAACTTGTTTCTGGTGTGATTTTCAATTCTAACTTAGCCCTCTATTTATAGGAAAATGTTAGCACGCCGAAGCAGACTTAACCTGCAACCTGATGGCTTTACCTGCTACTATTTCCACCCACCACATTTGAATAAAAATCTCAGCACATTTCTTCACCAACCAAGAGTGGGGCCCACCAATTCGAGAATTTTTTATCAAAATGATAAACTCCAAAAATTCAACAATTTCTGAACCAGTCATCTCGTTAAATTCATAATAAATCATACGTTCATTTTTTAACGGTTTAAAATTTGTAGACATATACTCAACTTATATATTTATAACATATCTAAAAATTACCACGATCCAACGGTCGTATTAAAAATTATAACCCCCGCAAAATATTTCAAAAATCCTGATTTTTAATACCTCCATTCCGACAAAAATACTGATAAAAACCTCAACATTAACTCCTTCATTTTTAACCACAAAAATATATCCCTCATTTATATCCACATAAAATAAATATTTCCTTATCATATGAATCAACAATTAATTATTCACAAATAATATTACAGAATCACATTTATGATAACCAGGCCGTTCCCAGGAAAGAGGGGGCTTTCCAATAAGGATTTCTCCTTACTGGCGCGCAATTAGATGACCAAACCTCTCCTTAGACAGAACTTTCTAGAGATTGCCAATAATGTTATCTAATAATATTATTCAAATAAAATGAATTATTGATCTGATAATGAAAAATACTGCGTAGCAACAATTATTGAAACAACAATAATATAAAATATCAACGCAACAATTATTGAATCAATAAAATAAAATATTGAACAATAACTACTGTAACAATTATTGAGTAGTGCCTTCTTACGTAAGAATCAATAATTGGTGCAATACCTTGTGCTACTGTAATTTAACCACCGGGTATTCTAATAGTATTAACGGTAACAACTACGTCGTTATTTATAAATAACTTATACTTGTCGTTTTTTTCATCCAATCGCTTTCCGTTATGGGGCCCACACAAGGTTGCGCCGTTGTACGAATATTCCCCGACATCAAGAATATTTCACGACCAAACGAATATTCCCCGACAAAATGAATATTTTATAACCACTTGCTTATTTTGCAAAATTTGCACATTTCACCCATAACCAAAGTATTATATCAAATTAACCCCTTATTATTTACAATAATATTTAGAGAAAATTTGATTTTATTCATTAATAAGTTGGGGTCTTACAAATATCATGCATGGAAATCTTCTAGACAAACATGCATTGCTCGATCAACGATGGAATCTTAGTTTATTGCATTGGATAAAGCTGGAGAAGAAGCTGAATGGCTTCATAATTTTTTAGAAGATATTCCTATGTGGCCTAAACCTGTGCCGCCTATTTGTGTCTATTGTGATAGTCAATCAGCAATTGGAAGGGCACATAGTCATATGTATAATGGTAATTCTAGACATATTCGTCGTAGACATAATACCATAAAATAATTGTTCTCTAACGACATTATGTCTATTGAGTACATAAAGTCGAAAGAAAATATAGCGGATCCGTTAACTAAAGTTTGACTAGAGAGCAAGTAAAAAATAATTTTGAGGGGAATGGGTTTAAAGCCTATAAACAAGGATCGTCGTGATGGAAACCCAACCTAGTTGACTGGAGATCCCAAGATCTAGGTTCAAAGGGACAACTAAATTGTGAATGATTCAATCAAATCACTATGAAGAAATTAATTTCTTATGCTCATTCCTATGATACGAGATAGTGATACCTGCAGCGGTTACAGGATAAGCTATGCTTTTAATGATTCTTAAATCTTGATAAATATATGGAGTATGACAGTATACTTTTATTAAGAATCACTTATGTGAGTGTGAACTGGGCCAATTCTATGAGAAGGATAAGGCTATACTTCTCTAAAGCACTCATAAATTCGGGATTGTTCAGGGCTAAAATGAACAAAAACATGAAGACCAAATAATGTTTAGAAAGATTCTGTGTGAATTACTATTGTCTCGATTTACACAAACGATTAGACAGTTCAAGACATCACGTTCACTGGACAACCGGTAAACCCGATAGTCTTTCACAAGGGAAGGTTCAAAGCCAAAAGCTACCTCTCTTGATACAGATGATTTCTAATTCTGTCTCTCTCTCTCTCTCTCTCAGAGTATGCATTACATTTACATAAGGCTGGCAGTCAATATCATTCATGTGGGGGGATTGTTAGTATTTGAGCATAAATAAATGTGGATGTCATTAATTATTTTTATTGATTTCATATATTAACGTATTCTACTCCATGAATAGATTAAATTAAGTATTTGGAAGCTCAAATCCATGGAGTAATGAAAGAGATATTAACTCTCAAAGATCACACTTGGAAATGATAAATGATAATAAATACATGTGGGAAAAACCAAGTCCCACATAGGTTAGGAATTAAAGTTTTTATATGTTTATATACAAGAAAAGTGCTCTTGGATTTGGGCCCCAAGGGGCACCCCACTTTTGTGAAAGTAGTATGCATACAAGCCAATCATGTATGATGATAAATCATATACTTTGTAATCAATCTTATTTATTTATAATAAAAGAATTATTTATTAAAGGCATTTATTATCTACATGGTGTTGTTTTAATAATATGTGATAAACTCATAGTTTTAAGCAATACTTTTAGAATCATGATGAGATCATGCTAATGAGATCTAAATTCTTAGATAGCTTAAAACTAAAATGTTCCCAATCAATGGATTACTAAAAAGGGGATTAGTGAATCCGGATAGATTGGTATGTACGTTGCTTGCTCATTGGATGAGGATGATTGATCTCATGATCATTTGTGTGGAGACACTAAAGCAAGTATGTAGGTTCTTATTAGAGAATAAGTTCACTGAACGTGACTCGCTAAGGAATACCTAATGGAGTTTTACTTGTCTGTCAATAGGAATTCCTGTAGTGATAGTAGTACAAATGATCCTTAGACATGAGATCATCATAGTATCTTATATATAATGAATTACACTTTGACTTATTCCTTAAGACTCTTAGAGTATATCAAATGCTATGCTTGGGTGTAATAAGTTATATATGAAGATAATGAATGATCAATAAAGAATCTACCACTTCTAGTAAAAGAAGAGAAATGTCCTATATGATTCGATAAATGACAACCCAGGAATCCTTGGCCAAGGTGGAATGAAATTAGAAAGTAGTTTCTAATTTGCATTCATTAGGAGTTGTGCATTTGGGAATCGAAATACATATAATTAAATAAAATAAGACTTGACAGTAATTCCATGTCTTATATTTAATTGGGACATTGTATGGTAGAAGGATTGAATTGTACGGTAACTATTAACTCAAAGGTTCTTTTATGATTAATGTTGAAATCTATATTATCTGGAAAGTCGTTGATCGCTAGGGAGGCTTATCCCTATTGTAGAATAAATATTATTTATTTAAATAAATTAATCGCTTAATTTATTTATTTAAATAAGATTAGAATTGTTCTAATTGATTTATTCACAACCGGTTTAATATGGAGAACCTAAAGGGTCACACCATAAAAGGAATAATAATTATTTAAGAAGTTAATGGCATAATAGTAATAATATGTTAAGTATATTTAATTTAATCTATGGTGATAGAATAAATTAAATAGCTTAATATTTATTATTTAATATTTTAGAAATATTAAATATAAATTAATAAGAGGAGTCTTATTAATATTATTACAATTATTATTATTTTAATTTCTAAAAGAGTTTAGGAATTAATTTAATATTAAGTACTCTCATTTATTCCTACTAAGATTAGGGAGCCCATTTAGTTAAAAGAGTTTAATTAAATAAATAATACCTTATTTTTAATTAAATAGGGTTACCTGATATATTTATAAGAGGTGTCTTATATCAGATATCATATATACGTAATTCCAATAGTTGGAGAGTACGCCCCCTTTTTCTACAGAGATAGGAAAAACTAGGGTTTGAGCCAATACACCCTTCTTCTTGAAAATTCTTCTTCCTTGGTGGAACACCTCTAGAGGCCATACACTTGGGTGGCTTACATTGATCAAAGGAAGGAATCTACCCGGAGATTCAAGGAGATCGTGGAGAAGTAGGAGTTGAACTCGTACCTGTTGAAGCTCGTATCTACAAGGGTATGATTCCATAACTTCTTGTTCTTCGTTTTAATTAATAATATGCATAAAGGATGATCCGGGTAATTGGTTTGTGAAAAATTTTAAAATCTGATTTTATTACGCTTCCGCTATTTTTGTAATTTGATTGCTAGTTTGATTTTTACAAAACCTAACAGTGGTATCAAGAGCCAAACCTTTATGCAAATTATTAATTGTTTAGATTTGATATGTATATTGATATGTATTTAAAATAATTTACATGGGCATAATTTATTGTATAAAATTTAAAATAATAAAAAAAAAAGCATAATCGCGAATTCCGATTTTACTTTTTCGTTGAATCCGTGGTTAGTAAAAACTTGCCAGGAGATTCTTTCTTAGTTAATAAGGTAATAAGGTTTCATGCTTATATCCTGTTAACTTGTAAATATATATATAATCATATTATATATATTAAAAGGTAGCCCCGAAAAAAAACAACAACTAGTGATTCACTTGAATTAGAATCTTCCTGTTGCGGCAAGTGACATGGGTGAATCCCATACGTTTTTTTATAATATTATAAATAACGTACGGATATTATATATATATATATATATATATATATATATAATATTTTTTTATTTTTTTTTAATTAAAATAAAAGTTTATTTTAATCTTAAAATAAAAAGTTTATTTTAATTTTAAAATTAGATTTCATGCTAACTAATTAGAGTTGGAATTGGATTCCATGATAACTAATTGGAGTTGAAATTGGATTCCATGTTTCCTTAAATAAAAGAGTTTATTTAAATATGAAATAAGATTTCATATTATTCAAAATAAAAGAGTTTATTTGTGAATAGGAAAGAGAATCCGTACTTCCTTAAATAAAAGAGTTTATTTAAGATATGAAATAAGATTTCATATTACCCAAAATAAATGAGTTTATTTTGACTTGAAATTAGATTCCATAATTAATTAAAATAAAAGAGTTTATTTTAATTAAAGATTTGGATTAAAATAAAGGAGTTTATTTTGATTCAAAATTAGATTTTATGCTAACTAAATTTGCCCATTAAATGATATCAATATATATATTAAATGTTTATTATTCATAAGATGAATATTATTTATTGATGCATATGGTGATGTGTATAATAATAAATGGGATTGATTATGGACTATTGACCAATGTGATTGGATTTTATTTTAGTTGGATGCATTAATGTATGAGTTTTATTAAATGGGGTCTGCGTACCTCGTCTTCTCTAATTTTTCTTAATGTAAATTCTATCTTCCTCCTATGTACTTCCCCTTGACTGCTGATCTAGGTTTCTATTTAAATTAAATAGTTTATGTAATAGGATTAGTTAGAATTTTTTGAAGAACCGGAGATCAAGGAGAAAGGAGCGCTCGAAGACCCGTTTGTAATGGAGCTCGAGTTTAAATGTAATAGTTATATTTAAATGTTTATTCTTGCACTCCTAGGGTTTGACCTTTTGGTTCACTTGGTGGCTCTAGTGAACCAAACTAGAATAAAAGTCCATAATTAATCCGAATAGAATATAGTATTCTATATGTGCATGCTAGTATTATATATTATATATATTATGCAAACATGCTTCGCATGTTTAATAATATGACGCGTATTTTATATATATATTTGTATGCGCGCTAAACAAGATGAGACAAATAATAACAAATCCCTCAAAGTTTTTATATATTAAGTCTTAAGCGTTCAAAGATATTTAGAATATCGAACGTCGCCTTCTAGCATGATAAAATTAATAGAGTATTAAATATTTAATATGAGTTCGTTGTGTCACCACAAGGCAAGTATTAAGTATTTAAGATGTTAATTTATCACATTTGATGCTTATAAAGAAAATTGAACAATATTGTTTTATTGTGTCACCACAAGGACACTATTTTTCTTTTTAAATATATGAAAGTGCTAGGTTGGACTTAACTTAGATAATTTTGATTCGGATGTGCCACCACTTGATCAAAATAATCTAAGAGGCAAAACATAAGGAGTTACATGATGATGAAATTGACAAGGAGTTGTCTACCTATTTATTTATATATAGTTTATTGTGTCACCACAAGGCTATATATATTTGAAATGGGATCCTTATTCTCACTAGCAAAAACTTTAATTAGATTTTGCCGAACTATATAAACGAGGGTAATATAGTTTGAAGAAAATAGTGGGAGATACCAATATAAAATAAGACCTAATTTATTTTGGTAATTAATTAAATGAATGTTTGCTAAAATATTGTCTTTTTACATGCAGAATTTTGAAAATGTCACATTCACTAATTTCACTGCGTAGCATACTTGATGCTAACAAACTGACCAGACCGAACTACACGGACTAGTTAAGGAATCTGAGAATTGTTCTCACTACTAAAAAGATTTCTTATGTCCTAAATTCGCCCGTACCTGCAAAAGTTGCAGAGGAAGAGATTGCTACTTTTAAACAGTGGCAAGATGATGCATCTGTGGCTCAATGCATCATGCTCGCATCCATGAGTAACGAGCTTCAGCGTCAGCATGAAAACATGGATGCTCCTACTATACTGCTGCACCTGCAAGAGCTGTATGGTGAGCAAAGTAGGACTGCTAGATATGAAATATCTAAGGAGCTCTTCCGATCTCGGATGACCGAGGGCACTACCGTTGAGACTCATATCTTAAAGATGATCAATTTGATTAAACGTCTTGGACAGCTTGGGTTCGTCATGGATGGGGAGTTGAGTCAAGATTTGATCTTGCAGTCTCTCCTTGACACCTTCTCACAATTTGTTGTGAATTTTCACATGAATAAGTTGGACGTCAGCTTGCCTGAGTTACTTAACATATTGAAAAATGCTGAAGGTCACTTCCCATCCAAGAAGAACCATGTCTTACTGGTGGATGATTCTTCCAAGAAAAGGAAGAGGCCCAAGGTATCTTCTGAAAAGAAGAAATCCAAGAAGGCTAAGGGAAAGGCGAAAGTGAAGGATCAAAAGAAACCTGATCCAGCTAGCAAAGGAATTTGCTTCCATTGCAATAAGTCGGGTCACTGGAAGAGGAACTGCAAGGATTATCTTGCGGAACAAAAGCAGAAGAAGCTTGGAGAAGCTTCGAATCCTAATCAAGGTTTGTTTATGATTGAAATTAATTTTTCTAAAATTCAATCTTCTACTTGGGTATTGGATACCGGCTGTGGTTCTCATATATGTAATAATATGCAGGGACTGGTCAGAAGTAGAAAGCTGAGCAAGGATGAGGTCATCCTACGAGTGAAAAATGGAGCAAAGGTTGCTGCATTAGCTGTAGGGACTTATTATTTAGCACTGCCTACGGGCAAGTTCATTAATTTAAATAATTGTTATTTTGTTCCAAATATCATTAGAAACATTATTTCTATCTCTGTATTGGATATGGATGGTTTTAATATTATAATAAAGAATAACAGTTGTTCTATTTATAATGATAATGTTTTATATGGTGTTGGTAATTTGCGAAATGGACTTTATATACTTGACTTGCATGAAAATATACTTCAAATTGAACAAACTAAGAAAAGAAATAGAGATGATGTTAATTATACCTTCATGTGGCACTGTAGACTCGGTCATATTAATGAAACAAGATTATCCAAGTTGCATAAAGATGGGCTCCTAGAGCTATCGGATTATGAATCATATCCAACTTGTGAATCTTGTCTCATGGGTAAAATGACTAAATCTCCTTTTAGTGGAAAAGGAGAAAGAGTTACAGAGTTGTTAGCGTTGGTACACACAGATGTATGTGGACCTATGACAACGAATGTACGAGGAGGGTATTCTTATTTTATTACATTCACTGACGATCACTCAAGATTTGGATATGTGTATTTAATGAAATACAAATCTGAATCATTTGAAAAGTTCAAAGAGTCCAGAAATGAAGTAGAGAAGCAAACTGGTAAGAGTATTAAGATTCTTCGATCTGATCGAGGAGGAGAATACTTAAGTGGTGAGTTTCTCAATTGTCTCAAAGAAAATGGTATAATCTCACAATGGACTCCACCAGGGACGCCACAGATGAATGGTGTATCTGAAAGGAGAAATCAAACATTGTTGGACATGGTTCGATCCATAATGAGCTTTACCGACCTTCCAGTTTCCTTCTGGGGATATGCCCTGGAATCGGCTGCATACCTACTTAACAAGGTACCTACAAAATCCGTCCCCAAGACCCCATATGAGTTATGGACAGGGAGGAAACCAAATCTTAAGCATGTTAAGACTTGGGGTTGTCCAGCTTATGTTAAAAAGTTTGAAAACGATAAGCTACAGACTAGATCTGACAAATGTAGATTTGTGGGATACCCTAAAGAAATATCGGGGTATTATTTCTATCATCCAACTGATCAAAAGGTGTTTGTTGCGAAACATGCTGCTTTCTTGGAAAAGGAGTTTATCCTTGAAGGGGTCAGTGGGAGTAAGATATATCTTGAAGAGGTTCAAGAACCACAAAATACTACAGATCAAAGTGAGGTACCTATCCAAGTAGAGATTCCTTCTGTACCACACCTTATTCGTAAATCTGGAAGAGTACCAAAGATACCTGATAGGTATGGACTTGTCATAGAGGATAACGATAAGGTACGCATCATAAATGATGATGATCCATTGAATTATGAACAGGCTATGAGTAATAAAGACTCAGAGAAGTGGCAAGAAGCCATGAAATCCGAGATGGACTCCATGTATGAAAACCAAGTATGGACTTTGGTTTCACCACCTGAAGGCATTAAGCCTATTGGGTGTAAATGGGTCTTTAAAAGAAAGACTGGAGCAGACGGCAAGGTAGAGACCTATAAGGCCCGACTGGTCGCAAAAGGTTTCAAACAAAGACAAGGAGTTGACTATGACGAAACCTTCTCACCAGTAGCAATGCTCAAGTCCATTCGAATTTTGCTTGCGATTTCAGCTTACCATGACTACGAAATTTGGCAGATGCACGTGAAAACGGCCTTCCTTAATGGAAAACTTGAGGAGGATGTATATATGACACAACCAGAAGGATTTGTTTCAAAGGTTGGAACAAATCAAGTCTGTAAGCTACAACGATCCATTTATGGATTGAAGCTAGCTTCTCGTAGGTGGAACATCCGTTTTGATGAGACAATCAAAGAGTTTGATTTTATCAAAAATGAGGATGAACCTTGTGTGTACAAGAAGGATAGTGGGAGCGCTGTTTCATTCCTCGTATTATATGTTGATGATATATTACTGATAGGGAATGATATTCCTATGCTACAATCAATTAAAATCTGGTTATCTAAACACTTCTCCATGAAGGACTTGGGATAAGCATCCTATATTTTGGGGATAAAGATCTATAGAGATAGATCTAAAAGGATGCTTGGCTTGTCCCAAGGAACGTACATTGACTCGATGCTAAAGAGGTTTAGCATGGAAGATTCCAAAAGAGGTCTCATGCCGATGAGCCATGGAATACATCTCTCCAAGAAACAGGCCCCAAAGACACCTGAGGAGAGAGACCATATGAGTAAGATTCCTTATGCTTCAGCAATAGGATCTATCATGTACGGTATGATATGTACTAGACCAGATGTCGCTCATGCACTTAGTGTAACAAGCAGATATCAGTCGAATCCAGGAGAAGAACACTGGAAGGCAGTGAAAAATATCCTCAAGTACTTAAGAAGAACTAAGGATGTATTTCTTGTCTACGGTGGGTCTGAATTGAAACTAGAGGGCTTCACAGACTCAAGTTTTCAAACAGACCAAGATGACAGTAAATCCGTTTTGGGGTTTGTGTTTACCTTAAACGGTGGCGCAGTGAGTTGGAAGAGTTCCAAACAGCAAACAGTTGCTGATTCAGTGACAGAGGCAGAGTACATAGCCGCAAGTGAAGCTGCAAAGGAAGCTGTTTGGATGAAGAAGTTCATTACCGAACTTGGTGTGGTTCCTAGCATTACAAGACCAGTGCCTTTATTCTGTGATAACACTGGAGCTGTTGCGCAGGCTAAGGAACCCAGGTCTCATCAGAAATCCAAACACGTGTTACGGCGATTTCATTTGATCAGAGAGATCATTGAAAGAGGAGACGTCACCCTGGAGCGTGTGGACTCTCAAGACAATATTGCAGATCCATTTACTAAAGCATTAACACAACAGCAGTTTGATCGTCACTTAGAGAAGATGGGTATGAGATACCACGACGATTGGCTTTAGTGCAAGTGGGAGATTGAAAGTAGTATGCATACAAGCCAGTCATGTATGATGATAAAGCATATACTTTGTAATCAATCTTATTTATTTATTAATAAAAGAATTATTTATTAAAGGCATTTATTATCTACATGGTGTTGTTTTAATAATATGTGATAAACTCATAGTTTTAAGCAATACTTTTAGAATCATGATGAGATCATGCTAATGAGATCTAAATTCTTAGATAGCTTAAAACTAAAATATTCCCAATCAATGGATTACTAAAAAGGGGATTAGTGAATCCGGATAGATGGTATGTACGTTGCTTGCTCATTGGATGAGGATGATTGATCTCATGATCATTTGTGTGGAGACACTAAAGCAAGTATGTAGGTGCTTATTAGAGAATAAGTTCACTGAACGTGACTCGCTAAGGAATACCTAATGGAGTTTTACTTGTCTGTCAATAGGAATTCCTGTAGTGATAGTAGTACAAATGATCCTTAGACATGAGATCATCATAGTATCTTATATATAATGAATTACACTTTGACTTATTCCTTAAGACTCTTAGAGTATATCAAATGCTATGCTTGGGTGTAATAAGTTATATATGAAGATAATGAATGATCAATAAAGAATCTACCACTTCTAGTAAAAGAAGAGAAATGTCCTATATGATTCGATAAATGACAACCCAAGAATCCTTGGCCAAGGTGGAATGAAATTAGAAAGTAGTTTCTAATTTGCATTCATTAGGAGTTGTGCATTTGGGAATCGAAATACATATAATTAAATAAAATAAGACTTGACAGTAATTCCATGTCTTATATTTAATTGGGACATTGTATGGTAGAAGGATTGAATTGTACGGTAACTATTAACTCAAAGGTTCTTTTATGATTAATGTTGAAATCTATATTATCTGGAAAGTCGTTGATCGCTAGGGAGGCTTATCCCTATTGTAGAATAAATATTATTTATTTAAATAAATTAATCGCTTAATTTATTTATTTAAATAAGATTAGAATTGTTCTAATTGATTTATTCACAACCGGTTTAATATGGAGAACCTAAAGGGTCACACCATAAAAGGAATAATAATTATTTAAGAAGTTAATGGCATAATAGTAATAATATGTTAAGTATATTTAATTTAATCTATGGTGATAGAATAAATTAAATAGCTTAATATTTATTATTTAATATTTTAGAAATATTAAATATAAATTAATAAGAGGAGTCTTATTAATATTATTACAATTATTATTATTTTAATTTCTAAAAGAGTTTAGGAATTAATTTAATATTAAGTACTCTCATTTATTCCTAATAAGATTAGGGAGCCCATTTAATTAAAAGAGTTTAATTAAATAAATAATACCTTATTTTTAATTAAATAGGTTTACCTGATATCTTTATAAGAGGAGTCTTATATCAGATATCATATATACGTAATTCCAATAGTTGGAGAGTACGCCCCCTTTTTCTACAGAGATAGGAAAAACTAGGGTTTGAGCCAATACACCCTTCTTCTTGAAAATTCTTCTTCCTTGGTGGATCACCTCTAGAGGCCATACACTTGGGTGGCTTACATTGATCAAAGGAAGGAATCTACCCGGAGATTCAAGGAGATCGCGGAGAAGTAGGAGTTGAACTCGTACCTGTTGAAGCTCATATCTACAAGGGTATGATTCCATAACTTCTTGTTCTTCGTTTTAATTAATAATATGCATAAAGGATGATCCGGGTAATTGGTTTGTGAAAAATTTTAAAATCTGATTTTATTACGCTTCCGCTATTTTTGCAATTTGATTGCTACTTTGATTTTTACAAAACCTAACATTTTGTGGAAGGGAGATGACCTAGCCAAGGCTAGGTTCGAACGACACACGGGCGCCACCGTCGCCGACCGCTGGCCTGGCCTGGCTCGGGCTCGTGGCACGTGGGTCCTGTATATAATTTTTAGACAAAATTTATTTAAATTTTTTAATTAAATTTATTAAAATTTTTTTATTATCAAAATTGTGTCGTTTTGAGAAGTGGTATTTTATTATATTATAGTGGTATCAAAACTGTGTCGTTTTGAGAATCGGTATTTATTGAAAGGGTATAAGTCTGAACGAACGCCCAAAACTACGTCGTTTTGTCGCGCCTTTCTACTAAGGCTAAAACTACGTAGTTTTGGTTCTGCTAATACTAAAACTACGTCGTTTTATAGGTCCAAATAGTCGCACCCATACTGCATATGATCAAAACTACGTCATTTTGACCAAAGGATACCATATATGCCTTTTTAAGGGCTAAGTGCCCATCCGAAGGGGCACCAACCCCTCCTATAAATAGATAGGAGTAGGAGGGGGCAACCTTCATACTCACTCATTTCACAAGCAACTAAGCATTTATTAGTCATTTAGTATTATGTTTTCTTATCAGATTCATAGTTCTAAAAAGAGA
Organism: Panax notoginseng; assembly: GCA_016801055.1. Classification (NCBI taxonomy): domain Eukaryota; kingdom Viridiplantae; phylum Streptophyta; class Magnoliopsida; order Apiales; family Araliaceae; genus Panax; species Panax notoginseng. The sequence goes on along the minus strand of CM029015.1, from coordinate 151,556,607 downwards.
AAGTTAGAGCATTTTTTTTTGGTTCGTAGAGTATACTTTTTGTAGTACTGCTAAAGTATACGGTGTCATTGTATCTTGAGAGACAAATGTTATCAACTCTAAGCACCATACGAAGGGCATAATTGTCTTAAGGACATAGTACTAAGTACAAGCCTTGACAAATTATTTTCTATAAGATAAGTTCATATATATAATATAATTTATATATATATAATATATATATTATATATATATAATATATATATATAATTTCTTTTAAGGTTACTACAAATTTACCATTCCCGGTAATCAGATACCCGGTAAAGTGTCAAGATTTTCGATAATCAGATGGCGAAAAAAATAGGTGGTCGTCTTAAAATTTTTATTGAAACAAATTTTTTTTTATATATTTAATAATTGGGACATAAATATCCTTACTAGTCACATAATTTACAATTATTTTATATTTTTTTGTTTTTTCATTGTTGTTTTTTGTTTTTTATTTTTTGTCGACATGTTTAGTTTAACTAAAATAACTCATTATCTATACAAAGTGTATGGTGTTGTTTGTTATTTATTATTATAAGTTTAATATATTATTAACGACATACTTGAAAATTTTGTGTTTAATAATTGAATAAATAATTAATTGTTATTTTATAAACATATTAAAAATTTAAATACGATTGACTAAGTAATACTAAATTAATTTTTATAATTATTTATAATTACATTTGACATTAACCATATGAGTGAATCTTTTAACTAAAATTAGGGGTAATAACCGAGCTAAGTAGTTCGGTACTCGACTCGAAATCGGCTTGAAAATATGATTCAAAGCTCGAATTCGAAGGTGATCCGAGTCGAATATGATCCATACTCGTTTTCTGTTTAATGATACACGAGTCGAACTCGAGCAGACTAGTATTCACTTATATTAAGGTTCGAGTATTTTATTTTTTTTCAAACCATACTCGAAACCTGCTCAATGGATCATATTTGAATATTGGTCTAATCCATGCTAGTAAGCTAAATATGTGATATTTGTATCAATCTTTATAATTTATAAATATAGTATGAAATTGTGTAAACTTGTACTTGAATAAATCAATGAATTAAATGTCAATTTATATTACATTCTTTATAATTTCAATACATAAATAAAAGTAAAAAAGTTTTATATATAAATATAGTTAAGTAACCAATTTAGTATGTAGTGGTTCAATTTTAAGTGAAATAGTTCATATTCGAAACTCGATTTAAAGGCTCATGAGTAACTCTCTTTGTAAATGAGTCGAGTACTTACGAGCCGAGTAGGTCCGAGTCGAATCTGGCGCAAAAATATAAATCTCTTATCGAATCCGAGTCGAATTCGAGCTCAATTTTTTCTAGTCGAGCCAAATCTGAGCATGAAGGTGTTAGCTGAGATTCGACTCGTTTGCACCCCTAACTAAAATTATTACAATGATACTTTAGTAAAAAATCAATATTAGAAAAAATATACCCAGTAATCTTGATTTCATACCAAACAACCATAATAACAATTATCGGTAATCACATATCTTCTACCAAACATAAATGATATAATATGATCATTTTCTATTACCAGTAATCAGATAACCAATAATCTATGTTTAGGTGGGTATCCATTATTACATGTAACAAACACCTCATTGACATTTTGTAGTTATGATTTGGAGACACTTTCAAAATTAATGTTTATATGAATTATTTAATATCAATACAAATTATAGACATTGCATAAGATCTAAAAATAGAGCTAATTATAATTTTTCATTTTAAATTCAAATTATTTTATGAATTAAATGAAATTTTATATTTATGTTCTCAGTTGGATTTCTAGGTAAACATCCAAAGTCAATGATAAATCATTTCCCTCCATTTTGAGACAATAACAACACATGCACATAAAAGTTGGTGATTAATGCAAGCATTATAAAGGATAAACGTACATTAACCTTTATATTCTCAATGAGGCTAAACTAGACATGGCAAACGGGCCGAACCGGCTCAAATGGGCCAGGTTAGAAGCGGGCCAGGTCAAATTTGGATCGGACCAAAATGGTCCAGTTTTTCTTGGGCAAGAATTGTGAGGTCTGTGGCCCGGGTTAGGCCGGACTGAGCCAGCCCGCGGGTTTCATCCTTTTTTTTTGCAAAGTCATGCTACACAATTTGTCAATTTAACTCAAAGTAAAAAAATAAAGACCATATAATTCTGCTTCGCTTGAGCTTTTAACAGCTGATGATAAGTATATTTTGTGACAAGTAGATAACAACAACCAAGATGAACAATAATAATACAAACAGTTTAAAATAAAAATATATTACTTTCTTTTTCCTCGAAAGTAGGGGTAAAGTTGGAAATATATTTTTATTATATTTGAATTAAATAATTTAGGTACTTCGTATGTTTCCCCCCTCCATGCCCAAATCAGTAATATTATTACAACATCTGATTGATAAAAAGAGTTATTTTAACTTTTTAAAATAAATATATGATATGATTAAATTTAAGATTAATATAAATGTATTTAATTTTAATCAATATGAGTATTGTGAATGTAGTAAAACTATCTAAAATTTCTATTAATCTCAAAATTTATATTCTTTAGAGTTAAATAAATATATTTTTCTAATATAAATTTTAAAGTTAAATGGAGAATCTTTTTATAAATGATATTGATGTTTGAGAAATTTATGTATTGGATAGAATTAAATTTTAAATAATTTAAATTGAATATTTTTAATTATGATTCAAATTTAACTCATTTAAAAAGACAAACACAATTAAAACTAGAGATTGTACATTTTATTTAAATGGTTGTCTTTTTATTTTTTGTACTAGAGATCGTGCTAGAGATTGTGCCTTTCCTGAGCCTCGTTGGAATTAGTCTCCCTACAAGTCCAGTAATCAAACACCGACATGATAGCCTCTTGGTGGAGGGACCACATAACATATATTCACATACAACGCGTCTCACCGTATGGAAATGATGACATGTGCGAAGCACTAATATCACTGGCAGTTATGATGCGAAGTACTAAGTGCAGTAAGTAAATGCATTAGTACACATTCATTCAAATGTAAATGCAACATGCACACACAAGCAGATAAAAGGTTTGAAAAGTTTTTGAATAGTGGCTTAAGCCTCTTACTGGATGTCCCCAGTAGAGTCGCCATCTATCGACGTCGGAATTTTATTTGTCCCTTTCTGTTCTTGTCTTTTGGTGTTCTCATGTTAGGTGATATTTATTTGAAAAAACAAGTTTGAAAAGGTCCGACACGTATATGTCGACGCTTTAACTATAAGATTCGCCAATTGGTATTTTTTAATGGTTGCACCAACTCAACCGAGAAATGATTTGTACATAGACCTAGTGATGTGACACTATTTAACTAGTCTGTAAAACTGAAATTCATTAGGGTCCGAGGGCTTGATTAAGAGGAGGGAAGGTGTTAGGCACCCCCCCCACCCGACTTCCGTGGTGACACGGTTACCGTCACTTTTCAATTTAAACTTTTATCTGAATGTGTGTGTGTAGGTCTATGTGTTGTTATCTGGAAGTAGTGTTATGCCTCGTTTGCACCTATATACAAAGGGTTTGAATTTTGTATAAAAGTTTAATTTTAACGAAATATGACAATGATGTTTTGTAAAATAGGTTTTTCAAACCCGTATGCTCAATAGTAATTGAGGCCTTTGATACTTCTATTTTAGTATGTGTTCAGCTTGATTGCTTTAATTATTTTTGAGATGCGAGGACATCTTGAGAAAAAAGATACATAGCAGTGCCAAACCCCTGTGGGCATGAAAGCCATCTAAGAAATTCAGACACCGTGAATAATTTACAAGCTAGCTGCAGTTAAAAATGTCCATCACGGGGACCGAATCTAGATTCAGGAACTGAATCTGTGATCACATGATTTCTAGGCACACATGATGGTGCAATATGTACAAAAGCTGTAAACAGTTACATATATATATATATATATATATATATTATATAAAAGTTGTAAATATATAAATATATATATATATATATAATATATAATATATATTATATATGAACAATCAACTGCCACGAAGTAAACTCCAGGTAGGATGTGAAATGTAAATAAAGCTGTAAAAGGCCATGAAGTAATCTCCAGGCCTGACTGGAATGTAAATGTAAATATATATATATATATATATATATATATATATATATATATATATATATATATAAGCGATAAACGCACCGGATGTGTATATCCCGCTCAATTGAGTCGAATTCGAGAATATATATATATATAAGTATTTATATATATATAAAAGCAGTAAACGCTCCGGATGTATATCCAGGCTTAATCAAACAGAGTTTGATATAATATATATATATATAATATATATATATATATATATATAAGCAATAAAATCCACGGATCAACGATCCGGGCATACGCACACAACATAACTCTCAATGTGAATAAGTATGTGTGAAAGAAAGTGGAGAAAGACTTTAAGAAATCTGAGATGTCTTACAGTGGGCTGCCAAGAAGACTTCAGATAGCTTTAAATGAATGACTACTCGTTTTCCACCGGTAAAATATAGCAAAACACAAGCTCACAGGTGTTTGGAAAAAGAAAGCACTCTGTTTAAAGTGTGTACAGAGCAAAATGGGCAGGGATTCCTCGCCTTTTTTCCCTTGAAAATGGCCACCCCAAGACCTCTATTTATAGAGGGGGGAGCCGCAGGTCTAACTGCGGCAGCCGCAGGTCCACCTTCTCGAAATACATGCACTTGGACAACGCATTACTCGCTCGAACCTTCATAACTTTTAATTTGGAAGTTCGATTGAAGCGTGTCATACCATTACGAAAAGCTCTTTCCAAGAGCTACACAATGACATAGGATTTGCCCTTTTTTGATTCTGGGAAGATGGGTCCATGACCGAAATAGCATTTTCGGATCTCCGTCAGGTAGTCTATTGAGCAGTTTTGCGTAGTTTGCGCTCGAAAGTTAAGATATGGTTCTTATGGGACTTCTTTTGAAGAAGTTTGAGTTGAGTTGAGTTGAGTTTGAGTTGGCAAAATGACCATTTTTTCCCTCCCGGGGTTGTTTCTGACTTTGGCGCAGTTTAGCGGTCTTTTCCAAATGTTATCTTTGAGATTGTCATGTTGTTAACTCTGAATGTCCTCAGGATTATCTCTGAGGTTGGTTTAAACCTCCCGGGGTTGACTTCGGGTATTAAACTTGATCTCCCGGGGCTATCTCCAGGGTTAGAATTGATGTTGTGGTCCTCTAGGGTTCTCTGGAGTGTGAAAAAGAAGTTTTTGTCCTCCTGAATAGTTAGTAACAGAAAAATAAAATTTCGAGTGTCTACAACATTCTTATTCAGTTTCTTTTAATTGCATCCTAACTAAGCAAATGTTACATAGTTAATAATTATATTATATTTTTTTTATTTTATTTTGTATTATATTATATTATAGTAATATAATGTTTATTTATTCATTAAATTAAATTAAATTAAATTAAATCATTTTATTTTATTTTATTTATTTTATTAAATCGGATTACATTTATTATTATATTTTATTTTATTTTGTATTTATATTATATAAGTTTTAATTATTTATTAAATTTAATTTAATTTATTTTAAATTTAATTCAATTAAAATTATTTTAATTAAATTAATTTATTTTATTATTTTATTTTATGAAATTTTATTTTGTATTATATTATATAAATTTTAAATTTTTTTATTAAATTAAATTCGTTAAATTAATTTATTTATTTTTTATTGTATTGTATTTTATTTGTATTTTATTATATATTTTTAAATATTTTTTTATTAAATTTAATTTATTTATCAAATTAAATCAAATTTGTTTTATTTTATTTTATTCAATTCAATTAATTTTTATTATTATTTTATTTTTTATTTTGTATTATATTATATTATCTAATTTTTTAAAATTTATTTTATTTAATAAACTAAATTAAATTAAATTTATTTTATTTTATTTTAGTATGAAGAAACTAAGTAATTGCTACTTAGTTTATGTTTTAGTATTGGGAAACTAATTACTAATACAATACATGTAGGGCCCACAAATCTTGCAAATGAATAATTCTGATAGAATTTCTGTCAGAAATTCCGTCAAAAATAGCAAATATATCAAAATTAAAGACAATCCTAAAATCTGTTAAATTCAATATAAGAAAGTAATAAAAATACATAAACAATGCAAATAATATATACTGCATAATTATCAATTCTCAATCAAAATGAATTATACTTTCCAAATATATACCAATTTTCAGCCCAAATATATAACAAATTTTTAGCCGTACCAATTTTCAGCCTCAAATCTAATTGATCATAACAAATTGATGCACACACAGTAACCAATTAACAAATTTAAACATTACCAATTTCTAATTCCAATTGACAATAACAAACTAAACCAATACCAAATCAAAAACTCTACCAATTTTCAGCCTCAAATCAATATATACATACAATATAAAAATTAATCATTCTAATGTATACCACATGTAGGCTAAATCTGATGCAATGATTGTGTACTTAAGTATAAATTGAAACAATATTTGAACTCATACCTTCTTTTGGAGATAATAAAGTGTCGAAAACAGAGGAAGAAGAAACAGACAGTGTTGCCCGACGTCGTGGATACTAATGGAGTGATGGGAAGTGGTGGTGGGTGTGGGTGGTTGGTTAGTGGTGGGGCAGGGGCGAGAGGAAGAGAGAGAATCTGATTACCCACTTGCAAACGAATAACGTGTTAGAGTTATGCCATAGAGGCCAATTATTTGATATAATACCTTATCATTTTGATATTATATTTCATTGAATAAAAGAATGATTTTATTATGGTTTTATTTACTACGTTATATAAATGTTAACATAATAAAATTCCTTAGAATAGTGATACAAATTATATAGTTTCAAGTATGTGACTTGAACATGAGATTAATAATTATAATTAGTATCATTGCTCTTAAATATCCCTAGTCGAGTATCATTGTTGATGGGACAATAATGATACATTGAGACTAGTATGTGGATTGACTGATGACCAAATCTCATTGCACTACAAGAAAAAGGCTTAACAGCGACCAATAGTATCAGCGACCGCATGTCCAGTCGCTGATAATATTAATAGCGCGACCAACATCAGCGATCGTTATTTAATCTAGTCGCTAGTTAATATCAGTGACCGCGTACGGTCACTGATCGGTCGCTGAGATGAATATTTCCCTCCCAAAAAAATTGGTGCCAAAAGTTGGCGCGTTTGTTTTTTGCGACCAATACATATCAGTGACTGCAGGCGGTCGCTAACTTGTCCACGTCATTAAAAACCAGCGACCGCATGTGGTTGCTGGTAGCGGTCGCTGATCGTCTTAAACTTATTCAGGCTCAGGCTTTCGTTCTTTCAGCAACGAGAGAAGGAAAGAGGGAGAACAGAATAGGAGAAGAGGGAGAAGGGAGAAGAGAAGAGGGAGGGAGGGAGAAATTGATCGCCGCCGTCGCAGTCTCCTCGTCGCCACTGTCCACTGCCATCGCTGCCGCCACAAGTAACTAATTTATTGTGTACTAATTTATTATAGAGCCGAGAGTTGTTTTAGTATAAAAATTTCTCTTCATACTGTAATGTTTTAGTTCTTGAGTTAATTTAGTACACATACTGAATTAGGATTAAGACATTAGCAGACCTACCCTAGTTCTAATTATCTATTTATTTGATTTATGACTTTGTGTAATTTGTATTCAGATAGTTTCTGTTTGAATGAGCAAAGCAATGTTTTCAATAATTTGGAGGAAAAGTGATTTTAGTATACAAGAGCAGTGTGGGTGTTTTCAGTTAGGAGGTGGCGATAACTGTGACGCTCCCAGAATAGGTATACAACACCCATTCTGAGTCGCCAAATACATGGTACAGAAAGCAAACTACAACTTCAATAATACAATTGTCGTGCAAAATACGACAACACATACTGTGAGTTTAAATACAAATATTGTCTTCTAAATAATATCCACACCCAAATAAATCCTCATTACAATTATTCAAACACTATTTTACAGAAATAGTGAGGACTGCTAATACATCTTTCTAGAACCATCACTCCATACCCCGACTAGATCCTGCTATGTTCTCACCTCCTGAGAAGAAAAATGGAATAAAAAGGAAAAGGGTGAGCTCAACTAGCCCAGTAAAGAATATTATGACTAAGATAATATACAACAAATTATCGTTAGTCTTCAACAGGGAAAAATCTGATAAAATATAATCGACAACAAGTTTTAGATCAACAACTGCAGCGGAAACAGCAAACCATTAGAAGAGTCAAGTAGAGAAAGAATTCTACTATCTTCTAAGATTTAAAAGTCCATCATCAATATTTTATCCATGTAACATCAATTAATAATCATCTTAAACCAAATATTCATCTTTGCACTACAGGCCAAAGATATTCATTTGTATCAACAGTCGGTCATGTTCATCTCAACACCTGTTCATCTTTGCACTACAGGCCAAAGATATTCATCAAGTAATTATACATCTTTTCACTTCAGGCCAAAGATATTCAGTAATATCATCATTTAGGACTGAGGATGATGAAAAATATCTTAAAGAGAACGAATCCAATGAGACAGAAGGACAAATAGTAGGGATTCGTATAACAGTTTATCCAAGATCAATAATACTTCATAATAATCAATTGTGAAGCAGAATTCAAAAATAAAGATCAAAACATGGATACAATCAAAGATAGTAACCATAATAGACATCTTGGACAAAAAGGGAAAATTTTATTTTTCGGTGAATAGTGCCGTATTCGTGAATAGTGCCGTATACGTGAATAGTAACCCCCGACACAAAAAGTTCCAAATTTGATAAAAACTCATATCAATATTTCAGCATATGATATTGAAGAAAATAATATCATTAAGAAGAAAATAATATCCCTTACCTCAAAATATCAGTACTTCTGGTCGGAATACCGGTAATAAGGCTGAAAGAAACTTGCTCTGATGAATAGAAACTCTCAAGTATCTAAATACTCACAAAATACACTCAATAATCTAGAGAGAGAAAGAGAGAAAACTTGTTTCTGGTGTGATTTTCAATTCTAACTTAGCCCTCTATTTATAGGAAAATTTTGGTAGGTTTGACCTGCAACCTGATGGCTTTACCTGCTACTATTCCCACCCACCACATTTGAAATATAATTCAGCACATTTCTTCACCAACCACAAGTGGGGCCCACCAATTCTAGAATTTTCCACCAAAAATGATAAACTCCGAAAATTCAACAATTTTCTTAACCAGTCATCTTGTAAAATTCATAATAAATCATACGGTCATTTTTTAACGGTTCAAAATTTGTGAGGGCATATACTCAACTTATATATGTATAACATATCCAAAAATTACCACATTCCAACTCGATTAAAAATTATAACCCCCGCAAACTATCTCAAAAAACCCTGATTTTTAATACCTCCATTCCGACAAAAATACTGACAAAAACCTCAACATTAACTCCTTCATTTTTAACCACAAAAATATATCCCTCATTTATATCCACATAAAATAAATATTTCCTTATCATATGAATCAATAATTAATTATTCACAAATAATATTACAGAATCACATTTATGACAACCAGGCCGTTCCCAGGAAAGAGGGGGCTTTCCAATAAGGATTTCTCCTTACTGGCGCGCAATTAGATGATCAAACCTCTCCTTAGACAGAACTTTCTAGACATTGCCAATAATGTTATCTAATAATATTATTCAAATAATATGAATTATTGATCTAATAAATGAAAATACTGTGCAGCAACAATTATTGAAACAACAATAATATAAAATATCAACGCAGCAATTATTGAATCAATAAAATAAAATATTGAATAATAACTATTGTAACAATTATTGAGTAGTGCCTTCTTACGTAAGAATCAATAATTTCAAAAATACTGTGCAATACCGTGTGCTACTGTGCAATAACGCGTATTACTGGATTTTAACCAACGGGTATTCTAACAGTGTTAACGGTAACAACTACGTCGTTATTTGTAAAAACTCAAATTTATCGTTTTCTTCACCCAATCGCTTTCCGTTATGGGGCCCACACAAGGCTGCGTCGTCGTACGAATATTCCCCGACAGCAAGAATATTCCACGACCAACCGAATATTCACCGACCAAAAATAAATATTTTATAACCACTTGCTTATTTTGAAAAAAATTCATATTTCACCCATAACTTTAAACTTTTATCAATTTAACCATTTACTGAATAGTAATTATAAGAAAAATTGAATACTTTTATTTCATAAAATTCGGGGTCTTACAATCTCCCCTCCTTATGAAATTTCATCCCCGAAATTTACGTACCTGGTATTTCAAAGAGTTGAGAATACCTTGCTTTCATTTCAGATTCCATCTTCCCTATCATCATGATTTCTCCATTGCTCATCACCTGTATTTCAGATATCATTCTAGAATACAGCTTCAAAATAAGGGTTAATTGAACAAATTAACATATCACATAATATCCCAATATTATGATTGACCAACAAATAAGCTTAGGTAGGACACACTAGCGAAGGATTTACTCATCTCTCCCCTCCTAGTTATATTTCCCGATCTCCGCCAGAGATCATATCCCTAAGCTCTGATACCACCTGTGACGCCCCCAGAATAGGTATACAACACCCATTCTGAGTCGCCAAATACATGGTACAGAAAGCAAACTACAACTTCAATAATACAATTGTCGTGCAAAATACGACAACACATACTGTGAGTTTAAATACAAATATTGTCTTCTAGACAATATCCACACCCAAATAAATCCTCATTACAATTATTCAAACACTATTTTACAGAAATAGTGAGGACTGCTAATACATCTTTCTAGAACAATCACTCCATACCCCGACTAGATCCTGCTATGTTCTCACCTCCTGAGAAGAAAAATGGAGCAAAAAGGAAAAGGGTGAGCTCAACTAGCCCAGTAAAGAATATTATGACTAAGATAATATACAACAAATTATCGTTAGTCTTCAACAGGGAAAAATCTGATAAAATATAATCGACAACAAGTTTTAGATCAACAACTGCAGCGGAAACAGTAAACCATTAGAAGAGTCAAGTAGAGAAAGAATTCTACTATCTTCTAAGATTTAAAAGTCCATCATCAATATTTTATCCATGTAACATCAATTAATAATCATCTTTAACCAAATATTCATCTTTGCACTACAGGCCAAAGATATTCATTTGTATCAACAGTCGGTCATGTTCATCTCAACACCTGTTCATCTTTGCACTACAGGCCAAAGATATTCATCAAGTAATTATACATCTTTGCACTTCAGGCCAAAGATATTCAGTAATATCATCATTTAGGACTGAGGATGATGAAAAATATCTTAAAGAGAACGAATGCAATGAGACAGAAGGACAAATAGTAGGGATTCGTATAACAGTTTATCCAAGATCAATAATACTTCATAATAATCAATTGTGAAGCAGAATTCAAAAATAAAGATCAAAATATGGATACAATCAAAGATAGTAACCATAATAGACATCTTGGACAAAAAGGGAAAATTTTATTTTTCGGTGAATAGTGCCGTATTCGTGAATAGTGCCGTATACGTGAATAGTAACCCCCGACACAAAAAGTTCCAAATTTGATAAAAACTCATATCAATATTTCAGCATAATGATATTGAAGAAAATAATATCATTAAGAAGAAAATAATATCCCTTACCTCAAAATATCAGTACTTCTGGTCGGAATACCGGTATAAGGCTGAAAGAAACTTGCTCTGATGAATAGAAACTCTCAAAGTATCTAAATACTCACAAAATACACTAAATAATCTAGAGAAAGAAAGAGAGAAAACTTATTTCTGGTGTGATTTTCAATTCTAACTTAGCCCTCTATTTATAGGAAAATTTTGGTAGGTTTGACCTGCAACCTGATGGCTTTACCTGCTACTATTCCCACCCACCACATTTGAAATATAATTCAGCACATTTCTTCACCAACCACAAGTGGGGCCCACCAATTCTAGAATTTTCCACCAAAATGATAAACTCCGAAAATTCAACAATTTCTGAACCAGTCATCTTGTAAAATTCATAATAAATCATACGTTCATTTTTAACGGTTCAAAATTTGTGGCATATACTCAACTTATATATGTATAACATATCCAAAAATTACCACGATCCAACGGTCGGATTAAAAATTATAACCCCCGCAAACTATCTCAAAAACCCTGATTTTTAATACCTCCATTCCGACAAAAATACTGACAAAAACCTCAACATTAACTCCTTCATTTTTAACCACAAAAATATATCCCTCATTTATATCCACATAAAATAAATATTTCCTTATCATATGAATCAATAATTAATTATTCACAAATAATATTACAGAATCACATTTATGACAACCAGGCCGTTCCCAGGAAAGAGGGGGCTTTCCAATAAGGATTTCTCCTTACTGGCACGCAATTAGATGACCAAACCTCTCCTTAGACAGAACTTTCTAGACATTGCCAATAATGTTATCTAATAATATTATTCAAATAATATGAATTATTGATCTGATAAATGAAAATACTGTGCAGCAACAATTATTGAAACAACAATAATATAAAATATCAACGCAGCAATTATTGAATCAATAAAATAAAATATTGAATAATAACTACTGTAACAATTATTGAGTAGTGCCTTCTTATGTAAGAATCAATAATTTCAAAAATACTGTACAATACCGTGTGCTACTGTGCAATAACGCGTATTACTGTATTTTAACCATCGGATATTCCAACAGTGTTAACGGTAACAACTACGCCGTTATTTGTAAAAACTCAAATTTGTCGTTTTCTTCACCCAATCGCTTTCCGTTATGGGGCCCACACAAGGCTGCGTCGTCGTACGAATATTCCCCGACAGCAAGAATATTCCACGACCAACCGAATATTCACCGACCAAAAATAAATATTTTATAACCACTTGCTTATTTTGAAAAAAATTCATATTTCACCCATAACTTTAAACTTTTATCAATTTAACCATTTACTGAATAGTAATTATAAGAAAAATTAAATACTTTTATTTCATAAAATTTGGGGTCTTACAATAACATTCTGTTTTATTGGGGAAACAGAAAAATCGAGCCTTTTCTTGTGATAATTAAAATGTAGGGGACTAGGCCTTTGTTCATGTACTACGAGATTTAGACTCTATGCAGAAATGCCCAACTAGTTCTATTTCCGTGTTTAGGTATGACGGAGTTGTAGCATGTAGAAATGCCCAACTAGTTAGTGGCTTTGCAAGTGAAAATGGTTTATTGAATTTGTTACAGTCAATAGTACTAAGTCAAAAAATTAATGAGCCCAGTTCATTATCGATAGGACCTTGCTTGCCACCAAAAATGTAAAACAATCAATCAACCACATTTAGAGATAAAATTGGTTTAAAATTTTAAGGTTGCCTACTATTTGACTTAGAAACATTTATTAGCATTACAAAAACTAGGCAAGATCATAAACATGTGTCATTTACAAACAATAGGTATAAGCTATACTCTTTACTAAAAATATCTAGTAAAATAACTATCATATACAAAATGATCGAGGTGCAACAAATGAACCATATCTATTTTTGAAAAGGTACCTTCAACCAACAAATTGAAGCTTTACCATCCAAACAAAAACCCATATTCAAATATGATTAAATATGATGGTGGTAATATAATAAAATTAAAATATAATATCATATAAATATAATATAAATTAAAATATAATATCACATTAAATATAATACCATTATATATATAATTAAATTAAAATAAAATATAACTAAATAACATTTACTTAGTTCCATTACTAAATATAATAAAATAATAGAATATACTGTTGTATCCAAGCTATCCAAGCAATTAAGACACTCTGAAGATTGTAGTTCATTCTTTAGATCTATCCATTAGGAAGTTTTCCATTGCTAAAATAAACTAACTTCAATTTCGTTAGATATTCACTGCTAAAATAAACTAAGTAACACGTGCTTAGTTTCTCACCAAACCCATACAGATATTAATGAACAAAAGCAATATCATACTCTAAAGTTAAAGAACTAAGAGACTAGTGCTCTAATCAGAAGTAAGTTAATTATTTAGCTCATGTGTAAAGTAAAGATAGAAGCTTGCAAAAATGAAAGTGCGAGTTTTTGGAACTCTGAATTTGTAGTATACTCCTGAACTTTTTACTGCTTTAATTTGCATTCAATCGTTATTGTGTTAGTCTTATTATATTGGGAATTTGTATATTTCTCTTGGTTTGTGTCTTGGGTGCCTAGAAATGACTATATATACATGTCGTCGTGCATGTGGCTAGTCCATATTATAGGGGAGACTCTGGCGAATTTTTTTTATTGGTTGGGTAGTTGCGAACATTTATAATATTAACGAGCTCTTTATGTGCTTACTAGTATGCTCAAGTCATATGCTCAAGTCATATGATTTCAAGTATGCTCAAGTCATATGCTTACAAGTATGATGAAATATTAATCATATGCTTACAAGTATGCTCAAGTCATATGGTTACAAGTATGCTCAAGTAATATGATTAATAAGCTCATGTTGTCTGTAGTAGGTACCGTGGAATCATGGACCTCTATTCAGACCGTAGTTGGATGGCACGACGAAAGTTAAGTGCCCAGATAGGTGCTACAGCTGAATTTAGAGCTGGTTGCCAGGTGTTTTTGGAGTATGCGTATAGTCACCCGGAATGTATGAATGGTAAGTTGCAGATACGATGTCCATGTTTGAAGTGTAAGAATGTAAATTATATGGACAGAGACATGGTAAACTATCATTTACTTGTTTCTGGGTTCATGAGAAATTACGAAGAATGCTGGTGGGCACATGGGCAGAGAAGAGATGGTGGCATCACACAAGTACACAATTCGGGCAGTAGTACGCATCGTATGAATGAAATGGTTCATGATATTGCAGGGCCAGATTTTGATTGGGAGCAAGGCAGAGAGCAACCTATGAATTCTGATGCCAAAGACTTTTTTAAGTTGTTAGACGAGGGTAGCGAGCCATTGTGGCATGGTTACACCAAACACACTACATTGTCTGCAGTGGCGATATTACTTAACATCAAGGCTGATCACAATATGAGCCATGAGTGTTTTGAGTCGCTCTTGAAGGCCATTAAGAGTATGTTGCCTGACGGTGAGAAATTACCTGGTAACTATTACTTTTAATAAAAATGGTGAAGAAGTTGGGTCTTGGATACCAAAAGATCGATGCATGTTGTTTTACAAGGAAAATGAACAGATGACAAGGTGCACGTTTTGCAGTCATGATCGGTTTAGGCCTAATAAAGAGGGTGTGACTACAAAAAAATTAAGTATACCGTTTAAGATTCTAAGGTATTTTCCAATAACACATCGGCTAAAAAGATTGTACATGTCTTCAAGAACAGCTGAACATATGAGTTGGCATGCGAAATCTCCAGCTAAAGATGGAGAACTAAATCATCCCGCAGATGGGCAGGCTTGGAAAGATTTCAACTTAGCACATCCTGGATTTGCATTGGAACCTAGAAATGTGAGGCTTGGATTGTCCAGCGATGGTTTCAATCCGTTTGGCCACTCAACTGTTCCGTACTCATGTTAGCCTGTGATTGTTACTCCGTACAACTTGCCTCCTTGGATGTGTATAAAACAGCCATACTTGTTTCTTTCACTCGTGGTTCCTGGTCCTAAGAGTCCTGGAAAGAACTTAGATGTTTACTTGAGACCTCTTATAGACGAGTTGAAGGTATTGTGGGAGGATGGAGTACAGACTTGGGATGTTGCAATGAAAACAAATTTCAACCTTAGGGCAACGGTTATGTGGACTATAAGTGACTTTCCAGCTTATGGTATGTTAGCTGGATGGAGTACACACGGGAAGTTGGCTTGTCCGTATTGTATGGAGCATATAAAGTCGTTTAATCTATCAAAAGGTCGAAAGCCTTGTTGGTTTGACTGTCATCGTCGGTTCTTACCAGTAGATCACCCGTTTCGAAGAAATAGAGAACACTTCAGGAAAGGAAAAGTAGATAATGATATGCCTGCACCGCGATTATCGGGAACAAAGATGTGAGATCGTGTGATGAGATTGTCGGTTATCCCATTTGGTAAGGTTGATGCCACAAACATAATCAATGGGTTTGGTGAATCTCATAACTGGGTTCGGAGAAGCATCTTTTGGGAACTACCTTATTGGTCTACAAATTTGATTCGTCATAATCTAGATGTGATGCATATTGAGAAGAATGTGTTTGACAATGTGTTTAACACTGTGATGAATGTTACGGGGAAGACAAAAGATAACGATAAGGCACGTTTGGACATGAAAGATATTTATAAGCGTCCTGGATTAGAACTTTATGAATCTCCTAATGGTAAGATTGTCAAACCGCATGCAAGGTACACATTGTCCAAAAAGCAAGTTGAAGATGTGTGCACATGGGTTAAGTCTCTGAAACTACCAGATGGATATGCGTCAAACATTGCAAGGTGTGTTACGGGTGGGAAATTGCAAGGGATGAAGAGTCATGACTGTCATGTGTTCATGGAGAGACTTATGCCTATAGCATTTCGGGATCTGCTTGATAAACCAATATGGGATGCTTTGACGGATCTTAGTCGTTTCTTCAAAGACTTATGTTCAAAATCATTGAATGAGAAGGACATGTTTGTACTTGAGAAGAACATCATAGAGATCACGTGTAAACTGGAAAAAATATTCCCACCTGGATTTTTTGACTCCATGGAGCATTTGCAAATCCATCTTCCCTATGAAGCTCGTGTTGGGGGTCCAGTTCAATATAGATGGATGTACCCTTTCGAGAGGGTGATGGAAAACCTTAAGAGGAAGGTGAAGAATAGAGCTTATGTCGAGGGGTCGATATGCGAGGCATACAGTTTCGATGAGATATCTACGTTTGTCTCAGACTATTTTCCGGACGAAGTCTTGACAAAGGCCAATCGAGTATCGAGACATGATGATGGGGGAAATGTTGAACTAAATGGTCAGCTCTCTGTATTTGGTCTATCGGGCCGCGCTTATAGAAAAGGGAAGTGCATATTCCTCTCTGAGCAAGAATTACATGCTGCACATACTTACATTCTTCTCAATTGCGAGGAGATTGACGAATTTGTGAGGTACACATGTAAACTTGATAATTTATCTTTAAAGTTGAAAATTTATTCTAATATGTTAATGTTTATAACATGGTATAGATTGTACGATGACGAGTTAAAAGTGAATCATCCCGGCATAACTGATAAATATATTCAAATCAATCGGGATAAAAAATTTGCACTTTGGCTAAAGGACAAAGTAAGTTCAATTTTTAAGCACGTAGTATATATATATATATATATATATATATATATATATAATATACTCCATGTTAACTATGACTTCATTTAATAAGATGGAGTTTTTGTAGGCTTTAACTGAGGGATCAACTATTTCGGCTAATGTACAAGTCCTAGCTATGGGACCAGACAGGGACCAAGTCAGCCGCAACGGTTACAAAATAAATGGTTGTGAATTTCACACAAAGGCATATGGGCGCGGTAAAAGAACAACGAACTCTGGAATGTGTGTCCAAGGAGATTGTTACAACGAGCTTGGTCGTGCCTTTTATGGGGAGTTGGAGGAAATCGTAGAGTTGTCGTACAAGGGCACGTACGTGGGTCATATTCACTTGTTCAAGTGCCGTTGGTTTGATTCAGAAAAAGGGATACGTGTTGACAGACATGGAATCGTCGATATTGACCTTCATAGGTCTGCGTACTCCAACGAACCGTTTATTTTACCAACTCAAACAGTACAAGTATACTACACTCCTAGTCCTGTTAAGAAAAGGGATAGACCGCCTACAGATTGGCAAGTTGTAATTCATACTCCCGCGCGTAGTCATGTAGAATTAGTTGATGGGGAGATTTACCAAGAGCAGATAATTCATAGTCAAACTATAATAAATGTGGAGGACGACAATGAAGTAATCCAGTTAAATGGTGGAGATGAACCACATGAATTAGATCCTGAGTCAATACTTGTGTCAGATGACATTGATACTGAGGAGGAAGAGTTATTGACTGAATCTGACACTGAATCTGAAGAAGATGATGGTTATGAATCTGCAACACATATACAAGATGATTCTCAATCAGACATTGACACTTGAAACAAATGAGGGAATCAATTAAAGCAGATATTGTTGTAATTAAATCACGTCATCAATTTATGATACATTACCATTGTTATTGTTCTTCTGATGTACTTTTGTAGAAGAGGTTCTACCTTGTTATTCTTATATTAGTTTTGTTTAAAAAGTGAATGTATATTTGTTTGGAGTTGGGTGCAGTTCACTTCATATGAGATTTTTTAATGGACTGTCATTTTATATTCATATATATATATATATAATATATATATATATATATATATATACATCTTGAAATTTGTAATATACAGATGGCTTCTGAAGCAGCGCAGAAAAAGCGCGGCTTGGGTAGGGGGCCTAATCATGTGCCCAAGGCCCCTACTAATCCGGATGATCGGATTCTTATTCAGATTCACCCTCCTCCGAATAGCACGTACGTCCCGCATATATCAATTTTATATAAGCATTTAAGATTCCATTTATTGTATATTGGTAATGTTTTGATTGATATTATATTGGTTGGTGTCTTGGGTGCCTAGAAAAGTCCATATATGCATGCCGTCGTGCATGTGGCTAGTCCATATTGTAGGGGAGACTCTGGCGAATTTTTTTTAAGTATTATATAAGTAAAAGTTTGAAAAATGTTCATAAGTATTATAACTTAGATGTAAATTGCTTTAATATATGCTAATTGATGTTGTATATTATAGTGATTTTTCAGATAATAAAATCGTCAAGTGCATATCACAGCTGTGTTTACAGAATTGGCCTACAGTTGTGATTACGTGGGCGAGCACACCTATCGCCCACAAGGATGCTGTTTGGGCAGAATTTCAGGTATATTTTTTATAATTATGACAGATAATATTAATATAATATTAATATAATATTCAAAGAATAATTATTTAGTAATGTTATTATTATTGTTTTATTTGCAGAAAAGGTATAGATGGGAGGACGCGCATGCTTCGGTGATTTAGACATTATTCTGGCAGAAGTGCGTGGTCCGCACCAAGGACAACCTAAATAAAGAACGACAAAAAGCCATTCACAATGCCGAGATCGACCATCCAGACCAGGGAGAGGATTATATGCACGAGCATAGCCCCTGGTGGTGCACCCAGTCCATATGGGCTGAGATGTGTGCCCAATGGAGAGCTGAGAGCTGGGTGAAAAGACGAAAGACTGCCACCACCAACAGAGCCTCAGGTGTATCCGATGGCACAAAGGCTAAAGGAACATACAAGGGCGGCAGCATTTCACAGTTGCAGCATATCACTGCCAGGGTACGTATTTACAAGTTTAAATATGTTTTTAATCATGAATTGTAGAAAATATATTCCATTTTTACTTAGTAATATTGTGTTATTTTTGTATAGGAGTCTCATTCTCAAGGTCAGCCTATCCATTGGCTGGATGTGTACGTGGCCACCTGTGATGGTCTGCCTGAGGCTATCCAGATAGCGGTAATAAATTTTAACAACTTGATCTTTAATTAATGCTTACAGAATTAATTTATTTTTAACTATTTAATTGTTAACATGATGACAGGACACTTATAAGCGTTTATTGAATGAGCGCTATCCTGAAGGCACTCCACGTCCGTCTATCGATCAAGAGTTGTGGGAGAGGGCGTCTGTTGTGAAGAAGAACTACATTAAAGGTCAAGTACAACGACGACGCCCATCCTTCAGTGGCTCAGGCTGCTCTTCTACCCAGTCTACACAGTCATCGAGCCATCCAGCTGTTCATACTCCGGCTGACTGTGTGAGAGTTATCTGTCAAGATCGAGATCTTCTGAAGATATTGGGTGGACATCTGGGGGGTCTGAGTGCTGAGGAGTTAGCTGAAGCAGTAGCGGCAGCAGCAGCATCACAACGCGGGGATGACGACGAGGTATAAAATCAATTTGTTGTATATTGTCGTAATATACCAATATTAACATAATTAGTATATATTTGTAACTTGTTTTATTATTTTGTTAATTACAGGGTGATCAAGGAGGCGGTGATGCTTGACGTACCTGCTTTAGATTAGTTTTATAGTTATAGTATAAGTTTGTACTTGTATATTCATTTTAGGATGTTTGTATGTTACTTAAACAAGTTTTAAAATGTTTTTATATTTATTCAAAATCATATTGGTTTTGAATGGTTTATATACTAGTTGGTGTATGTGTTGGTGGACGATGGATGTTTATATTATTGTGTATGTTGTTGTTGGGTATGTGTGTTGGTATAAAAATAGGTACAGGTTTTTGGGATTTCTGCAAAACAGCAAAATTCTATTTTTTTTTTATTTTTCCATATCAGCGACCGCATGCGGTCGCTGATAGGTAAATAGCGACGGATAACTATTTGTGTATACCAGCGACTGGATGCGGTCGCTGATACCGGTCGCTGACACGTGGAACACATCAGCGTTGGCCCTGGACCATGCTGACTCAGCTTAGCGACCGTATTTGTCATTACGGTCGCTCATAGCGGTCGCAGATATATCAGTCGCTAATAGTGGTCGCGGATGTGCATCTCAGCGACCAGATTTTGTGCGACGCCTTTCAGCGACTACATGCGGTCGCTGATGGTTATCTGCGACAGTATGCGGTCGCTGATAGGCGGTCGCTGATAAAGCTTTTTCTTGTAGTGTTGGTCATAAATATATGAGATATATGTACATGTTAGAGAACAATGTACTGGACAGACCCACCATGAGAATTCTATGTGGAGAATTATGCGTAGTGTCATTAGCGATTCTCATAATGACAACGATGTAATGATCCTCCGACCTGAAATCACTATATTACTACACGAGAATTTATGTACTTTGATATCATCAAAAGATACCTTTAATACGGTGGATAGTAAAGATGATTATTGGGTACATCATGAATCGTGTGAGGAATATGAGTGATCTAGATGGAATTTAACTCTCCTATATATTAGGGGTGATATCCATAGGCCTCTTGATTGAGTATGACTATGAAATGCATGGCCATGCTCAAATACTGATTTGTTGCATATAGTCAACTCATTGATTAAGAAAACTCAGATTAAATTATGAAGAGTATGACACAGTCCATGACTCGAGTTTAATCTAGGATGTCAAGATTAAAAGGATTAAATTACATTGAAACATTGGTCACGAAAAGGTTGCATCGAATCATCGATCTTATTATTACTTGGGTAGCAGTGATGCATTACTAGATGCCCCTCACTGTTTATAATTTTATAATATGATTTTAAAATTATTGCCAAAGTAAAACGTAATTAAACGGGAATTAATCTAAATTGTAAGGATTTAAATATGTCAATATGATTGACAGTATTTAAATTACGAATTTAAATTAATAGGATAATTTATATATATTATATTAATTAAGTAAAACTTAATTAAGATATAATATATATAAATTCGGATTTTATTTTTAATTAGATTAGGTTTTGATTAATTCCTTTTGACTGTTATATATATGATATATCAGCCATTTTTAGGAATTATATCATAACCTAAAAAATCCTAGCCGCTCTTAGAAATAGACTAGAGAGAAAAATTTCAAAAATTCTGATCCTTGGTGGCTAGTACCGCAGTTCTCTTTACTGCAGATCGTGTGACGATTCGCAGGGCGTTCGTGTAGATACTGTAGAGGCGTAGTTCTGTTAGACTGCGTGGGAGATTCGAAGCCGTTTCGGAGATTTTTCTATAATCAGTATAAAATCTAAACCATTGAATTAAAATATTTTCGCATGGATCCTGTTTTAAGGTTTCAAAATTAACTTTGAATATTTTTATTTTCACTGCTTTTATGTGCCGAAACCCTTACAAAATGGTCGGTGGCTGGAGGTGGTGGTAGGTGCTAGGTGGGGGTGACGATGAATCTGATTAGGTTTTATAAGGTAGTTACGACGGAATGTTCGTCGGAAATAAGTCACTCGGAAATACGTTATCCTCGATGAAAAGTCCCTCGGAAATAACCATAGTTTCGTCGAACTTAAGTTTTGCGCTGGCGGGAAGCTTAGCGCCAGTTAAGGCCTTATTCTTCCGAATTAAGACTTTTTCTTGTAGTGAATGGTGTGTTGAGGAAGGAGGGTTACCCCTCTATTTATAGCGTACGTAACCTCGGAGGAAAATCAAATGAATCAACCCAACTCTGCCAAACTTTCACCTAACTCACATATTCTCTCTGCCTAATTCCTTATTTTCCATATTTGAGGGCCCACACCTTTAGAAAACATGGTTATGTAGGCACACAAGCCATCACTTTGGAAAAGAAAAAAAAAGGTGCAGGAGATGAATTCAAAATGTGCACGGAAGGTTTTCAAAATAAATATGATTACCTTCTCTCCACTTTTATTCACATGCTGAAAATTATATATTGTAATAATAATAATATTACCATTTAAATTATAAAAAAAATTATTATTATATTATCACATTATTATAATATAATATAATAATATATTTGAATGAATATTTTAACGGAGAAAATAATTGCCAAACTTTCAACAAATGATTCATGCTAAATCCCTTCATTTATATCCCAATTGAACCAATATCCACCGCATAATTATTCACAATTAATATTATAAGCTAGCAATATTAACAAACCAGATCATTTCCAGGAAAGAGGGGGCTTTACGATAAAAATTTATCCTTATTGGCGCGCAATTATATAACCTAACCCCTTTTCTCGATAGAATTTTCTGAACATTTCGAATAATGATAACTAATAATATAAATAATTCTGTCGTGTCAATTAATATAAATTATTGTATACTGTGACAATAATTGAATCAATTATATGAGATATTGTGCAACAATTATTGTGGCAATTATTGAATGAAACTGAGTGACTTCATATGTGACGCCCCCAAAATAGGTATACATCACCCATTCTGAGTCGCCAAATATATTGTACATAAATCAAATACAAACTTCTTTTATACAATATGAAAACAGCGTAGCTTAGAGTTTTTACACAAATATTGTCTCATAGACAGTATTCAAACTCAAATGAAGTCGTCATTACATTTATTATCACACTATTTCATAAAATAGTGAGGACTGCTATAGCCACCATCTTGGACCGTCACTCTGTTCCCCAACTAGTCTCGGCTACGTTCTCATTTTCTGAAGAGAACAATGAAAGCAAAATAGTGAGCTTAACTAGCCCAGTAAGAAATATTATGACTAAGATAATGCATAATAAATTATCATTAGCCTTCAAAAGTGTTAAACTGATAAAATATAATAAACATCAAGTTTAACTGTAGTGGAACAAGCAATCCATTATGTCAGGAATAAGCATGTGAATGATATTCCTATTTACATATGATTTGATTATGATATATATATGAATGAATATGCAAGTATGCTTGCATTACGAAAAGCTGTAAAGTCCTTTGATAGATAATAGAAACATATGTACAAGGACATAGAATGAATTGATCAAATGTGTTAGGTTGATCCTACATAAGCAAAATAGCTTTGTAAAATCCTTAAAAAGAAATGATGTACACGGACTATAAATATAGAAAGATCAAGCATGTTAGGTTGATCTTATGATGTAATAGATAGGCTTGTCTGATCGTCGAGCACTGCACCAAAAATCGTAGTCTGCCAGGAGAGTCAAGGAAAACTCGAGAGCTATCGAGGCAGAATCATAGTCTGCAAGATAGTAGATCTCGGAGTTCGTAGACTGCCAGGAGAGACGAGGAAGGATCATACTGTGTCGAGGAGAACTTCCTCAGGGCCGTAATCTACTGAGGAAGTCATGTTCAACATCATAGAGACAGCCTACCTATGAGCCGACCGAGCATCTGCCGAAGCCAAGTCAAGAATCGTAGACTACACTCAGAGTCGTGGAGTCTACTAATCATATCAGAGGCAGAGATAGTAGTCGAGCAAGATCAGATGAAGACAACAAGCACAACGACAGAAATCGTAGAGTGTCAAGATCTGATCTCGGAGTCGTAGTGTCTGCACAGCCGAAGCTGAATCGTAGAATGTAGAACTGAGACTTCAACAGATATGCTCACAATGCCAAGGCAGAATCGTAGAGCAAATACGATTTTCAACAAATGAGCACTCCCAGATTATCCAAAGGAATGAAGCCTCTGGTCTAAGCTGCATAGATACATCTCACCTGAAGGAAACCAGAGAGCACTCAACGAATGGCATGCTACCTAATAGAAGATCTAAGCATCAACCCAATCCGCATCCAGATTGAGTTGTGAAGCCATTCGAGATGAAGTCTTCCATAAGGAGATCAGAAGAAGATTTCAGTAACTGACTAAGGAAAGTCAGCAAGTGCAGTAGCTGTCAAGAAGACAGAAGTCGACGATCTTGGAAGCAACCAGGATCGTAGTGTTTTCCAAACAAAGAAAGAACTGATGGATTATACACAAAGATACTGGTCACCCTCTGAAGAACAAGGCTAAAGTGATTAAGCATTGGGTCAGTCCATTGATGATAAATGAACGGGAGATCACAAGGAGAAAGCGATTTGGACACGCCACAAATTTGATGTATCTTGCTATTCAGAAGGGACCAGAACAAAGAGTCAAGCCATCAGTATCCGAGAGCAGTCGAGGCACACAGAAGTGATTGAAGCACTGCACAAGAGAAGGAAGAGGTGTTCTACATTGAAGATCCAATCAACACCCTTCAAGATCGTACTGTTATCTCTACCAGTCAGCAAGACACTACGATCAGGTCCAAGAAGACATGCATCAGAATCGTAGAGTTCGAACAGCTGAATATTGAAGCATTGGCAACGGTTCAATCTAAAGGTTTAAATTCGGACAAGAGTTTATTGAGAGTATCGATGAAAAAGGACAACCTCTGATCAAAAAATCAGAAGGGGAAAATAAAGTCGTCGACCTGCCTGAGGCATAAAAGTGACATATCTAACTCGGTAGGTGAAACAGTAGACTGTAGTGTCAGAAAGTCATGACATATCACATCTACAGTCTGCACCAAATAACTCGAGATCTGTGAAGCAATTCAAAGAGCTTTCAACGGCTACTTTCCAACGGGAAGATTGGGAAGGAGTATAAATCAGCCAGAGCTTCAAAGATCAAGGGTTGCTAGAGTTGGTGTTTTTGGAGAATTGGTGGACTAATCTAACCAATGTAAATAGTGAGTGACCAATGAAGGTCTGAAGGCTCACTCTACAATCCACCAAGAACACTTAAGAGACAGAAAAAGAAAGGAGTAGAAGTGAGAGTTCTACTACAAGAAGAGTGTTCTGAACTGCCGAGAGAAAGAAGAGCATCAATGTCATCTTGATGTCCATCATGGGAAGACCATAAGTACCATAGAGAGGAGCTCACAGTCATCTTAGTAAGTTCATCATAAGAAGGCATCAAGTATCAAGAAAGAAGATCACCAACGTCATCATGGTGACAAGCATGAGAAAGTTTCCAAGTACCTAGCAGAAGAGCTTACAGTCATCCTAGAAACCCATCATGTGCAGCCATCAAGTATCAAGAGGAATGATCTTCAAGATAGTTCATCAAGGGATCATCAGAAGTGGTTGAGTAACTGAAGAAGCTGAGCATCATGCAACACTCAACTGCACTTCAAGGATGATCACGCCAAGCTGCTAAGTACAGATGATGTTCAGAGCATAAAGACATCTTAGCAGCTCAACACCAACTCCAATAAACAAATTAACAACTCAACAACAAGAAGTCAGGGCCTGAGGGGTCCTTGTCCGAAGGGACTAAATGAAGTTCAAAGCCTGCTGGGCTTAAAGAGTTCCTAGGGAACTAGAGAAGTTCCAAGGCTATTGGCCTTGAAGAGTTCTTAGTGAACTGAAGTCCCAAGGTTACTGGCCTTGAAGGAATCTTAGTGATTCAGGGTGCTGCCCTTCCGTAGTGGAAATCCTGCTAGTTGAAAGCAGAAGAGTGGATTAGAAGCTTGAGTCTCTGAACCACTTAAAACCCCTTGTGTCTTTTACATTATGTCATTTACATTATGTACTTTAACTGCTATAACTGCTATGTATGTTTTAACTGCTTACCACTGAACTAACTCTACGAACAATGTATATATGATTATGAATATATCAATGAAGGGGATCTTTTACTTATTCCGCTGTGCTTGAAAAGATTCTTATATTTGTCATATGCTAAATTATTAGCAATACAAAATAAACCAGAAAAGTATTTGAAATTAAAAAGGATCTATTCAACCCCCCTTCTAGATCTATTGTGCCTACTGGGAACTAACAATTGGTATCAGAGCAGGTTCTCATGCTATTCAAAAGCTAATCGCTTTGAGTCTGATCCTAGGCACATACATTGTTCTAAACTTAGTTTAGTAGTAAGTCACTTGTTATATGCAGATGAGCTCACACGTTAGAAGTATTGTGTACAGGTAAATGTGTATATACACCTGAAGCTGATCGGATTGGTCCATGTCCTTGATTACCATATTAACAAGACCAATCCTTTCTTGCGGTCAATCTTGTAGTCTGAAGACCAGGCTAGAAAGCTCATGAAACATCCACCAGCCTGAAAAGATGAAAATGCCATACATGCTAAGAAATGCTTATCCAGAGAAGAAAGAAGAACTTCTCAAACATGTGTCTGGCCAACTAGCAGCTGAATGTAAACCTTGTAAACTCAAGGATGTCTAAGAACTAAAGATAATGAGACTCTCTTAGCTTGCATCTTCAAGACCACGATTGATTGATTGAAGGTCAACTGGAGCATCATGCTGTCAGGAGCTAATGAGAAACTATGCACATCAATGCCTAACCTCAGTATATCTAAGATAAATGACTGTCAAGAAACTGACAGTAGAAATGTAACGCCCCCAAAATAGGTATACATCACCCATCTTGAGTCGCCAAATATATGGTACAGAATTTAAATACAAACTTCTTTTATACAGTACGATAAAACGTAGCTGAGAGTTTCAACACGGATAATGTCTCGTAGAGAGTATCCAAACTCAAATAAAGTCCTCATTATAATTATTACCACACTATTTCACCGAATAATGAAGACTACTAATGCAAACATCTGGACCGTCACTCCGTTCCCCGACTAGTCTCAACTATATTCACATTTCATGAAGAGAACAATGAAAACAAAGGATGAGCTCAACTAGCCTAGTAAGAAATATTATGACTAAGATAATGCAAAATAAATTATCGTTAGCCTTCAACAGTGTTAAACTGATAAAATATAATAAACATCAAGTTTAACTGCAGCGGAACAAGCAATCCATTAGAAGAGTCAAGTAGAGCATGATTTCTACTATCTTCTATGATTTAAAAAGTTTATCATCAATTTTATCGCTGAGACTCAGCTTAATAAATAAATCACATCATCGAATTATCCATACACTACGGGCTAAGGACATTCATATAATCATCTATGGTTATGATTATACCGAATAATCCCTAGTCATAATCATACCAACAACAATCCATCAATGCACTACAGGCTAATGAGGATTTTTACCACATCATTTGTAACATTACGGTCATGATTATACCGAATAATCCCTGGTCATAATCATTCCAATCAATAGTACATCTATGCATGTAAGTCACAGATGACTTTTATCATAATATAAGCATGAGGATGATGACAATGATATAAGAATTTAATTAAAAGAAAGTAAAGGATAAATTTTTAAAGATTTATAACTTAATTTATCTAGAATTCAATAATGTCCAAATTGTCAACATGATACTGCTTTGTGGAGTAAAATTCAAGAATAATATTGTATCAAAAATAATTTGGACAGCAAAGAAATTAATTTTTGTCATGAATAATTCCCCGGGTAAATAGTACCCGAGTGGATAGTACCCCGTGAATAGTACTTTATGAATAGTAGTTTGTAAATAGTACTCGTGAATAGTACTTTATGAATAGTACCTCATGAATAGTACTTTACAAATAGTACCGTAAAAATGAATACTACTCATGGACAGTACTCCGACATGAAAAGCTTAAAATTTAACAAGAATGTGTAGAAAATATCCTTGTGAAACGATACTAGATAAAGCGCAAATTTTAAGGATATTCTACTAATTTCATGGAGTATAGAAGCAATACTTTAACAAAATGAGGGTATAATATGGAATACGAGACGAAATAATATTACTCACATACTACAGAGTATGAAAGAAAGTATTATTCCTATGAATACTGAACAAAATAATATCTCTTACGACTGTTGAACGAAAATAATATTCCAACGAATATTTAGCGAAGATAATATTCCTACGAATATTGAACGAAGAGAATATTCTTTATGAATATTGAACGAAAATAATATTCATATGAATACGAAAAATAATATCTCTTCAGAATATGAAATAAATAATACATCTTACCTCAGAAGAGACTGAATACTAGAATAGTGAAGTAGCAGACTTCTCTTCTTATTTCTCTTTATAGCTTCTCTCTCTATACTGTGTGCTACTATGCAACCACGCGTAATAATGTACTTTTACTACTGGGTAGTTCAATAGTTTAACAATAAAACTTTTGCCGTTATTTTTATAAAAAGATAATTCTGTCTTTTTCTAAATACGACAATACTTCCATTGTGGGGTCCACCAATGATTGTGCCGTCGTACGAATATTCCCTGTTAAAATGAATATTCCCCGACACAATGAATATTGTATGACAACTTGTTTACTTTGCAAAATTTTCATATATCACCCTTAACTTTAACCTTTTATCAATTTAACCATTTACGAAATAAAATAATAATTATAAGAAAATTGAATACTTTATTTCATAAAATTCGGGTCTTAAAATCTCCCCTCCTTATGAAATTTTGCCCACGAAATTTACGTACGTACCTGGTATGCGGAAGAGTTGAGGATACCTCGTCAGATTCTAACTCTTGAGGTATAACCTTTGAGTGTCGAATATGATCCTTCTTATCCAAGATTTTAACACGTATCTCCTCATACGTTAAATCTTCTGCTATCTCGTCTAGTTCCAATTCAATAATATAGTTTGGGTCGTCCACATATTGACGTAACATCGATACGTGAAAAACATTATGAACACGCGACATACTTGGCGGTAAAGTGAGTCTATGACCACAGTTCCTACTCGATCGAGGATTTTGAATGGCCCAATTAAATCGAGGGTTGAGATTTACTCTCTTCATCGATTCTTGCTTCTAGAATAACGCCCTCTGGAACCTTCTTCTTCACATTCATCAGCTCCAGGTGTGTAGCTTGAGTGATTTTAACTTTATCGATTAATGTCGATTATACTCGTATATTCGCTATCTTCACGTAGGTTCTTGGAGTCTTTAACTCTATCTCCATCTTTTGTAAGTCGTACGAAATGGGTCTTTGTATTAACAATATCGCACTCGTAAACGCATACGATCTTCTACTCAATACGTCAACTACCACGTTCGCTTTTTTTTAGGATGGTATTGAATCGTATTATCGTAATCTTCAACAACTCGAACTAACTTCTTCTGTGCATGTTACGTTCGTTTTGGGTGAAAAAATATTTTAGGGTTTTGTACCGGGTTCAAGGTCGATACAAAATTTGATTTCATGCTTTGGGGTAGGCGAGGAAATTCTTCAGGAAAAACGTCAGAAAATTTATTAACAATAGAAATATCATTCAAATCTGACGTATTTTTGTTTAAATCCGTGACATGGGCTAAGAAAGCTTGACATCCGTTTTTCAATAAATGAATAGTTTTATGGCTTGATATGACAGTGATTGACTTTAGTGGTTTGGTTGCTTGAATTCGCATAATAGGTTAGTTAGGAATATGAAAGCTAACAACCTTACGAAAACAATCAATTTTAGCATGATGAGTAGTTAACCAATCAATCCTTAAAATCACATCAAATGCAAGTATTTACAAAGAGATAAGATCGACAGGTAACGTGCGGTTACCGATTTGAATCAAACAAGACTTATAAACAGTGGATGTAATGAAGGTTTCTCCCAACAGAGTTTTAATAGATAAATCGAAGTCTAATTTCTCCGGAGTCAAATTTAAACGTTGAGCGAAAGTAGGAGAAATAAAAGAATGGGTAGAACCGATATCTAATAAGGTATAGACTTCGCAAGAATTTATAATTAACTAACCCGTGCTAACTTTGTTCGGGTTACTCGCTTTTTGAGAAGTCACGAAAAATGCTCTTCCTGAAACCACCGACTTTATTTTGTTTGTATCCGCCTTTGGTGCAACCGTCCCAGCTGGAATTGATTTTACTACAGGAAAAAATCGAGCTATGTGACCGTCTTTTCCACAACTAAAACATACCTTTGAAGGCTGTGAACAGTTTGGACTTATGTGTCCCTCCTCTCCGCATCTGTAGCATCTAACTGGCGGTCGTTCTCCTCCCCTAAAATTTTTTGTTGGTGCTGGTGCAGCTGCCGACGTCTTCCCATCATCGTTAAATCTTCTCTTCTTGAATTTTCCACCTGAATCATTTCTTCTATTATCTTGGCCATGATTACCACCTAAGTGGTTACTATTTCTGACATGATAATTTCCTCCAAGATGATTATCATTGTTCCGATGAATGTTGCCACCGGTACGATTATTATCGTGTTGTTGTTCGTTATCTTTTAGTTAGGCTGGCTCATTATCGCGCTCCAATAACTGAGCCATATTCATTACATCTAAATACAAACACAATTTTTGAGAAATGAGGTATTGACTTATCTCAGGTTTCAAACCTCTTAGAAATATTCGCGTCATTCTCTCCCCATTATCAACCAAGTGGGACACAAACCGGGATAACTCAGCAAACTTAGCTTCGTACTGCGACACGGTCATATTGTTTTGCTCCAGCTTGATGAACTCTACCTCCTTTATGTGACGAATACTTTCGGGAAAGTACTTGTCGTTGAACAGTTCTTGGAACTTCTCCCAAGACATCTTCAGTGCGTTAGGCTGAGTACGTTTTACTGATTCCCGCCAGTAATCTGCCTCTCCTTACAACATGAAGGTGGCAAAGAGAACCTTTTGCTCCTCGGAGCATCCCAAGACATCAAATATCTTGGTGATCTGCTTTATCCACGTCTCTGCCATAAGTGGTTTTGGTTCTCCAATAAACTACTGTGATACCAGCTCCTTGAACTGTTTAGCAGTGACCGTCCGAGACTTGCCAGTGTTTTCACATGAGGATTATTGCCATCCTGATGCACATTATCCTGCGTGTTGATCGTTGGTGACTCAACGGTCTCATGTTCTTCATTGCTTATGTCAACATTTTCGGATGCCATTATCAAATACTCTGCCACAAAACAAGGGTTAATTGACATGTCACATATTATCCCTATACTCTAACAGACCAAATAAATACCAAATAAACATAGGTAGGTCATACTAGGGAAGAAATTTCCCGTTTCTCCCCCTCCTAGTTCTAGTCTCACATCTTAGCTAGGGATCATATCCCTAAGCTTTGATACCAACTGTGACGCCCCCAAAATAGGTATACATCACCCATCTTGAGTCGCCAAATACATGGTACAGAATTTAAAAACAAACTTCTTTTATACAGTACGACAAAACGTAGCTGAGAGTTTCAACATGGATAATGTCTCGTAGAGAGTATCCAAACTCAAATAAAGTCCTCATTACAATTATTATCACACTATTTCATTGAATAGTGAGGACTACTAATGCAAACATCTAGACCGTCACTCCGTTCCCCGAGTAGTCCCAGCTATATTCTCATTTCATGAAGAGAGCAATGAAAACAAAGGGTGAGCTCAACTAGCCCAGTAAGAAATATTATGACTAAGATAATACAGAATAAATTATCGTTAGCCTTCAACAGTGTTAAACTGATAAAATATAATAAACATCAAGTTTCACTGCAGCGGAACAAGCAATCCATTAGAAGAGTCAAGTAGAGCATGATATCTACTATCTTCTATGATTTAAAAAGTTTATCATCAATTTTATCGCTGAGAATCAGCTTAATAAATAAACCACATCATCGAATCATCCCTGCACTACTGGCCAAGGATATTCATGTAATCATCAATGATCATGATTATACCGAATAATCCCTGGTCATAATCATACCAACAACTGTCCATCAATGCACTACAGGCAAATGAGGATTTTTACCACATCATTTGTAACATTACTGTCATGATTATACCGAATAATCCATGGTCATAATCATACCAATCAATAGTACATCTATGCACGTAAGCCATAGATGACTTTTATCATAATATAAGCATGAGGATGATGACGATGATATAAGAATTCAATTAAAAGAAAGCAAAGGATAAATTTATAAAGATTTATAACTTAATTTATCCAGAATTCAATAATGTCCAAATTGTCAACATGATACTGCTTTGTGGAGTAAAATTCAAGAATAATATTATATCAAAAATGATTTGGACAGCAAAGAAATCAATTTTTATCATGAATAATTCCCCGGGTGAATAGTACCCGAGTGAATAGCACCCCATGAATAGTACCCGTGAATAGTATTTTAGAAATAGTACCCCGTGAATAGTACTTTGTGAATAGTACTTGTAAATAGTACTTGTGAATAGTACTTTGTAAATAGTACCATAAAAATGAATACTACTCATGGAAAGTACTTCGGCATGAAAAGCTTAAAATTTAATAAGAATGTGTAGAAAATATCCTTGTGAAACGATACTAGATAAAGCGTAAATTTTAAGGATATTCTACTAATTTCATGGAGTATAGAAGCAATACTTTAACAAAATGAGGGTATAATCTGGAATACGAGACGAAATAATATTACTCACATACTACAGAGTATGGAAGAAAATATTATTCCTATGAATAGTGAACAAAATAATATCCCTTATGACTGTTGAACAAAAATAATATTCCAACGAATATTTAGCGAAGATAATATTCCTACGAATATTGAACGAAGATAATATTCTTTATGAATATTGATGAAAATAATATTCATACGAATACGAAAAATAATATCTCTTCAGAATATGAAATAAATAATACCCCTTACCTCAGAAGAAGACTGGATACTGAAATAGTGAAGTAACAGACTTCTCTTCTTCTTTCTCTATATAGCTTCTCTCTCTATAGCTTCTCTCTCTATAATTGCTCTTGTCAGTCTTAGTAAATTGGTGAGAATGAAGGAAGAATGAGCTTCTATTTAAAGGAAAATATAGTTTCGATAATTGTACGTTTTGGGACCCGAAATATTACAGTATAATACATTTATCTTTTCTTTTATTTTTAATTTAGTCATGTAAATATTATCAATCTTGCACCACCTTTCTTAATAGTACATGCATGTGAATCAATAGTACACACATGTGAACAAATAGTTATAAGTATGTGAATTAATAGCAATTAATTGCTCATTTATCCGATTAATTACCCAATTGGTCAATATAACCTCCAGACATCAATTATTATCGTAATAGATGTCAATTTCTACTAACACTAATAATCCCAACACAATGAAAATATCAATTTCATCTTTAATCAACACGAACTTATTCACCATTAATATTATAACTCACAATATTTAACAACCAATTATTCCCAAGAAAGAGGGTACTTTCCAATAAGAATTTCTCCCTTTTGGCGCGCAATTAGGTGACCAAACCTCTCCTTGACAGAACTTTCTAGACATTGTCAATATTACAAATAATAAAATGAATAACTTTGTCATCTCAATTATTGATTTAATAATATAAAATATTCTGCAGATGATACTATGACAATAATTGAATCAATAATATGAGAGATATGATGAAGCAATTACTGTAGCAATAATTGAGTATAACTGATTGACTTCTTATGTAAGTATCAATAATTGCGTATTACTGTACTTTTACTACCGGGTAGTTCAATAGTTTAACAGTAAAACTTTCGCCGTTATTTTTATAAAAAGATAATTCTATTATTTTCTAAATACGACAATACTTCCGTTGTGGGGTCCACCAATGATTGTGCCGTCGTACGAATATTCTCTGTTAAAACGAATATTCCCCGACACAACGAATATTTTATGACAACTTACTTACTTTGCAAAATTTTCACATATCACCCTTAACTTTAACCTTTTATCGATTTAACCATTTACGAAATAAAATAATAATTATAAGAAAATTGAATACTTTCATTTCATAAAATTTGGGGTCTTACAAGAAAGGTACGGTTCCTCACTAATATAATTGTGTACATCATGTTGCACCTCCTTATGAACTATAACAGTATTCTTTCAAGGAATCATAATCTACCTAAAACGGTGAAGAGAGAAAGTATATTAAGGATGGAAACTCAAATGCTTATAAACTTTATCTCCATCCAAGTTTTAGGTTGAAGATGACATCTTGAAGGAAATCTGAAATGGGTCATAAGAGCATCACAGGTTAAATTAATTTTATGAGAAGTAATCTTTGCTGTTGGGTTAGTATATATGTATGTACAAACCTATGTTCTAAGTGTTTGATAACTCACAGAGTATGATCAGTTCTACAAGAATATCTTGATGGTTTATAGAAACTGATCACCTCCATGAATCAACCAGATACAAATAAATCGTAGAGTTGATTCTCACTCTGTGAACATTTTAACCCTGTGAACATAACCAAGCAAATGATGAAACCATCAAAGAAAAAGAGTGTTTTATTAAAATGGCAAATCTTACACACACTCACCATCATGCATCTCAAAATCTATTATCTAAATTAGTTACATGCATGAATATGACTGTTGGTGATAAATATGTCGATTATCCAAATATATGAGGAACAGAGATTTAGAAAACTAACCTAGCGGGACCCATTTAACCATGGGTACCAAAAATAGAAATTTATAACCTGCAGGTACTTGGTCCATCTGGCCACACTAAGGAATACTGAAGCAGAAGACTTCAGTTAAGAAGATTCAACCAGCAAAAGGCTTAAGACTGTTCAGAAATGATTCTGATAAAACTAATATATGTCAAAGCCTGTCCTTGAAGACCCGCTGAGCTTAATCAGAATGAAGCTCACATAGTTGTTGATCCTTACAAGGAAGCAGGCCATTCAACCAAAGATGAAAAGGGTCGTATATGCTCAATAATGCAAAGCATATCTTATGAGAAGAATCCTTAAGGAAGTGCACATCAGAGGATCATCGAGCATCATTTATGAGGAACTCATTATGGAAGCAAAACTCGGCAAGCACAAACTGTCAAAGAAGACCACGATCGTAGTGGTGTCAAATGATTGTAGAATGATCAGTCCTGGAAATATCCACGTATACGATGTAAAAAGATTTAATTGACTATGGTGATTCCAGTCATAAAGAGACATGCAAGGATACCTCCTAATGCACTTAAAGAAAAGAAAATCACACCTCACCGGGAAGACAATATAAACATGGGAAGCAGTGATCTGTTAAGAAATAACAACACTGAGAAATACTATGAAGCAATATACCAGCTACAGAGTCCCAAAACTTTGTGGCTGACAAACCAAATGAAGATCCATAGTCAGTAGGAACGTCTCAAAACGTACTACTGATAACCTTTCAGCCACCCAACTCAAAATTATGGAGTGCCTACGATCAAACATCCGATTGTAGTGTAAGAGCAGGAGGACACCATGATTACAGCAAATGTAATTGTCTAAGGATGGTAGAGGACCTCCCCACCAGAAAAGGTCAAATGAGATATCAGTGTAAATCACCTTTAAAGTATTTCATCTGGAAAGCGCCTCAGGGACAAACCTAACCTGTAGCTCACTCTAAGAGGTTGGCCCTTCCTGAGCTACCTTAACCCAGAAGGATTACTTAATCAAGTTCATCTCAAGGACCAAGACAGTTAACGATCGTAGAGAAGAGTTTAAAGAGAACTCAACGATCGTGATGCAACCTCAACGATCGTAGTACAACCTCAGAAATCATAGAAGCAGACTCGACGATCGAAGTCTTACAAGAGGTTACTCTAACTCATGAGGAGCTTGAAAGAACAGGACAATTGCTCAACCATTCAAATTATAAGGAGATAAGTTCGAATACAGTTTGGAAAGATATCATGCAAACGCATCTCAGAACTTAAGTGCCCAAACTGGCTCGGGGTACATCAGTGGTCAAGCTATGCAGTTTCAAGATGAGGATTAATGTCAAAACCATCCACTGCAACATCTCTCAAAAGTTGATCGTCGAGTCAACAAAGGAAAATGTAGAGTCCATAGCTGCCTTACAATGCTACTCTACGAACCAAGATGGTCAACGGTCAATCCACGTCATTGACGACTATTTGTTTTAAAAAAGGACATTAAGATGAAAAGTTAATGGGGGAGTTACAACTCATTACTGGGCATCGTGCAGCCAATAGCTAGTTGACACGTCACTGCTTATGCAGAGTTAGAAGGAACTACCATAAAGACAAATTCAAAAGTTGTAAATAGTTATCAGAAACTATCGAACCTCTCTCCCTCCTATTTTCAAACCCTAGAACCCTCTTCTAAGCCAAAACCAACTAAACCTCCAGAGCCCAAACCACAATCAGCTATCTGAATCAAATACCCATATTCCTCGAACTATTCAAATAGCAGATTGGCGAGTAATCACTGGCATTCAGCTCAGAACTAAGTCGTTTGAGAAATCTGAAAAGAAGTTCAGAGACATTCTTGAACTTGTGAAGAAAGCTAGATTCTCATAATGTCTTGAGGCAAGCACTCGAGTATATACTGAACTGGTTAAAGAGTTCTACTCAAATGCATCCATAAATGCCAGAACCCTTTCAACCAAGGTTAAAGGTCAGTCTCTAAAACTGAAATCATCCGATATCAATCAATGCTTAGGTTTTCCTGACCTAGGACTGAAAAGCGTTGATGAGATCGACACTGAGCAAGCAAAGGAGATTATGGGGTACCAAAGAAATCCTAGTCTGAAGGACATGAAGAAAAAGGAGTTTCCTAAGGAATTTGAGTTCCTTGCTGAGATAGTAAGCAAATGTATACTATGCAAGGATACGGCACATGACACTGTGCTTGATCAACAACTGAAGATTATGTCTACAATAGTTCTGAAGAAGCGAATAAACTTTGGAGTTATCTTGTTCTATCAAATCTCAAAATGGGTAGAAAAGGCTAAGTTGAAGAAGTCTACAGAAAAACCACTTACAAAGGTGTTTTATGGAAGACTGCTAAGTATTGTGATGAAGAAGAAGCTGGGAGGAAAAATCAAGGATGATGAAGGAGAGCCCCTAAATGTTCATAAAGTGATGTCTCCACAACTATTTATGAACTGGAAGAAGAACCCAAAGGAAAATAGGAGGTTGACAACAACAGGGAGCAGCAGAAAGATCTCTACAAAAAAGAAGAAGGCAAAAGATGTGGAAAGCTCTAAGTCTTGTGACTCAGTACCACAGCAACCACACCAGCCAGAAAGAAATCCAAAGGTGTGAGGAAAACTGGGGCTCTACCAAGAAGTCTACCAACTGAAGACAAGGATGAAGAAGAAAAAGTCCTGACTGCAGAAACCACCAAGAGAAGAAGTAATAGACTGCTTCAAGGGCCATCCAAAAAGAAAGCTAAGATGGTAAATAGACCAGTTCCAATTTCCCAAGAGAGCCCATCTGACAATGAAGAGGACGTAGAGTCAAAAGATAGAAAGGAAACTGAAAGCCCTAATAATGATTCCCCAAGGAACGAATCCAGCAATGAAGCTGAAGATGGATTCATGGAAGAAAATGCAGAATCTGCTGATGAAGAAGAATGCACAAGCCCTGTGGCTGACTCTCAGAGCATTCACTCTGATGATGAAGAAAAGCTACAAGATGACCCAACTGCATTTCCAAATGCAAATGCTCCAACAAGCTCAGATGATGGGTCAAATGATGTTGATTCGAAAGAAGAAGGACCTTCCCCTGCCAATGCTGAACATCAAGGAAGTTTGCCTGATGATTCAAAGGCCTCAGAGTCTGAAGAGGAAGAAGAGTCTGACTCTCCTATAGCTGAATCTCCAAGGAGAAGAGAGAAGAAAGAGCTACAGACTAATTGCTAAATTTGCCTCCAAGAAGAAAAGTGATCACTCTACTGCAGTCATTAAAGTAAGTGATAATAAATCTGAATCAAAGGAAGAAAGTGTTGAAGATGGGACTAGTAATGAAGAAGATGAATCCAAGGAAGATTTTGCAAAAAAAAGGTTTTGGAAATGAAATTCAGCAAGAAGGATTCACTGATGGATATGATCAGAATGTTTCAGGTTAAGAAAGAGAAGAAAGGGAGAAAGATTCTGATTCTACACATCAGGAATCAGAGGAACCAGAATACTATCATGTTCTCAATCCATCAAGGATTAACAGAAGAATAGTGGTGGAAGTCTCTAATGAACCACCAGAAGCACCTCCCGAAAGATGGGTAAACTATGGAAATGAACAGCTCAAGGTGGTGAGGATGACTGCTTTTGAGGTGTTTAAAAAATGGAACAACATGGAGTTAGACTGCACGACTATCCTCTACAATCCTGATGATTTGTGAATGAGATGGTTCTTCCAATGGATGCCTTGGTTAAAAGAACATACTGAAAGAGATGGAAGTTACTTCACCTGGTGCTACTCTCAGTTTCCAATCATGGAGCTGGTGGCACAGAACTTCCCAAGGGTGAAGAGATTTGCAACAATGATGATCAAAGATCAGCCTCACTACAAAGTCTACAGACATGCTGGCAACCACTATACTTCTTATGATCATAGAGTGGACTCTGATGGCAGAAGAATTATGGCCAGGGAGATGATCGTAGAGTCTGTTCACTCTACCAATGATGTTGATCAAGTTCAAAAAGAGAAGCCTCCATCTGCTTAAGCACTGTTGCCCGACATTCTTTCATCCTCTAATGGCGATTGGTACTCAACGATTATTCAAATTCTCAAAGCTTTCGAAAATATGTCCAATGATGAAAATTGTAGAGTCCAATCTGATGCTCAACAAGAGGCTGCCCAACTAGATGACCAAATTCCTATGGAGCAGGAGCTATTGAAGAATTCTGATGCGCTGGTCAAGAAGATATCTTTATTCAATGAAGAGTCAAAGATGGTGCTGACAGCAGCAGGAGATAATTCAGTTCAGAATAGACTTCAAGCTACTATGGCTGATGTATCTCTCAAAATTAAAGAGAGAGATCACATCTATCTGAAGGCCATACATGATCAGAAGGCAGAAGCTCTACGAGCATAGAAGGCCAATGAAGAACAACTCCAAGTCCTCTCTAACAAGATTGACAACATGAATCAGTCTTTCTCAGTGTAACTTGAGCTAAGCCGACAAGAACTCAAGTTTGAAGTTGCTAACTCCTCTTATCTGATGGAGCATCTTATGTCCAACATGGAGCAGCTCTCCCAAGTGATTAATGACAAAAAAGGGGAGAAAAAGAGGCATAGAAAGAGGCAGAGTAAGAGGCACTCAAGAAAGGGCAAGGAGGGCAAAAGGAAACAAGAGAAGAAGACAAAGAAGAAGATAGAAGAAGAAGAAGCTGGGTCATCATCTAAGGGAGAGCCAAAGGATGATGAGCCTGTATTTGCAAAGGCTGAGGGGGAGCCAGAAGAAGAAGAAATGAAGTCCACATCCCAGGGGGAGCAGGAGCAAAGAAATCAAACAGATGAATAGCTGATCAACATACATCCTGGAAGCATACATGAAACCAAAGAGGTACATCTCTAACTAGTTAAGTATGTTCTGGATCTGGGATATAAAATGTCATAGTGTATTCAACTCCATATTCTTATAAATGACATTCATGATTATCTATTTTAGAAATACAGTTACTCACTGTATATAAGATTCATTCATAACATGCATATGCACTTATTATTTTTGTCATAATCAAATAGGGGGAGATTGTCAGGAATAAGCATGTGAATGATATTCCTAATTACATATAATTTGATTTTGATATATATATATATATATATATATATATATATATATATATATGAATGAATATACAAGTATGCTTGCATTAAGAAAAGTTGTAAAGTCCTTTGATAGATAATAGAAACATATGTACAAGGACTTAGAATGAATTAATCAGATGTGTTAGGTTGATCCTATATAAGCAAAACAGCTTTGTAAAGTCCTTAAAAAGAAATGATGGACTATAAATATAGAAAGATCAAGCATGTTAGGTTGATCTTATAATATAATAGATAGGCTTGTCTGATCGTCGAGCACTGCACCAGAAATTGTAGTCTACCAGAAGAGTCAAGAAAAACTCGAGAGCTATCAAGGCAGAATCGTAGTCTGCAAGATAGTAGATCTCGGAGTTCGTAGACTGCCAGGAGAGATGAGGAAGGATCGTACTATGTCGAGAAGAACTTTCTCAGGGCCATAGTCTACTGAGGAAGTCATGTTCAAAATCATAGAAATAACCTGCCTACGAGCTGACCGAACATCTACTGAAGCCAAGTCAAGAATTGTAGACTACACTCAGAGTCGTAGAGTCTACTGATCATATTAGAGGCAGAGATCGTAGTCGAGCAAGATTAGATGAAGACAACAAGCACAACGACAGAAATCGCAGAGTGTCAAGATCTGATCTCGAAGTCATAGTGTCTGCACAGCCGAAGCTGAATCGTAGAGTGTAGAACTGAGACTTCAACAGATGTGCTCACAATGCTAAGGCAGAATCGTAGATCAAATACGATTCTCAATAAATGAGCACTCCCATAATATCCAAAGGAACGAAGCCTCTGGTCTAAGCTGCATAGATACATCCCACCTAAAGGAAACTAGAGAGCACTCAACGAATGGTATACAAGCTAACAGAAGATCTAAGCATCAACCCAATCAGCATCCAAATTGAGTTATAAAGCCATTTGAGAAGAAGTCTTCCACAAGGAGATCAGAAGAAGACTTCAGTAACTGACTAAGGAAAGTCAGCAAGTGCAGTAGTTGTCAAGAAGACAGAAGACGACGATCTTGGAAGCAACCAGGATCGTAGTGTTTGCCAAACAAAGAAAGAACTGATGAAGTATACACAGAGATACTGATCACCCTCTGAAGAACAAGGCTAAAGTGATTAAGCATTAGGTCAGTCCATTGATGATAAGTGAACGGGAGATCACAAGAAAAAAGCGAGCTGAACACGCCACAAATTTGATGTGTCTTACTATTCAAAAGGGACCAGAACAAAGAGCCAAGCCATCAGTATCCAAGAGCAGTCGAGGCAAACAGAAGTGATTAAAGCATTGCATAAGAAAAGAAAGAGGTGTTCTACATTGAAGATCCAATCAACACTCTTCAAGATCATAGTGTTATCTCTACCAGTCAGTAAGACACTACGATCAGGTCCAAGAAGACATGCATCAGAATCGTAGAGTTCGAACAGCTGAAGATTGAAGCATTGGCAACGGTTCAATCTGAAGGTTTAAATTCGGACAAGAGCTTATTGAGAGTATCGATGCAAAAGGACAACCTTTGATCAATAAATCAGAAGGGGAAAATAAAGTCGTCGACCTGCCCGAGGCATAAAAGTGACATCTCTAACTCGGTAGGTGAAACAGTAGACTGTAGTGTCAGAAAGTTATGACATATCACATCTGCAGTCTGCACCAAACAACTCAAGATCTGTGAAGCAATTCAAAGAGATTTCAAGGGGAAGATTGGGAAGGAGTATAAATAAGCTAGAGCTTCAAAGATCAAGGGTTACTGGAGTTGCTATTTTTAGAGAATTAGTGGACTGATCTAACCAACGTAAATAGTGAATGACCAATGAAGGTCTGAAGGCTCACTCTACGATCCACCAAGAACACTTAAGAGACAGAAAAAGAAAGGAGTAGAAGTGAGAGTTCTACTGCAAGAAGAGTATTTTGAACTGTCGAGACAAAGAAGAGCATCAATGTCATCTTGATATCCATCATGGGAAGACTCTAAGTACCATAGAGAAGAGCTCACAGTCATCTTAGCAAGTCCATCATGAGAAGGCATTAAGTATCAAGAAAGAAGATCACTAATGCCATCATGGTGGCAAGCATGAGAAAGTTTCTGAGTACCTAGCAGAAGAGCTTATAGTCATCCTAGAAACCCATCATGTGCAGCCATCAAGTATCAAGAGGAATGATCTTCAAGGTAGTTCATCAAGGGATCATCAGAAGTGGTTGAGTAACTGAAGAAGCTGAGCATCATGTAACACTCAACTGCACTTCAAGGATGATCACACCAAGCTGCTAAGTACAGAAGATGTTTAGAGCATAAAGACATCTTAGCAGCTCAGCACCAAGATGTTTATCTTGCATGCCATTCATTGAGTGCTCTCTAGTTCCCTTCAGGTGAGATGTACCTTTGTAGTGCCAACCAGAGGCTTTGTTCCTTTGGATATTCTGGGAGTGCTCATTTGTTGAGAATCGTATT
Source organism: Panax notoginseng (assembly GCA_016801055.1). Taxonomy (NCBI): domain Eukaryota; kingdom Viridiplantae; phylum Streptophyta; class Magnoliopsida; order Apiales; family Araliaceae; genus Panax; species Panax notoginseng. Next base: position 151,513,990 of record CM029015.1, on the reverse strand, counting down.
TGCTCTACGATTCTACCTTGGCATTGTGAGCACATCTGTTGAGGTCGTAGTTCTGCACTCTACGATTCAGCTTTGGCTTTGCAGACACTACAATCTTAGATCTGATCTTGACATTCTATGATTCCTTCCTTGTGCTTGTTGTCTTCATCTGATCTTGCTTGACTATGATTTTTGCATGTAATCAACAGACTCTATAAACTCAGAGTATGATCTACGATCCTTGACTTGGCTTCGGCATCAGTAGACTCTATGACTCTGAGTGTAGTCTACGTTTCTGACTTGGCTTCGGCAGAGGTTCGGTTGGCTCGTAGGCAGGCTATCTCTACGATTCTGAACATTACTTCCTCAGCAGACTTCGGTCCTGAGGAAGTTCTACTCGACACACTACGATCCTTCCTTGTCTCTCCTGGCAGTCTACGATCTTCGAGATCTACTATCTTGCAGACTACGATTCTGCCTCGACAGCTCTCGAGTTACCCTTGACTCTCCTGGCAGACTACGATTTATAGTGCAGTGCTCGACGATCAGACAAGCCTATCTATTACATCATAAGATCAACCTAACATGCTTGATCTTTCTATATTTATAGTCCTTGTACATCATTTCTTTTTAAAGACTTTACAAAGCTATTTTGCTTATGTAGGATCAACCTAACATACTTGATCAATTCATTCTAAGTCCTTGTACACATGTTTCTATTTTCTATCAAAGGACTTTACAGCTTTTCTTAATACAAGCGTGCTTGCATATTCATTCATATATATATCAGAATCAAATCATATGTAAATAGGAATATCATTCATATGTTTATTCCTGACAATCTCTCCCTATTTGATTATGACAAAAATAATAAGTGCATATGCATGTTATGAATGAATCTTATATACAATGAGCAGTTGTATTTCTAAAATAGATAATCATGAATGTCATTTATAATGATATGGCAATTTATACATTAAGACATTTTACATCCTGGATCCATAACATACCTAACTAATTAGAGATGTACCTCTTTAGCTCCATGTATGTTTCTAGGATGTTTGTTGATCAGCTATTCATCTGTTTGGTCTTCTTGCTCTTGCTCCCCCTGGGATGATGACCTTCTATCTTTTCTTAGCTCCCTTTCAGCATCTTTCTTAACATGCTCCCCCTCAGACTCTGCGATCATGTGATCATCATCTTTTGGTTCCCCCTCAGATGATGACTATGTCTCTTCTTCTGCTGTCAGCTTCTTTGACTTCTTCTCTCCTATCCCTCTGCTCTTCTTTGAGTGCCTCTTGCTCCTCTTTCTCTTCCTCTTTCTATGCCTTTTTTTCTCCCCCTTTTTGTTATTAATCACTTGTGAAAGCTGCTCCATATTGGACATAAGCTTCTACATTAGGTAGGAGGAGTTGGCAACTTCAAACTTGAGTTTCTGTTGGCCTAGCTCAAGTTACACTGAGAAAGACTGCTTTAGATCGTCAATCTTGTCAGAGAGGTCTTGGATCTGCTCTTCATTGGCCTTCTGAACTCGTAGAGCTTCTGCCTTTTGATCTTGTATGACCTTCTGATAGATGTTATCTCTCTCTTGAAGTTTGAGAGATACATCAGCCATTATAGCTTGAAGTTTGTTCTGGAATGAATTATCTCCTGCTGCTGTCAGTTTCTGTGACTCTTCAGTGAGTAGAGATATTTTCTCACTTAGTTCATCATAACTCTTCAGTAGTTCCTGCTCCAAAATAATTTGATCCTCTTGTTGAGCAGCTTCGGGTTGAGCATCAGATTGGACTCTACGATTTTCATTCTTGGATAGATTTTCGAAAGCTTGGAGAATCTGAATAATCGTTGAGTACCAATTGCTGGTTGAGGATAAAGGAATGTCAGATAGTAGTGTTTGGACAGTTGGAAGCTTCTGATTTTGAATTTGAACAGTCTCAACAGTAGAGTGAACAGACTCTACGATCACCTCCTTTGTCATGTTCCTTCTTCCTTGAGAGTCCACTCTATGATCGTAGGGGATATAGTGATTTCTAGCATGTCGATAGACTTGGAAGTGAGGCTGGTTTGTGATCATCTTTGTAGCAAAACTTTTTACCCTTGGGAAGTTTTGTGTTACCAGTTCCATGCTTGGAAAGTGAGAGTAGCACCAGCTGAGGTAGCTTCCATCTCCTTCAGTATGGGCCTTTAGCCATGGCATCCACTGGAAGAACCATCTCTTCAGCAAGTTGTCAGGATTATAAAGAATGGTCGAGCAGTCTAGCTCCATGTTGTTCCAATTTTTTTTCTATGTTAAAGGTAGTCATTCTTACTACCTTGAGCTGCTCATTTCCATAGTTCACCCATCTTTTTGGTGGAGCTTCTGGTAGTTCATTTGAGACTTCCACCACTATTCTTCTGTTAAATCTTGCTGGTGAGAGGACAGGATAGAGTTCTGGCTCCTCTGATTCCTGATTTTCAGAATTGGAATCATTCTCCATTTTGTCTTTCTCGGAGCTTGAACCATCTTGATCACTTCCAGCAGTGAATTCTACTAGCTGTATTTCATTCCCAGAACCTTCTTCAGTAAGATCTTCCTCTGATTCATCTTCTTCATTGCTGGTCCTATCCTCAGCACTTTCTTTCTGTGATATAGACTCATCATCACTTAATTCAATGATGGCATTTGATTGATCACTGCTCCTTTTGGAGGCAAACTTGGCTTGTAGTCTGTAGCTCTTTCGTCTTCTTGGAGGTTCAGTTTTGGGAGAGTTAGACTTTTCTTCTTCTTCAAACTCTGACTCCTCTGGTTCAACAGACAACCTTCCTTGGGGTTCAGCACTGGTAGGGGCAGTTCCTTCTTCTGTAAATTCATCACCCTTTAAGTCATTTCGAGGGCTTTCAGGATTGGAAGGGGCTCATTCTTCTTCTTTAGAAACAGCTTCATTTGACCCATTATCTGGGCTTGTTGGGGCAGTTGCATTTGGGGATGTAGTTGGGTCATCTTGAATCTCTTCTTCATCATCAGAGTGAATGCTCTGAGGATTAGCTACAGGGCTTGAGCATTCCTCTTCATCAGCAGATGCTGAATTTTCATTCATTAATCCAGCTTCACCTTCACTGCTGGATTTGGTCTTTGAGGACTCAACCTTGACATCTGTATCCTTTTCTTCTGCTGACTCTACGTCCTTCTCTTCATCAGATGTACTGTTTTAGGAAGCTGAGGCTGGCCTATTTTGTAAGACCCCGAATTTTATGAAATAAAAGTATTCAATTTTTCTTATAATTACTATTCAGTAAATGGTTAAATTGATAAAAGTTTAAAGTTATGGGTGAAATGTGAAATTTTTTTCAAAATAAGCAAGTGGTTATAAAATAATCATTGTTGTCGGGGAATATTCGTTTGGTCATGGAATATTCTTTCTGTCGGGGAATATTCGTACGACGGCGCAGCTATTTATGGGCCCCATAACAAAAAACGGTCAGATGAAGATAACGATAAAAATTGAGTTTTTATAATTTACGGCGTAGTTGTTACCGTTAACACTGTTGGAATACCCGGTAGTTAAAATACAGTAATTTGCGTTATTGCACAGTATTTTTAAAATTATTGATCCTTACGTAAGAAGGCACTACTCAATAATTGTTACAGTACTTACTGTTCAATATTTTATTTTATTGATTCAATAATTGCTGCGTTGATATTTTATATTATTGTTGTTTCAATAATTGTTGCTGCACAGTATTTCCCATTATCAGATCAATAATTCATATTATTTAGAATAATATTATTAGATAGCATTATTGACAATGTCTAGAAAGTTCTGTCTAAGGAGAGGTTTGGTCATCTAATTGCGCGCCAGTAAGGAGAAATTCTTATCGAAAAGCCCCCTCTTTCCTGGGAACGGCCTGGTTGTCATAAATGTGATTCTGTAATATTATTTGTGAATAATTAATTATTGATTTATATGATAATGAAATATTTATAGTGGATATAAATGATGAATTTATTTATGTGGTTATAAATGAAGGAATTAATGTTGAGGTGTTTTATCTGTTTTTTGTCGGAACAGAGGTATTGAAAATTAAATTAGGATTTTTGAGATATTTTGCGAGGGTTATAATTTTTAATCCGGCCGTTGGATCTTGGTAATTTTTGGATATGTTATACATATATAAGTTGAGTATATGTTATACAAATTTTGAACCGTTAAAAAATGAATGTATGATTTGTTATGAATTTTACGAGATGACTGGTTCAGAAATTGTTGAATTTTCGGAGTTAATCATTTTGGTGAAAAATTCTAGAATTGGTGGGCCCCACTCTTGGTTGGTGAAAAAATGTACTGAGATTTTTATTCAAATGTGGTGGGTGGGAATAGTAGCAGGTAAAGCCATCAGGTTGCAGGTTAAGTCTGCTTCGGCGTGCTAATATTTTCCTATAAATAGAGGGACTAAGTTAGAATTAAAAATCACACCAGAAACAAGTTTTCTCTCTTTCTCTCTCTAGATTATTGAGTGTATTTTGTGAGTATTTAGATACTTGGTGAGTTGCTATTCATCAGTGCAAGTTTTCTTCAGCGTCATATCCGATATCCAGTCAGAAATGCTACTCTTTTGAGGTAAGGGATAGTAAGGGATTTTAAGAGTTGTTATGATTTTCAGTTTCGTAATTTTTTCTGAACTTCAAAAATTCTGGAAAAATTTAAATTGTTATTTTGTGATGAGTTTTCCTTGATTGTGTCTAAAAATGGTGATTTTGGATGTATAGATTGAGAGTTATGAATTTTAAGAGAAAAGACTATTTTAAAAGTAACCGCTTATAATTCCTTGTGGTTAACTCTAAAATTGATGAAATTTTATTAGAAGTATATCTATATAATATCAGTGTACTCTGTGAATTTCGGAATTTTTGGATAAAATTACAATTTATGATAAATGTCTAAATATTCGGCTGTTTTGGCCATATGAAAAATAGTAAATGAGTTTTAAAAATTCTAAGAAAAATATATGTTCAATATGGGACTATATTCTGCTAAATCCCAAAAAGAAATATTTTTGGAAACCGATTTAGTATTTTTCATGAAAATAACTAGTTATGAGTAAATGAATTAAATATGTTATGCGAATTAGAAAATTAGAAAATAGGATTTTATGGCTTGAGAATCCTATATGAGGTATATGTAGATTTTTGATGAGGGTTTTGGTTATTGGTGATGAAATCTTATGAGTTTGATATTTTAGAATAATTAAATGTATTAATTAGTAAAGTGTAAACAATTAAAATAAATTATTTATAAATTTAAGAAATGTTATTCTTTCAATATCATTATACCGAAATATTGGTATGGATTTTATTGTAGAATTTCTACCCTTTTGTGTTTGGGTTACTATTCATGAGTTACTATTCACGGGTACTATTCACGACAAAATTGGTTTGTTTTTCTGACCAAATTATAGTTGATTTATGAATATTTACTCTTGAGATTAAAACTAATGTTGATCATATATTTTTATTATCATATATAACATTTTTATAACCCTAATGATGATATTCTCTTTCACTTGAGTGTAAAGATGGGTAGATTATTGGTATGATCATGACTAGGGTTTCTCTTTGGCCAGTTGTGCAAAGTTGAATTGGTGACTGGTATGATCATGACCATTGAATTTATAAGTGAATATCTTTAGCTAAGTGCAAAGGTGAAATGATCAACATGGTTATAATTATTGTTTATATAAATTCTGAAATGATTATATATTTCTTTGAGATATGAATATTTTGGCCTGGTTGTCATAAATGTGATTCTGTAATATTATTTATGAATAATTAATTATTGATTATATGATAATGAAATATTTATTGTGGATATAAATGATGAATTTATTTATGTGGTTAATAAATGAAGGAATTAATGTTGAGGTGTTTTATCTATATTTTTGTCGGAACGGAGGTATTGAAAATCAAATTAGGATTTTTGAGATATTTTGTGGGGGTATAATTTTGAATCCGACCGTTGGATCGTGATAATTTTTGGATATGTTATACATATATAAGTTGAGTATATGTCTACAAATTTTGAACCGTTAAAAATAAACGTATGATTTGTTATGAATTTTACGAGATGACTGGTTCAGAAATTGTTGAATTTTTGGAGTTATTCATTTTGGTGGAAAATTCCAGAATTGGTGGGCCCCACTCTTGGTTGGTGAAAAAATGTGCTGAGATTTTTATTCAAATGTGATGGGTGGGAATAGTAGCAGGTAAAGCCATCAGGTTGCAGGTTAAGTCTGCTTCGGCGTGCTAATATTTTTCTATAAATAGAGGGCTAAGTTAGAATTGAAAATCACACCAGAAATAAGTTTTCTCTCTTTCTCTCTCTAGATTATTGAGTGTATTTTGTGAGTATTTAGATACTTGGTGAGTTGCTATTCATCAGTGCAAGTTTTCTTCAGCGTCATATCCGATATCCAGTCAGAAGTGCTGCTCTTTTGAGGTAAGGGATAGTAAGGGATAGTAAGGGATTTTAAGGGTTGTTATGATTTTTAGTTTAGTAATTTTTCTGAACTTCAAAAATTCTGGAAAAATTTAAAATGATATTTTGATGAGTTTTCTTGATTGTGTCTAAAAATGGTGATTTTTGGATGTATAGATTGAGAGTTATGAATTTTATGAGAAAAGACTATTTTAAAAGTAACCGCTTATAATTCCTTGTGGTTAACTCCAAAATTGAATAAAATTTTTATTGGAAGTATATGTATATAATATCAGTGTACTCTATGTAATTTTGGAATTTTTGGACAAAATTACAATTTATGATAAATGTCTAAATATTCGGTTGTTTTGGCCATATGAAAAATAGTAAATGAGTTTTAAAAATTCTGAGAAAAGTATATGTTCAATATGGGACTATATTATGCTAAATCCCAGAAAAGAAATATTTTTGGAACTGATTTAGTATTTTTCATGAAAATAGACTAGTTATGAGTAAATGAATTAAATATGTTATGTGAAGTAAGAAAATTAGAAAATAGGATTTTATGGCTTGAGAATCCTATATGAGGTATATGCAGATTTTTTATGAGGGTTTTGGTTATTGGTGATGAAATCTTATGAGTTTGATATTTTAGAATGATTAAATACATTATTTAGTAAAGTGTAAACAATTAAAAAAAATTGTTTATAAGTTAAGAAATGTTATTCTTTCAATATCATTATACCGAAATATTGGTATAGATTTTATTGTAGAATTTCTGCCCTTTTGTGTCGGGGTTACTATTCATGAGTTACTATTCATGGGTACTATTCACGACAAAATTGGTTTTCTTTTCTGACCAAATTATAGTTGATTTATGAATATTACTCTTGAGATTAAAACTATATGTTGATCATATTATTTTTATTATCATATATAACATTTTTATAACCCTAATGATGATATTCTCTTTCACTTGAGTGTAAAGATGGGTAGATTATTGGTATGATCATGACTAGGGTTCTCTTTGGCCAGTTGTGCAAAGTTGAATTGTGACTGGTATGATCATGACCATTGAATTTATAAGTGAATATCTTTAGCTTAAGTGCAAAGGTGAAATGATCAACATGGTTATAATTATTGTTTATATAAATTCTGAAATGATTATATATTTCTTTGAAATATGAATATATTTGGCCTGTAGTGCAAATATGAACTGTTGATGAATATCTTTGGCCTGTAGTGTAAAGATGAATTGTTGATGAATATCTTTGGCCTGTAGTGCAAAGATGACATGTTGTTGAATATCTTTGGCCAATAGTGCAAAGATGAACAGGTGTTGAGATGAACATGACCAACTGGTACAAATGAATATCTTTGGTCGTAGTGCAAACATGAAGTTATTAGTATGATTATGAACAGGAACTGTGATTTGGTATAACCATGATCTTTGATGTTTCAGGTAAAGACAGGTGATGAAAATATTCTTTGTCCTGGGTGCGAAGAAAAATTTAGAATCACAATTATGATTATGAGTTATTCATATGATTGTGAAAAGGAACTGTTGAGTGATGTTACAGGGATAAAACATTGTTGGTAGATTTTTAACATGGAGAAGATAATAGACTTTATGTCTATTTGACTCTTCTAATGGATTGCTCATTCCACTGCAACTATGGTTGAAATTTTTATCATCTACCATATGTTCTAAATCTCTGATTTATTATTGATGAAGACTATTGATAATTTATTTATCTTTAGTCATGATATTCTTTACTGGGCTAGTTGTGCTCACCTTTTTCTTTCACAATTCCTTTCAGGTAATAAGAGTGTAGCTTGGTCGAGCGGGGGTAACAGGGAAATAGAACGGTGGTCATCATTTAGTAGTTATATTTGGTGAATCATCTAGGGTGAAGCGAACCCAACGTTGGAAGGGTGTTTTGCCACTGTCATACAAGATGTCTAATGACATACAACCTCATGTCATCATAAGTCAGGGTTGTGCACATCCACTTGCTGAGTATATTTACGAGCACTACCTATATAATCTTGGTGTTTGTTTGAAGTATAATTCTCATTTAGAGACAGTGGAGATAATGATAAGTCAAGAGAAGACTCACCATTGGGAAAAATATGATAGTAATCTTCTCATTTTCTTTGGGGTATATTGGGTCAACCAAGGATAATTCTGTAGCCATATGATATCTATCATAACCTAGAAGCATGGCCTCCCATGTACGAAGGTTTCTTGAGCACTTTCTAAATATTTTAATTTCTAAAACAGTTTTTGACTATACCTTTATGTAAGGTGTCATTGTGAGGTGTTGTCCACGGTTGGGACATAAGTCATATTTGGTATATATTTGTATCCAAACTCACAGCATATGTGTTGTTATATTTTGCACGACAATTGTTGTAATAAAGTTGTAGTTATTTTTTGTACCATGTATTTGGCGACTCAAAATAGGTTGGATTGAATGGACCTTTTTGGGTTGTCACAGTTGGTATCAGAGCTTAGGGAAATAATTTTTGGCGGAGATCGGAAATAGAACTAGGAGGGGAGAGATGAGTAAATCCTTCGCTAGTGTGTCCTACCTAAGCTTATTTGTTGGTCAGTCATAATATCGGGATATTATGTGATATGTTAATTTGTTCAATTAACCCTTGTTTTGAAGCTGTATTCTAGAATGATATCTGAAATACAGAAGATGGGCAATGGAGAAATCATGAGGATAGGGAAGATTGAATCTGAAATAAAGTAAGATATTCTCAACTCTTTGAAATACCAGGTACGTAAATTTCGGGGACGAAATTTCATAAGGAGGGGAGATTGTAAGACCCGAATTTTATGAAATAAAAGTATTCAATTTTTCTTATAATTACTATTCAGTAAATGGTTAAATTGATAAAAGTTTAAAGTTATGGGTGAAATGTGAAATTTTTTTCAAAATAAGCAAGTGGTTATAAAATAATCATTGTTGTCGGGGAATATTCGTTTGGTCATGGAATATTCTTTCTGTCGGGGAATATTCATACGACGGCGCAGCTATTTGTGGGCCCCATAATAAAAAACGGTCGGGTGAAGATAACGACAAAAATGAGTTTTTATAAATTACGGCGTAGTTGTTACCGTTAACACTGTTGGAATACCCGGTGGTTAAAATACAGTAATACGCGTTTATTGCACAGTATTTTTGAAATTATTGATCCTTACGTAAGAAGACACTACTCAATAATTGTTACAGTAATTACTGTTCAATATTTTATTTTATTGATTCAATAATTGCTGCGTTGATATTTTATATTATTGTTGTTTCAATAATTGTTTGCTGCATAGTATTTTCCATTATCAGATCAATAATTCATATTATTTGAATAATATTATTAGATAGCATTATTGACAATGTCTAGAAAGTTCTGTCTAAGGAGAGGTTTGGTCATCTAATTGCGCGCCAGTAAGGAGAAATCCTTATCGGAAAGCCCCCTCTTTCCTGGGAACGGCCTGGTTGTCATAAATGTGATTCTGTAATATTATTTATGAATAATTAATTATTGATTTACACGATAATGAAATATTTATTGTGGATATAAATGATGAATTTATTTATGTGGTTAAAAATGAAGGAATTAATGTTGAGGTGTTTTATCTATTTTATGTCGGAACGGAGGTATTGAAAATCAAATTAGGGTTTTTGAGATATTTTGCGAGGGTTATAATTTTGAATCCGACCGTTGGATCGTGATAATTTTTGGATATGTTATACATATATAAGTTGAGTATATGTCTACAAATTTTGAACCGTTAAAAATAAACGTATGATTTGTTATGAATTTTACGAGATGACTGGTTCAGAAATTGTTAAATTTTTGGAGTTAATCATTTTGGTGAAAAATTCCAGAATTGGTGGGCCCCACTCTTGGTTGGTAAAAAAATGTGCTGAGATTTTTATTCAAATGTGATGGGTGGGAATAGTAGCAGGTAAAGCCATCAGGTTGCAGGTTAAGTCTGCTTCGGCGTGCTAATATTTTTCTATAAATAGAGGGCTAAGTTAGAATTGAAAATCACACCAGAAATAAGTTTTCTCTCTTTCTCTCTCTAGATTATTGAGTGTATTTTGTGAGTATTTAGATACTTGTGAGTTGCTATTCATCAGTGCAAGTTTTCTTCAGCGTCATATCCGATATCCAGTCAGAAGTGCTGCTCTTTTGAGGTAAGGGATAGTAAGGGATAGTAAGGAATTTTAAGGGTTGTTATGATTTTCAGTTTAGTAATTTTTCTGAACTTCAGAAATTCTGAAAAAATTTAAAATGATATTTTGGTGAGTTTTCTTGATTGTGTCTAAAAATGGTGATTTTTGGATGTATAGATTGAGAGTTATGAATTTTATGAGAAAAGACTATTTTAAAAGTAACCGCTTATAATTCCTTGTGGTTAACTCTAAAATTAATAAAATTTTTATTGGAAGTATATCTATATAATATCAGTGTACTATGTGAATTTTGGAATTTTTGGATAAAATTACAATTTATGATAAATTTCTAAATATTCGGTTGTTTTGGCCATATGAAAAATAGTAAATGAGTTTTAAAAATTCTGAGAAAAGTATATGTTCAATATGGGACTATATTATGCTAAATCTCAGAAAAGAAATATTTTTGGAACCGATTTAGTATTTTTCATGAAAATAGACTAGTTATGAGTAAATGAATTAAATATGTTATGCGAAGTAAGAAAATTAGAAAATAGGATTTTATGGCTTGAGAATCCTATATGAGGTATATGCAGATTTTTTATGAGGGTTTTGGTTATTGGTGATGAAATCTTATGAGTTTGATATTTTAGAATGATTAAATACATTATTTAGTAAAGTGTAAACAATTAAAATAAATTATTTATAAGTTTAAGAAATGTTATTCTTTCAATATCATTATACCGAAATATTGGTATGGATTTTATTGTAGAATTTCTGCCCTTTTGTGTCGGGGTTACTATTCATGAGTTACTATTCATGGGTACTATTTCACGACAAAATTGGTTTCTTTTTCTGACCAAATTATAGTTGATTAATGAATATTACTCTTGAAATTAAAACTATATGTTGATCATATTATTTTTATTATCATATATAACATTTTATAACCCTAATGATGATATTCTCTTTCACTGAGTGTAAAGATGGGTAGATTATTGGTATGATCATGACTAGGATTCTCTTTGGCCAGTTGTACAAAGTTGAATTGGTGACTGGTATGATCATGACCATTGAATTTATAAGTGAATATCTTTAGCTTAAGTGCAAAGGTGAAATGATCAACATGGTTATAATTATTGTTTATATAAATTCTGAAATGATTATATTTCTTTGAAATATGAATATATTTGGCCTGTAGTGCAAATATGAACTGTTGATGAATATCTTTGGCCTGTAGTGTAAAGATGAATTGTTGATGAATATCTTTGGCCTGTAGTGCAAAGGTGACATGTTGTTGAATATCTTTGGCCAATAGTGCAAAGATGAACAGGTGTTGAGATGAACATGACCAACTGGTACAAATGAATATCTTTGGCCGTAGTGCAAACATGAAGTTATTAGTATGATTATGAACAGGAACTGTGATTTGGTATAACCATGATCTTTGATGTTTCAGGTAAAGACAGGTGATGAAAATATTCTTTGTCCTGGGTGCGAAGAAAAATTTAGAATCACAATTATGATTATGAGTTATTCATATGATTGTGGAAAGGAACTGTTGAGTGATGTTACAGAGATAAAACATTGTTGGTGGATTTTAACATGGAGAAGATAATAGACTTTATGGTCTATTTGACTCTTCTAATGGATTGCTCGTTCCGCTGCAACTATGGTTGAAATTTTTGTCATCTACCATATGTTCTAAATCTCTGATTTATTATTGATGAAGACTATTGATAATTTATTTATCTTTAGTCATGATATTCTTTACTGGGCTAGTTGTGCTCACCCTTTTGTTTCACAATTCCTTTCAGGTAATAAGAGTGTAGCTGGGTCGAGCGGAGGTAACAGGGGAATAGAACGGTGGTCATCATTTAGTAGTTATATTTGGTGAATCATCTAGGGTGAAACAAACCCAACGTTGGAAGGGTGTTTTGCCACTGTCATACAAGATGTCTAATGACATACAATCTCATGTCATCATAAGACAGGGTTGTGCACATCCACTTGCTGAGTATATTTACGAGCACTACCTATATAATCTTGGTATTTGTTTGAAGTATAATTCTCATTTAGAGACAGTGGAGATAATGATAAGTCAAGAGAAGACTCACCATTGGGAAGAATATGATAGTAATCTTCTCATTTTTCTTTGGGATATATTGGGTCAACCAAGGATAATTCTGTGGCCATATGATATCTATCATAACCTAGAAGCATGGCCTCCCATGTACGAAGGTTTTCTTGAGCACTTTCCAAATATTTTAATTTCTAAAACAGTTTTTGACTATACCTTTATGTAAGGTGTCATTGTGAGGTGTTGTCCACGGTTGGGACATGAGTCACATTTGGTATATATTTGTATCCCAACTCACAGCATATGTGTTGTTATATTTTGCACGACAATTGTTGTAATAAAGTTGTAGTTATTTTCTGTACCATGTATTTGGCAACTCAAAATAGGTTGGATGGAATGGACCTGTTTTGGGGTTGTCACATATTTTCCACCTTAGCTTTCTTGTTGGATGGCCCTTGAAGTAATCTGTTACTTCTCCTCTTTGTTGTTTCAACATTCAGGACTTTTTCTTCTTTATCCTTGTCCTTGGAGGATAGACTTCTTGATGGGGCTTTGGTTTTCTTCACACCACCAGCTTTCTTCACACCTGTGGATTTCATTCTGGCTGGTGTGGTTGATGCTGGCACAGAGTTATCAGACCTAGAGCTTCTACCTCTTCTGCTTTTCTCTTCTTTGCAGAGGCCCTGCTGCTGTTTGCAGTTGTCAGCCTTCTGTTCTCCTTGGGATTCTTCTTTCAATTCACAAATAATTGTGGAGACATCACTTTGTGAACATTCAAAGGCTCTCCCTCATCATCCTTGATCTTCCCTCCTAGCTTCTTCTTCATCACAATACTCAGCAATCTTCTATGAAACTCCTTAGTCAGGGTTTTTTCGGTGGATTTCTTCATCTCAGCTTTTTCTACCCACTTGGAGATTTGATCGAACAAGATAGCCCCAAAGTTGATTTATTTCTTCAGAACTATTGCTGACATTATCTTCAACTATTGGTCAAGCACCGTGTCATGTGCAGTGTCCTTGCACAGTATGCATTTGCCAACTATTTCGCAAGGAACTCTTATTCCTTTGGAAACTCCTTCTTCTTCATGTCTTTCAGACTAGGGTTTCTTTGGTACCCCATGATCTCCTTTGCTTGTTCCGTATCAACATCATCAAGCTCTTCAGTCCTTGGTTAAGAAAACCTAGGCATTGATTTAGGTCAGAGGATTTCAGCTTTAGAGACTGACCTTTGACCTTGGTAGAAAGGGTTCCTGAGTTTATGGAGGCATTTGAGTAGAACTCTTTAACCAGGTCAACGTATACTCGAGTGCTAGCCTCAAGGCATTCTGAGAATCCAGCTTTCTTCACAAGTTCGAGAATGTCTCTGAACTTCTTTTCGGATTTGTCAAACGACTTGGTTCCGAGCTGAATGCCAGTGATAACTCGCCAGTTTTCCATTTGAACAGTTCAAAGAATGTAGGTATTTGATTTAGAGAGGTTTGTGAGAGATGGCTGATTGTGATTTGATAAAGCTCTGGAGTGTTAATCTGTTCTGGCTCTTGAGAGGATTTTAGGGTTTAAAAATAGGAGGAGAAAGGTTTGATAGCTTTTGATAACTGTCTGCAGATTTAAAAATTTATTTATGGCAGTTCCTTCTAACTCTGCATTGTGACAACCCCAAAATAGGTTCATTCCACCCAACCCATTCTGAGTCGTCAAATACATGGTACAGAAAATAATTACAACTTTATTACAACAATTGTCGTGCAAAATACAACAACACATATGCTGTGAGTTTGGATACAAATATATACCAAATGTGACTCATGTTCCAACCGTGGACATCACCTCACAATAACACCTTACATAAAGGTATAGTCAAAAACTGTTTTAGAAATTAGAATCTTTGGGAAGTGCTCAAGAAAACCTTCGTACATGGGAGGCCACGCATCTAGGTTATGATAGATATCATATGGCCACAGAATTATCCTTGGTTGACCCAGTAGACCCTAAAGAAAAACGAGAAGATTACTATCATATTCTTCCCAATGGTGAGTCTCCTCTTGACATATCATTATCTCTACTGTCTCTAATTGAGAATTATACTTCAAACAAACACCAAGATTATATAGGTAGTGCTCGTATATATACTCAGCAAGTGGATGAGCACATCCCTATCTTATGATGACACGAGGTTGTATGTCATTAGACATCTTGTATGATAGTGACAAAACGCCCTTCCAACGTTGGGTTCGCCTCACCCTATTTTCTTCACCAAATATAACTACTAAATGATGACCGCCGTTCTATTCCCTTGTTACCCCCGCTCGACCCAGCTACACTCTTATTACCTGAAAGGAATTGTGAAGCAAAAGGGTGAGCACAACTAGCTCAGTAAAGAATATCATGACTAAAGATAATTAAATTATCAATAGCCTTCATCAATAATAAATCAGAGATTTAGAACATATGGTAAATGATAAAAATTTCAACCATAGTTGCAGCGGAACGAGCAATCCATTAGAAGAGTCAAATAAACTATAAAGTCTATTATTTTCTCCATTTTAAAAATCCACCAACAATGTTTTATCCCTGTAACATCAATCAACAATTCTGGTCCACAATCATATGAATAACTCATAATCATAACTGTAGTTCTAAATTCCTCTTCTTATCTAGGACGAAGATAATTTTCATCACCTGAAACATCAAACATCATGGTTATACCAAATCACAGTTCCTGTTCATAATCATACTAATAACTTCATCTTTGCACTACGGGCCAAAGATATTCATCAACAAGTCATCTTTGCACTACAGGCCAAAGATATTCATCCACAGTTCATATTTGCACTACATGCCAAATATATTCATCTCTCAAAGAAATATATAATCATTTCAGAATTTATATTAACAATAATTATAACCATGTTGATCAATTCACCTTTGCACTTAAGCTTAAGATATTCAATTTATAAATTCAATGGTCATGATCATACCAGTCACAATTCAACTTTGCACTACAGGCCAAAGAGAACCCTAGTCATGATCATACCAATAATCTACCCATCTTTACACTCCAGTGAAAGAGAATTTCAACATCAGGGTTATAAAAATGTTATATATGATGATAAAAATAATATGATCAACATATAGTTTTAATCTCAAGAGTAATATTCGTAACTCATGAATAGTAAATCGTGTCATGAATAGTAACCCCGACACAAAAGATAGAAATTTCACAATAAAATCCATACCAATATTTCGGTATAAGGATATTGAAAGAATAACATTACTTAAATTTATAAACAATTTATTTTAATTGTTTACACTTTACTAATTAATGCATTTAATCATCATAAAATGTCAACTCTTACAATTTCATCATCAATAACCAAAACCCTCATAAAAAATCTGCATATACCTCATATAGGATTCTCAAGCCATAAAATCCTATTTTTTAATTTTCTTTCTTCACAAAACATATTTAATTCATTTACTCATAACTAGACCATTTTTATGAAAAATACCAAATCAGTTCCAAAAATATTTCTTTTCTGGGATTTAGCATAATATAGTCCCATAGTGAACATATATTTTTCTCAGAATTTTTAAAAGTCATTTACTATTTTTCATATGGCCAAAATAGCCGAATATTTAGACATATATCAAAAATTGTACTTTTGTCTAAAAATTCTGAAATTTACAGAGTATACTTCTATCATATACATGTACTCCCAATAAAAATTTCATCAATTTTGGAGTTAACCACAAGGAATTATAAGCTGTTACTTTTAAAATAGTCTTTTCTCATAAAATTCATAACTCTCAATCTATACATCCAAAAATCACCATTTTTGGACACAATCAAGAAAACTCATCAAAATATCATTTCAAATTTTTTCAAAATTTTTGAAGAAGAAAAATTACGAAACTGAAAATCATAACAACCCTTAAAATCCCTTAATATCCCTTACTATCCCTTACTATCCCTTACTATCCTTACCTCAAAAGAGCAGTACTTCTGTCTGGATATTGGATATGATGCTGAAGGAAACTTGCACTGATGAATAGAAACTCACCCAGTATCTAAAAACTCACAAAATATGCTTCATAATATAGAGAGAGAAAGAGAGAAAGCTTATGTTTCTGGTGTGATTTTCAATTCTAACTTAGCCCTCTATTTATAGGAAAATTTGGTAGTTTGACCTGCAACCTGATGTTTACCTGCTACCTGATGGCTTATTCCCACCCACCACATTTGAAAATATAATTCAGCACATTTCTTCACCAACCACAAGTGGGGCCCACCAATTCTAGAATTTTCTACCAAAATGATAAACTCCCGAAAATTTAACAATTTCTGAACCAGTCATCTCGTAAAATTCATAATAAATCATACGTTCATTTTTAACGGTTCAAAATTTGTGGGCATATACTCAACTTATATATGTATAACATATCCAAAAATTACCACGATCCAACGGTCGGATTAAAATTTATAACCCCCGCAAAATATCTCAAAAACCTGATTTTTAATACCTCCATTCCGACAAAAATACGGATAAACCCTCAACATTAACTCCTTCATTTTTAAACCACAAAAATATATCTCTCATTTATATCCACATAAAATAAATATTTTCTTATCATATGAATCAATAATTAATTATTCACAAATAATATTACAGAATCACATTTATGACAACCAGGCCGTTCCCAGGAAAGAGGGGGCTTTCCAATAAGGATTTCTCCTTACTAGCGCGCAATTAGATGACCAAACCTCTCCTTAGACAGAACTTTCTAGACATTACCAATAATGCTATCTAATAATATTATTCAAATAATATGAATTATTGATCTGATAATAGAAAATACTGTGCAGCAACAATTATTGAAACAACAATAATATAAAATATCAACGCAACAATTATTGAATCAATAAAATAAAATATTGAACAGTAATTACTGTAACAATTATTGAGTAGTGCCTTCTTACGTAAGGATCAATAATTCAAAAATACTGTGTAAAATCGTGTGCTACTGTGCAAACACGCGTATTGCTGTATTTTAACCACCGGGTATTCCAACAGTGTTAACGGTAACAACTACGCCGTTAATTATAAAACCTCAATTTTTGTCGTTATCTTCATCCGATAGTTATTCTGTTATGGGGCCCACAAATAGCTGCGCCGTCGTACGAATATTCCCCGACAACAATGATTATTTTATAACCACTTGCTTATTTTGAAAAAAAATTTATATTTCACCCATAACTTTAAACTTTTATCAATTTAACCATTTACTGAATAGTAATTATAAGAAAAATTGAATACTTTTATTTCATAAAATTTGGGGTCTTACAATCTCCCCTCCTTATGAAATTTCGTCCTCGAAATTTACGTACCTGGTATTTCAAGGAGTTGAGAATACCTTCCTTTCATTTCAGATTCCATCTTCTCTGTCATCATAATTTCTCCATTGCTCATTTCCTGTATTTCAAATATCATTCTAGAATACAGCTTCAAAACAAGGGTTAATTTAACAAATTAACATATCACATAACATCCCGATATTATGACTGACCAACAAATAAGCTTAGGTAGGACACACTAGCGAAAGATTTACTCATCTCTCCACTCCTAGTTCTATTTCTCGATCTCCGCTAAAGATCATATCCCTAAGCTCTGATACCACCTGTGACAACCCCAAAATAGGTCCATTCCACCCAAC
Source organism: Panax notoginseng (assembly GCA_016801055.1). NCBI lineage: Eukaryota > Viridiplantae > Streptophyta > Magnoliopsida > Apiales > Araliaceae > Panax > Panax notoginseng. The sequence goes on along the minus strand of CM029015.1, from coordinate 151,495,578 downwards.
CCATTCTGAGTCGTCAAATACATGGTACAGAAAATAATTACAACTTTATTACAACAATTGTCGTGCAAAATACAACAACACATATGCTGTGAGTTTGGATACAAATATATACCAAATGTGACTCATGTTCCAACCGTGGACATCACCTCACAATAACACCTTACATAAAGGTATAGTCAAAAACTGTTTTAGAAATTAGAATCTTTGGGAAGTGCTCAAGAAAACCTTCGTACATGGGAGGCCACGTCTAGGTTATGATAGATATCATATGGCCACAGAATTATCCTTGGTTGACCCATAGACCCAAAGAAAAACGAGAAGATTACTATCATATTCTTCCCAATGGTGAGTCTCCTCTTGACATATCATTATCTCTACTGTCTCTAATTGAGAATTATACTTCAAACAAACACCAAGATTATATAGGTAGTGCTCGTATATATACTCAGCAAGTGGGTGAGCACATCCCTATCTTATGATGACACGAGGTTGTATGTGTCATTAGACATCTTGTATGATAGTGACAAAACACCCTTCCAACGTTGGGTTCGCCTCACCCTATTTTCTTCACCAAATATAACTACTAAATGATGACCGCCGTTCTATTCCTTGTTACCCCCGCTCGACCCAGCTACACTCTTATTACCTGAAAGGAATTGTGAAGCAAAAGGGTGAGCACAACTAGCTCAGTAAAGAATATCATGACTAAAGATAATTAAATTATCAATAGCCTTCATCAATAATAAATCAGAGATTTAGAACATATGGTAAATGATAAAAATTTCAACCATAGTTGCAGCGGAACGAGCAATCCATTAGAAGAGTCAAATAGACTATAAAGTCTATTATTTTCTCCATGTTAAAAATCCACCAACAATGTTTTATCCCTGTAACATCAATCAACAATTCTGGTCCACAATCATATGAATAACTCATAATCATAACTGTAGTTCTAAATTCCTCTTCTATCTAGGACGAAGATAATTTTCATCACCTGAAACATCAAACATCATGGTTATACCAAATCACAGTTCCTGTTCATAATCAAACAATAACTTCATCTTTGCACTACACTACGGGCCAAAGATATTCATCAACAAGTCATCTTTGCACTACAGGCCAAAGATATTCATCCACAGTTCATATTTGCACTACATGCCAAATATATTCATCTCTCAAAGAAATATATAATCATTTCAGAATTTATATTAACAGTAATTATAACCATGTTGATCAATTCACCTTTACACTTAAGCTTAAGATATTCAATTTATAAATTCAATGGTCATGATCATACCAGTCACAATTCAACTTTGCACTACAGGCCAAAGAGAACCCTAGTCATGATCATACCAATAATCTACCCATCTTTACACTCCAGTGAAAGAGAATTTCAACATCAGGGTTATAAAAATGTTATATATGATGATAAAAATAATATGATCAACATATAGTTTTAATCTCAAGAGTAATATTCGTAACTCATGAATAGTAAATCGTGAATAGTAACTCATGAATAGTAACCCCGACACAAAAGATAGAAATTTCACAATAAAATCCATACCAATATTTCGGTATAATGATATTGAAAGAATAACATTACTTAAATTTATAAACAATTTATTTTAATTGTTTACACTTTACTAATTAATGCATTTAATCATCATAAAATGCCAACTCTTACAATTTCATCATCAATAACCAAAACCCTCATCAAAAATCTGCATATACCTCATATAGGATTCTCAAGCCATAAAATCCTATTTTCCAATTTTTTTTCTTCACAAAACATATTTAATTCATTTACTCATAACTAGACCATTTTTATGAAAAATACCAAATCAGTTCCAAAAATATTTCTTTTCTGGGATTTAGCATAATATAGTCCCATAGTGAACATATATTTTTCTCAGAATTTTTAAAAGTCATTTACTATTTTTCATATGGCCAAAATAGCCGAATATTTAGACATTTATCAAAAATTGTACTTTTGTCTAAAATTCTGAAATTTACAGAGTATACTTCTATCATATACATGTACTCCCAATAAAAATTTCATCAATTTTGGAGTTAACCACAAGGAATTATAAGCTGTTACTTTTAAAATAGTCTTTTCTCATAAAATTCATAACTCTCAATCTATACATCCAAAAATCACCATTTTTGGACACAATCAAGAAAACTCATCAAATATCATTTCAAATTTTTCCAGAATTTTTGAAGATCAGAAAAATTACGAAACTGAAAATCATAACAACCCTTAAAATCCCTTAATATCCCTTACTATCCCTTACTATCCCTTACTATCCCTTACCTCAAAAGAGAGTACTTCTGTCTGGATATTGGATATGATGCTGAAGGAAACTTGCACTGATGAATAGAAACTCACCCAGTATCTAAAAACTCACAAAATATGCTTCATAATATAGAGAGAGAAAGAGAGAAAGCTTATGTTTCTGGTGTGATTTTCAATTCTAACTTAGCCCTCTATTTATAGGAAAATTTTGGTAGGTTTGACCTGCAACCTGATGGCTTTACCTGCTACTATTCCCACCCACCACATTTGAAATATAATTCAGCACATTTCTTCACCAACCACAAGTGGGGCCCACCAATTCTAGAATTTTCTACACCAAAATGATAAACTCCGAAAATTTAACAATTTCTGAACCAGTCATCTCGTAAAATTCATAATAAATCATACGTTCATTTTTAACGGTTCAAAATTTGTGGGCATATACTCAACTTATATATGTATAACATATCCAAAAATTACCACGATCCAACGGTCGGATTAAAAATTATAACCCCGCAAAATATCTCAAAAACCTGATTTTTAATACCTCCATTCCGACAAAAATACGGATAAAAACCTCAACATTAACTCCTTCATTTTTTAACCACAAAAATATATCCCTCATTTATATCCACATAAAATAAATATTTTCTTATCATATGAATCAATAATTAATTATTCACAAATAATATTACAGAATCACATTTATGACAACCAGGCCGTTCCCAGGAAAGAGGGGGCTTTCCAATAAGGATTTCTCCTTACTAGCGCGCAATTAGATGACCAAACCTCTCCTTAGACAGAACTTTCTAGACATTACCAATAATGCTATCTAATAATATTATTCAAATAATATGAATTATTGATCTGATAAAGAAAATACTGTGCAGCAACAATTATTGAAACAACAATAATATAAAATATCAACGCAACAATTATTGAATCAATAAAATAAAATATTGAATAGTAATTACTGTAACAATTATTGAGTAGTGCCTTCTTACGTAAGGATCAATAATTTCAAAAATACTGTGTAAAACGTGTGCTACTGTGCAAAACGCGTATTACTGTATTTTAACCACCGGTATTCCAACAGTGTTAACGGTAACAACTACGCGCGTTATTTATAAAAACTCAATTTTTGTCGTTATCTTCATCCGATAGTTATTCTGTTATGGGGCCCACAAATAGCTGCGCCGTCGTACGAATATTCCCCGACAACAATGATTATTTTATAACCACTTGCTTATTTTGAAAAAAAATTTATATTTCACCCATAACTTTAAACTTTTATCAATTTAACCATTTACTGAATAGTAATTATAAGAAAAATTGAATACTTTTATTTCATAAAATTTGGGGACTTACAATCTCCCCTCCTTATGAAATTTCGTCCTCGAAATTTACGTACCTGGTATTTCAAGGAGTTGAGAATACCTTCCTTTCATTTCAGATTCCATCTTCTCTGTCATCATAATTTCTCCATTGCTCATTTCCTGTATTTCAAATATCATTCTAGAATACAGCTTCAAAACAAGGGTTAATTTAACAAATTAACATATCACATAACATCCCGATATTATGACTGACCAACAAATAAGCTTAGGTAGGACACACTAGCGAAAGATTTACTCATCTCTCCACTCCTAGTTCTATTTCTCGATCTCCGCTAAAGATCATATCCCTAAGCTCTGATACCACCTGTGACAACCCCAAAATAGGTCCATTCCACCCAACCCATTCTGAGTCGTCAAATACATGGTACAGAAAATAATTACAACTTTATTACAACAATTGTCGTGCAAAATACAACAACACATATGCTGTGAGTTTGGATACAAATATATACCAAATGTGACTCATGTTCCAACCGTGGACATCACCTCACAATAACACCTTACATAAAGGTATAGTCAAAAACTGTTTTAGAAATTAGAATCTTTGGGAAGTGCTCAAGAAAACCTTCGTACATGGGAGGCCACGCATCTAGGTTATGATAGATATCATATGGCCACAGAATTATCCTTGGTTGACCCAGTAGACCCTAAAGAAAAACGAGAAGATTACTATCATATTCTTCCCAATGGTGAGTCTTCTCTTGACATATCATTATCTCTACTGTCTCTAATTGAGAATTATACTTCAAACAAACACCAAGATTATATAGGTAGTGCTCATATATATACTCAGCAAGTGGATGAGCACATCCCTATCTTATGATGACACGAGGTTGTATGTCATTAGACATCTTGTATGATAGTGACAAAACGCCCTTCCAACGTTGGGTTCGCCTCACCCTATTTTCTTCACCAAATATAACTACTAAATGATGACCGCCGTTCTATTCCCTTGTTACCCCCCCGCTCGACCCAGCTACACTCTTATTACCTGAAAGGAATTGTGAAGCAAAAGGGTGAGCACAACTAGCTCAGTAAAGAATATCATGACTAAAGATAATTAAATTATCAATAGCCTTCATCAATAATAAATCAGAGATTTAGAACATATGGTAAATGATAAAAATTTCAACCATAGTTGCAGCGGAACGAGCAATCCATTAGAAGAGTCAAATAGACTATAAAGTCTATTATTTTCTCCATGTTAAAAATCCACCAACAATGTTTTATCCCTGTAACATCAATCAACAATTCTGGTCCACAATCATATGAATAACTCATAATCATAACTGTAGTTCTAAATTCCTCTTCTCATCTAGGACGAAGATAATTTTCATCACCTGAAACATCAAACATCATGGTTATACCAAATCACAGTTCCTGTTCATAATCATACTAATAACTTCATCTTTGCACTACGGGCCAAAGATATTCATCAACAAGTCATCTTTGCACTACAGGCCAAAGATATTCATCCACAGTTCATATTTGCACTACATGCCAAATATATTCATCTCTCAAAGAAATATATAATCATTTCAGAATTTATATTAACATAATTATAACCATGTTGATCAATTCACCTTTACACTTAAGCTTAAGATATTCAATTATAAATTCAATGGTCATGATCATACCAGTCACAATTCAACTTTGCACTACAGGCCAAAGAGAACCCTAGTCATGATCATACCAATAATCTACCCATCTTTACACTCCAGTGAAAGAGAATTTCAACATCAGGGTTATAAAAATGTTATATATGATGATAAAAATAATATGATCAACATATAGTTTTAATCTCAAGAGTAATATTCGTAACTCATGAATAGTAAATCGTGAATAGTAACTCATGAATAGTAACCCCGACACAAAAGATAGAAATTTCACAATAAAATCCATACCAATATTTCGGTATAAGGATATTGAAAGAATAACATTACTTAAATTTATAAATAATTTATTTTAATTGTTTACACTTTACTAATTAATGTATTTAATCATCATAAAATGCCAACTCTTACAATTTCATCATCAATAACCAAAACCCTCATCAAAAATCTGCATATACCTCATATAGGATTCTCAAGCCATAAAATCCTATTTTCCAATTTTCTTTCTTCACAAAACATATTTAATTCATTTACTCATAACTAGACCATTTTTATGAAAAATACCAAATCAGTTCCAAAAATATTTCTTTTCTGGGATTTAGCATAATATAGTCCCATAGTAAACATATATTTTTCTCAGAATTTTTAAAAGTCATTTACTATTTTTCATATGGCCAAAATAGCCGAATATTTAGACATATATCAAAAATTGTACTTTTGTCTAAAAATTCTGAAATTTACAGAGTATACTTCTATCATATACATGTACTCCCAATAAAAATTTCATCAATTTTGGAGTTAACCACAAGGAATTATAAGCTGTTACTTTTAAAATAGTCTTTTCTCATAAAATTCATAACTCTCAATCTATACATCCAAAAATCCATTTTTGGACACAATCAAGAAAACTCATCAAAATATCATTTCAAATTTTTCCAAAATTTTTGAAGATAAGAAAAATTACGAAACTGAAAATCATAACAACCCTTAAAATCCCTTAATATCCCTTACTATCCCTTACTATCCCTTACTATCCCTTACCTCAAAAGAGTAGTACTTCTGTCTGGATATTGGATATGATGCTGAAGGAAACTTGCACTGATGAATAGAAACTCACCCAGTATCTAAAAACTCACAAAATATGCTTCATAATATAGAGAGAGAAAGAGAGAAAGCTTATGTTTCTGGTGTGATTTTCAATTCTAACTTAGCCCTCTATTTATAGGAAAATTTTGGTAGGTTTGACCTGCAACCTGATGGCTTTACCTGCTACTATTCCCACCCACCACATTTAAAATATAATTCAGCACATTTCTTCACCAACCACAAGTGGAGCCCACCAATTCTAGAATTTTCTACCAAAATGATAAACTCCGAAAATTTAACAATTTCTGAACCAGTCATCTCGTAAAATTCATAATAAATCATACGTTCATTTTTAACGGTTCAAAATTTGTGGGCATATACTCAACTTATATATGTATAACATATCCAAAAATTACCACGATCCAACGGTCGGATTAAAAATTATAACCCCCGCAAAATATCTCAAAAACCCTGATTTTTAATACCTCCATTCCGACAAAAATACGGATAAAAACCTCAACATTAACTCCTTCATTTTTTAACCACAAAAATATATCCCTCATTTATATCCACATAAAATAAATATTTTCTTATCATATGAATCAATAATTAATTATTCACAAATAATATTACAGAATCACATTTATGACAACCAGGCCGTTCCCAGGAAAGAGGGGGCTTTCCAATAAGGATTTCTCCTTACTAGCGCGCAATTAGATGACCAAACCTCTCCTTAGACAGAACTTTCTAGACATTACCAATAATGCTATCTAATAATATTATTCAAATAATATGAATTATTGATCTGATAATAGAAAATACTGTGCAGCAACAATTATTGAAACAACAATAATATAAAATATCAACGCAACAATTATTGAATCAATAAAATAAAATATTGAATAGTAATTACTGTAACAATTATTGAGTAGTGCCTTCTTACGTAAGGATCAATAATTCAAAAATACTGTGTAAAATCGTGTGCTACTGTGCAAACACGCGTATTGCTGTATTTTAACCACCGGGTATTCCAACAATGTTAACGGTAACAACTACGCCGTTAATTATAAAACCTCAATTTTTGTCGTTATCTTCATCCGACAGTTATTCTGTTATGGGGCCCACAAATAGCTGCGCCGTCGTACGAATATTCCCCGACAACAATGATTATTTTATAACCACTTGCTTATTTTGAAAAAAAATTTATATTTCACCCATAACTTTAAACTTTTATCAATTTAACCATTTACTGAATAGTAATTATAAGAAAAATTGAATACTTTTATTTCATAAAATTTGGGGACTTACATGCATAACCAGTGATGTGTCAACTGACCATTGGTTGCACGATGCCCAGTAATGAGCTATAACTCCCCATAACTTTTTAGTTAGATATTTCCTTTTAGAAGAGTAGACGTTTAAACAATGTGGCTTTGACCGTTGACCTTTTGATTCGTGGGGTAGCATAGTAAGGCAGCTGTGGACTATACGTTTTCCTTTGTTGACTCAACGATCAACTTTTAAGAGATGCTGCGGTGGATGGCTTTGACTTTTATCCTCACTTTGATGCAGCGTAGCTTAATCACTAATGTATTCGAACTTATCTCCTTATTTTGAATGGTTGAGCAATTGTCTCATTTTCCAAGCTCCTTATGAACTGGAGTACCCTTTGGTAGGACTATGATCGTCGAGTTGTCTTCTACAATCGTTGAGGTTGCACTGCGATCGTGGAGTTCTCTTCAACCTCTACTCTACGATCGTTGACTGACTTGGTCCTTGAGATGAATTTGATCAAGCAATTCTTCTAGGTTAAGGTAGCTTAGGAAGGGCCAACCTCTTAGAGTGAGCTAAGGGTCAAGTTTGTCCCTGAGGCGCTTTCCAGATGAAATACTTTGAAAGTGATTTGCAATGATATCTCATTTGACCTTTTCTGGTGGGGAGGTCCTCTACCAACTTTGGACAATTGCATTTGCTGTAATCGTGGTGTCCTCCTGCTTCTACACTGCGATCAGATGTTTGATCGTAGGCACTCCACGATTTTGAGTTGGGTGGCTGAAAGGGTTATCAGTAGTACGTTTTGAGACGTTCCTACTGACTATGGGTCTTCATTTGGTTCATCAGCCACACAGTTTTGGGACTCTGTAGCTGGTACATTTCTTCTTAGTAAAACTCAGTGCTGTTATTTCTCAACAGATCACTGCTCCCCATGGTTGATGCTGCTTTCTCAGCTGTGATTCCCTTTTCCACATATGTATTTAGAAGGCATCCTTGCAAATCTCCTTCTGACTGGAATCACCATTATCACTTAGATCTCCTTATATCGTAGGCATAGATATTTTCAGGACTGATCACTCTACGATTCTTTGACAGCACTACGAACGTAGTCTCCTTTGACAGTCTTGTGCGTGTGAAGTTCTGCTTCTGTAATGAAGTCCTCTTGACTGATGCTCGATGATCCTCTGTTATAAGCTCCCTTGAGGATTCTTCTCATATAGCATGCTTTGCTTGATTTGAGCATATAGGACTCTTTTCACCTTTGGTTGAATGGCCTGCTTCCATATATAGATTAGCAGCCATGTGAGCTCCATTCTGGTTAGCTCAGAGGGTCTTCAAGGACAGGCTTGGACATATAGAAATTTTATCAGAATCTCTTCTGAACAGTCCATAGCCTTCTGCTGGTTGAGTCTTCTTGACTGAAGTCTTCTGCTTTAGCATTCCTTAGTGTGGTCAGACTGACCAAGTACCTGTAGGTTTAAATATATTTCTATTTTTGGTACCCATAATTAAATGGGTCCTGCTAGGTTAGTTTTCTAAACCCATGTTCCTCTTATTTGGATAATCATCACATTTATCACCAACATCATATTCATGCATAAGACTAATTTTAGATAATACATTTTGATATGCATGAAGGTGAGTGTGTGTAAGATTTGATATTTAATAACACACTCTTTATCTTTGATGGTTTCATCATTTGCTGGATCATGTTCACAATGTTTAAGTGTTCACAGAGTGAGAATCAACTCTACGATTTAGGAGTATCTAGTTGATTCATGGAGGTGATCAGTTTCTACACATCATCAAGATACTCTTTTATAACTGATCATACTATGTGTGTTATCAAACACTTAGAATAAGGATTTGTACATACATACTAATCCACCAGCAAAGATTACTTCACATAGAATTAATTTGACCTGTGATGCTCTTATGACCCATTTCAGATTTCCTTCAAGATGTCATCTTCATCCTAAACCTTGGATGGAGAGAAAGTTTATAGACATTTAAGTTTCCATCCTCAGGGTACTTTCTCTCTTCACCTTTTTAGGTAGATTATGACTTCTTAACAGAATACTGTTATGGTTCATAAGAAGGTGCTTTTATGATGGACACATGTAATAGTGAGGAACCGTACCTTTTTACTGTCAGTATCTTAACAGTCATTTATCTTTGATATACTGAGTTTAGGAATTGATGTGCATATCTTTACATTTGCTCCTGACAGCTTGTTGCTCTTGTTGGCCTTTAATCAATCAGTCATGGTCTTGAAGATGCAGGCTAGGAGACTCTCAGCATCTTTAGTTCTTTGACATCTTTTAGTTCATAGAGTTTGCACCCAGCTGCTGGTTGGCCAGACACACGTTTGAGAAGATCTTCTTTCTTCTTTGGATAAGCATTTCTTAACATGTATGGCCTTTTTATCTTTCAGGCTGGAGGATGCTTGACTCTTTGTCGTTGATGTCTCTTGAGCTTTCTCGTCTGGTCTTCAGACTACAAGATTGACTACAGGTAAGGATTGGTCTTTTTGATGTAGCATTCGAGAACATGGACCAATCTGAGCAGCTTCAGGTGTATATACACATTTAACCTATACACAATATTTCCAACGTATGAGCTCATCTGCATATAACAAGTTACTTACAACTGAACTAAGTTTCGAACAATGTTTATGCCTGGGATCAGACTCAAAGCGATTAGCTTTTAAATATAGCATGAGAACCTGCTTTGATACCAATTGTTAGTTCCCAGTAGGCACAATAGATCTAGAAGGGGGGTTGAATAGATCCTTTTTATTTTAAATACTTTTCTCTTTTATTTTGTATTGCTATTAAATTAGCATATGACAAACATAAGAATCTTCTCAAGCACAGCGGAATAAATAAAAGATCCCCTTCATTAATTTATTCATAATCATACATACATTGTTCGTAGAGTTAGTTGGGTTGTAAGCAGTTAGAACATACATAGCAGTTATAGCAGTTATAGTACATAATGTAAATGACATAATGTAAAAGATACAAGAGGTTTTAAGTGGTTCAGATACTCAAGCTCCTAATCCACTCTTCTGCTTTCAACTAGCAGGATTTCCACTAAGGAAGGGCAACACCCTGAATCACTAAGATTCCTTCAAGGCCAGCAGCCTTGGAACTTCAGTTCTCTAAGAACTCTTCAAGGCCAGCAGCCTTGGAACTCCTCTAGTTCCCTAGGAACTCTTCAAGCCCAGCAGGCTTGGAACTTCGTTTAGTCCCTTCGGACAAGGACCCCTCAGGCCCTGGCTTCATTTAGTCCCTTCGGACAAGGACCCCTCAGGCCCTTGCTTCTGTTGATTTGTTTGTTTGTTTGTTGGAGTTGGTGCTGAGCTGCTAAGATGTCTTCATGCTCTGAACATCTTCTGTACTTAGCAGCTTGGCGTGATCATCCTTGAAGTGCAGTTGAGTGTTGCATGATGCTCAACTTCTTCAGTTACTCAACCACTTCGGATGATCCCTTGATGACTGCCTTGAAGATTTTTTCTCTTGATACATGATGGCTGCACATAATGGGTTTCTAAGATGACTGTAAGCTCTTCTACTGGGTACTTAGAAACTTTCTCATGCTTGCCACCATGATGACGTTTGTGATCTCCCTTCTTGATCTTTGATGTCTTGTCATGATAGACTTGCTAAGATGACTGTGAGCTCTTCTCTATTATACTTAGAGTCTTCCCATGATGGACACCAAGATGATATGATGCACTTTTTTCTCTCGGCAGTTCAGAACACTCTTCTTGTAGTAGAAATCTCACTTCTACTTCATCCTTTTTATGTTTCTGAGTGTTCTTAGTGGATCGTAGAGTGAACCTTCGGACTCACTATTTCACATGGTTTAGAACAGTCCACCGTTACTCCAAACTCGGCAACTCCAACTTTTTCGATCTTTGAAGCTCTTCCTGATTTATACTCCTTCCCAATCCTTCCATTGGAAAGTAGCCATTGAAAGCTATTCAAATATCTTCACATATCTCAAGTTGACAGAGATAGACTGCTGATGTGACATGTCATACTTTTTCTGACATTGCAGTCTACTATTTCACCTACCCATCAGAGATGTCACTTTAATGTCTTAGGTAGGTCGAAAACTTATTTCTTTCTTCTGATTTCTCGATCAGAGGTTGTCCTTTTGCATCGATGCTCTCAATAAGCTTTTGTCTGAATATTACCCTTTAGATTGAACCGTTGCCAATGCTTTAGTCTTCAGCTATTCGAACTCTACGATTCTGATACATGTCTTCGAGGACTTGATCTTAGTGTCTTGTTGAGTGTTGCTCATTGACTGGTAGAGTTAACACTACGATCTTGAAGAGTGTTGATTGGATCTCCAATGTAGAACACCTCTTCCTTCTATTTTACAGTGCCTCAACACTTCTGTTTGCTTTGACTGTTCTCAAAGACAGATGACCTAACTCCTTGCTCTGGTCCCCTCTGAATAGCAAGACACTTCAGATTTGTGGCGCGTCCAGCTCGCTTTCTCCTTGTGATCTCCCGTTCACTTATCATCAATGGACTGACCCTACGCTTAATCACTTTAGCCTTGTTCTTTAGAGGCTAACCAGTATCTCGGTTCACTTTCCATTAGTTCTTTCTTTGTTTGGCAAACACTACAATCTCGGTTGCTTCCAAGATCGTTGTCTTTTGTTCACTTGACAGCTACTGCACTTGCTGACTTTCCTTAGTCAGTTACTAAAGTCTTCTTCTGATCTCTTTGTGGAAGACTTCATTTCTAATGGCTTCACAACTCAATCTTGATGCTGATTGGGTTGGTGCTTAGATCTTCTGTTTAGCTTGCATGCCATTCGTTGAGTGCTCTCTGGTTCCCTTCAGGTGAGATGTACCTTTGCAGTGCCAACCAGAGGCTTTGTTCCTTTGGATATTTTGGGAGTGCTCATTTGTTGAGAATTGTATTTGCTCTACGATTCTGCCTTGGCATTGTGAGCACATCTGTTAAGGTCGTAGTTATGCACTCTACGATTCAGCTCCGGCTTTGCAGACACTACGATCTTAGATCAGATCTTGACACTCTACGATTCCTGCCTTGTGCTTGTTGTCTTCATCTGATCTTGCTCGACTACGATTTCTGCATGTAATCAACAGACTCTACGAACTCAGAGTGTGATCTACGATCCTTGACTTGGCTTCGGCATCAGTAGACTTTACGACTCTGAGTGTAGTCTACGTTTCTGACTTGGCTTCGGCAGAGGTTCGGTTGGCTCGTAGGCAGGCTGTCTCTATTATTCTGAACATAACTTCCTCAGCAGACTTCGGTCCTGAGGAAGTTCTATTACATCATAAGATCAACCTAACATGCTTGATCTTTCTATGTTTATAGTCCTTGTACATCATTTCTTTTTAAGGACTTTACAAAGCTGTTTTGCTTATGTAGGATCAACCTAACATACTTGATCAATTCATTCTAAGTCCTTGTACACATGTTTCTATTTTCTATCAAAGGACTTTACAACTTTTCTTAATACAAGCATGCTTGCATATTCATTCATATATATCATAATCAAATCATATGTAAATAAGAATATCATTCATATGTTTATTCCTGACACATTATGTACTTTAACTGCTATAACTGATATGTATGTTTTAACTGCTTAGCACTGAACTAACTCTACGAACAATATATGTATGATTATGAATATATCAATGAAGGAGATCTTTTACTTATTCCGCTGTGCTTGAAAAGATTCTTATGTTTGTCATATGCTAAATTATTAGCAATACAAAATAAATCAGAAAAGTATTTAAAATTATAAAGGATCTAATCAACCCCCCCTTCTAGATCTATTGTGCCTACTGAGAACTAACACATTAGAGGAGTCAAGTAGAGCATGATATCTACTATCTTCTATGACTTAAAAAGTTTTTCATCAACTTTATCGTTGAGACTCAGCTTAATAAATAAACCACATCATCGAATCATCCCTGCACTACGGGCTAAGGATATTCATGTAATCATCAATGGTCATGATTATACCACTAACTGTCCATCAATGCACTACGGGCCAATGAGGACTTTTACCACATTATTTGTAACATTATGTCATGATTATACCGAATAATCCCTAGTCATAATCATATCAATCAACAGTCCATCTATGCACTACGGCCAAAGATGACTTTCATCACAATATAAGTATGAGGATGATGACAATGATATAAGAATTCAATTAAATGAAAGCAAAGGATAAATTTTAAAGATTTATAATTTAATTTATCCAGAATTTAATAATATCTAAATTGTCAACATGATACTGCTTTGTGGAGTAAAATTCAAGAATAATATTGTATCAAAAATAATTTGGACCGAAAAGAAATCAATTTTTTTCATGAATAGTACTCCGGATGAATAGTACTCGAGTGAATAGTATCCCGTGAATAGTACTTCGAGAATAGTATCCCGTGAATAGTACTTTGTGAATAGTACTCGTAAATAGTACATCATGAATAGTACCCGTGAATAGCATCCCGTGAATAGTACTTTATGAATAGTACCCTGTGAATAGTATTTTATGAATAGTACCCCGTGAATAGTACTTTGTAAATAGTACCGTATAAATGAATAGTACTCATGGACAGTACTCCGGCATGAAAAGCTTAAAATTTAACAAGAATGTGTAGAAAATATCCTTGTGAAACGATACTAGATGAAGCGCAAATTTCAAGAATATTCTACTAATTTCACGGAGTATAGAAGCAATACTTTAACAAAATGAGGGTATAATCAGGAATATGAGACGAAATAATATTACTCACATACTACAGAGTACGGAAGAAAATATTATTCCTTATGAATACTGAACAAAAATAATATCCCTTACCTCAGAAGAAGACTAGATACTGGAATAATTAGGTAGCAGACTTCTCTTCTTCTTTCTCTCTATAGCTTCTCTCTCTATAATTGCTCTTGTGAGTCTTAGTAAATTGGTGAGAATGAAAGAAGAATGAGCTTTTATTTATAGAAAAATATAGTTTCGATAATTGCACATTTTGGGGCTCGAAATATTACAGTATAATACCTTCATCTTTTCTTTTATTTTTAATTTAGTCCTGCAAGTATTATCAAACTTGCATCACCTCCCCTAATAGTACATCATGTGAATCAATAGTACACACATGTGAAAAAATAATTACAGTATAGTACATTCATCTATACCTCTATTTTTAATTTAGTCATGCAAGTATTATCAATCTTGCACCACCTCCCCTAATAGTACATGCATGTGAATCAATAGTACATACATGTGAACAAATAGTTATAAGCGTGTGAATTAATAGCAATTAATTTCTCATTTATCCGATTAATTGCCCGATTGGTCAATATAACATCCAGACATCAATCATTATCGAAATAGATGTTGATTTCTATTAACACCAATAATCCCAACAAAATGAAAATATCAATTTCATCTTTAATCAATACGAACGTATTCATCATTAATATTATAACTCACAATATTTAACAACCAGATCATTCTCAGGAAAGAGGGGGCTTTCTGATAAGAATTTCTCCCTATTGGCGCGCAATTAGGTGACCAAACATTTCCTCGACATAACTTTCTAGACATCGTCAATATTGCAAATAGTAATATGAATAACTTTATCATCTCAATTATTGATTTAATAATATAAAAAATATTGATACTGTGACAATAATTGAATCAATAAAATGAGAGATATTATGCAGCAATTACTGTAGCAATAATTGAGTATAACTGAGTGACTTCTCACGTAAGCATCAATAATTAATACCGTGTGCTCCTATGCAAACACGCGTATTACTGTAATTTTATCACCGGGTAGTTCAACAGTTTAACTGTAAAACTTTCGCCGTTATTTTTATAAAAAAATATTTCTGTCGTTTTCTAACTACGACAAAACTTCCGTTGTGGGGTTTACCAATGATTGTGTCGTCGTACGAATATTCCCTGGTAAACGAACATTCTCCGACCAATCGAATATTTTATAACAACTTGCTTACTTTGCAAAATTTATAAATATTACCCACAACTATAATAATATAACAAATCCACACCATAATATTCAAAAATATATTTCGAGAAAAAACTAATCTTTATTCATAAAAGTTAGGGTCTTACATCATATGTAAGAAATCAATAATCAGAAATACTCTGCAATACCGTATGCTACTGTGCAACCACACGTATTACTGTATTTTTATCACCGGATATTTCAACAGTTAACGGTAAATGTTTTACCGTTATTTTTATAAAAAGGTTATTTCTGTCACTTTCTATATCCGACAATTATTCTGTTATATGGTCTACCAATGATTGCGCCATCGATCGAATATTCTCCGACAAAACGAATATTTCCCGACCAAACGAATATTATATGACAACTTGCTTACTTTGCAAAATTTGCACATTTCACCCATAACTAAATCATTATATCACATCAACACAATATTCAAAATAATAATTAGAGAAATTAAATTTTTATTCATAAAAAGTTAGGGTCTTACATTATCGTTGTTAATTTATTGATTATGCACAACAGAATGATATTTTGAAAAACCCTTCAAAGATTAATAAGAAATCACATGTGACGCCTCCAAAATAGGTATACATCACCCATTCTGAGTCGCCAAAAATATGGTACAAAAATCAAATACAAACTTCTTTAATACAACTGTCGTGTAAAAATACGACAAAACATAGCTGAGTTTTTAAACGAATATTGTCTTCTAGACAATATCCACACTCAATGAAGTTCTTATTACAATTATTATCACACTATTCTATTTCACAGAATAGTGACGACTACTAAAGCCACTTATCCTGGACCATCACTCTATTCCCCGACTCGTTTCAGCTATATTCTCATTTCATGAAGAGAACAATGAAAGAAAAGGGTGAGCTCAACTAGCCCAGTAAGAAATATTATGATTACGATAATGTAGAATAAATTATCGTTAGCCTTCAACAGTGTTAAACTAATAGAATATAATAGACAATAAATTTTAGATCAACAACTGCAGCGGAACAAGCAATCCATTAGAAGAGTCAAGTAGAGCATGATATCTACTATCTTCTATGATTTAAAAAGTTTTTCATCCACTTTATCGCTGAGACTCAACTTAATAAATAAACCACATCATTGAATCATCCCTGCACTACGGGCCAAGGATATTTATGTAATCATCAATGGTCATGATTATACCGAATAATCCCTGGTCATTATCGTACCAACAATTGTCCATCAATGCACTACGGGCCAATGAGGACTTTTATCACATCATTTGTAACATTACGGGTCATGATTATACCGAATAATCCTTGGTCATAATCATATCAATCAATAGTACATCTATGCACGTAAGCCACATATGACTTTTATCACAATATAAGCATGAGGATGATGAAAATGATATAAGAATTCAATTAAAAGAAAGCAAAGAATAAATATTTAAATATTTATAATTTAATTTATCCAGAATTCAATATTGTCCAAATTATCAACATGATACTGCTTTGTGGAGTAAAATTCAAGAATAATATTGTATCAAAAATGATTTAGACAACAAAGAAATCAATTTTTGTCATGAATAATTCCCCGGGTGAATAGTACCCGAGTGAATAGCATCCCGTGAATAGTACTTTAGGAATAGTACCTCGTGAATAGTACCCCGACATAAAAAGTGCCCAAAATACCCGAGTGAATAATATTCGTGTGAATAGTAACTGGATGAATAGTAACCCGTGAAGAGTAACTCGTAAATAGTATTCCGGCATGAAAAGTGTCCCAAATACCCGAGTGAATATTATTTGAGTGAATAGTAACTGGGTGAATAGTAACTCGTGAATAGTATTTCAGCATGAAAAGATCAATAATTATCAAGAATGCTCGAAATAATATTTCCATTAAAAGATACTGGATGAAGCACAAATATCAAGGATATTCTACTAATTTCATGGAATATAGAAGCAATACTTCAACAAAATGAGTGTAGAACTAGAGATACGAAACGAAATAATATTACTTACATACTACAGAGTATGGAAGAAAAATAATATTTCATACGAATATTGAACAAAAATAATATCCCTTATGAATACGAAAGAAATAATACCCCTTACCTCAGAAGAAGACCGGATACTGGAATAGTGAAGTAGCAGACTTCTCTTCTTCTTTCTCTCTATAGCTTCTCTCTCTCTATTATTGCTCTTGTGAGTCTTAGTGAATTGGTGAGAATGAAGGAAGAATGAGCTTCTATTTATAGGAAAATATAGTTTCGATAATTGCACGTTTTGGAGCTCGAAATATTACAGTATAATACATTCATCTTTTTTTTTATTTTTAATTTAGTCCAGCAAGTATTATCAAACTTGTACCACCTCCTATAATAGTACATCATGTGAATCAATAGTACAATCATGTGACTCAATAGTTATAGACATGTGAAAAAAATAATTATAGTATAGTACCTTCATCTATACCTCTATTTTTAATTTAGTCATGCAAGTATTATCAATCTTGCACCACCTCCCCTAATAGTACATGCATGTGAATCAATAGTTCACACATATGAACAAATAGTTATAAGCATGTGAATTAATAGTAATTAATTGCTCATTTATCTGATTAATTACCCGATTGGTCAATATAACTTCCAGACATCAATTATTATCGAAATAGATGTCGATTTTCACTAACACAAATAATTTCAACATATGAAAATATCAATTTTATCTTTAATCAACACGAACTTATTCATCATTAATATTATAACTCATAATATTTAACAACCAGATCATTCCCAAGAAATAGGGAGCTTTTCGATAAGGATTTTTGCCAAACCTCTCCTTGACAGAACTTTCTAGACATTGTCAATAATACAAATAATAATATGAATAACTTTATCGTCTCAATTATTGATTTAATAATAATAAATATTATGCAGATGATACTGTGATAATAATTGAATCAATAATATGAGAGATATTATGCAACAATTACTGTAGCAATAATTGAGTATAACTAAGTGACTTCTCACGTAAGCATCAATAATCAATACCGTGTGCTACTATACAACCACGCGTATTACTGTACTTTTACAACCGGGTAGTTCAACAGTTTAACGATAACACTTTCACCGTTATTTTTATAAAAAGATAATTCTGTCATTTTCTAAATACGACAATACTTCCGTTGTGGGGTCCACCAATGATTGTGTCGTCGTATGAATATTTCCTGTTAAAACGAATATTTTCTGACACAACAAATATTTTATATCAACTTGCTTTCTTTGTAAAATTTTCAAATATCACCCCATAACTTTAACCTTTTATCAATTTAACCATTTACTAAATAGAATAATAATTATAGGAAAATTGAATACTTTCATTTCATAAAATTCGGGGTCTTACAATCTCCCCTCCTTATGAAATTTCGCCCTCGAAATTTACGTACATACTTGGTATGCCGAAGAGGTGAGGATACCTCGTCAGATTCCAACTCTTGAGGTATAACCTTTGAGTGTCGAATATGATCTTTCTTATCTAAGATTTTAACATATATCTCCTCATACGTTAAATCTTCTGCTATCTCGTCTAGTTCCAATTCAATAATGTAGTTTGGGTCGTCCACATATTGACGTAACATTGATACGTGAAAAACGTTATAAACACGCGACATACTTGGTGGTAAAGCAAGTCTATAGACCACAGTTACTACTTGATCGAGAATTTCGAATGGCCCAATTAAATCGAGGGTTGAGATTTACTCTCTTCGTCGATTCTTGCTTCTAGAATAACGCCCTCTTGAACCTTCTTCTTCACATTCATCAGCTCCGGGTGTGTAGCTTGAGCGGTTTTAACTTTATCGATTAACGTCGATTATACTCGTATATTCTCTATCTTTACATAGGTTCTTGGAGTCTTTAACTCTATCTTCATCTTTTGTAAGTCATATGAAATGGGTATTTGTGTTAACAATATCGCACTCGTAAATGCATACGATCTTCTACTCAATGTGTCAGCTACCACGTTCGCTTTTCTAGGATGGTATTGAATCGTATTATCGTAATCTTTAACAGCTCGAGCAAACGTCTTTGGCGCATGATACGTTCGTTTTGGGTGAAGAAATATTTGAGGGTTTTGTACCGAGTTCAAGGTCGATACAAAATTTGATTTCACGCTATGGGGTAGGCTAGGAAGTTCTTCAGGAAAAACGTCAGGAAATTTATTAACAATAGAAATATCATTCAAATCTAACATATTTTTGTTTAAATCAGTGACATGGGCTAAGAATGCTTGACATCCATTTTTTAATAAACGAATAGCTTTATGACTTGATATGACAATGATTGGTTTGGTTGCGTGAATTCACATAATAGGTTGGTTAGAAATATGAAAGCTAACAACCTTTCGAAAATAATCAATTTTAGCATGATGAGTAGTTAACCAATCAATCCCTAAAATCACATCAAATGGAAGTATTTTCAAAGAGATAAGATCGACAGGTAACGTGCAGTTACCGATTTGAATTAAACAAGACTTATAAATAGTGGATGTAATGAAGGTTTTTCCCAACGGAGTTTCAACAGATAAATCAAAGTCTAAGTTCTCCGGAGTCAAATTTAAACGTTAAGCGCAAGTAGGAGAAATAAAAGAGTGGGTAGAACCGATATCTAATAAGGTATAGACTTCGCAAGAATTTATAATTAACTAACCCGTGATAACTTCGTTCGGGTTCCTCGTCACGAAAAATGCTCTTCCTAAAACCACTGACTTTATTTTGCCCGTATCCACCTTTGGTGTCATCGTCTCAACTGGACTTAACTTCGCTAAGGAGTACATTCCACCCTCAATTGCTTCGTCGTATTCTTAATCCGTGATTTGAATTATTACTGTCTGATCTGTATTGAATTGGGGTTGACCGCTCTAAACAGGGTAATTCCGAACTCCATGTTGGATTCTCCCAATTGTTGTCCAAAAAGAGAAATTCATTTCTTCTATTTTATCCTTATTAGATCGGACGTCTTTTTCTACAATATCAGCACGTCGTGCGACTTTTACCCATGCATCCTCCATTCTTATTCGTTCAGTTGTTTCTTCTTTTTTCAGAATTTTGATCATAGAATTCTCAGATTCTAGCTCTAATATCTTATACTCTGCCAAAGAGTGCTTCTGTTCAAGCATCGCACATCGGGTAACACAATTTTGAATTGTTGCATCCCTTTGATCCACGACCGCCTGCCGTTCTTCAACCTGTTCTTCTAACTCATGAATACGATTTTGCAATGCTACATTTTGATCATAAAGTTCTTCTAATAAATTCTCATCAGGTTCCTCTTCTTCCTCACTCTCAGCTGCTACCTCTGCGACTAGCTCGGGTGCAACTATTAATTCTTCACTCATCATATGGATATCTCTAATTCCTTCTTCGCCTGACATCACATTATCCTGGTTGGTGATTAGAGGTGTCTCCACGGTCTCATTCACTCTATTGTTAACATTTTCAGCTGTCATTTTCAAACACTGCCACAAAATATGGGTTAATTGACATGTCACATATTATCCCTATACTCTGACCGACCAATTAAATACCAAATAAACTTAGGTATGTCATACTAGCGGAGGAATTCCCCGTCTCTCCCCTCCTAGTTCTTGTCTCACATATCAGCCAAGGATCATATCCCTAAGCTTTGATACCAACTGTGACGTCCCCAAAATAGGTATACATCACCCATTCTGAGTCGCCAAAAATATGGTACAAAAATCAAATATAAACTTCTTTTATACAGTACGACAAAACGTAGCTGAGAGTTTCAACACAGATAATATCTCGTAGAGAGTATCCAAACTCAAATAAAGTCCTCATTATAATTATTATCACAATATTTCACATAATAGTGAGGACTACTAATGCAAACATTTGGACCGTCACTATGTTCCCCGACTCGTTCCAGCTATATTCTCATTTCCTGAAGAAAACAATGAAAACAAAGGATGAGCTCAACTAGCCCAGTAAGAAATATTATGACTAAGATCATGCAGAATAAATTATCGTTAGCCTTCAATAGTGTTAAACTGATAAAATATAATAAACATCAAGTTTAACTATAGCGGAACAAGCAATCCATTAGAAGAGTCAAGTAGAGCATGATATCTACTATCTTCTATGATTTAAAAAGTTTATCATCCACTTTATCGCTGAGACTCAGCTTAATAAATAAACCACATCATTGAATCATCCCTGCACTATGGGCCAAGGATATTCATGTAATCATCAATGGTCATGCTTATACCGAATAATCCCTGGTCATAATCGTACCAACAATTGTCCATCAATGCACTACAGGCCAATGAGGACTTTTATCACATCATTTGTAACATTACGGGTCATGATTATACCGAATAATTCCTGGTCATAATCATATCAATCAATAGTACATCTATGCACGTAAGCTACATATGACTTTTATCACAATATAAGCATGAGGATGATGACAATGATATAAGAATTCAATTAAAAGAAAGTAAAGGATAAATATTTAAAGATTTATAATTTAATTTATCCAGAATTCAATATTGTCCAAAGTGTCAACATGATACTGCTTTGTGGAGTAAAATTCAAGAATAATATTGTATCAAAAATAATTTGGACAGCAAAGAAATCAATTTTTGTCATGAATAATTCCCCAGGTGAATAGTACCCGAGTGAATAGTATCCCATGAATAGTACTTCGGGAATAGTACCTCGTGAATAGTACTCCGACATGAAAAGTGCCCAAAATACCCGAGTGAATAATATTCGTGTGATTAGTAATCGGATGAATAGTAACCCGTGAAAAGTAACTCGTGAATAGTATTCCGGCATGAAAAGTGTCCCAAATATCTGAGTGAATATTATTTGAGTGAATAGTAATCGGGTGAATAGTAACCCGTGAATAGTAACTCGTGAATAATATTTAGCATGAAAAGATCAATAATTATCAAGAATGCTCAGAATAATATTTTCATTAAAAGATACTGGATGAAGCGCAAATATCAAGGATATTATATTAATTTCATGGAATATAGAAGCAATACTTCAACAAAATGAGTGTAGAACTAGGGATACAAAACGAAATAATATTACTTACATACTACAGAGTATGGAAGAAAATAATATTTTGTACGAATATTGAACAAAAATAATATCCCTTATGAATACGAAAGAAATAATATCCTTTACCTCAGAAGAAGACTGGATACTGAAATAGTGAAGTAGCATGCTTCTCTTCTTCTTTCTCTATATAGCTTCTCCCTCTCTATAATTGCTCTTATGAGTCTTAGTGAATTGATGAGAATGAAGGAAGAATGAGCTTCTATTTATAGGAAAATATAGTTTCGATAATTACACATTTTGGGGCTCGAAATATTACGGTATAATACCTTCATCTTTTCTTTTATTTTTAATTTAGCCCTGCAAGTATTATCAAACTTGTACCACCTCCCCTAATAGTACATCATGTGAATCAATAGTACAATCATGTGAATCAATAGTTCTAGACATGTGAAAAAAATAATTATAGTATACTACCTTCATCTATACCTCCATTTTTAATTTAGTCATGCAAGTATTATCAATCATGTACCACATCCCTTAATAATACATGCATGTGAATCAATAGTACACACATGTGAACAAATAGTTATAAGCATGTGAATTAATAGCAATTAATTGCTCATTTATCCGATTAATTACTCGATTGGTCAATATAACTTCCAGACATCAATTATTATCGAAATATATGTCGATTTTTACTAACACAAATAATCCCAACACAATGAAAATATCAATTTCATCTTTAATCAACACGAACTTATTCATCATTAATATTATAACTCACAATATTTAACAACCAAATCATTCCCAAGAAAAAGGGAGCTTTCTGATAAGGATTTCTCCCTATTGACGTGCAATTAGGTGACCAAGCCTCTCCTTGACAGAACTTTCTAGACATTATCAATAATACAAATAATAATATGAATAACTTTGTCGTCTCAATTATTGATTTAATAATAATAAATATTATGCAGATGATACTGTGACAATAATTGAATCAATAATATGAGAGATATTATGCAGCAATTAATGTAACAATAATTGAGTATAACTAAGTGACTTCTTACGTAAGTATCAATAATCAATACCGTGTGTTACTATGCAACCACGCGTATTACTGTACTTTTACCACCGGTAGTTCAACAGTTTAACGGTAACACTTTCGCCGTTATTTTTATAAAAAGATAATTCTATCATTTTTTAAATACGACAATACTTCCGTTGTGGGGTCCACCAATGATGGTGCCGTCGTACGAATATTCCCTGTTAAAACGAATATTCCCCGACACAACGAATATTTTATATCAACTTGCTTTCTTTGCAAAATTTCAAATATACACCCTTAACTTTAACCCTTTTATCAATTTAACCATTTACTAAATAGAATAATAATTATAGAAAAATTGAATACTTTCATTTCATAAAATTCGGGATCTTACATCGCAAGTCTAAATTTATTGATTATTGGAACTTTTTTAAATTATATTTTTTTATTGGAAAAATTCAAACTGCTCGGGCTTGATTCGAGATCGTACTCGACTCGATAGCTAAACGAATCTCAATCAATTCTTATTTCATACTCGATAAATTTTATAAATCAAAATTGAACAACTCAACTCGACTCGGTTCATTTACACCCTTAATAGTACGGTTTGGTGCAGTTGGAAACCCAAATCACATGAAATTACTTGGGTGTGAGATTTGGCAATTCTAAAATCGTACATGACATTGCTTGTGATTTGTACGGTGTAGTTTTAAAGTTTGTCGTGCATGCAATTTTATTTGGTTCAGTTTCAGTTCTAAAATCAATTAACTTAGTTAACAATAATATGCAATACATCAAATTCATCTTTATGTATAAATTAAAAATCATAAATGACATTAATATAATAACATCAAGCAACAAGTTATAGGTTTGAAATATGTTACTCATGAATGCTTCAACATTACTCAAACCATTGCAATTTAATTAGAAATATTTCTAGTAACAAACAAAAGTTTAAAAATGCATAACATAATTAAAATCGTCAAATATATTTTTATGAATTTGTCTATATAACTTCTAAAAGAATATATAATATATAAGAGTGATGTGATGCGATTTGAGCGATGTTGGAGCCTCCTAAATTAAACAGCATCCAAATCGCATATGTGGTTTTTTAGTCATTTTAAAACTGTCACATACGTCGGAACTATTGATACGACTCAATCGATACGGTTTAATTAGTTTTTGGTGTAATTTCGGACCGATTCCAATTCCAATTCTTTACTAAGCCCTAATAAAAATTAAATAATTAAATCTATATCCTTATATATTTTCTCCCTTTAATTTATGTAGCTTAGACTTCACGTAACAACTTTCTCAAAAAACTAAACTAGCATATTTTAATTTCGTACAGAAAACACTAAAACCAATGAAAATCCCATGCACTACATTGCTTCAAATATTAATGCATTATAAATTAACCACTTAAACTCTCAAACTAAAAGTATAAAAACCCCGAAATAAAATATTAATTCTTAAAAATTATACTCCATGTAATCGGAAACATTTGTTTAATCTATCATTCAAATGTTGTTGTGATAATTCATAAATATATTTATTTACGAAGTTCATTCTTTTCAAAATTAATATGTAAATCCCTCAACATCAATGATTAATCATACAGCTGCTCTTATATTTTCTGGTTCCATGTTTCTTATCATATGCACTGCCAAGAACTAATAAACACTCAGCTTGGTGATGAAATGTAGGCTTGATAAAGTTTGAAATCACACGAAAATTCGACGTGAAGCTCATTCGAATCGCAAGAGGCAACCCTTTTCCAGATTCAAGTATGTCCTGCATGCTTCTTCCTGCCCCGTACATTGGCTTGTTCTTTGTTCCAACATATATTTAATTGAATGATGTTGATCCATCACTCAATGCATATAGTTCTGGTCCCTGTAAGATTTAAATGGAATTAAAGTTAAATTTTAGTTTTTGTTAGAGTGCTGCTCGACAAATTTAAGTTAATATTAGATACTTACGCGCGTGTGAATATATGGAATATAAGGTACTCCCTCCATTCCATTATAACTGACATTTTACACAATTTGATTTATTCCAAAATATTTGACGCTTAATGAAATCAAAGCATAATTATTATTTTTTCTTCCAAATTTACATATATCCTTGTTTTTCAGCAAGTGTTCAATTAATGCACACAATTATTATTATTTTTTTTAACTTTTCACTGTATTAGATTAGGTGTAGGCTATCTGCCTTTCATATTCCTTTCCTTCCCAATACATATTAATTAAGGGTATTTTAGTCTTTTATAATAATTTTTTACTTATATTAATAGCTTTCTTAATGCATGTGCAAAAACCTTAAACGACACTTATTTAGAAATGGAGGGAGTATATAGTAACGAAGAGACTCACATATTACTGTTTTACTATCATTTTTAATTATACGTTAGTTGACGACATGAAATTAGTCGGTATATAAATTATTTTTCTTTTAGTTAATATGTGGTGTTAATTGGTTTATATAGTGAAGCATACAAGAAAATATTTTTAATGTAATTGTAGCTCTTAGAAATCAAATATATATATTTATAGATAGATAATTTTACTCGCTTTTTTTTAATATTTAAATTTGGTATAGGTTCAAAGTTTAAGAGATGAAAAAATCATGTCCATTTCAAGTTTAATTTGGTTGTTAACATTTAGATCAAATGGGCTATGGGAAACCCGTGGGAGGGGCTAGAAAGGAAATTTAGAGAAAGTCTAAGGAGAAATTTACCTTTACTATAAAGCTTTCTTGTTGATATATATACTCAAATATGTGATCATGTATTGAACAATACAAGAGAGTTTATCACTATATATGCTACTGACATAATTTGTTAAGTTATAAATGTATATTTTAGTTTCGATTTGTTTTATTGAAATTAATATATGTCGTTTTAAGTATTTATTACAAAAATAGGGGTAATAGTGATATTATTTTTCTAATACTTAATTGTAATGAGAAAAAAGTAAATTGTTATAAATCCTTACCCATGAAGTTGCAAATGGGAGATTGCCAGAGGAAATTTCCAAGATGGGAGGCTGAATGTGAAGGCCAAAAAGCTTAGACTTGTTGTCAATCGATAGTTCTATTGAACAATTACAAGTAAGGATTTTGGTAGTCACACCAGAATCATCCACTCCCTCCCCTAGTTCAAATTCTCGAATTCCTGCCATCTGCAACATTTATCAACAAATAAAGAAAAAGATAGAAAATACATGCAAATTAACTACTCCGTTCCTTAATATAAGTCGTGTTAGATAAATATTTTTATTCTTAAATATAAATCGTTTGAGAATTTCAAGTAAGCATTAATTGCTTAATTTCCCATATTACCCCAAGTATTAAATATAACTTTGATTCTCTCACTATTTTTTGCTCAATAAATAACATTCTCTTTTTCCAATACAAGTGTAATATAGACAATTGATAGTATATTTAATAATTTACAATTATTTTTTTAATACTTGTGCATAACTCTAAAACAACATATATTAAGGAACGGAGGCAGTACTTAATATAAAACATACATATTAATTGCAAGTTAAGTGGCTTGACTGAGAAAATAATACTGTACGAAAAAGCATGATCTATATTTGGGAACGGGTGACATATTATGTACTCATGAAATATATGTATTTAATTACTCCATTCCTTCATTAATATAAATCGTTTTAGATAAATATTTTTATTCATAAATATAAGTCATTTGAGAATTTCAAGTAAGCATTAATTGCTTAATTTTCCATATTACTTCAAGTATTAAATATAATTTTGGTTCTCTTACTATTTTTTGCTCAATAAATAACACTATCTTTTTTCCAATACATGGGCAATATAGGCAATTGATAGTATATTTAATGATTTATAATCATTTTTTTAATACTTGTATACAACTCTAAAACGATATATATTAAGGAACGGAGGGAATACGTAACTGAACTAATACTGAAATTTAAGTCGTGACCTAAAATTTGTGACACATCTTGGACCCTAAATGTACTTTTACCACCTCAAATTTTGATTTTTAATTCAGCACATCATTAATTATTGGAAGTGGTTAGTATGAAGTTAACTTTGGTCAATTGACCAATATACTGTCGACACGTGGATTGAGATGTGATCTCTCTCTGCATGTCAGCACTGTATTGGTCAATTGACCAACTTACCATAAAATTAACTTCATGGTAACCGGATGCTTAATTATTAGATATGATTAGATCAATTTCATGGTTAGTTATAATTGACACAATTAAATTACTTTCATTTTTTCAATTAATTTGTGCCAAAGAAAGAGCGAGTTTAAAAAGCTAGGTTTGAGAAAACATTTGGGACATCCATTTCAATCAAGCATTGATGGTTTACAATAATCACATAATATCAGAACAAAAATGTTATTACAAAATACTACAACCGTTCCTAAAAGATTGTCGTTTAAGGTTTTTGCACATGAATTAAAAAAGTCATTTAATACTAATATCATTTAACAATTAAAATTTATTTGAAATTCCATCACTATCCCTTTATGGGAAGTTGAAAACTATTAATACAAGAGAGATAATTTATTGGGATGGGACAATGAGAGAAAGTAGGGGTGATATAAGAAAATAAATAATTTATTCTCTTAGAAAGTTGTAAACGATAATTAAATTAGAATATATTTTTTCTTCTAAAATGATAATGTTTTAGAAACGGAGAGAGTAATAAATATTACTCCCTCCATTCCTATATATAAGACGTTTTAGGCTTTTTTTTATTCCTAATTATTTGTCGTTTGTAGCTATCTAGGAGAATTAATCACTTTTTTTCTCAAAATACCCCTTATTACTCCACCTAATTTTTTGTTGCATATTTATCATTACCGTATCTTAAGGCTTTTTCTCCTCCCAACAAAACTTTTTCATCTTTTTTCTTTCTCCTCTCTATCTCTCTAGTTGATCATGTCTTGAATTTTAATCAATTTTTGGTCTCTTCCTCTTCTTAGATTAATTATGGTGTTAAAAAATTTCATTTTTCAAAGATTTTTTGCCTCCATATATATGAATTCTTTAATGGAAATCCTTCTCACAGAGTTTGTTTAGTCACAAACACCATGGAAGATGACAAAGGCGTGGCTTTTTCTTCTTCCAATTTACAAGATATATCCACTGGTGAGACTCTTCAAGTTGCACGAGACTTCGATTTGAATTTACCGGCAGATACCGGCATCGATTTGAACAAGATCCCAGATGACGAAGGTGAACTTTCTATGGAGGAAGAAAAGCAAAAGGTTTTCTTGGAGATTTTTAGGATTTTTTACAAAAATTAATATCAACATTCAAATCAAAATTATTTCTCAAAAATTCTTGATTTTCATTTAACTCATTCATTGGACTTTCTTCATCACTTGGAAGAATATTTAAATCTATAATTCTACTTGTTATCATGTTGGAGTGAGTTGTATTTTTTCTTTTAAAAATTCATGTGGCCTACATAGTTTTATATAAACAAAATTGGAGTTTAAAAATCTGATAATTAAGATGTTTTATGGGGAGAGAGAAAGGGGAAAAAAGAGTAAATATGACTATTGAGTTTTTTTAGAAGTAAGTTTAGGAAATTGTTAATCTGTTAGTATTGACGAGAGAGTATGAGATAAGTGAGGTGAAGGGTATTATAGACAATTCATAGTATAATTAATATTTTTTAATCATTTTCTTAGTTATTGTGCCCATATCTAAAACGTCTTATATATATAAGAACGGAGGGAGTATTAATCATATATTTGCTCTAACAGTATTATTTTTATTGTAACAATATTAACAGTTTTGTTAAATCACCAACTTATATGTGCAAATGTGTATGTGGATGTGGATGTATATAAGCATAAGGAATATAGATAATGAAGTGACACCACCCTTAATTTCTATCGTTTTTTGAGACAATAAGAGCGCATGCACAACATTAACATATAATATGTGACTTCAGTCCGTATACATTAGAGTACATATGATAATAATTGAGGTTTTTTTGTAGAATGCAATTAGTCTTTGAAAACGGCACTAAATTATCTTATTTAATGATTTCACCTAGTCTACGTGAATAAGGCACTAGCTAGAAGATTAACTAATAACCCCAAAGAAATGATGATGCTGGCCATGATGCACAAAAATTGTCGGTTTAATATGATTTTCACTAAGGGTGTAGACGAGTCGAATCGGAGCGAACAAAGAGCTACTCGAATTCGACTTGAAATAATAAATTCGTACTCGAATTCAGCTCGAATTCGAATTATATTTAAAAATTCTTACTCAGATTAGACTCGACTCGACTCAAATATTTATTACTCGAATTTGATCCGATTTGACTCGAATATTTATTCAAACTACTCGCGAGCTTCAAATTCAAGCTCGAATTCGAATCTCTACATAATAACTAGTTTTATAATAAATATAATTATAAATTGAATTTGTTATTTTACTTAAAAATGAGAAAATATATTTATTATTACACTTTACAAATATAAAATCACAAATTAAAATTAAAAACAAAACAAAATAATAACTAATTATCCTAATTTGATTTAAATTTGTATATATTATAAGAGAATGTATCGAACATATAATCGAATATGTATTAACCGAGTATGTATCGAATCGCAAACAAAAATTCGAGTAGTTTGAATCTTAAACGAGTCGAATATAACTTTGCTCAGATTCTACTCATATTTTTATTCGAACTATTTTTAATGCTCAAATTTGGATCATATTATTAACGAATTCGAGACTCGCTCGTATTTTTTCAAGTCGAGCTCGAATCGAGCCCGAACTGTGTTGGCTCGTTTACAGCCTTAGTTTTCACAAAGATATTTAATATGGTTTGTTTGTAAGAATAATATTTGAAATTATATCATTAATTTTAAATTTTTTATTTGTTTTAAAATTATACTTGCGACTGTGAGTTCTGCAACAACAAAATAATTTAAAATAAGAGATTATTTAATACCATATCTAATTAAGTACTACCTCCGTTCCTAAAAGAATGTCGTTTAAGGTTTTGACAAATGGATTAAGAAAGTACTCCATCATTTACCAATTAAAGTTTGTTTGAAATTCAATCTCTAGCCCTTTATGGGAAGTTGAAAACTATTAATACAAGAGATATAATTTCTTGGGACAATGAGAGAAGATAGGGGTAATATAGGAAAGTAAATAATTTATTCTCCTCGAAAGTTGTAAACGACAAATTTTTAGGAACAAATTTTTTCTTTTAAAACGAAAATCTTTTAGGAACGGAGGGAGTATTATAATTCTTATTATTTGAGATTAAAAATTTGTGCACAAAATTAACCTTTATCTTTTTCTAAAATGACATATGCATCCTATTATAAAATAACCTATACATCATATTCTATCTATCTATACTTACACTAATGAGAATATAATCTCTTTGTTATTACTGTTTAATCTAAACGATAAGTTATTAACCACTCTTTTAAATAATATTGGACAAAAGAAACATATATGAGATTATTTTTTTAATTAAGTTATTCCATGAATAATTTGATTATAAACAAACATGTACTAAGACTACTTAATCTTAAGATAAATAATTTTGTGATTATAATCAATGAAAATATAATCTTGAAATTATAATTTTTACAAACAAACATAACTTGAAATTTATAAATGTAAATCATAAAGGTGGTGACTACAAGTTTCACGATAACTCATTTTATTCAAAATGAATTTCCCTATTCGCATGAAACTCAAGCATGTTATTACTTTGTTCATTCTAAAATTATATGTAAATTTTCAAAGACGATTCTTAAAAGAAAATTTTATCTTTTTCAAACATATCACCAACATTAAAAAAATAAAAAAATATATTTAATTTTGAAACAGATTAAAAGAATATTATATATCTAATTTTGAAACTGAATGAGTTTCTACACCTTCACAAGTATAAAGTAAAATAGACCTATGGTGAATTCTGGTTGTTGCCACCAAATTGTTGCTCTTAAAAGCCCAACATTAGTTAAAGTGGGCTAGTGGTTTTCCTCTTTTCGTTTTGAAGGCAAAGTGGGCTAGTTGTTGTGCATACAATTAATAGAACTTTTTGATAGTACCAACATAACTTTGTCATACTAAGGGTTGGAATGTTGGCATTGAGGGCACACCAAATTTTTTCTCACTAACACTACTGTAGGGTTAAGCACTTGGTAGTGCTTATAGGAAAGGAACAGTATATTACAGTTACAGTTATAGTACTGGACTTTAGTTCAACAAAAGGCTAGCCCAACACTTGGTGTTAAAGTTATGCAGTGAGGACAAGATAAAGGCCAATTAATGTAAAAAGAAGTCCTCCTTATAACCCAAAGGCATTTCAAATGGAAAATGAATAAGTATTAGTGATAATCTTTTTGAAGAGAAGTGCAATAAGTGAGATTCTCCTATAATTCATATAAATGTCATGTATTGATAAGTTTTGCAATTGTAATTCGACGTAAATTTATTGCAATTCCATTTCAGTTAGTTCAGATTCATTAATTGTCTACAAATTTAGTCTAATTAAGACATTCATGACTCTTTTAATTATATTGCTATTATTTGTAAGTATATTTTAAAAATACTTTTTAAATTATAAAAAAAATTTAGAAAAACATATAAATGTAACATCTAAGTTAATTGTACACTAATTGTTGCAAATGCTACTACTTCGTAGAGGACAATTTTAGAATGCAAGTGATTTATTTAATTTTCAGTGGCAGAAAAATTAATTGATCTTCAAATGAGGACATTATTTTAGTGTTGACCAAAATCAAATGTCAATTCGTGGTTGTTTTGACAAAACTTAATTTATAATAAATCTCATTACCTCAAGACTCAAATTGTTGGATGCAATACTATTTATCTTACACGTAACACATTACAAATCACGTATAGTGTTAGTAAATTTTGTAATGTGTGAGAGGAATTCAAATGTATTGTTCAATCTTCTGTCTTATCTACCGTTTTATCTCATGTATTGTTCTTAACGTAATTTTTATTCAAAATATATGTAAATAAACAGATAAAAAGTATGTGACAATAATATATAAAAGTGAGACAACAGATAAAAAAATAATGTGACAACATAGTTAGACTCGTGAAAGAAAGAGTAAGAGAGGAGGCACACACCTTAACCGAGACCTTGGGAGGCGGAGGCTTGGTAGCTAAATAGAAAACAAGCAATGCAAACCCCAAACTCACCAAAAGCCTCAAAGCAATCTGCAAACATATCCACAAACAAGAAGAAGAATGCCGAAAAGACAAATATCTCCACCACCCACTTTTAATCCCTCCATAATCATTATAATATTCCTCTTCATCTTCTTCTTCTTCTTCCTCCTCCTCATACTTTCCATCAAGTACCCCATGATGATCATGGTCCACGCAATCTCCACCTTTCAGCTCCCCATGATCGGTCGTCCTGTGACTTTGAAGATCATAAGCAATAATCTTATTGTCTTTGTCGTCGAGGTGGTTAAAAGAGTTGATGGATCCGCGGGAGGAGTAGCGGGAGAGAGTGAGGCGGGCGGTACTGGCTAATTCTTGGTTGGTGGCGTGGGAGAGCGTTGATGGGCTTTGAACGAAGTAGAGTGCGTACGGGTAGGCCCGGAACAGTGCTTCTTCTTCTGACTCCATTTTGTTATTTTTCATGGAATTATGAGTATTCAGAGAGAGAGAGAGAGGGAGAAAAAGAGGAGAGATATGTGTTGGTTTGGATATGAGAAAGGGTGACAGAATGGTTTTTTTATACAAAAACAAGAGACGTTGCTTTCTTGAGTGAGGCTCCTAGGGCGGGTTAGTTGTATCAGGTCAAACTGTTTGACAGGCTGTTCGAGTATAAATATCGATTATGATTGAAGATCATTTTCTTGTTAAAAAAGCTTAAATTTAAATGTGTTATAGTTAAATTAACATAATATACATGTATATATATTAGTCATAGATATATGAGTATTCAGAAAGAGAGTGGAGAGAAAATAGGAGAGAGTTGTGTTGGTTTGGATATGAAAAAGGGTGACAGACCTGTTTTTTTATACAAAGAAAAGAGAAGTTGCTTTCTTGAGCGAGGCTCATACAATCCGTTAGTGATAGTAGCGGACGCTAATAATAACGGATATAGTTTAAAATTTTAATCTGCTATCAATAATAACGGAAGATAATCAGAATAGCTTTAATCTCCTATATCTCTTTCACTCTATTTATTATTTAGGGTTTAGTCTACTTCACCTTTTTAACTCAATTTATTATTTAGGGTTTGAGCTTTATTAACTAAGGTTTAGAGTATATTAACTAATTCATAAAACAAAATAGAGTGAATAATCCCTAAATTCTAGTTAATAAATCCCAAACCCTACTATAGATCAATCCTAAATCCTAATTAATAAACTCTAAAATCAAGTAGAAAACCCCTAAATCCTAGTGAATAAAGCATCAACCCTAAACCTTAAATCCAAATAAATAAACAATAAACCCTAGTTAATTAATAAAATCTAAATCATAGTTATTAAATCTCAAACCCTAAACAATAAATCTTATTGAATGGAAAATGATGAAGGAGGTCAAACCCTAAATAATAAATCAAGTAACTATTCTGATTCGCGTCCATTACTATTAGTAGCGGACAGATAAAAATTTTGAACCACGTCCGCCGCCACTAATATATAGTAGCGGTCGATGATTTTTTATTTTTAATTTCAACCGTTTGTTTATGTATTGTACACTATAGATGATGTATTTCATATAATGATCCATTGCACATATATGTTATGGATCATTATCCATATATATATATATATATAATATATATATATATATATAATATATATATATACGGTCTGGATCTTAAGCTCACCCCTTATCCAAGTCACCTGAGCTCACCCCCCCTTTAGCGACGGATCCGGCGACGGTTCGGTCAAACAACCGTCTATACTTTTAGCGACACTATTTGTTGTCCGTCGCTAAAAGTATAGACGACAGTTGTATGACCGAACCGTCGCCGGGTCCGTCGCTAAAGGGGGTGAGTTCGGATGAGTTGAATAAGGGGTGAACTTAAGATCCGGACTATATATATATAATATATATATATTATATATATATATATTATAATATATATATAAGCAATAAATCTTATTTGTGCATAAATAATAAATAAAACATAAAACAAAAATGGCAAGCCAAAGTCATTAAGTTGTCAAGCGAAGCTTCATGTGGCAAGCTAAGCCAAGCTGCCAATGAGACAATTTGGTCCTAAATTTAGGAGAGCCATTGATTAGCTGACCTTATAATACTAGTACATGATTTGCTTTACACCGAATTGTCCTTCCTTTTGATGGCTACATAATGATAACAAAGCAAGCACGCTTTAGCATTTGTTAACTGTATTTTTATCTTATGCTTTTACTGTAATTCTTAAGACTCAGATCAGATCTTAGCCAAAAAAGACAAAGAAAAAGGTATATACTTTTACATTGAAAGGTATCATGCTTTAGTTAGTGGTTGCTTATTTTATGTTCCTCATCTATCTATATATTCTCACTAGTTATAAAACTTTATTTTGGTAGAAATAATAATTTTCATCCATAATAAAATACTCCATCGGTTACAAAATATGATATTATTATTTACTTTCTACAATCAGTTTGAGACTTTTTAGTAATTAAAATTGATTTAGATTTATTTAATTTTAGTCAGTATAATGATAAATAATATAAATTATTTAAAATGTGCTATTAATTATAAGATTTATTATCTCGTAATTATTGATAAATCATATCAATATTGAGTAAAAAAATATCTTAATTGATTTTTAAAAGTCAACAATAATCTTATAATATATATGAAACACAAGGAGCACATTTATAAAGTAGCAATTTAAACTAAATATAATTCCGTATTTACAAAATAAAATAAAGTTTGGATTAATGGAACTCAAAAGGGAAAAAAAAATTGAGGTTTGAACTTTTACTTGATTGTGGGAGAAAAAAGGAGATTTGTGAATAATAATGTCTTTTAATTAAGCTTTTTTGCTTGGATTGGAAGAGTTTGATGGATTGATAAACAAGGGTGGACATGGCCATATAGGTGTTCATGATTGAAGGTAATGGTGAGAACATATATTGAGAAATAATCAAAGTAACAAGTTGCAGCTTTTGCTTTTATACCAAGCATAATGAACGGCAGCTCTCTCAATGTCATGATCACCATATATATATATATATATATATATATATGGGAGCGGATCAGGTCCGGACTTTCGCATTTTAATAAAATTCGGATATTTTTTTTTTGCTTATTTTAAAACAACTATTTTTTTAATATTTTATGGAACTGAATTTTTTTTTCTGAATACAGTGTTTTTGGTGTGATTTGGATACATTTAACAAAATATGTCTGTACAGACATATTTTGTTAAATGTATCCAAATCACACCCAAAACACTGTATTATGAAAAAATTTCAGTTTCATAAAATATTAAACCTTTTTTTTA
Source organism: Panax notoginseng (assembly GCA_016801055.1). Lineage (NCBI taxonomy): Eukaryota > Viridiplantae > Streptophyta > Magnoliopsida > Apiales > Araliaceae > Panax > Panax notoginseng. Next base: position 151,459,216 of record CM029015.1, on the reverse strand, counting down.
GTTGTTTAAAAAAAACAAAAAAATAATAAATTTTTGGTCCGCATTTTAATCAGGTCCAGACTCCTGGACCTGATCCTGGTTGATATATATATATATATATATATATATATATATATATATATATATATATATATATATATATATATATATATATATATAAGGAAATGATCTATATAATACGTTAGCCAGAGGCACTGTTTCAACTAACGTTCATCCAGCCGTCCAAAATTAGAGTTAATGGCAGAGATGGGGGCCCAGACGCTACTCCCTCTAGCGGCCAGTTAAATTTTTTTTGTTGGCCGCTACTCCCTCTAGCGACCAGTCAAAACGACCGTATTTTGACTGACCGCTAGAGGGAGTAGTGGCTAATAACATTTTTTTGGCTTAATTACTGATTATCCTCATACATACTACTTATTAATCAGTAAAATAAAATAATAAATAATTGGGTTAATGTTTGTCTGATATGTGTGTGTGTGGGCAAGAAAATCACGTCTTGCCAGTTAAGGTTTCGTATTGGCTGAGGAGGAGAGAAATCCACGAAGAGCACATAATTGGTTGATTGATTGAAGAGGGGAGAAGAACAGGTGCGCGATTACTCCAACGACACGTGACAGAACTTCTAGAATCGGGGAACCGTGTTAGGGTTATTGGGATTTCAATAGCCTTCTTGAGTCTTTCGAGTTGAGAGAGTGTTCAAACCTTTTTAGTGCTTTTAGATGGAATATCCAAGTCTTAAGCCACCAAAATAATTCACCTCCTTCCTAGAATGGAAGGGGTATTTATAGAGTTTCCTGGAATTAAGTAATCACATGTTAGACACATATTTTCAGGAAAATTCTAGAAATACCCTTTAGTCATTAGAATAATGCCCATATTGCCCTGTCCTTCTAGTCACCAATCCAATCTCTTAATCAATTCCTAAAACGAGTCGCCTCCACGAGTCTTCTGACCCGGGACATGTATATGGAGGCTTCTCTTGGGTCTAGCACATTTATTTTTGATTTTTATGTCTTCATTCGATTAGGTTATGCGAACCCTAATTTGCACATTTAATGTAAGACCTCAACTTATTAATGAATAAAATTAAATTTTCTCTAATTATTATTGTGAATAATAAGGTGTTAATTTGATATAATATTTTGGTTATGGGTGAAATATGCAAATTTTGCAAAATAAACAAGTGGTTATAAAATATTTATTTTGTCGGGAATATTCGTTTGATCGTGGAATATTCTTTCTGTCGGGGAATATTCGTATGATGGCGCAGCTATTTGTGGGCCCCATAACGGAAAACGGTTGAATGAAGATAACTAAAAAAATTGAGTTTTTATAAATAACGACGTAGTTGTTACCGTTAACACTGTTGGAATACCCGGTGGTTAAAATACAGTAATACGTATGGTTGCACAGTAGCACACGGATTGTACAGTATTTTTGAATTATTGATTCTTACGAAAGAAGACACTACTCAATAATTGTTACGTAGTTACTGTTCAATATTTTATTTTATTGATTCAATAATTATTGCATTGATATTTTATATTATTGTTATTTCAATAATTGTCACTGCACAGTATTTCTCATTATCAGATCAATAATTCATATTATTTGAATAATATTATTAGATAGCATTATTGGTAATGTCTAGAAAGTTCTGTCTAAGGAGAGGTTTGGTCACCTAATTGCGCGCCAGTAGGAGAAATTCTTATTGGAAAGCCCCCTCTTTCGTGGGAACGGCCTGGTTGTCATAAATGTGATTCTGTAATATTAATTGTGAATAATTAATTATTGATTCATATGATAAGAAAATATTTATTTTATGTGAATATAAATGTTGGATATATTTTATGGTTAAAAATGAAGGAGTTAATGTTGAGGTGTTTTATCAATATTTTTGTCGGAATTGAGGTATTAAAAATCAATCAGGATTTTTGAGATATATTGCGGGGGTTATAATTTTTAATCCGACCGTTGGATCGTTGTGATTTTTGAATATGTTATACATATATAAGTTGAGCATATGTCCACAAATTTTGAACCGTTAAAAATGAACGTATGATTGGTTATGAATTTTAAGAGATGACTGGTTCAGAAATTGTTGAAGTTTCGGAATTTATCATTTTGGAGAAAAATTCTAGAATTGGTGGGCCCCACTTTTGGTTGGTGAAAATGTGATGAGATTTTTATTCAAATGTGATGGGTGATAATAGTAGCAGGTAAAGCCTGGTTGCAGGTTAAGTCTGCTTCGGCGTGCTAACATTTTCCTATAAATAGAGGGCTAAGTTAAAATTAAAAATCACACTAGAAACAAGTTTTCTCTCTTTCTCTCTCTAGATTATTAAGTGTATTTTGTGAGTATTTAGATACTTTGTGAGTTTCTATCATCAGTGCAAGTTTTCTTCAGCCTTATACCGATATTCCGATCAGAAGTACTGATATTTTGAGGTAAGGAGTGTTATATTCTTCTTAAAATGATATTTTCTTCAATATCATTATACCGAAATGTTGGTATGAACTTTTTATCAAATTTGAAACTTTTTGTGTCGGGATTACTATTCACGTATACGTTACTATTCACGTATACGTCACTATTCACGAATACGACACTATTCATCGAAAAATAAAATTTTCTTCTTTTTGTCCAAGTTGTCTATTATGGTTACTATCTTTGATTGTATCCATGTTTTGATCTTTATTTTTGAATTCTACTTCAAAATTGGTTATTATGGAGTATTATTGAACTTGGATAAACTGTAATACGAATCCCTAATATTTGTTCTTTTATCTCACTGGATTCGTTTTCTTTAAAATATTTTTCATCATCCTCAGTCCTAAATGATGATACTACTAAATATCTTTGGCCTGTAGTGCAAAGATGTATGATTATCTGATGAATATCTTTGGCATGTAGTGCAAAGATGAATAGGTGTTGAGATGAACATGACCAACTGGTGATACAAATGAATATCTTTGGCTTGTAGTGCAAAGATAAATATTTGATTCAAGATGTATATTGATTGATGTTACAGGGATAAAATATTGATGATGAACTTTTAAATCTTAGAAGATAGTAGAATTCTTTCTCTACTTGACTCTTCTAATGGATTGCTATTTCCGCTGCAGTTGTTGATCTAAAACTTGTTGTTTATTATATTTTATCAGATTTTCCTTGTTGAAGACTAACGATAATTTATTGTATATTATCTTAGTCATAATATTCCTTACTGGGCTAGTTGAGCTCACCCTTTTTGTTCCATTTTCTTCTCAGGAGGAGATAGTATAGCAAGAACTAGCCGGGGTATGGAGTGACGGTTTTAGAAAGTTGTTTAGCAGTCCTCATTATTTTTGTAAAATAGTGTATCAATAATTGTAATAAGGACTCCTTTTGAGTTTGTATACTCTCTAGTAGAGAATAATTGTATTCAAACTCACAGTATTGGGTTGTTGTATTTTTACACAACAATTGTATTAATGAAGTTGTAGTTGTTTCTGTACCAAGTATTTGGCGACTCATAATGGGTGATGTATACCTATTTTGGGGGCGTTACATTTAATGAGGTCGTGGAACCTTAATTGTGCATTTAATTGAATTAGGTCATGTGAGCCCTAATTTTTCACTTGGGCCCACATTTTCCCCCTGCGCGAGAGTCGCATTCCTAAATAGACGATCGTACAAGAATTCTTCAAGCCTTTGAACGATTTCACGGGACTTCACTTTACAGATCTTGAAGACAATGGTCCTAGTAGAGGGAATCCCTAGGGAGCCAAACCCTTAGGGAAGCAAAACCTAGCAAGGCTCTTCCTTGAACATATTGGAAAATCCTCCAAAAATCTTTCCATAGCTTGCCCAATATTTGTTTCCTTATTTTTTTTTCTAGAAATTGAAACAAGAAAGATCATCAAATATCACAAAGTAAAAAATCTTTATTTTGGTACACAAAATCTTTCCTTTTTATCAAATCGAATAAAATAAAATAAAATCTTAATTTTATTTTGGAAATAAAATCAAATATATATATATATATATATATATATATATATATATATATATATTATATATATATAAAGGAAATTAGCAATTTTTGAAATCTTCCCTTGTTGGGAATAAAATTAAATCTTCTTTATATTTAGCAAATAATATCTTAAATATATTTCTATTTAAAAGCAAGATTGGATCCACTTATCTTTTGGAAACTCGATCAAATATTTTCCTAAATAGGAACATGGTAAGTGCTTCTTTTTCTTCTCCTTATTCTTTTTTTATTGCAAGTAGACTTTGAGGGCTATTTGCACATTCCTCTGAAGCTCTTTGTTTTCTTCACCCTCGTTTTGCAAATTTGACGCATCATTTTCTCGATCATTCGTCGCTCTACGAAGGTTCATCGTGTAAGGTAATTTTCAACTTCTCATATTAATAATCCTTTGAAGTTATTTGGTGACGATTGGACTCGTGATTCTAGACTGGATACCATGTCTTCTATGAGTATTATGAAACCCATCTGCTAGATTTTCTATGTAGTCATGCACTAACTTTGTCAATGAACGGAATTACTGGAATCCATTAGGCATATGATTCCATCTTCCCAAACCCACATGCTGCTGATGCAAGAAAACAAAATCTTCTTTAATAGCCTTATGTTGATTTTCGTTTTTTTTTTCAAGCCTCACATTAACCCCATATGCTGATGATGCTCCTAATGCAATTACTTTTCGTAAAAGGCCTTGCTGCCTGTTATGTTCCTGCCACGTGTTCAGAAATTGTGTTCCAAATAAAAGAAAAAACAAACAGACTTCTTTATATTTGAATTCTTCTTGATTACTTCATCTATTTGTCTTTTCAGGTAATTGTAGCCTTTCTTCTATTTTTCGAGCCCCATCACCTTGATCATATCTTGGTTTTTTCCCTTGGAAGTTATCAAAAAAAGGCTATAATCTTCGTGGAGAAGGAGTATTCGTTCTGAGTAGTTGATTGGTAGAGCAACAGGACCTCAAAGGTATGAAGGGAAACATCCCCTAGGTGGCCGAACCCTATAGGGGCCGAACCCTAGGGTGGTTGAACCCTATAATTTTATTTTATTTTATTTTTCGGATGAAGGGAACATCCCCTAGGTGGCCGAACCCTATAGGGCACCGAACCCTAGGGGGTCGAACCCTATATATTTATTTTTAATTTTTCAGGACCTCCCTAATATTTCTTTTGTCTTCCGAGCCCCATTATCTTGATTACATCTTAATTTTTTCCCTCGAATAATAAAGAAAGATTTGGCGCTTTTCCGACAAAGGAGAAAAAAAATGCTTTACATCCAACCAAACCACTCCAAATAGCCGAACCCTAGGGGGCAAATCCTAGGGGGTCGAACCCTAGGGGGAAATCAATGTTTAGGCGAAAAAAAAAAAAGTTTGGGAGAAGCAGTTACTATTTGGATTGTAATTCCTAACTCTTTCTGACATTTTTTCTACTTCTTTTTAGGTGTTTTGAAGCTTAACTCTCGAACTTTCCTCTTTGCCATGGTGAGTACTTCAATCTCAAACACTTTACTTGACATCCTTTCTTTGCTTTCTTTAGAATTCTTATAATGAACTTCCCCTAGCTTGTAAGCCCTTTCACCTAAATACTATGCAGAACCAAGAACTACTAAGGAGTCCCAATTCATCACCGATTGGGGGAGAGCTCCCTTCTTTGGTCCTTCTGACATCTTTTGGGATAGAGTTAAAGACTATAACCATACAGCTTTTCCTCCACCAGAGAAAGAAGGCTTGTTTCTGTATGCCCCAGCTTCTGGAGGTTGGGATAACTTCCCCCATGCCGATTGCATTCCCCGTATATGCATAGAGAAGCAAGAGTATCCCTTCAGTCCCCTTCGCTTCCCGTTAGATTCATCTGGTCGCATTCAAGGATGGCAGGATTGGATCGACGAGATCCTTGGAAACACTGATTACGTGGAAATACTCAAGAATACGGGCATCTTTCGTTATGTTCAACTGTGTAGAGGCCTACATATCCAACATGACTATAATGCTCATACCGTGTTGATCTCACGATGGTGCTCCTCTACTTGCACATTCGTCACTGCCTGGGGGGAATTCACCCCTACTCTAGAGGATGTATATGCCCTCTATCAGTAAGTTCTCTTCTTTTTTTCTATTCCTTTCATTCATTCTCATTTTTTCTGAAATATATATTTATTTTGAATTGCATCTTGTAGCCTTCCTATTGTTGTTTCAAACTCCTGCGACCCTTCTAGCATATCCACTAGAGATAACGACTGTGTTGCCTACTTGATGGAAGCCTTCAAGTAATCTTCTCACTTCATCTCTCGCTTCAAGGGCGATACACTCCTTCTGGACTTCGAGACCTCCAGTCGTTAAAAAAATTCTTGGTTATCCTGGGTAGCTACTTCTTCCGTGACTATAAGACCAACCAGTGGGACAAATCTATTCACGACAAATCTGTTCTTGCCCTCCATGGAGAGACTTGTCCTTTTCCTCTAGTAGCGTATCTGGCTATGTGGTTGTCCCGCTTCCTTTTCCATGGGTCTCCCATAGACGGTCCTTCTGCCCGTATGTTTAGTTTGGCACCATTATTATCTTGGGGCTTGGAGATTCCCCTTGCTTCTCTCTTCCTAGGGACCTTATATCATCGCCTAGACGAAACAACCCTTGCCATGAAAGAATCCGTTAGGAGGTAATCACTTTCATATTTTTTATTAATTGTCTTTCAAACTGCACTTCTTTTCCTTTAAACTTTTTCTTATTATATTTTTTTTCATTTACCCAGGTATGATGTCAATTACTTCATCCCATGATCCTTCCTTCATATGTTTCTTTTTGAACGCTTTTCGGGCTATTCCACTCTTGAGCATCTTTCTAAGAAGAAGAAGAAGTCTCCTCTTTTTTCATCACCCAACATCATTCCTCGCATGGCACGTTGGATTGATCACCGATTTAACCCCAAAAGTACGGACTTGCGGCCTTTCCTTGATGATTATTCATGCTTCACTACTCGCCCCTATACCATTGTTTCAGGGGGTTGCGGTCATCTACCTCATTTTTACAAGCGTAAATTTCGTACCTACTCAAGCCTTAACAAAACCAGCTTGAGTGGTTCTGCGCTGTCTTAGTTTGTTTTCCTTCGGTCTACATAGCTTCCCTATTTCATTGAGAATAATGGTTTTGGCACTATACTGTATTCTCCTCACAGGGTTATGAGGCAATTTGGATTTGACCAGGAACGCCCTTTCAGTCACACCTGTCGGGGGAATTATGAGGATGCTCTTCTCAATTTTGTCTCTACCTCCCCCTCTTTTACATGGGCATTTGCAAGACTACCAAATGATCCTTATAGATCCCTTCTTTTTGTCATACGAAATGATTCTCGGAGTGGGCGATATACTACTGGCGAACGTAACTACTGGCAGGTCAATCTTAAAAGATGGGAGGATGATACCTTGATTTGTTCATTGCCAGTTTCTATTTCGAAACGTCTCCAATGGGGCCGAATGCTATGCTCTCCCAAGCCCAATGTTCGCTCAGCACTTTGTCCAGTCAGTAGCCAGTTGTTTGAGCATAACATTTTGATGCCTAAGTCGTCTCTCCCTCAGTTTGCAGATATTCCTTCGAGATGATCTTCCCTCACCTCTCCCTACTTCCAAGAGTCTTCCACCATGGGCTCTGTTTCGGGTGTCTTCTCTAGCTCCTCCCCTGGGATCCTCTGATGCTGAGGAAATGAGAGTTACTCGTTCTAAAATGAGAGCAGCTACTACTACTGATTTTGAGATAGCTCCTTCTATTGCTTCTGCCGTGGTTCCAATTAGTCGTCCTCCTATCAGGCTTATCATAAAGCCATTAGCAAAACACCCCCTTGATAATGTTGATTCTAGTATCCCGACAGCCGAGGATCCGATCAAGAAGCGCCGTAGAAATTGGGTAATTTTGTCGTGCTATTCTCATTTTTCTTTCATCCCTTGTATTACTGCTTTCATATTTAATTGAGTAATTATTTCTTTGATTTTTCAAATTACATAGGTCGATGAAGATGATGATGTTCCTCTTGGGTTTATGTATGATACTTCAAATGAGGCTTTCGCGGCGGCTTCCACTAGTCGTGAGCCTCCCCAACCTATCCTTATTGATAATGAGTCATCTACTCCTCGCGATGATTGTGTTAGTCTTGATGCTAAGGATACTTTATTCGATGTGAGCTCAAGTCTTATTGTAGGTGAATACAACAATTTCTTCAAACCTTCCTATGACTTCTCCACATGATGGGCCCAAAGATGTTGATGAGACTCTTACTTCTTCGAAGGGGAATCATTCTGAAACTATTGGTGATGTTCATCCTCCCCAGAAGGATTCTACCGAGGTGGTGATTGCTCAGGAGGGCATTGTTGAAGTACTTGGGGGGGGGGTTGAATGACATTCCCCTTTCTGCGGCATCTCCCGACTCTTTTTCCATTGACTATATTGTGAGTATCTTTCTTTAGTCAACATATGATTTTTCTTAAATATCCTTTCTTCTTCTTTTTTTTATAATATATTGTGCTTTGACATTTTGTTTTCAGAGCGAGAAGATGAAAGATTTGCCATTGCCTGTTGAGGCACTCGCTTTATTTGATGCTCTCCATTCGGATGTTACACACTCGCCATATAGTGACCTTGGTTATCCTCCAGGTGGCCAAGGCTTTGAGGAATTATCATCCATACAAAATCTTCCAGCTCCTACATCCCTTGTCTCGACGAATTCTATGGTGGCCTCTAAAATAACTCCTTCCAGAGCTTCCTTCAATCCAAATGGGGATCTTGTTTCTTGGAAGGGTTTCCAGATATTAGCTTCTAGTCAGGAAAGTCTGGAGCGTCTCCTAGCTCATATGCTTAATCGAATGATTGCTAAGGCGGTTTCCTCCTAAACCTTCTTCTTAGATCAGCTTGCAGGCCTTGTTCTTTGGTTGTACACTCTTTCTTTATATTCGTTGTGAGTTGAGGACCTGAAGTAGTTTAGCGATGATGTAGACGATTTTGCATATGTGGGTGTTGACATGTCTCCTTTTCGTACTAGGCTGGATATTCTCAAGTTGAGTTTTAATCTTGTCTCACTACGTTCGGAGGTTGCTATACGTAAGTGTGAAGATGAATCCTTTTTAGTGCAGCTTTCTGAGCTTGATGAAGCCGCGAACAAATTGAAGATTCAGTCTCAAGATTTAGAGAACCAGCTTCGGGATGTAGAGTGCCAGCGACGGGACTTAGAGTCAACTACCCAACATGTTAGGGAACTGAAAGCTACAAATCTTAATATTCGAGATGCTGCCATTGCTAACTTGGAAGCTTTAGTTATGCCTCCACTTCAGTTTGATATGTCTTAGCCTTTAGATCATGACTTGTTGTAGTAGTTTTTTTTTTTTTTTCCTATTTCAGAAACTCATTTACACATATTTCATTTATCAAAATATGGTTTTTTAACCTTGTTAATTGCTTTTAATTTGAATGATTCCTTAAAACTCAATATTTATCATTGAATCTCAAGTTATTCAAATTAATATTCCAAGATAACAGTAGGTATTATAGGAAAACATGAATTTTGTCAAAAACATGTATATATATTTTCCACAAATTCCAACACTTGAATTTATACTTTTTTTTAAAGAATTTTTTTTAAAAAAATTCAAGTATAAGCGAAAGTTTGTCAATTCATTGATAATAAATATTCTTTTAACGAAAAGCATAACGTTTCATATAGTAAATCTTGCTTTTATCGAAGAAAGCATAACGTTTGTACTTTTAGAGATAAAGTGTAACTTTCTTGCTTTTGTCGAATAAAGCATAATGTTCTCCACTTTTAAAGATAAAGTGTAACTTTCAGGTTTGAGGGCTTATACTCAGGTGCCTCAGTCACTTTTGAAGCTGAAAGTGTAACTTCCGAGGGCTGTTAGTCAGGTGCCTCGATTACTTTTGAAGTTAAAATTGTAACTTTCGAGGGCTGTTAGTCAGGTGCCTCCATCACTTTTGAAGTTGAAAGTGTAACTTTTGAGGGCTGTTAGTTAGGTGCCTCGATTACTTTTGAAGTTTAAAGTATAACTTTTTGTGATGCTTTGCTCATGTATGATATCTCTTAACCCACTTCAAGTTTAATGGGCCTGAGACAACATCTGATTCCACACGAGATATCATGCAATAACCACTTTCGGAGATCTCTCGTACCCTATACGGGCCTTCCCATTTGGGGTAAAATTTGGTGGTTGGGGTCCCCCTCATGACTTGAGTTGCCGTTTTGAGCACCAGGTCTCCCACCAGAATCTGTCGTGGTACCACCGCGGTATTGTACTGTCGTCACAGTCTTTCGTGGTACCGTTCAAGCTTTTATTTAGCCTTGTCTCGAAAGTCAACTAAGGCTTCCAAGGGGACTGGTCGGTTCTCTTCCTCGACTAAGCTTCGAAGTCTCATTCGAGCAGAATGTATTTCTATCTCGGTGGGCAAGATAACTTCTTCACCATAAACCAAAGTGTATGGGGTCTTGCCTGTAGGCTTTCTTTTTAAAGTTCGATATGCCCATAACATTATTGGTAGTTTTTTTGCCCGAGTCTTTGGATGATCATCTAGGGTTTTTGATAAGATTTTTATCAAGATTTTTTTGGCAGCCTCTGCTTGTTCGTTGCCTTTCGGGTAGTAGGGTGATGATTTGTAGTGTTTCACCATGTATCTTTCCATCAGATTTTTGATGTCCCTATTGATGAAGGGAGTTCCATTATCCGACAAAATGATTTTTGGGATACCAAAACGGCAAATGATGTGCTCCTTGATAAAATTTGCCACTGCTGGTCCTGTAGCCTTCTTCAAGGGTATTGCTTCCACCCACTTTGTGTACATTTTGATGGAAGTTAAAATCCAGATGTTACCCTTGGAATTAGGGTGAACATGACCTATTAGATCCATTCCCCATCTATGAAAAGGCCATGGCGTTGCTAAGGTTCGTAAATCCACGGCGGGAGCATGAATTAAGTTTCCATGTATTTTACATATGTGGCACTTTTTAACAAATTCTAGACAATCTCCTTCCATCTTTAGGCAGTAGTAACCATGATCGATAAGCTATTTGTATAACTTGGCTCCCCCTTGATGCTCATCCTTGTGCATTTGGTAAACTAAATCTTTGGCTTCACCAAGTTCCAGACACCGTAAGGGCTTGCCATTGAACCATCTTCTAAATAATTCTCCATTTTACAAGAAGAATCGTTGTGACTTCCTCTTTATTAAAATTGCAGCCTTCTTTTTGGTCGGAAGATTCCCACTTTGTAAGAACTCCATATAAGGGATTCGCCAATCCTCTATGTCATCAATGAAGACGCATTCCTCCTCCCCAGGGTATTCTTGGCATGAAACACATTGGCGTTGTAAGGTATCTGCTTCTTTCTTCATTTTTGGCCAATAATACCCTTGGCGTTGCAGCCTACGATACATGCCTATGTCTGCCAATTCGCAGTTCTCTTCATGTACCTGATGCAAGACTCTATTTTCTTCCTGCCTCCCCAAGCATCATGTCAATACACCATCTGCTTCTTTGTGATACAAGACACCTTTGATGATGTTGTACTTCTGTAGCTCCACAATTGGTATTGTTCCTTCCTTTGTTTGCAATTGATGGGAGATGTCATGTCTTCAATCATCTATCATGTCTTTGGAGAACAAGTCTAGCACCGTGGTTGGGAGGGTTCTCTTCATTACCTTCACATCCAAGTCTTCTCCTTGGACATAGACTGGAGATGCTACTGTTGCTAGTGCATCAGGTTATTTATTTTGTCCTCTTGGCACATATTCAATCACCACCTTCTTGAAAGCTTCCATCACCTTTTGTGCTACAGTTCGATATGGCGCCAAGATATGTTCCTTCACACCGAAATGACCTCTTATTTGATGCACTATGAGATTTGAATCTCCCTTTACTTTAAGATGTTTGGCTCCCAATTCTTGAGCCGCCAACAATCCTAGTATGAACGCCTCATATTTAACTTCATTGTTTGTGTAAGGCCCCCAAATCCGGGTACTTGAAACCCGAACTCGGTGCTTTACGATACCATTTCTATGAGCGGAATAATACTGATAATAATAACAATAATATAAATATCAAACTTAATTTGCATGATTATCAGAGTCTAGCTCCCAAGTACGTAACCTTTAATACATTCATTACATAACATGATATATAATATATATCCTTGTCTTAATAATATCAAACTATTACATAAACTACCACAAATCTTATTTGGTTAGCTTTCTTTTTCTTTGTTTCTGCATGAGCTTTCTGGTTCTTCACACTTAGCTGAAAACATTTATATTAAGCAAGGATGAGCATTTGAGTGCCCAGCAAGTAATAGCAATTATATATATAAGCTGAAAGAATTTAAATATTTTCTTTATACTGCCCTTCTACAACGATTTCAATAGTTGCGAAGTAATCTGTACCAATGATAATAATATATCAATTCTATACCAAATTTTTGAAACTACGTACTGACTATAAATAAGGTTAATGTGACATACTATGAACATTATTTTTATTTTTAAAAAGGTTAAACAGAAATTCATCTGCAAACCGTCATAACTTACGGGCACGGGGGGTGATCAGCCCGTTATGCCCTGCATTGATCAATACTACATGCAAGAATGAGGGTATCGTTCACTTTGTCCACCTTGGGTGCATAAAAAGTTTTTCCCGTGTAAGGGATGTTCATACTTGTCGGGGTTTCAAATCAAAGGTTTTATCTTGTTTAACAATAATCTATAAATCAACATATATATATGGGTAATTGACAAAGGTATATCAACATGTGATTAAATACAATGATTATCTAAGTGGGGACACTTGTACAACCATTTATAGAAATTAACGAACATAATATATATATATATACATATATATATATAATATATATATATATATATAATATATATATATATATATATATATATATAAACAGCGGATAAGTTTTTAAAAAGAAAAACTTAAACAGAAAAGAAAAGATTAAGAAGATGACCGGTGAATCGGTAAAGTAATCTCTTTCTTTTATTTATAAACAGTTGAGGAAGGGATTACGTATATCCTAGATCTAACTGTTTGAGGAAGATCGAAGTATGAAAGACTTCGACTTCATCTTCTAACTAAGAAGATCGAAGCTGGAAGCTTCGTCCCCGGCTAACTCTAGAGAGAAGGGAGAGAGCGGACCTCAGGTGAGGTTTTCTTACAAAAGAAAAGCCTAAATGAAAACCTGAAGAACTCTAACACTTCGAGTTCTTTAAATAGAAAACTGAAAAGTAAATTACTATTTGATTCACGCAGGAATCACTATTACAATAACTGGAAGTAAAAGTAATTTACTTAAGTAAAAGTAAAACGTAAGAAACATTTTACATTTACTTTTACATGGGTAAATGTTAAAAACATTTAACTAAGTTAAAAACATTTAACTTAAAGTAAAAGCAAAAGTTATTCTTTTACTTTTACTTTTACATTTACTAAAGTAAAAGACTTTTGCTTTAGGTAAAAGCAAAAGCTGATCTGATGGCTGTCGGCCATCAGTGCTGACTGATGATGGCGTGGGCCATCATTGTTGACTGAAGGCGACTGTTGCGTCGTCTTCTCCGGTGACTCCTCCGGTTGACTCCGGCGACTGTTCCGTCGTCTTCTCCGGCGGCTTCTCCGGTTAACTGATCCGTCTCCTCCGGTGCCGGATGGAACTGCTGATCGTCTTCTCCGACGAGTCATCACCTCCATACTTTTCCACCTCAAAATTTTTATCCAGGAAATAACCCTTTCACCCCCAAAAATTTGTTTACAAAAGAAGGAGAGAGGAAAAATTTTTCACCGAAAAATTGGTCAAAATCTTCAAGATTTCTTAGATTTTGTAGAAAGTTTTTGTTTAAAAACAAATCAGATGAAATCTGAAACAAAGGATCACTCGATCGGTCCTGATCTATCAGTGAAATCGGTCTAAACAGAAGACTCTGAAACCGTTTAAACAAAAATTCTTTTTCTTGAAGGTCCACTGTAAAGGCCTTACTTGCCGATGAATCATACCCCTTAGATCTAAAGATTCCCTTTGGCCTTACACTGCTCTCTTACTAGAGTCTTACAAACAGGCACTAATCGGGACTTAAAGGCGATCTTGGGTGTTTAACGGCGAAGGTCCGGTTACTTAAAGCGAGCAAGAAAAATAAAAGTTTGCTAAAACGTTTAAACAGAACGCATACCTCTGTCTTAGATCGAAACCACCGATAGCATCAAGAACCACCGTGTGGCTCTGATACCATATAACAGCGGATAAGTTTTTAAAAAGAAAAACTTAAACAGAAAAGAAAAGATTAAGAATGACCGGTGAATCGGTAAAGTAATCTCTTTCTTTTATTTAAAACAGTTGAGGAAGGGATTACGTATATCCTAGATCTAACTGTTTGAGGAAGATCGAAGTATGAAAGACTTCGACTTCATCTTCTAACTAAGAAGATCGAAGCTGGAAATTCGTCCCCGGCTAACTCTAGAGAGAAGGGAGAGAGCGGACCTCAGGTGAGGTTTTTTACAAAAGAAAAGCCTGAAGAACTCTAACACTTCGAGTTCTTTAAATAGAAAACTGAAAAGTAAATTACTATTGATTCACGCAGGAATCACTATTACATTAACTGGAAGTAAAAGTAATTTACTTAAGTAAAAGTAAAACGTAAGAAACATTTTACATTTACTTTTACATGGGTAAATGTTAAAAACATTTAACTAAGTTAAAAACATTTAACTTAAGAAAAGCAAAAGTTATTCTTTTACTTTTACTTTTACATTTACTAAAGTAAATGCTTTTGCTTTACGGAAAACAAAAGCTGATCTGATGGCTGTCGGCCATCAGTGCTGACTGATGATGGCGTGGGCCATCATTGTTGACTGAAGGCGACTGTTGCGTCGTCTTCTCCGGTGACTCCTCCGGTTAACTGATCCGTCTCCTCCGGTGCCGGATGGAACTGCTGATCGTCTTCTCCGACGAGTCATCACCTCCATACTTTTCCACCTCAAAATTTTTATCCAGGAAATAACCCTTTCACCCCCAAAAATTTGTTTACAAAAGAAGGAGAGAGGAAAAATTTTTCACCGAAAAATTGGTCAAAATCTTCAAGATTTCTTAGATTTTGTAGAAAGTTTTTGTTTAAAAACAAATCAGATGAAATCTGAAACAAAGGATCACTCGATCGGTCCTGATCTATCAGTGAAATCGGTCTAAACAGAAGACTCTGAAAACCGTTTAAACAAAAATTCTTTTTCTTGAAGGTCCACTGTAAAGGCCTTACTTGCCGATGAATCATACCCCTTAGATCTAAAGATTCCCTTTGGCCTTACACTGCTCTCTTACTAGAGTCTTACAAACAGGCACTAATCGGGACTTAAAGGCGATCTTGGGTGTTTAACGGCGAAGGTCCGGTTACTTAAAGCGGAGCAAGAAAAATAAAAGTTTGCTAAAACGTTTAAACAGAACGCATACCTCTGTCTTAGATCGAAACCACCGATAGCATCAAGAACCAACCGTGTGGCTTTGATACCATTATATATATATATATATATATATATATATATATATATATATATATATCTATCTGAATTACCATATACTAACATTTTGATAATCAATGAGCGTATATAATATAGGGTTAATAATCTGTACAGTAATAATATAATTTAGAAACATTCTTACTCATGTCCATTGCATAAAGAAAATAAAAAGGTAAGTTACTTGCCTGATGCTCTACTTACAGTTTACAACTTAGTTTTATCGTTTATATCACGACCTATCATTAATCAGATCATTAGTTCGATTAGAACAATATACTATAACACATAGTACTGCATTTCGCAGTCAGCACATAACCTAATCACATTATTACCCATGTTTAACAACCATTGAATCACAAAAATAATCACATATCAAATTAAATTATCTAAGTTCAGATCAATTTCTGAAACATGTCGGTGTACCGACAGCTTTATCGGGTAATTATCGAGTCTAAGACTCTGTCCTGTAACTCAATATCTATAAATAGCAGTCATATTATTTTTAAATGATTTATAATAATTTTAAACATTTATTATGATTTATCATGAATTTTTAAACATCGGTATCATTATCAAATGATTTAAATATTTAACAATTCTATTATCATTAATATTTAATTAACATTAAACGATTAATAAAATCATTTTCAAAATGTTAAAGTTATTTATAATAACTTAAAATACTTTTAAAGTATTAATATTACCCTTAAATGATTTTGAAACATTAAAAATCATTTTTAAATAATTATCATTAATATTAAAGTATTAATGTTTTATTTATCAAAATATTAAAAGTCATTTAAGTATAACTTAAAATATTTTTAATTCATTTATATCTCTTTTAAATGATTTTTAAATTAATAAAACTATTTATAAACTATTTATTTAATATAATTATTAAATAAATTTAATATCATTAATAATAAATTAATAATTATTACTATTAAATTATTAATGAAATTATCCTTTAATTATTAAAAGTTATATTTTATAACTTAAAATATCTTTAAACACTTTATTTTCATTTAAAATGAATTATAATATTAAAATCATATTTAAACTAAATTATTTAATATAATTATTAAATAACTTTAATATCATTAATAATAATTAATTAACGAAATTTATCTTTAAATATTAAAAGTTATATTTTATAACTTAAAATATTTTTAAATACCTTATTATTATTTAAAATAATTTTTAGTATAATAAAATCATTTTTAATTAATTTATTTAATTCATTTAATAAATAACTTAATTATCATTAATATTAATTTATTAATGAAATTTATTAAAAAATATTAAAAGTCATTAAAAATAACTTAAAATATTTTCTTATATCATAATATAATTTTAAATGATTTTTCAAATATTAAAATCATTTTTAACTAATTTATTTAATATTATAATTAAATAAATTAAATACTTTTAATATTCTAAAAATATTAAATATTTATGAAATATACTCAAAATAAATAAAAACAAATTTTTGGAATTTAAAATAATTTTTAATAATTTATTTTGGTATTTTAATAATTAAAAACTATTTTTTTCTATTTATTTAATTAATTTAATTAATTTTCAAAAAATAATATATACTGTCTGTCGCTAAAGGCCATCTATAGTGACAAAATTGTCGCTATAGGTGTTCTTCATGTTCTTGAGCATTCATAAGGCAGTTTCGTGGGTGCTACTTTGACCATCGATTAAACGCTGATCAATTTGTTTCTGGACATGTTAATGGTCAGCTAATGTAGTACAAGCACAAGACTACACGATCCAACAATAAACATCATCAAATAATGCACAACCAGAGAGATCTAAGGGCCTAAAGTAGTTGTCAGATGCTGTTCTTCATTTCTGGGTTACCTAGAAATGAAGAACAGTTCATGTAACTTACTTTGGGCTTCCACAACTTGTGATATAAGTGTTGTTTTTGCGATCTAAAAGTTCCAGCTTGTAGACAACATGTGATACTACAAATCCATTACAAAACATCACCATATCAACAACAAAGAAAGCATATTTGATCCGGTCAAAGTCTGTCACAAATAAGCCTCTTTCAGTTTCTGGAAATTCCCAGAAAAGCTAAGTCAGTGCGAGTGGCCTAATTTGACCACTTGCTACAATCTACCTGATGATTATCTACACGATCTAAAGTCATGGATCTATAGTTAAAGAAACAGGCTGCACATGAATTACAACAACATCAACAGAACTTACAAAACCTGATAGATATAGTCACACAAACATACTGTCAGATCGATCTGGGCATAATCTGGGCTGCCCAGATTTCTTCTGGTCAATGCCGGTCAACGGTATTTGACCGTTAATAACTTCCATTCTAGACATCAAATGACCCTAATTCATTTTTCAGATTAAATAACACATTACAAGCTACACACAACAACTTAAAAACAACAAAAATCATAATCGACCAAAGATCTGTGGTCACTGACATTTGTTGTCAGACCACAGTTTAACTTTTTTCTAGATTTTGCAAAAACTCAAATCCAAGCCTCTAGATGTTATGGATTCAACATCTAGCAACCCAGATCATCATTAGACACTACTAACAACACATTTAACATAAAAAAAATAACGTCTAACACATCATCAAAGGTCAGAATTCAAGCTAGGGTTTATACCTTTACTTTGATCAATCTTGATCTTAGGCTACTGATTTGTTGTTGGATTTCGTGGGGCTTGATTAAGTGACTGATCTAGCTTATATTTTCGTAGGTTTTGAGTTGAGAGAGATAAGTTGAGAGTTGGTACAAAAATGAGCATGAATGTTCAATTTTCTCTCTCTCAATCTATTTATACAAGACTTGTAATGAAGGACTTAGCTATGGCTGCTGATTTTGCTGAGATTTTAAGTCACAATTGTCAAATAAGTTGTTCACCAACTCCAACAACTCTAACACTTGTCAAATTTCAATAATGCAAGAGGGGTATTTTGGTCTTTTCGCATGGAATTTTAAGGGCAATCTTGTAATCCTTACAAACCCTTAGGGTTTGACCCCTAGGGTTTAACCTTAAGGTTTAACACAAATCAAGTATAGGATTTCAAATTTAGGGTTTGCTCAAAAATAAAATTAAATAAATTTTAGTTTCTAAAATTTTGAAATTAGGGTTTCCTAATTATGATTAATTTTCTAATTAATTTATACAGGAACATTAGGTTTAATATCGCTAATTATAATTAACTTTGCTAATTTAGTAATTAGGGTTTACGATTTTGATAATTAGGGTCACTAAATTATAATTAGGGTTCTAGATATTTAGGGTTTTAAATTACTAATTCGGTTTTCCATAATTAGCAATAAAATCTACTGTATATGATATTAATCACATTAACACAATTACCAATCAATCTTGAACTCTAATTTAAGTTTCAAATTAGGGTTTATAATAACTTAGGGTTTTCTAAAAATTAATTAAGGTTTCTAGATTTTAATTAGGGTTTACCTAATTAATCAAATCATATATAATACACATCATAAAATATATAACACAGTTATATAACAGTCTTAAACTCACAATTGATTTTCAAATTAGGGTTTCCCCCCAGTAAAACTAGGGTTTAAAAATTAACATTAGGGTTTTGAAATTATATACCATAATTGACCAACCATCCTTAATACGTACATACAGTACATATTTATAGCACTGAAAAATTAAAATATAATTAATATTATATTATTATTCTCATTCCTTGATAATAATCCAAAATTAGGGTTTGGATTCCATATCTGATTTATTCTTCATATTTAACCTTAATAATTAAGGTAAAATAATTAACTTAATAATTTGTACTAAAATTCATATAATAAAATAATTATTATAATTATTCTAAAAATCACTTCATATATTATTTAAATAATATATGAATATATAATCATGGAAAATAATTAATAAAAATATTTCCACAAAAAAATTAATTATTATAAGAATATACTTTTTAATAATCAATAATTCTAAAATAAATTTACTTGTAAATATTCATGTAATAAATATATTTTTATTTAGCACATAAATACATATACACCTTATCTTGTATAAATCCTCATCCTTAAAATAAAAAAATATTTATACGCAAAATTTCTTATTTATTTATATAGAAAATATCGGGTTGTTACATTCACCCTCTCTTATAAAGATTCCGTCCCCAGAATCACCATTTTAAAATCCTATACATACACGGGTATATAGCATACACAATCATTTCAAGTAGATCTTGATCAACTTTGATCGAACTGATCTTTAACTATTCACATAAAACTTGTCTTTCTGATTAAACGGAAACTTGATTTCTAAAAGAACTCAAATTCCTCCTTCAAAATTTCTTTATAAAAAAATTTAATATATATATAGAAAATCATGTATAATAAATTAAAAGTTATACGAATAATACCTGGAGTTCTAGTGCCAGCTGCCATCGTATCCTGGACAGTCATGTTGTAGACCCTTGTTGTTGATTTTGTTGGCTTGTTTGACGAAGTCGGTCCTATGATTGCTAAAGTTCCGCTGCCAGTGCCCGTGTTCCACTTCCCACCTTCGTCCTCCTCTTCGGACAATCCTTCACCTTGTGCTCAGTCGATCCGCATAGAAAACATCCATTATTCATCCTAATTAGGGGGCAGTTGGGAGAGATATGACCCTCCTGCCCGCACTTATAACAAACAAATTTTCCTTTCAAACACTCCCCCAAGTGGTTCTTCCCACAAGTCTTATATGGCACTATCTGCTTCTTAACTCCTTCCTGCTTCACCTGTGACACCCCCAAATTCGGGTTACCTGACCCTTGAGTTTGGTGTTCACGATCCATAATATAATACCATTTAACTACCCATTCATATATAAATAGGAATACATAAGTCATTAACATATGTTGTTAATACATAAGTCCTAGGTCCACTAACCTTAACATTACAGAAATACCCCTTAGATATACAAAAAGGGTTTACAATACAATACAATATAATAATAATATTGTTCATTATACTACTCCAGCATCTTGCCTTTGCCTTTGTTCTTCTTTGACCTGTTGGCCTCTTCGTTCCTAGCTGAAATGTTTTATTTATAGCAAGGGTGAGCAACAAGTTTGCCCCGCAAGTTAAGATATACAATAAATGTATACTAATTAATAAGAACAGACTATCTATTTTGATAGAATGAAACCAAAGTTCGGTGGACTTTGAAATGGCTGAACAAATCGTTAATTAATAACAAGTTTTCTCTTATTCTAGGTAACACAATAATTTGATAATGAAAGAGTACAACGCTTTCAAAGTTTCTACGATATTCTATTGAATAATCAAGAACCAATTCTATGCAAAAACAAAGTGGAATGTTTTCTATATTTATGCTGAGCAATCCATTGGATCTAGAACTTCTACTTTCTCGGGTATCTATCAAAGATTTACGTTGATACATACGCAGGTGTATCAGATAACTATAAAGATTAAATAATACCCCTCTGCAAGTACTTAGAGCCGGCCAACTCCTTGTACCCTATATTATGCATAATACTTAGGTCGCGCGCAATGGTCGAATATACGACTTAAAAATTTTTTTCCTTTATATAAAAGGTTGTTCTTCTCAGTCTCAGAATCAAGATTTTGATTTAACAACGAAATACTGTGATTTCAAATTCTATTTACTTATCGATCTAGCCGAAATAATTGGCATCAATCTATCAATAACAATTGAATTCTCTTCTCGAATTTATCAAGTTTTAACAAATGTTCGTCTAGCCAGAATAATTAACTAAGACATTTTTCAACATAATTTGACAATAAACAAGAATTATCTGTACTGTCAATTCTATCTTCTACGAATATGAATATCCAACAACAATTATTCTATAATAGTATATTCTCCGAATCAGTAATTCAATTTGAATTATTAAACATGCACTAACTGCAAATAATCAACAATAAATTTTCTGGACATGGTATAATTAACAATAATTAACCATTATAATAATTGAATGAATATAACTCAAGGTTGAGTTGGGAAACTTGCCTCTTCCGCTGATTACAGCTACACAAAATACTTATACGCGTTTGTAAGACCTATAATCAATAATATCGGTCTCACAATTAGCACAATAATTCACAACACACAATACAATTTACAGTCAAACTTCTCCTAGGCACATTACCAC
Source organism: Panax notoginseng (assembly GCA_016801055.1). Taxonomy (NCBI): domain Eukaryota; kingdom Viridiplantae; phylum Streptophyta; class Magnoliopsida; order Apiales; family Araliaceae; genus Panax; species Panax notoginseng. Next base: position 151,437,464 of record CM029015.1, on the reverse strand, counting down.
ATAGCCACATTAGTGTTTATAACCTATATAAACACTTATCAAGTCTAATTATTTCGTTCTGGTTGGACTTCGGTCCATTCTCGGTGTTCTGGTCACCCTATCTGATAATTAACACATTGATTATCAATTAAACTTGGTCTCTAAGCTTCAATATTATTTTAGATAAGTCAAATATCGTTAATAATATTTTCCGAAAGCTTTTAATAATATATAAACAATTATTATAATTTATAATAATTTTTCAAACACGTAAATCATTTTTAAATGATTTTATTATTAAATAATCTTATTATCATTAATATTTAATAATATAAAAATATTAATAACATATTTGTCAAAATATTAAAGTTATTGTTAATAACTTAAAATATTTTTAAATCATCAATATTCTACTTAAATGATTTCTAAAGTAATTAAAATTATTTAAATCGTCACCATTAATATTTAAATATTAATGAAATTATTATCAAAATATTAAAAGTCATTAATTATAACTTAAAATACTTTTAAATTATTTTTCTCATTTTTAAATGATTTTTAAATCAATAAATCATTTTTAATTCATTTATTTAATATAACAATTAAATAAATCTAATATCATTAATATTAATTTATTAATGAGAATTCTCCAAAAATATTAAAAATATATTTTATAATTTAAAATATTTTTAAATACATTATTCTTAATTAAAATAATTTTTTATAATATTAAATCATTTTTCTCTAATTTATTTAATACACTAACTAAATAAATTAAATATCATTTTTATTCAAATAATTATAATTATTAAAGAAAAATGTCCCAAATAATTAAAAGTTATTTTTCAAATTTAAAATGATTTTTAAAACTATTTTTAGTAAGTTTTTAGAATTTATTTCTATTTTTAATTAATTTTCAAAGTATTCAAAAATTAAAATAAATCAAACCGTCACTAAAGGGCTTTAGCGACACAAAGCGTCGCTGTTGATGTTCTTGAGCCTCAAGAACATTGACAGCTTCGTTAACAACCTGCCATGTTTGACCATAGATTAAACTCGGTTCTTGCATCTTCTGTTCAACCTAAAAGTCAGATATTGTAGTGCTTATGTCATTCTACAAGTTACAATACTTATCTTGGTCAAACAACATCACCACAAGGAGATCAAAGCCTCCAAATGTGATGTCAGACGATTTCTGGGTTTTCCAGAAACCTAGACAGTGCGAGTAGGTACTTTCATGCTCAAATTATTCTATGTTCTCGTTATTAAATGGCTCGATATTTGGACCAAAACTGTAGTACTTATGATAAGGAACAACGAGATAACAATATCTCAGTCCAAAAACAACAGATCCACAATGTAACACTTGGTCAAAGTCTATCAGAATCTTTGTTCATAGCGTTTCTGGAAATTCCAGAATTTCAAAAGCAGAGCGAGTTGGCCTACTTTGAACACTTGCGATGATCTATATGTTTCTTGTTTAAGAGTTATAAATCCATAAAGTTAAAGAACACATAGCAGGCTACAACGTGATTACCACACATCATTAAAACAATATCATAACTGACAGATCCAGACCTTTAAAACTCATGTCAGACCTGTGCCTTTCTTTGTTACCCAGAATTGGCCCGATCATGCCCGGTCAATGGGTTTTGACCGTTAATATCTCCTAATCCAGACATCACATGGTACTGATTCCATTTGCAGCTTAAAGATAACATAACCAGCTACCCATAACAACTTGAAAACATCAAAAACAACAAACGAACAAGAATCTGTGGCGCCTGACATTAGCTTGTCAGACCACAAATTTTTTTCTTGGACAGATTTGAAAAACTTCAATTTTTACCAACTTTGATGCTATGGATCCATCATGGATCAACATAGATCAACTAAAAACATTATATAACATAAAATTAAACACTTTAACACAAAATTTCTCTTAACATACAAGATCAAAATAAGTTTTAGGTTTTATACCTTTTCTTTAATATGCTTGATCTTGATCTTCTTAACTGATCTGGGGTGATCTAAGGGATGTTCTAGGGACTGATTTACTTATGATTTTCGTGGGTTTAGGAGAGAGAGAGAGTTGATGAGAGCTTGGAGTGTATAATGAATAAATGCTAGACTTTCTCTCTCTTTAACCTATATATTACTTTGATTCATTGCATGTTGCTTAGCTAGCTGCTGAAATAGGCTGATTTGCTGGATTTCTAGAGTCACCAAGTCAAAAGGTTAGGTGAACAACTAAAGGTTTTACCAATTTTACAAGTTAGCTCATTTAAAATGTAAAAAGGGTATTTTAGTAACTTGCAAAATGAATTTAATGGCAAACATGGAATTTGTACAAACCCTTAGGGTTTAGGGTTTGGGTTTGGGTTTAGGGTTTGAACCCTTTAGGGTTTAGGGTTTAAACCCTTTAGGTTTGCAATTTAATTTCCAAGATTTTTGAATTTCAGTTTTCAAAATAGAAAATTAATATTCCTAAATTATAATTAAGATTCGATAATTATATTAATATGTCCTAATCATAAAATTCAATCTTGCTAATTAGGATTTATATTCCTAATTAAAATTGCTTAATTTAGTAATTAGGGTCAAAATGGTCATTAGGGTTTATAACCACCCACGAATTAGGATTTAATTAGAAAAATAAATTTTCTAAATTACAATTAGGGTTTGTAAAATAAAAAATTAAGATAACTAAAATATAATTAGGATTTTCTAATCATATTTAAGTTTAATACACACATTAGGCTGCCAATTAGGATTAAGGTTTCCTAATTTAGGGTTTAGGATTCTCGAATTTTAAATTAGGGTTTCCTAGCGTACAACTAGGGTTTCCAACGGTACTTTAGGATTTCTAATCTTGAGATTAGGGTTTGTAATCTCTTATTAGGTTTTATTAATTTTAAAACCTTATCCGATCAATCATTGATCAAATTTCTATACAGTACAAACACATTCTCATCAATATAATTATTTTAATTATATTTTCTATCGAAGCCCTATATATTCGAACTTAGGGTTAGGGTTTCTAATCTTGTTAAGCACAACTCTACTCTAATTTTATTAGTAATTGACTTTCTCGAGACTCGTATCACAGATACTTGTCACAAAATTAATAATCAAAATAAATTTTAATTAAAAAAATTTATTCGTAAAATTTTGATTATTCGAAATCTCGGGTTATCACATTCACCCCTCCTTAAAAGGATTCCTTCCTCGAATCACCGCTTTCTTATTCTCTATAATCTTTTAAAGTTGTATCATTAATTCATTTTTAACAACACAATGTTAATTTGTGTCTCAAATTCTAACCTGTGACTTTGATCTATAATAGAAAACAGTTCACAGTAATATCTGACTCATATTACTCGCGTAATTAAATTTCTAAACTAAATCATTACCTGCTGCCACCTCCTGAGCAGCCACTGCATCCTGCGCCGTCATGTTAAATGTACGGGCTGTTGGTCTTCTTGGTTGTCCAGGTCCCCGAGTCGCCAAGGTTCCGCCATTGGGTCCCTTGTTGCCACTTTCCTTCTCCGCATTCTTCTTCGGACAGTTCTGAACTAAATGATCAGTTGATCCGCATGCAAAGCAACCTTGAATTTTCTTTGGATTGGGCAATTGGGTGACATGTGCCCCTCTGTCCGCAATTATAGCAAACTCCCTTCTTCTTCAGACAAACTCTTGCATGGTTCTTCCCACAATTCGAACATGGCTCCCTTCCTTTCCTATTGTCTTCTGTCTTATTACCCGACTGGGTATTCTCGTTCCATTTCCTTTTTTTTGGATTACTTCCTCCGTCATTGGTCTTTTTCTTCTTCTCCTGATGGAATCGAGAAGCAGCTTCGCTCCCTCCTTCAATAATTAATGCTTTCTCCATCAAGGCAACGAACGTATTGATCTGCAATACCGCTAACTTGCTGAATATCCCCGGCTTCAGTCCGTTCTCAAATCTTCTCGCCTTTCTCGCTTCTGTGTCCACCTGATGAGGTGCAAATCTTGCCAACTCATTGAATTTGGCAGCGTATTCAGATACCGACATGTTCTCCTGCTTAAGTTCTAAGAATTTAACTTCCATCCTGGATTGCATACTCGGTGAGAAGTAGTTCTCAAAGAACAACTCCTTGAATCTTGTCCACAGCACCACCTCTGTACCAGCTCTTGCTTGGTTCGTCTCCCACCAGTAATTAGCTTCTCCCTTCATCAGATAAGTTACAAAAGCCGTCTTTTGCTCTTCTGCCACTCGTGCAATGACGAATGCTTTCTCCATCTCCTTTACCCAAGTTTGGTCTTCAATCGGATCTGTGGTCCCCTTGAATTCTGGTGGTCCCACTGCTTTAAAGTCCTTGAAATTAGCCAATCTACCAGCTGGCTGATTTCTCGCTCTTCTTCTTACTGGAGCCCTATTTTCTATAGCTTCGGCTATCATATCTGCAAAATTCTGCATTGGGTTCGCTTGACCTCCTTCGTTATTCACTGACTGTTCTTCTTGTTAGTTTCGATTCTGTCGTCTAGGCGGTATGATCTGATTTAAATAAAAATCTTATATTAATTCTCTTTCTCTACACAAATTCTTAACACAATAAGAATTCAAAAATAATTCTCATATATAAATGAATATTTATTCAAGTAGTTCATAGCACATTTAGTACTTAACACATGTTACTATCCCTTTTAATTCATATCAGGATTAATAATACAACTTTACATAAAAAGTTATAATTCTCCATTCACCCACAATTATTACCAGTTCATCAAACTTACCACACTTATGAGTTCAGGAACTTGCCACAATTATATTAGTGTATGAACTTATCCTAGTCAGACCTTTAGCGTCTATTCGCTGAGGGGTTAAAAAATATTTCATATAATTATGAGTCATTAACTTACCATAAGTATGAGTTTTTAAGAACACACAAATTAATCTTAATCTTATATTCATATAAAAAATAAAGATTTCATCCATAAAACATATATATATATATAAATATATATAATATATAATATATATAATATTTATATATGCTTAAATATCGTTCTCGATATTTCAACACTTAATATCATAAACTTCTACCCAAAAGATACTATTACATATATCTAATGTAACGACCCCAAAATAGGTCCATTCCATCCAACCTATTCTGAGTCGCCAAATACATGGTACAGAAACAACTGTAACTTTATTACAACAATTATCGTGCAAAATATAACAACACATATGTTGTGAGTTTGGATACAAATATATACTAAATGTGACTCATGTTCCAACCGTGGACATCACCTCACAATGACACCTTACATAAAGGTATAGTCAAAAAACTGTTTTAGAAATTAGAATCTTTGGGAAGTGCTCAAGGAAACCTTCGTACATGGGAGGCCATGCGTCTAGGTATGATAGATATCATATGGCCACAGAATTATTCTTGGTTGACCCAATAGACCCCAAAGAAAAATGAGAAGATTACTATCATATTCTTCCCAATGGTGAGTCTTCTCTTGACATATCATTATCTCTACTGTCTCTAATTGAGAATTATACTTCAAACAAATACCAAGATTATATAGGTAGTGCTCGTATATATACTCAGCAAGTGGATGAGCACATCCCTGTCTTATGATGACACGAGGTTGTATGTCGTTAGACATCTTGTATGATAGTGGCAAACCACCCTTCCAACGTTGGGTACACCTTACCCTATTGGATTCACCAAATAAAACTACTAAATGAACTTTTCTATACTGCTTCGGGTCGAGAACATCCACAGCTAGAGACCACCGTTCTATTTCCCCGTTACCCTCGCTCGACCCAGCTACACTCTTATTACCTGAAAGGAATTATGAAGCAAAAGGGTGAGCACAACTAGCTCAGTAAAGTATATCATGACTAAAGATAATTAAATTATCAATTGCCTTCATCAATAATAAATCAGAGATTTAGAACATATGGTAAATGATAAAAATTTCAACCATAGTTGCAGCGGAACGAGCAATCCATTAGAAGAGTCAAATAGACTATAAAGTCTATTATCTTCTCCATGTTAAAAATCCATCAACAATATTTTATCCCTGTAACATCAATCAACAATTCTGGTCCACAATCATATGAATAACTCATAATCATAACTGTAGTTCTAAATTCCTCTTCTCATCCAGGACGAAGATAATTTTTATCACCTATCTTTACCTGAAACATCAAAGATCATGGTTACACAAATCACATTTCCTGTTCATAATCATACTAATAACTTCATCTTTGCACTACGGCCAAAGATATTCATTTGTATCACCAGTTGGTCATGTTCATCTCAACATCTGTTTATCTTTGCACTACTGGCCAAAGATATTCAAAACATGTCATCTTTGCACTACGAGCCAAAGATATTCATTAACAATTCATCTTTGCACTACAGGCCAAAGATATTCCTCAACAGTTCATATTTGCACTACGGCCAAATATATTCATCAACAGTTCATATTTGCACTACAGGCCAAATATATTAATATCTCAAAGAAATATATAATCATTTCAGAATTTATATAAACAATAATTATAACCATGTTGATCAATTCACCTTTGCACTTAAGCTAAAGATATTCACTTATAAATTCAATGGTCATGATCATACCAGTCAACAATTCAACTTTGCACTATTGGCCAAAGAGAACCCATAGTCATGATCATACCAGAAATTTATCCATCTTTATACTCAAGTCAAAGAGAAATATCATCATTAGGGTTATAAAAATGTTATATATGATAATAAAATCAATATAATCAACATATAGATTTAATCTCAAGAGTAATATTCATAAACCAACTATAATTTGGTCAGAAAAAGAGAATAGTAACTCGTGAATAGTAAGTCATGAATAGTAACTCGTGAATAGTAACTCATGAATAGTAATTCATGAATAGTAAACTCGACACAAAAAGGTAGAAATTCTACAATAAAATACATACCAATATTTTGGTATAATGATATTGAAAGAATAATATTTCTAAGCTTATAAACAATTTATTTAAATTGTTTACACTTTACTAAATAATGCATTTAATCATTCTAAAATACCAAACTCATAAGATTTTATCACCAATAATCAAAACCCTCATCAAAAATCTGCATATACCTCATATAAGATTCTCAAGTCATAAAATCCTATTTTCCAATTTTCTTACTTCACAAAACATATTTAATTCATTTACTCATAACTAGACTATTTTCATGAAAAATACCAAATCAGTTCCAAAAATATTTTTTTTCTGGGATTTAGCATAATATAGTCCCATAGTGAACATATATTTTTCTCAGAATTTTTAAAAGTCATTTACTATTTTTCATATGGCCAAAACAGCCGAATATTTAGATATTTATCAAAAAATGTACTTTTGTCCAAAAATTCTGAAATTTACAGAGTATACTTCTATCATATACATGTAGTCCCAATAAATTTTTTTATCAATTTTGGAGTTAACCACAAGGAATTATAAGCGGTTACTTTTAAAATAGTCCTTTCCCGTAAAATTCATAACTCTTAATCTATACATCCAAAAATCACCATTTTTGGACACAATCAAGAAAACTCATCAAAATATCATTTCAAATTTTTCTAGAATTTTTGAAGAGTAGAAAAATTACGAAACTGAAAATCATAACAACCCTTAAAATCCCTTAATATCCCTTACCTCAAAAGTGCAGTATTTCTGACTGGAATGCAAAGCAGAAGGAAACTTGCACTGAATAGCAACTATCAAAGTATCTAAATACTCATAAAATATGCTTCTTAATATAGAGAGAGAAAAGAGAAAGCTTATATTTTTGGTGTGATTTTCAATTCTAACTTAGCCCTCTATTTATAGGAAAATTTTGTAGGTTTGACCTGCAACCTGATGGCTTTACCTGCTACTATTCCCACCCACCACATTTGAAATATAATTCAACACATTTCTTCACCAACCACAAGTGGGGCCCACCAATTCTAGAATTTTCCACCAAAATGATAAACTCCGAAAATTCAATAATTTCTGAACCAGTCATCTCGTAAAATTCATAATAAATCATACGTTCATTTTTAAACGGTTCAAAATTTGTGGGCATATACTCAACTTATATATGTATAACATATCCAAAAATTACCACGATCCAACGGTCGGATTAAAAATTATAACCCCCGCAAAATATCTCAAAAACCTTGATTTTAATACCTCCATTCCGACAAAAATACGGATAAAAACCTCACATTAACTCCTTCATTTTTACCACAAAAATATATCCCTCGTTTATATCCACATAAAATAAATATTTCCTTATCATATGAATTAATAATTAATTATTCGCAAATAATATTACAGAATCACATTTATGACAACCAGGCCGTTCAGGAAAGAGGGGGCTTTCCAATAAGAATTTTTCCTTACTGGCGCGCAATTAGGTGACCAAACCTCTCCTAGACAAACTTTCTAGACATTACCAATAATGTTATCTAATAATATTATTCAAATAATATGAATTATTGATCTGATAATGGGAAATACTGTGCAGTGATAATTATTGAACAACAATAATATAAAATTTCAACGTAGCAATTATTGAATCAAAAAAAAAAATATTGAACAGTAATTACTGTAACAATTATTGAGTAGTGCCTTCTTACGTAAGAATCAATAATTTCAAAAATACTGTGCAATACCGTGTGCTACTGTGCAATAACGCGTATTACTGTATTTTAACTACCGGGTATTCCAACAGTGTTAACGGTAACAACTACTACGCCGTTATTTGTAAAAACTCAAATTTGTCGTTTTCTTCATCCGACAGTTATTCTGTTATGGGGCCACAAATGGCTGCGCCGTCGTACGAATATTCCGACAGAAAGAATATTCCACGACCAAACGAATATTCCCGACAACAATGATTATTTTTATAACCACTTGTTTATTTTGAAAAAAAAAATTCACATTTCACCCATAACTTTAAACTTTATCAATTTAACCATTTACTGAATAGTAATTATAAAAAAATTGAATACTTTTATTTCATAAAATTCGGGGTCTTACAATCTCCCCCCCTTATGAAATTTCGTCCCCGAAATTTTACGTACCTGGTATTTCGAAGAGTTGATAATACCTTGCTTTCATTTCAGATTCTATCTCTCAGATCATCATGATTTCTCCATTGCTCATCTCCCATGATAACTTCATTTGGGTCCTCATTTGTTGGGAAGTCATTGACAACCGCCATCCCTCGAACTACTCGGCTTTGACTTGTCTGGAGCAGCATTTTGGCGTCATCATTACCGTTGGAATATACCTTTCTATAGACATATTCCTCCCTCAACTGCCTCTTCGTACTCCTCATTCATGATCTGAATCATCAATCTTCGATCCATATCGGATTCAGGTTGACCGCTATGTACAGGGTAATTCAAAACTCGATGTTGTTCTCCCAATTGCTTTCCAAAAAGAAAATTCATATCATCTATTTTAGCCTTCTTAGATCGAACATCTCTTTCCACAATATCCATGTGTCGTGCGGCTTTTGCCCATGCATCACTTATTCTCACTCGTTCAGTTTTTTCTTCTTTCAGCTCAGATTCTATTTTTATCATCTATACTCTGCCAAAGAATGCTTCTGTTCAAGCATCACATATCGGTGTAACACAAGCTTGAATTATTGCATCCTTTGTTCCACGACCGACCTGCCTTCATCTTCTGCTGCTCTTCTAACTCATGAATACGATTTTGAAATTCTACATTTTGATCATATAATACCTCTAATAAACTCGTCCTCTCTGCACTGGTACTTCTACTTCCCTCTTCTTCCTCAGTCTCAGCTGTTACCTCTGCGACTATCTCGGTGTAACTATCAATTCTTCACTCACCACATGGATATCTCTAATTCCTTCTTCGTCTGACATCACATTTATCACGGTTGGTGATTAGAGGTATCCCCACACTCTCATTCACTCCAATTGTTAGCATTCTCAGCTGCCATCTCAAATACTGCCATAAAACAGGGGTTAATTAAACAAATTAACATATCACATAAAATCTCAATATTATGACTGACCAACAAATAAGCTTAGGTTAGACACTAGCGAAGGATTAACTCATCTCTCTCCCTCCTATTGTATTCCCCGATCTCCGCCAGAGATCATATCCCTAAGCTCTGATACAAATGTAACGAACCCCAAAATAGGTCCATTCCATCCAACCTATTCTGAGTCGCCAAATACATGGTACAAAAAATAACTGTAACTTTATTACAACAATGTCCGTGCAAAATACAACAACACATATGCTGTGAGTTTGGATACAAATATATACCAAATGTGACTCATGTTCCAACCGTGGACATCACCTCACAATGACACCTTACATAAAGGTATAGTCAAAAACTGTTTTAGAAATTAGAATCTTTGGGAAGTGCTCAAGAAAACCTTCGTACATGGGAGGCCATGCGTCTAGGTTATGATAGATATCATATGGCCACAGAATTATTCTTGGTTGACCCAAATAGACCCCAAAAAAAACGAGAAGATTACTATCATATTCTTTCCAATGGTGAGTCTTCTCTAACATATCATTATCTCTACTGTCTCTAATTGAGAATTATACTTCACACAAACACCAAGATTATATAGGTATGCTCGTATATATACTCAGCAAGTGGATGAGCACATCCCTGTCTTATGATGACACGAGGTTGTATGTTGTTAGACATCTTGTATGATAGTGGCAACCATCCTTCCAACGTTGGGTACACCTTACCCTATTGGATTCACCAAATAAAACTACTAAAATGAACTTTTCTATACTGCTTCGGAGAACATCCACAGCTAAGACCACCGTTCTATTTCTCCGTTACCCTCGCTCAACCCAGCTACACTCTTATTACCTGAAAGGAATTTTGAAGCAAAAGGGTGAGCACAACTAGCTCAGTAAAGTATATCATGACTAAAGATAATTAAATTATCAATAGCCTTCATCAATAATAAATCAGAGATTTAGAACATATGGTAAATGATAAAAATTTCAACCATAGTTGCAGCGGAACGAGCAATCCATTAAAAGAGTCAAATAGACTATAAAGTCTATTATCTTCTCCATGTTAAAAAATCCATCAACAATGTTTTTATCCCTGTAACATCAATCAATAATTCTGGTCCACAATCATATGAATAACTCATAATCATAACTGTAGTTCTAAATTCCTCTTCTCATCCAGGACGAAGATAATTTTCATCACATATCTTTACTTGAAACATCAAAGATCATGGTTACACCAAATCACATTTCCTGTTTATAATCATACTAATAACTTCATCTTTGCACTACGGCCAAAGATATTCATTTGTATCACCAGTTGGTCATGTTTATCTCAATATCTGTTCATCTTTGCACTACTGACCAAAGATACAACAACATGTCATCTTTGCACTACGGGCCAAGATATTCATCAACAATTCATCTTTGCACTACAGGCCAAAGATATTCATCATATTTCATCTTTGCACTACAGGCCAAAGAATTCATCAATATTCATCTTTGCACTACAGTCCAAATATATTAATATCTCAAAGAAATATATAATCATTTCAGAATTTATATAAACAATAATTATAATACCATGTTGATCAATTCACCTTTGCACTTAAGCTAAAGATATTCACTTATAAATTCAATGGTCATGATCATACCAATCAACGATTCAACTTTGCACTACTGGCCAAATAACCCATAGTCATGATCATACCAAAAATCTACCCATCTTTACACTCAAGTCAAAGAGAAATATCATCATTAGGGTTATAAAAATGTTATATATAATAATAAAAATAATATGATCAACATCTAGTTTTAATCTCAAGAGTAATATTCGTAAATCAACTATAATTTGGTTAGAAAAAGAAACCAATTTTTATCGTGAATAGTAACTCGTGAATAGTAACTCATAAATAGTAAACCCTGACACAAAATGGTAGAAATTCTATAATAAAATACATACCAGTATTTCGGTATAATGATATTGAAAGAATAATATTTCTTAAGCTTATAAATAATTTATTTAAATTGTTTACACTTTACTAAATAATGCATTTAATCATTCTAAAATACCAAACTCATAAGATTTTATCACCAATAATCAAAACCCTCATTAAAAATCTGCATCTACCTCATATAGGATTCTCAAAGTCATAGAATCCTATTTTCCAATTTTCTTACTTCACAAAACATATTTAATTCATTTACTCATAACTAGACTATTTTCATGATAAATACCAAATCAGTTCAAAAAAATATTTCATTTCTGAGATTTAGCATAATATAGTCCCATAGTGAACATATATTTTTTTCAAAATTTTTAAAAGTCATTTACTATTTTTCATATGGCCAAAACAGCCGAATATTTAGACATTTATCAAAAATTATATTTTTGTCCAAAAATTCTGAAATTCACAGAGTATACTTCTATCATATACATGTACTCCCAATAAAAATTTTATCAATTTTAGAGTTAACCACAAGGAATTATAAGCGGTTACTTTTAAAATAGTTTTTTCTCATAAAATTCATAACTCTCAATCTATATATCCAAAAATCACCATTTTTGGACACAATCAAGAAAACTCATCAAAATATCATTTCAAATTTTTCCAGAATTTTTGAACGTCAAAAAAATTACGAAACTGAAAAACATAACAACCCTTAAAATTCCTTACTATCCCTTACCTCAAAAGAGCAGTACTTCTGATCGGTATGCAAAGCCGAAGAAAACTTGCACTGAATAGTAACTCTCAAAGTATCTAAATACTCACAAAATATGCTTCATAATATAGAGAGAGAAAGAGAAAAAGCTTATGTTTCTGGTGTGATTTTCAATTCTAACTTAGCCCTCTATTTATAGGAAAATTTTAGCAAACTTGACCTGCAACATGATGGCTTTACCTGCTACTATTTCCACCCACCACATTTGAAATAAAATTCAGCACATTTCTTCACCAACCACAAGTGGGGCCCACCAATTCTATAATTTTCTACCAAAATGATAAACTCCGAAAATTCAACAATTTCTGAACCAGTCATCTCGTAAAATTCATAATAAATCATACATTCATTTTTTAACGGTTCAAAATTTGTGGCATATACTCAACTTATATATGTATAACATATCCAAAAATTACCACGATCCAACGGTCGGATTAAAAATTATAACCCCCGCAAAATATCTCAAAAACCCTGATTTTTAATACCTCCATTCTGACAAAAATACGGATAAAAATCTCAACATTAACTCCTTCATTTTTAACCACAAAAATATATCTCTCGTTTATATCCACATAAAATAAATATTTCCTTATCATAAAAATCAATAATTAATTATTCACAAATAATATTACAGAATCACATTTATGACAACCAGGCCGTTCCCAGGAAAGAGGGGCTTTCCAATAAGGATTTCTCCTTACTAGCGCGTAATTAGATGACCAAACCTCTCCTTAGACAGAACTTTCTAGACATTGTCAATAATGCTATCTAATAATATTATTCAAATAATATGAATTATTGATCTGATAATAGAAAATATTGTACAGCAACAATTATTGAAACAACAATAATATAAAGTATTAACGCAACAATTATTGAATCAATAAAATAAAATATTGAACAGTAATTACTGTAACAATTATTGAGTAGTGCCTTCTTACGTAAGAATCAATAATTTCAAAAATACTATACAATATCGTGTGCTACTGTGCAATAACGCTTATTACTGTATTTTAACCACCGGGTATTCCAACAGTGTTAACGGTAACAACTACGCCGTTATTTGTAAAAACTCAAATTTGTCATTTTCTTCACCCGACAGTTATTCGTTATGGGGCCCACAAATAGCTGCGCCGTCGTACGAATATTCCCCGACAGAAAGAATATTCCACGACCAAACGAATATTCTTCAACAACAATGATTATTTTATAACCACTTGCTTATTTTGAAAAAAAAATTCATATTTCACCCATAACTTTAAACTTTTATCAATTTAACCATTTACTGAATAGTAATTATAAGAAAAATTGAATACTTTTATTTCATAAAATTCAGGGTCTTAAAGGGTTTGCTTCACCCTAGATGATTCACCAAATATAACTACTAAATGATGACCACCGTTCTACTCCCCTGTTACCTCCGCTCGACCCAGCTACACTCTTATTACCTGAAAGAAATTGTGAAACAGAAGGGTGAGCACAACTAGCCTAGTAAAGAATATCATGAGTATAGAATATCATGTGTAAAGATAAATAAATTATCAATAGTCTTCATCAGTAATAAATCAGATATTTAGAATATATGGTAGATGATAAAAATTTTCAACCATAGTTGCAGCGGATCAAGCAATCTATTTGAAAAGTCAAATAGACTATAAAGTCTATTATCTTCTCCATGTTAAAAATTCACCAACAATATTTTATCCCTGTAACATCACTCAACAGTTCCTTTCCACAATCATATGAATAACTCATAATCATAATTGTGATTCTAAATTTTTCTTCGCACCCAGGACGAAGAATATTTTCATCACCCGTCTTTACCTGAAACATCAAAGATCATGGTTATACCAAATCACAGTTCCTGTTCATAATCAAGCTAATAAATCCATCTTCGCACTACGGCCAAAGATATTCATCAACAAACCAAATTTGCACTACAGGCCAAAGATATTCAACAACAGTTCATCTTTGCATTACAGGCCAAAGATATTCATCAATAATTCATCTTTGCACTACAGGCCAAAGATTTTCTTCAACATTCATATTTGCACTATAGGCCAAATATATTAATATCTCAAAGAAATATATAATCATTTCAGAATTTATATAAACATTAATTATAACCATGTTGATCAATTCACCTTTGCACTTAAGCTAAAGATATTCAATTATAAATTCAATGGTCATGATCATACCAGTCAATAATTCAACTTTGCACTACTGGCCAAAGGGAATCCATAGTTATGATCATACCAAAAATCTACCCATCTTTACACTCAAGTCAAAGAGAAATATCATCATTAGGGTTATAAAAATGTTATATATGATAATAAAAACAATACGATCAAAACATGAATTTAATTTCAAGAGCAATATTCATAAATCAACGATAATTTGGTTAGAAAAAGAAACCAATTTTATCGTGAATAGTAACTCGTAAATAGTAACTCATGAATAGTAACCCCGACATGAAAAAGGTAAAAATTCCATAATAATATACATACCAATATTTGGTTAGAAAAAGAAACTAATTTTTATCGTGAATAGTAACTCGTGAATAGTAACTCATAAATAGTAAACCCTGACACAAAAAGGTAGAAATTCCACAATAAAATCCATACCAGTATTTCGGTATAATGATATTGAAAGAATAATATTTCTTAAGCTTATAAACAATTTATTTAAATTGTTTACACTTTACTAAATAATGCATTTAATCATTCTAAAATACCAAACTCATAAGATTTTATCACCAATAATCAAAACCCTCATCAAAAATCTGCATATACCTCATATAAGATTCTCAAGCCATAAAATCCTATTTTTCAATTTTTTTACTTCACATAACATATTTAATTCATTTTCTCATAACTAGTTCATTTTCATGAAAAATACCAAATCAGTTCTAAAAATATTTCTTTTTTGGAATTTAGCAGAATATAGTCTCATATTGAACATATATTTTTTTCAGAATTTTTAAAACTCATTTACTATTTTTCATATGGCCAAAACCGCCGAATATTTAGACATTTATCATAAATTATACTTTTATCCAAAAATTTCGTAATTCACAGAGTACACTGATATTTATATATATATATATATATACTTCCAATAAAAATTTCAACAATTTTGGAGTTAATCACAAGGAGTTATAAGCGGTTACTTTTAAAATAGTCTTTCCCCATAAAATTCATAACTCTTAATCTATACATCCAAAAATCACCATTTTTGGACAATCAATAAAACTCCTCAAAATATCATTTCAAATTTTTCTAGAATTTTCTGAAGTTCAGAGAAATTACGAAACTGAAAATCATAACAACCCTTAAAATCCCTTACTATCCCTTACCTCAAAAGAGCAGTACTTCTGATCGGTATAAGGCTGAAGAAAACTTGCACTGATGAATAGAAACTCACAAAGTATCTAAATACTCACAAAATACACTCAATAATCTAGAGAGAGAAAGAGAGAAAACTTATGTTTCTGGTGTGATTTTCAATTCTAACTTAGCCCTCTATTTATAGGAAAATATTAGCACGCCGAAGCAGACTTAACCTGCAACCTGATGACTTTACCTGCTACTATTCCCACCCACCACATTTGAATAAAAATCTCAGCACATTTCTTCACCAACCAAGAGTGGGGCCCACCAATTCTAGAATTTTCCATCAAAATGATAAACTCCGAAAATTCAACAATTTCTGAACCAGTCATCTCGTAAAATTCATAATAAATCATACGTTCATTTTTAACGGTTCAAAATTTGTGGACATATACTCAACTTATATATGTATAACATATCAAAAAATTGCCACGATCCAACGGTCGGATTAAAAATTATAACCCCCGCAAAATATTTCAAAACCCTGATTTTTAATACCTCCATTCCGACAAAAATACTGATAAAAACCTCAATATTAACTCCTTTATTTTTAACCACAAAAATATATCCCTCATTTATATCCACATAAAATAAATATTTCCTTATCATATGAATCAATAATTAATTATTCACAAATAATATTACAGAATCACATTTATGACAACCAGGTCGTTCCCAGGAAAGAGGGGGCTTTCCAATAAGAATTTCTCCTTACTGGCGCGCAATTAGGTGACCAAACCTCTCCTTAGACAGAACTTTCTGGACATTATCAATAATGCTATCTAATAATATTATTCAAATAATATGAATTATTGATCTAATAATGGGAAATACTGTGCAGTGACAATTATTGAACAACAATAATATAAAATTTCAACGTAGCAATTATTGAATCAATAAAATAAAATATTGAACAGTAATTACTGTAACAATTATTGAGTAGTGCCTTCTTACGTAAGAATCAATAATTTCAAAAATACTATGCAATACCGTGTGCTACTGTGCAATAACGCGTATTACTGTATTTTAACCACCGGGTATTCTAACAGTGTTAACGGTAACAACTACGCCGTTATTTATAAAAACTCTAATTTGTCGTTTTCTTCACCCGACAGTTATTCTGTTATGGGGCCCACAAATGGCTGCGCTGTCGTACGAATATTCCCCGACAGAAAGAATATTCCACGACCAAACGAATATTCCCCGACAACAATGAATATTTTATAACCACTTGTGTATTTTGAAAAAAATTCATATATCACCCTTAACTTTAACATTTATCAATTTAACCATTTACTGAATAGTAATTATAAGAAAAAAAAATTGAATACTTTTATTTCATAAAATTCGGGGTCTTACAATCTCCCCTCTGAGTCGCCAAATACATGGTACAGAAAATAACTACAAAAATATTATATTAAAAATAACGGCGGATGTTTTACCGTTGATTATTAATTCTTATGTGAGAAGTCACTCAGTTTGATTCATTTATTGTCAATTAATAATATGAATTATTTAGCGATAATGAAGTTTTGTTTTATTCGTATTATTAACGTAATAAAATAGAAACATCTTTTTATATAAAATAGAATACTTTATTAAAGTTATTATGCATAGTATTGCATAGTGTTGCATAGTGTTTTGCATAGTGTTTGTATAGTAAAAATCTTTTTATATAAATAGAATGTATTATATTTTATTTAAAAGATTTTTCTTTAAATATGGACCGTCAGATTAAAGTAAATCAATCTGGACCGTTCATGGATTAGTTACTATGCATTCCATTTTTCTATAAATAGAAGCTCATTCCTTCATTATTTTCTTACGAATTCACTGAAACTCTAGAGAGAGAAACTATAGAGAGAGTTCTTCTTCTATAATCTTGAGCATATTTCTTTAGAAAGCTTTGAGCGTAGTGCAAGTTTTCTTCGAGTATATCCTCGACCTACTAGTCGGCGTACTCTTCTTTCAAAGGTAGGGAATATTATTTGTTGTACCCGTAAGGGATATTATTTCTTTTGTACTCATGAAGAGAACTTCTGTTATTCCATTCCTTATTATTCTGTTGGAATAACCTGTATACGCGGTCTACCCTATACTTGGTGACATTCTTCTATTATTCTGTTGGAACATCCTGTCTGTGTGTTTTACACCGGACCTGGTTCCGTCTTTATTATTATTCTGTTGGAACATCCTGTCTGTGTGTTTTACACCGGAACTGGTTCCGTCTTTATTATTCTGTTGGAACATCATGTCTGTGTGTTTTACACCGGACATGGTTTCGTCTTTATTATTCTATCTTTATTATTCAGTTGAAATATCCTGTCTGTGCGTGTACGCCGGACCTGGTTCCGTATTTTTTATTATTCTGTTGAAATATCTCGTCTGTGCGTTTACGTCTGACCTGGTTCCGTTATTATTATTCTGTTGGAATAACCTGTCTATGCGAAGTTTCGCATGCATGGTGATTTCTTTTGTTATTCCATTCTTTATTATACTCAGTTGGTTAAAGTTTTGACTTCTATACTCCATGAAATTAGTGGAATATCCTTGATATTTGCGCTTCATCCAGTATCTTTTTATGGAAATATTCTTCTGATCATTCTTGAATTTTACTCCACAAAGCAGTATCATGTTGACAATTTGGACGTTATTGGTTCCTAGATAAATTAATTCTTGAACTTGTTTTATTGAATTCTTATATCATTGTCATCATCCTCATGTTTATATTATGTTGAAAGTCATCTGTGGCATGTAGTGCATAGATGGACTTGGTATGATTATGAATAGGGATTATTCGGTGTAATCATGACCATAATGTAATGATTGATGTAGTAAAAATCTTCTTTTATCGTAGTGCATTGATGGACAGTTTTTGATATGATTATGGCTATGAATTCTCTTTAGCCGTAGTGCAAGGATGAATTATTTTATGGCATGATCAGGACCGTTGATGAAAACACAATTATCTTTAGACGTAGTGCATGGATAATTTGTGGTCGTGACACTAAAGAATATCATTGGCCGTAGTGTAGGGGTGATTCGATGATGTGGATTATTTATTAAGCTGAGTCCCAGCGATAAAAGTTATGAAAAATCTTTTAAATCATAAAAGATAGTAGATTTTATTCTCTACTTGACTCTTTTAATAGATTGCTTGATCCGTTGCAGTTAAACTTGATGTTTGTTATATTTTATCAGTTTAACACTGTTGAAGGCTAATGATAATTTATTCTGCATTATCTTAGTCATAATATTTCTTACTGGTCTAGTTGAGCTCACCCTTTTGCTTTCATTGTTCTCTTCAGGAAATGAAAATATAGCTGGGGCGAGTCGGGGAACAGAGTGATGGTCCAGAGGATAGCATTAGTAGTCCTCACTATTCTGTAAAATAGTGTGATAATAATTGTAATGAGGACTCCTTTTGAGTTTGTATAATCTCTAGTAGACAGTATTTGTATTCAAACTCACAGTTTATATTTTGTCGTATTGTACATGACAGTTGTATTAGTAAGTTGTATTTGAATTCTGTACCATGTATCTGGCAACCCAAGATGGGTGACGTATACCTAATTTTGGGGGCGTCACAGTTGGTATCAAAGCTTAGGGATATGATCCCTGGCTGAGATGTGAGACAAGAACTAGGAGGGGAGAGACGGGGAATTCCTTCGCTAGTATGACCTACCTAAGTTTATTTGGTATTTAATTGGTCGGTCAGAATATAGGGATAATATGTTACATGTCAATTAACCTTTGTTTTGTGGCAGTATCTGAAAATGACATCCGAGAATGTTGAGAATAGCAACGGAGCACAGGAGACCGTTGATTCTCCACAGATCAATAAATAGGAAAATATGCAACAGGATGGCGATAATCCTCCTGCAAACAACAACACTGATCAATTGACAAATGACGGTACGTTTAGAAGCTTTTTAGAATTCATGCAACATCAGACGGAGGCGGCTCCTGTTCATAATGCAGGAGGAAACAATGGCAACCCACGGTTGGTCACCGCTAAGCAATTCAAGGAGCTGGGACCACCGGAGTTTTTAGGAAAGCCAGAACCACTTAAGGCGGAGACGTGGTTAAAGCAGATCACCAAGATATTTGATGTCTTGGGATGCTCCGAGGAGCAAAAGGTTCCCTTTGCCACCTTTATATTGCGTGAAGAGGCATATCACTGGTTGGAATCTGTAAAACGTACCTAGCCTGACGCACTCAAGATGTCTTGGGAGAAGTTTCAAGAGCTGTTCAGCGATAAGTACTTTCCCGAAAGTATTCGTCATATGAAGGATGTAGAATTTATCAAGTTGGAGCAAAACAACATGACCGTGTCGCAGTACGAAGCCAAGTTTGCCGAGTTGTCTCTATTTGCGTCCCACTTGGTTGATAATGAAGAGAGAATGACGCGAATATTTTTAAGAGGTTTGAAGCCGGAGATACGTCAATATCTTATTTCTCATAAACTGTGTTTGTATTCAGATGTTGTAAATAGGGCTCAGTTAGTGGAGCGCGATAACGAGTCAACGCAACCAAAAGAGAGCAGCCGGAAAAATGATAATACAGGTGATAACAGTCATCAAAGCTGTGACAATAAGCATGGAGGGAATCAACATGCCAGAAATGATAACCACTTCGGTGGTAATCATGGTTAAAACAATAAGAATGGACATTTCAAGAAGAGAAGGTTCAACAATGACATGAAGACGTCGACACCAGCACCCGTTTCAAAGGAAGAAGAACGGCCACCGGTCGTATGTTTCAAATGTGGACAGGAGGGACACATCCGTCCAAACTGTACGTAGTAATCCAAAGCGTGTTTTAATTACGGAAGAGAAGGTCACTTAGCTCGATTTTGTCGTATGGTGAAGTCAATTCCAGCTGGGATAGTGATGCCAAAGGATGTTCCAGACAAGCCAAAGCTGGTAGTTTAAGAGAGAGCGTTTTTTTTCGTGACGAGGAACCTGAATAAAATTATCACGGGTATGTTAGTCATAAACTCTTGCGAAGTCTATACCGTGTTAGATACCGGTTCTACTCACTCTTTTATTTCACCTAGTTGTGTTCAATGTTTGAAGTTAACCCTGGAGAAGATAGACTTTTATATATCTGTTTAAACTCAGTTGGGAGAAACCTTCGTTACCTCCACTATTTATAAATCTTGTTCAAATCAACATTTTCACGTTACCTGTCAATCTTATCTCTTTAAAAATACTTTCCTTTGATGCGATTTTAGGAATCGATTGGTCAACTACTCATCATGCTTTTCGTAAGATTGTTAGCTTTCATATTCCTAACCAACCTGTTATGCGAATTCAAGCAACCAAACCACTAAAGTCAATCATTGTCATATCAAGCCATAAATAAAGAGCCCCGTTCCTTTCGTTGTTGACTTCCTTGTGTGGAATGTACCGAAGCCAGACTTTCTATAGGTGACGCTGTGAATGACGATGGCAAGTTGATAGGTATCAATGTGACGTGTTACCCAAGTCTTGGAGAGTCACAGTTTTGAATGATATTTCTATTGTTAATAGATTTTCTGACGTATTCTTGAAAACTTCTTAGCCTACCCTAGAGCGTGAAATCGAATTTTATATTGACCCCAGTACAAAACCCATTTCTTAAACCCTCAAATATTTCTTCAACTAAAATGAACGTAACATGCGCCAAAGACGTTGGCTCGAGCTGTTGAAGAATACGATCGTACCATGCAATATCATCGTGGAAGTGCGAACGTGGTAGCTAACGCGTTTAGTAGAAGATCGTATGCGTTTACGAGTGCGATGTTGTTAACACAAAAACCCATTTCGTGCGACTTACAAATGATGAAGATAGAGTTAAAGACTCTAGGAACCCACGTGAAGATAACGAATATACAAGTGGAATCGACTTTAATCGATAAAGTTAAAGCCGCTCAAGCTGCAAACCCGGAGCAGATGAATGTGAAGAAGAAGGTTCAAGAGGGCGTTTTTCTAGAAGAAAGAATCGACGAAGAGAGGAAATCTCAACCCTCGATTTAATTGGCCCATTTGAAATCCTCAATGAAGTAGGAACTGTGGCTTATAGACTCGTTTTACCGCCAAGTATGTTGCGTGTTTAGAACGTTTTTTTACGTATCGATGTTACGTAAAAATGTGGACGACCCGAACCACATTATTAATTTAGAACCGGACGAGATAGCAGAAGATTTAATGTATTAGGAGATACGTGTTAACATTTTGGATAAGAAAGATCATATTCGACGCTCAAAAGTTATACCTCAAGAGTTCGAAGTCAAGGTATCCTCACCTGTTCGGCATACCAGGCACGTACGTAAATTTCGAGGGTGAAATTCCATAAGGAGGGGAGATTGTGAGACCCCAGATTTTATGAATAAATATTTAATTTTCTCGAAATATTTTTTTTAATATTATGATGTGGATTTGAGATAATGTTATAGTTGTGGGTAGTATTTATAAATTTTGCAAAGTATGCAAGTTGTTATATTATATTCGATTGGTCGGGAAATATTCTTTTCGTCGGGGAACATCCGTACGACGGTACAATCATTGGTGGACCCCACAACGGAATTATTGTCGGATTGAGAAAACGACAAAAATATTTTATTAAAAAAACAGCAGAAATTTTACCGTTGATACTCTTGAACTACTCGGTAGTAAAAGTACAGTAATACGTGTGGTTGCATAGTAGCACACGGTATTGATTATTAATGCTTATGTGAGAAGTCATTCAGTTTGATTCAATTATTGTCAATTAATAATATGAATTATTTAGCGATAATGAAGTTTTGTTTTATTCGTATTATTAACGTAATAAAACAGAAACATCTTTTTATATAAAACAGAATACTTTATTAAAGTTATTTTATAAATAGAATATATTATATTTTTTTATGCATAGTATTGTATAGTGTTGCATAGTGTTTTGCATAATATTTGCATAGTAAAAATCTTTTTATATAAATAAAATATATTATATTTTATTTAAAAGATTTTTTTTTAAATATGGACCGTCAGATTAAAGTAAATCAATCTGGACCGTTCATGGATTAGTTACTATGCATTCCATTTTCCTATAATAGAAGCTCATTCCTTCATTATTTTCTTACGAATTCATTGAAACTGTAGAGAGAGAAACTATAGAGAGAGTTCTTCTTCTATAATCTTGAGCATATTTCTTTAGAAAGCTTTGAGCGTAGTGCAAGTTTTCTTCGAGTATATCATCGACCTACTAGTCGGAGTACTCTTCTTTCAAAGGTAGGAAATATTATTTGTTGTACCCGTAAGGAATATTATTTCTTTTGTACTCATGAAGAGAACTTCTGTTATTCCATTCCTTATTATTCTGTTGGAATAACCTGTATACGCGGTCTACCCTATACTTGGTGACATTCTTCTATTATTCTGTTGGAACATCCTGTCTATGTGTTTTACACCGGACCTGGTTCCGTCTTTATTATTATTCTATTGGAACATCCTATCTGTGTGTTTTACACCGGACCTGGTTCCGTCTTTATTATTCTATTGAAACATCCTGTCTGTGTGTTTTACACCGGACCTGGTTTCGTCTTTATTATTCTATCTTTATTATTCAGTTGGAATATCCTGTCTGTGCGTGTATGCCGGACCTGGTTCCGTTTTTTTTATTATTCTGTTGGAATATCATGTCTGTGCGTTTACGCCTGACCTGGTTCCGTTATTATTATTCTGTTGGAATAACCTGTCTATGCGAAGTTCCGCATGCATGGTGATTTCTTTTGTTATTCCATTCTTTATTATACTCAGTTGGTTAAAGTTTTGACTTCTATACTCCATGAAATTAGTGGAATATCCTTGATATTTGCGCTTCATCCAGTATCTTTTCATGGAAATATTCTTCTGATCTTTTTTGAATTTTACTCCACAAAGCAGTATCATGTTGACAATTTAGACGTTATTGGTTCCTGGATAAATTAATTCTTGAACTTGTTTTATTGAATTCTTATATCATTGTCATCATCCTCATGTTTATATTATGTTGAAAGTCATCTGTGGCCTGTAGTGCATAGATATACTTCGTATGATTATGACCAGAGATTATTCGGTGTAATCATGACCGTAATGTAATGATTGATGTGGTAAAATTCTTCTTTTACCGTAGTGCATTGATGGACAGTTTTTGGTATGATTATGGCTATGGATTCTCTTTGGCCGTAGTACAAGAATAAATTGTTTTATGGCATGATCAGGACCGTTGATGAAAACACAATTATCTTTAGTCGTAGTGCATAGATAATTTGTGGTCGTGACACTAAAGAATATCCTTGGTCGTAGTGCAGGGGTGATTTGATGATGTGGATTATTTATTAAGCTGAGTCCCAGCGATAAAAGTCATGAAAAATCTTTTAAATCATAAAAGATAGTAGATTTTATTCTCTACTTGAGTCTTTTAATAGATTACTTGATCCGCTGCAGTTAAACTTGATGTTTGTTATATTTTATCAGTTTAACACTGTTGAAGGCTAATGATAATTTATTCTGCATTATCTTAGTCATAATATTTCTTACTGGGCTAGTTGAGCTCACCCTTTTGCTTTCATTGTTCTCTTCAGGAAATGAGAATATAGCTGGGACGAGTCGGGGAACGGAGTGATGGTCCAGAGGATAGCATTTGTAGTCCTCACTATTCTGTGAAATAGTGTGATAATAATTGTAATGAGGACTCCTTTTGAGTTTGTATAATCTCTAGTAGACAGTATTTGTATTCAAACTCACAGTTTATGTTTTGTCGTATTGTTCACGACAGTTGTATTAGTAAGTTGTATTTGAATTCTGTACCATGTATCTGGCGACCCAAGATGGGTGGCGTCACACAATGCGTTAGCTACCACGTTCGCTTTTCCAGGATGGTATTGAATGGTATGATCGTAATCTTTCAACAGCTCGAGCCAACGTCGTTGTCGCATGTTGAGTTCCTTTTGGATGAAGAAATATTTGAGGCTTTTATGATCTGTATAGATCTCCACCTTCTCCCCATACATGTAATGTCTCCAGATCTTTAGTATAAAAACAACTGCTGTCAACTCTTGACCATGAGTAGGATAATTTCTCTCATATTCTTTGTGTTGTCGTGAGGCATATGCTATGACTTTCCCATGTTACATGAGAACACATCCTAACCCTCTGCCTGAAGCATCACTATAGATGACAAATCCCTCCGAACCAGATGGTATTATCAGAAAAGGTGCTGAAATGAGTCTCCTCTTGAGTTCTTGAAAACTCTTCTCACATTCCTCGCTCCAACCGAATTTTGTATCTTTTTGAGTCAGCTAAGTTAACGGAATAGCGATTCGAGAAAATTCTTCCACAAATCTCCAATAATAACCAACTAAGCCCAGAAAGCTACGTACTTCGGTTACTGACTTCGGTTACTCCTAGCTTTTTATTGCTTCAATCTTCGTTAGGTCAACAAATATTCTGTGATTTGATATCATGTGCCCAAGGAATGCTAATTCCTCAAGTTAGAACTCACATTTCTTTAACTTGGCATAAAGCTTATTTTCACGAAGCTTTTGGAGTATCAGCCTCAAGTGTTGCTCATGGTCTTCACGACTTTTGGAGTATATGAGGATGTCATCAATAAAGACGACCACAAAATGATCCAAATATTCCTTGAATACTCGGTTCATCATATCCATGAAGGCAGCAGGAGCATTAGTCAATCCAAAAGACATAACTAGGAATTCGTAATGCTTGTAACGAGTTTTGAAAGCAGTCTTTGGAATGTCATCAATTTTAATTTTTAACTGATGATACCCGAAACGAAAATCGATCTTTGAAAAGAATTTAGCGCCTCGCAACTGGTCAAACAGGTCATCAATGCGAAGCAACAGGTACCTATTTTTTATGGTGACATGATTCAACTCCCAATAATCAATACAAAGTTGCATACTCCCATCTTTCTTATTTACGAATAGAACAGGAGCACCCCAAGGAGACGTACTAGGACGAATGAAACCGATGTCTAACAACTCCTGTAGTTAGGTTTTTAACTCCTGAAGTTTAATAGGAGCCATTCGATATGGGACTTTGGAAATGGGTCTTGTACCAGGTTCAAGGTCAATACAAAACTTGATTTCACGCTCTGGGGGTAGGCCATAAAGTTCTTCAGGGAATACGTCAAAAAATTTATTAACAATAGAAATGTCCTTCAAATCTGACGTATTTTTATTTAAATCCGTGACATGGGCTAAGAAAGGTTGACATCCATTTTTCAATAAACGAATAGCTTTATGGCTTGATATGACAGTGATTGACTTTAGTGGTTTGGTTGCTTGAATTCTTATAATAGGTTGGTTAAGAATATGAAAGCTAACAACCTTACGAAAATAATCAATTTTAGCATGATGAGTAGTTAACCAATCAATCCCTAAAATCACATCAAATGCAAGTATTTTCAAAGAGATAAGAACGACCGGTAATGTGAGGTTGCCAATTTGAATCAAACAAGATTTATAAACAGTGGATGTAATGAAGGTTTCTCCCAACGAAGTTTCAATAGATAAGTCAAAGTCTAATTTTTCCAAAGTTAAATTTAAACGTTGAGCGCAAGTAGGAGAAATAAAAGATTGGGTAGAACATGTATCAAATAAAGTATAGACTTCGCAAGAGTTTATGATTAGCTTACCCGTGATAACTTCGTTCGGGTTCCTCGCTTTTTAGGAGGTCACGACAAATGCTCTCCCTTGAACTACCAGCTTTGACTTGTCAGGGACGGCCTTTGGTGTCTCAATCCCAGCAGGACTTGACTTCACTATACGACAAAATCGGGCTAGGTGACTTTCTCTTCCGCAATTATAACATGCTTTGGACTACTGCGTACAGTTTGGACTAATGTGTCCCTCCCTTCCGCATTTGTAGCATACGCTCGGTGGTCGTTCTCCTTCCTTAATAACTGTTTTTGGTGCTGACATTTTTCCATCATTATTGAATCTCCTTTTCTTAAAATTTCCACTTCTATTATCTTGGCCATGATTACCACCGAAGTGGTTACCATTTCTGGCATGTTGAGTTCCACCACATTTGTTGTCACCGCTTCGATGACTGCTACCACTAGTATTATCATTTGCCGGCTGCTCTCTCTTGGTTGGGTTAACTCATTATCGTTTTCCAATAACTGAGCCTTATTCACAACATCTGAATACAAGCAAAGTTTATGAGAAATGAGGAATTGACGTATTTCGGGTTTCAAACCTCTTAGAAACATCCGCGTCATATGCTCCTCATTATCTACCAAATGGGATGCAAACCGAAATAACTCCGTAAATTTAGCCTCGTACTACGATACGGTCATATTATTTTACTCCAGCTTGATGAACTCCACTTCCTTCATGTGACGAATTCTTTTGGGAAAGTACTTGTCGTTGAACAGTTCTTGGAACTTCTCCCAAGACATCTTTAGTGCGGTAGGCTGAGTACGTTTTATAGATTTCCACCAGTAATCTGACTCTCCTCGCAACATAAAGGTGGCAAAAGGAACCTTTTGCTCCTCGGAGCATCCCAAGACATCAAATATCTTGGTGATCTGTTTTATCCACGTTTTCGCCTTAAGTGGTTCTGGCTTTCCCAAAAACTCCGGTAGTCCCAACTCCTTGAACTGCTTAGCGGTGACCATCCGAGAGTTACCAGTGTTTCCACCTGTATTTTGAATAGGAGTCTCTCTCGCCTGATGTTACATGAATTACAGAAAGCCTCTGAACATCCCATCGTCCATTATTTGGTCAGTGTTGTTGTTTATATGAGGATTGTTACCTTCCCGACGCACATTATCCTGGTTATTGATCATCGGTGACTCAATGGTCTCATGTGCTCTATTGCTTATCTCAACATTTTCAGATGTCATTTTCAAACACTGCCACAAAATAAGGGTAAATTAACATGCCACATATAATCCCTATATTCTGATCGACCAATTAAATAACAAATAAGCTAGGTCATATTAGCGAAGGATTTACCTGTCTCTCCCCTCCTAGTTCTAGTCTCAAATCTCAGTCAGGGATCATATCTCTAAGCTTTTATACCAACTGTGACGCCCCCAAAACAGGTATACATCACCCATTCTGAGTCGCCAAATACATGGTACAAAATTCAAATACAAACTTAATTATATAACATGAGCTAAGAGTTTTAACACGAATATTGTCTTCTAGACAATATCCAAACTCAAATGTAGTCCTCATTACAAATATTATCACACTATTTTTATAAAATAGTGAGGACTACTACAACAACCACCATCTCGGATCATCACTCCATTCCCCGACTAGTCCCGACTACGTTCTCATTTTCTGAAGAGAACAATAAAAGCAAAAGGGTGAACTCTACTAGCCCAGTAAGAAATATTATGACTAAGATAATGCAGAATAAATTTTCGTTAGCCTTCAACAGTATTAAACTGATAGAATATAATAAACAACAAGTTTAACTGCAGCGGAACAAGCAATCCATTAGAAGAGTCAAGTAGAGCACGATATTCTATTTTATATAAAAAAACAAAACTTATTATAATATATATATATATATATATATATATATATATATATATATATATATATAACCATCACTTTCACTTTCATTTTTTTTTCACCTTCACTTTTCCACCACCCACACACTCACTCACACACACACACACACACACACACACACACACACACACATATATATATATATATATATATATATATATATATATATATATATATATATATATACTTTATAACTTCTTACCGATTATTTTGAAAAATGGGTAAGTATGGGTCCAAATAATAAGCCAAATTTACAACAAATATTTCATAAAAATCCCCTCAAAATTTTTAACAACATTTATTCATCAATAATTAAACTTGCAATATTAACAACCAGATCATTCTCAGGAAAGATGGGGCTTTTCGAGAAGGATTTCTCCTTATTGGCGCGCAATTAGGTGACCAAACCCCTTTTCTCGACAGAACTTTCTAGACATTGTCAATAATACAAATAATAATATGAATAACTTCTCATCTCAATTATTGATTTAATAATATAAAATATTATGACAATAATTAAATCAATAATGTGGGATACTATGCAACAATTATTGTAGCAATAATTGAGTATAACTGAGTAATTTCTCATGTAAGCATCAATAATCAATACAGTGTGCTACTATGCAACCACGCGTATTAGTGTACTTTTATCACCGGGTATTTCAACAGTTAACAGTAAAACTTTCGCCGTTATTTTTATAAAAAGATATTTTGTAAGACCCCAAAATTTATGAATAAAATTTTAACTTTCTCGAAATATTTTTTTAAGTATTATGGTGTGGATTTGATATAATATTATAGTTGTGGGTAGTATTTATAAATTTTATAAAGTAAGCAAGTGGTTATAAAATATTTGATTAGTCGGAGAATATTCTTTTTGTCGGAGAATATTCGTACGACGGCACAATCATTGGTGGACCCTACAACGGAATTATTGTCAGAATGAGAAAACGACAAAAATATCTTTTTATAAAAATAACGGCAGAAGTTTTATCATTAACTGTTGAACTACCCGGTAGTAAAAGTACAGTAATACGCGTGGTTACATAGTAGCATACGATATTGATTATTAGTGCTTACGTGAGAAGTCACTCAGTTTTACCCTATAATTGTTACAGTAATTACTATTCAATAATTTATTTTATTGATTCAATAATTGCTATGTTGATATTTTATATTATTGTTGTTTCAATAATTGTCACTGCACAATATTTCTCATTATCAGATCAATAATTCATATTATTTGAATAATATTATTAGATAGCATTATTGGCAATGTCTAGAAAGTTCTGTCAAGGAGAGGTTTGGTCACTTAATTGCGCGTCAGTAAGGAGAAATCCTTATTAGAAAGCCCCCTCTTTTATGGGAATGGCCTGGTTGTCATAATTGTGATTCTATAATATTATTTGTGAATAATTAATTATTGATTTATATGATAAGAAAATATAATTTTTTATGTGGACATAAATGATGGATAGAAAAATATTTATTTTATGTGGTTATAAATGAAGGAATTAATGTTGAGGTATTTTATCAGCATTTTTGTCGAAATGGAGGTATTAAAAATTAAATCAGTGTTCTTAAAGTTCTATTGCGTGAGTTATAATTTTGATCCGACCATTAGATCGTTGTGATTTTTAGATATGTTATACATATATAAATTGAGTATATGTCCACAAATTTTGAACCGTTAAAAATTAACGTATGATTTGTTATGAATTTTATGAGGTATTGAAAATCATCCGTTTGTGGATTTCGGATATTTTCTGTCTGAAATTTGGAAAAACTTAAACTTACAAAGTTGTAGAGAATTTAATTTCCTATGGAATAGACATGAGATTCGAATTTTTCTGATAAAAGGGCTATTTATTATGAATTTCTGAAGTTTCGAAAAATAAAATGATCTTTATTAAAATTGGGTGGGACCCACTTTTGTTTTTTTTTAAAACATGTGTGCTGAAAATTTTTTAAATTTGATGGCTAGTCTTGGTTGGTTTTGGTAGGCGTAGGAAATTAATAATAATAATATTATTTTATTATTTAGTCTCCTATGGCGTTCTAGTATTTTTATATAAATAGGCGCTTAAGTTAGAATTAAAAAACACACCAGAATTAGAGAATTTTTCTTCTATAATCTTGAGTGTATTTCTTTAGAGTTTTAAAAAGCTTTGAGCATAGAAAATAGTGAAAGTTTTCTTCAAGAATATCCCCGCTATACCAGTTGGAATACACTTCTTTTCAAGGTAAGGGATGTTATTTTTGTTCAATATTCGCTTAAAATAATATTTTCTTCCATACTCTGTAGTATGTAAGTAATATTATTTCGTTTTAGATTTCGAATTCTATACTCGTTTTATTAAAATTTTGGCTTCTATACTCCATAAAATTAGTAGAATATTCTTGATATTTGCACTTCATCCAGTATCTTTTCACAAAAATATTATACTAAGCATTCTTGATAAGTTTTTACTTTTTCATGCCAGAGTACTATTCACGGGGTTACTATTCTCGAAGTACTATTCACGAGGTACTATTCACTTGAGTACTATTCACCCGGGTACTATTCATGATAAAAATTAATTCGTTTTCGGTCCAAAATATTTTTGGTGCAATATTATTCTTGAATTTTATTCCACAAAGCAGTATCATGTTAACAATTTGGACGTTATTGATTTCTGGATAAATTAAATTATAAATCTTTAAAAATTTATCCTTGAGCTTGTTTTATTGAATTCTTATATCATTGTCATCATCCTCATGTTTATATTATGTTGTAAGTCATCTGCGGCCTGTAGTACATAGATGGACTTGGTATGATTATGACCAGGGATTATTCGGTATAATCATGACCGTAATGTTACAAATGATGTAGTAAAAGTCCTCATTGGCCCGTAGTGCATTGATGGACAATTGTTAGCATGATCATGACCATTGATGAAAACACAAATATCCTTGGCCCGTAGTGCATGGATAATTTGTGGTCGTGATACTAATGAATATCATTGGCCGTAGTGTAGGGATGATGTGGATTATTTATTAAGCTGAGTCTCAGCGATAAAAGTGATGAAAAATCTTTTAAATTATAGAAGATAGTAGATTTGATTCTCTACTTGACTCTTCTAATGGATTTCTTATTCTGCTGCAGTTAAACTTGATGTTTGTTATATTTTATCAGTTTAACACTGTTGAAGGCTAACGATAAATTATTCTGCATTATCTTAGTCATAATATTTCTTACTGGGCTAGTTGATCTCACCCTTTACTTTCATTGTTCTCTTCAGGAAATGAGAACGTAGCCGGGACTAGTCGGGGAACGGAGTGATGGTCCAGATGATAGCATTAGTAGTACTCACTATTCTATGAAATAGTGTGATAATAACTGTATTAAGGACTCCATTTGAGTTTGAATACTGTCTCGAAGACAATATTCGTATTAAAACTCTCAGTTTATGTTTTGTCGTATGTTACACGACAGTTGTATTTAAATTTTGTACCATGTATTTGACGGCTCAAGATGGGTGATGTATACCTATTTTGGGGGCGTCACATATTTCTGTCGTTTTCTAACTCCGGCAATAATTCCGTTGTGGGGTCCACCAATGATTGTGACGTTGTACGAATATTCCCTGTTAAAACGAATATTCCCCGATCAATCGAATATTTTATGACAACTTTCTTACTTTGCAAAATTTATAAATATTACCCACAACTATAACATTATACCAAATCCAAACCATAATATTCAAAAATATATTTTGAGAAAAATTAATCTTTATTCATAAAAGTTGGGGTTTTACAGTTGTTTTGTTGTGTCACCACAAGGATGATGTTTTTCTTTTATGAATATATAGAAGTGTTAGGTTGGAATTAACTTAGATAATTTTGATTCAGATGTGCCACCACTTGATAAAAATAATCTAAGAGGCAAAAGATAAGGAGCTACATGATGATGTAATTGACAAAGAGTTATCTACCTATTTATATATATATATATATATATATATATATATATATATATATATATATATATATATAATTTGTTGTATCACCACAAGACTATATATATTTGAAATGGCATCATTATTCTCACTAGCAAAAACTTTAATTAGATTTTGCCGACAATATAGATAAGGATAATATAGTTTGAAGAAAATAATGGGAGATATCAAAATAAAATAAGACCTAATTTATTTTGGTAAAATTAATTAATTAAATGAATGTTTGCTAAAAATGTTGTTTTTTCACATGCATAAATTTGAAAATGTCACACTCACTAATTTCACTGCGAAGCATATTTGATGCTAACAAACTAACCGGACCGAATTACACAGATTGGTTAAGAAATCTGAGAATAGCTCTCACTACTGAAAAGATTTCTTATATCCTAAATTCGCATGTCCCTGCAAATATTACAGAAACAACCTCTGAGGAAGAGAATGCTACTTTTAGAAAGTGGCCGGCAAGATGATGCATATATGACTCAATGCATCATGCTCGCATCCATGAGTAATGAGCTTCTGTGTCAGCATAAAATCGTGGATGCTCCAACTATACTGCTGCACCTCCAAGAGTTGTATGGTGAGCAAAGTAGGACTGCTATATATGAAATATCTAAGGAGATCTTTCAATCTCGGATGACCGAGGGCACTGCTATTGAGACTCTTGTCTTAAAGATGATTAATCTGATTGAACGTCTTGGACAGCTTGGGTTCGTCATGGATGGGGAGTTAAGTCAAGATTTAGTCTTCCAGTCACTCCCTGACACCTTCTTACAATTTGTTGTGATATTTCACATGAATAAGTTAGATATCAGCTGTAAGACCCCAACTTTTATAAATAAAGATGAATTTTGTATAAATATCATTTTTGAATATTATAGAGTTAATTTGATATAATGTTATAGTTGTGAGTAATATTTATAAATTTTGCAAAGTACGCAAGTTGTTATATAATATTCGATTGGTAGGGGAATATTCGTTTTAACAGGGAATATTCCTACAACGGCACAATCATTGGTGGACCCCACAATAGAATTATTGTCGGATTGAGAAAACGATAAAAATATTTTATTAAAAATAACGGCGGAAGTTTTACCATTGATACTGTTGAACTACTCGGTAGTAAAAGTACAGTAACACGTGTAGTTGCATAGTAGCACACGGTATTGATTAGTAATGCTTATGTGAGAAGTCACTCAGTTTGATTCAATTATTGTCAGTTAATAATATGAATTATTTAGCGATAATGAAGTTTTGTTTTATTCGTATTATTAACGTAATAAAACAGAAACATCTTTTTATATAAAACATAATACTTTATTAAAGTTATTCTATAAATAGAATATATTATATTTTATTTAAAAGATTTTTCTTTAAATATGGACCGTCAGATTAAAGTAATCAATCTGGACCGTTCATGGATTAGTTACTATGCATTTTATTTTTCTATAAATAGCAGCTCATTCCTTCATTATTTCTTACGAATTCACTGAACTCTAGAGAGAGAGAGAGAAGAAAAGTATTCTGCTACTTAACTACTTCCTTATTTCAGTTCTTCTTTAAAACGGTAAGGGGTGTTATTCTTTCTTATTCATGAAGAGAACTATTGTTATTTCATTTCTTATTATTCTGTTGGAATAACCTGTATACGCGGTCTACCCTATACTTGGTGACATTCTTCTATTATTCTGTTGGAACATCCTGTCTGTGTGTTTTACACCGGACCTGGTTCTGTTTTTATTATTATTCTGTTAGAACATCCTGTCTGTGTGTTTCACACCGGACCTGGTTCTGTCTTGTTATTATTCTGTTGGAACATCCTGTCTGTGTGTTTTACACCGGACCTGGTTCCATTATTTATTATTCTGTCGGAATATCCTGTATGTGTGTTTACGCCGGAACTGGTTTCATTATTTATTATTCTGTCGGAATATCCTATCTGTGCGTTTACGCCGGACCTGGTTCCATTATTTATTATTCTGTTAGAATAACATGTCTGTGCGGTCTATCGCATGCCGGGTGATTTCTTTTGTTATTCCATTCTTTATTATACTCAGTTGGTTAAGTTTTAACTTCTATACTCCATGAAATTAGTGGAATATCCTTGATAATTGCGTTTCATCCAGTATCCTTTCATGAAAATATTATTCTAAGCATTCTTGAATTTTACTCCATAAAGCAGTACCATGTTGACAATTTAAACGTTGTTAATTCTTGGATAAATTAATTCTTGAACTTGTTTTATTGAATTCTTATATCATTGTCATCATCCTCATGTTTATAAAATGTTTAAAGTCATCTGTGGCCTGTAGTGTATTGATGGACTTGGTATGATTATGACCAGGGATTATTCGGTATAATCATGACCGTAATGTTACAAATGATGTGGTAAAAATCCTCATTGGCCCGTAGTACATTGATGGACAGCTATTGGCATGATCATGACCATTAATGAATACACGAATATCCTTGGCCGTAGTGCAGGGGTGATTCGATGATGTGGATTATTTTATTAAGCTGAGTCCCAGCGATAACAGTGTTGAAAAACCTTTTAAATCATAGAAGATAGTAGATTTTATTTTCTACTTGACTCTTTTAATGGATTGCTTGTTCCGCTGCAGTTATACTTGATGTTTGTTATATTTTATCAGTTTAACACTGTTGAAGGCTAATGATACTTTATTCTGCATTATCTTAGTCATAATATTTCTTACTGGACTAGTTGAGCTCACCCTTTCTTTCACTGTTCTCTTCAGGAAATGAGAATATAGCTGGGACGAGTCGGGGAACGGAGTGATGGACCAGATGATAGTATTAGTAGTCCTCACAATTCTGATAAATAGTGTGACAATAATTGTAATGAGGACTCCTTTTGAGTTTGTATAGTCTCTAGTAGACAATAATTGTATTCAAACTCACAGTTATGTTTTGTCGTATTGTACACGACAGTTATATTAGTAAGTTGTATTTGTATTCTGTACCATGTATCTGACGACCCAAGATGGATGATGTATACCTAATTTTGGGGCGTCACATCAGCTTGCCTGAATTACTTAACATATTGAAAACTGTTGAAGGTCACTTTCCATCCAAGAAGGACTATGTCTTAATAATGGATGATTCTTCTAAGAAAAGGAAGAGGCCCAACGTATCTTCTGAAAAGAAGAAATCCAAGAAGGCTAAGGCGAAAGTGAAGGATCAAAAGAAACCTGATACAGCTAGAAAAGGAATTTACTTCCATTGTAACAAGCCGGTCATTGGAAGAGGAACTGGAAGGATTATCTTGCAGAGCAAAAGCAAAAAAAGCTTGGAGAAGCTTTGACTCTGAATCAAGGTTTGTTCATGATTGAAATTAATTTTTCTGAAAGTCAAAGTTCTAATTGGGTATTGGATACCGGCTGTGGTTCTCATATATGTAATAATATGAAGGGATTGGTTAAAAGTAGAAAGCTGAACAGGGATGAGGTCATCCTACGAGTGGGAAATGGAGCAAAGGCTGTTGCATTAGCTGTAGGGACTTATTGTTTAGCATTGCCTACGGGAAAAACCATTAGCTTAAATAATTGTTATTTTTTTTCAAATATCATAAGAAATATTATTTCTATTTCTATATTAGATATGGATGGTCTTGACATTATAATAAAGAACAATAGTTGTTCTATTTATAATAAAAATATTTTATATGGTATTGGAAAATTGCAAAATGGACTTTGCATACTTAACATGCATGAAAATACACTTCAAAGTGAACAAACTAATAAAAGGAAAAGAGTTTATGTTAATTATACCTACATGTGGCACTATAGACTCGGTCATATTAATGAAACAAGATTATCCAAGTTACATAAAGATGGGCTCTTAGAGCTATCGGATTATGAATCATTTCCAACTTATGAATCTTATCTCATGGAAAAAATGACTAAATCTCCTTTTAGTGGAAAGGGAGAAAGAGTCACAGAGTTGTTAGCATTGGTACACATAGATGTATGTGGGCCTATGACAACAACTGCACGAGGAGAGTATTCTTATTTTATTACATTCACTGATGATCACTCAAGATTTGGATATGTGTATTTAATGAAATACAAATCTGAATCATTTGAAAAGTTTAAAGAGTTCAGAAGTGAAGTAGAGAAACAAACTGACAAAAGTATTAAGATTCTTCGATCAGATCGAGGTGGATGATACTTAAGCGGTGAGATTCTCAATTGTCTCAAAGAAAAACGTATAATCTCACAATGGACTCCACCAGGGACGCCACAGCTTAATGGTGTATCTGAAAAGAGAAATCGAACATTGTTGGACATGGTTTATCCCATGATGAGCTTTATCGATCTTTCAGTTTCCTTCTGGGGATATACCCTAGAATCGGATGCATACCTACTTAACAAAGTGCATACCAAATCCTTCCCTAAGACCCCATATGAGTTATGGATAGAGAGGAAACCAAATCTTAAGCATGTTAAGACTTGGGGTTGTCCAGCTTATGTCAAAAAGTTTGAAAACAATAAGCTATATACTAGATCCGACAAGTGTAGAGTTATGGGATACCCTAAAGAAATATCAGGGTATTATTTCTATCATCCAACTGATCAAAAGGTGTTTGTTGCGTAACATGATGCTTTCTTGGAAAAGGTATTTATCCTTGAAGGGGTCAGTGAGAGTAAGATATATCTTGAAGAAGTTTAAGAACCACAAAATACTACGAATCAAAGTCAGGTACCTAACCAAGCGGCAGAACCTATTGTACCACACCCTATTCGTAAATCTGGAAGAGTACTGAAGATATCTGATAGGTACGAATTTGTCATAGAGGATTACGATGAGGTATGCATCATAGATGATGATAATCCATTGAATTACGAACAAGCTATGAGTAGAAAAGACACAGAGAAGTGGCCAGAAGCCATGAAATTCGAGATGGACTCCATGTATGAAAACCAAGTATGGACTTTGGTTTCACCACCTGAAGGAATTAAGTTTATTGGGTGTAAATCGGTTTTTAAAAGAAAGACTTGAGCAAACGGCAAGGTAGAGACCTATAAGGCCCGACTGGTTGCAAAAGGTTTTAAACAAAGGTAAGGAGTTAACTATGATTAAACGTTCTCACCGGTAGTAATGCTCAAGTCCATTCAAATTTTGCTTGCGATTGCAGCTTACTACGACTACAAAATCTGGCAGATGAACGTGAAAACGGCCTTCCTCAATGGAAAACTTGAGGAGGATGTGTATATGACACAGCCAGAGGGATTTTTTTCAACGGTTGGAACAATCAATTCTGTAAGCTGCAACTATCCGTTTATGGATTGAAGCAAGCTTCTCGTAGATGGAACATCCTTTTTGATGAGACAATCAAAGAGTTTGATTTTATCAAAAATGAGGATGAACCATATGAGTACAAGAAGGTTAGTGGGAGCGCTATTTCATTCCTTATATTATATGTTGACGATATATTACTGATAGGGAATGATATTCCTATGCTACAATTGATAAAAAACTAGTTATCTAAACACTTCTCCATGAAGGACTTGGGAGAAACATCCTATATTTTGGGGATAAAGATCTATAGAGATAGATCTAAAAGGATGTTAGGCTTGTCCCAAGGTACGTACATTGACTTAATGCTAAAGAAGTTTAGCATGGAAGATTCCAAGAGAGTTCTCATGCCGATGAGCAATGGAATACATCTCTCCAAGAAACAGGCCCCAAAGACACCTGAGAAGAGATAACGTATGAGTAAAATTCCTTATGCTTCAACAATAGGATCTATCATGTATGATATGATATGTACTAGACCGGATGTTGCTCATTCACATAGTGTAACAAGTAGATATCACTCGAATCCTGAAGAAGAGCACTGGAAGGCAGTGAATAATATCCTAAAGTACTTACGAATAACTATAGATGTATTTCTTGTCTACGGTGGGTCTGAACTGAAACTCGAGAGCTACATAGGCTCAAGTTTTCTAACGGACCAAGATGACAGTATATCCGTTTCGGGGTATGTGTTTACCTTAAACAGTGGCGCAGTGAGCTGGAAAAGTTCCAAGCAACAAACGATTGTTGATTCAGTAACAGAGGCATAATACATAGTTACAAGTGAAGCTGCAAAGTATGCTATTTGGATGAAGAAGTTCATAACCAATCTTGGTGTGGTTCCTAGCATTAGAGGACTAGTACCTTTATTCTGTGACAACACCGGAGCTGTTGTGCAAGCTAAGGAACCCAGGTCTCATCAGAAATCCAAACACGTGTTGCGGCGCTTTTATTTGATTAGAGAAATCATTGAAAGATGAGATGTCACCCTACAGCTTGTGGACTCTCAAGACAACATTGCAGATCCATTTACTAAAGCGTTAATACAACAACAGTTTGATCGTCACTTAAAGAAGATGGGTATGAGATACCATGGCGATTGTCTTTAATGTAAGTGGGAGATTGAAAGTAGTATGCATGCAAGGCAGTCATGTATTATGATATAGCATATACTTTGTAAACAATCTTATTCGTTTATTAATAAAAGTATTCAGTTATTAAAGGTATTTAATTTATCTACATGGTGCTGTTTAATAATATGTGATAAACACATAGTTTTAAGCAATGCTTTTAGAATCATGATGAGATTATGCTAATGATATCTAAATTCTTAGATAACTTAAAACTAAAATTGTTTCCAATCGTTGAATTGCTAAAAAGAGGATTAGTGAATCCGAATATATTTGTACATACGTTGCTTGCTCATTGGATGAGGATAATTGATCTCATAATCATTTTTGTGAAGACATTAAACCAAGTATGTAGGTTTTTATTCGAGAATAAGTTCACTAAACGTGGCTCGCTAAGAAATACCTAATGGAGTTTTACTTATATGTCAATAAGAATTCCTGTAGTGATAGTAGTACAAGTGATCATTGGACTTGAGATCATCATAGTATCTTGTGTATAATAAATTATACTTTGAATTATTCCTTAAGACCCTTAGGGTATATCAAAGGGTATGATTGGGTGTAATAAATTATATGGAGATAATGAATGAATGATAAAGAATCTACCACTTCTAGTAAAAGAAGAGAAATATCCTATGTGATTCGATAAATAAAAATCCAAGAATTCTTGGCCATGGTGGAATGAAATTAGAAAGGAGTTTCTAATTTACATTTATTCGGAGTTGTATATTTATGAATCGAAATACATATAATTAAATAAAATAAGGTTTGACAGTAATTCCATGTCTTATATATATTTATTTGGGACATTGTATGGTGGAATGATTGAATTGTACGAAAACTATTTATTCAAAGGTTCTTTTATGATTAATATTGAAATCTATATTATCTGAAAAGTCGTTGATCGCTAAGTAGACTTATCCTTATTATAGAATAAATATTATTTATTTAAATAGATTACTAGTTTAATTTATTTATTTAAATAAGATTAAAATTATTCTAATTAATTTATTTACAACCGGTTTAATATGGAGAACTTAAAGGGTCACACCATAAAAGGAAGAATAATTATTTAAGAAATTAATGTCATAATCGTAATAATATGTTATGTGTATTTAATTTAATCTATGGTGATAGAATAAATTAAATAGATTAATATTTATTATTTAATATTTTAGAAATATTAAATATAAATTAATAAGAGGAATTTTATTAATATTATTACAATTATTATTATTTTAATTTCTAAAGAAGATTGGGAATTTATTTAATATAAGTACTCTCATTTATTCCTAATAAGATTATGAGGCAAATTAATTAAAAAAATTTAATTAATTATCCCTAATAAGATTAGGGAGCTTTATTAATTAAAAAAATTTAATTAAATAAATAAAACCCTATTTAATTAATTAAAATCTTTTACTTAATTAGGTTTCCTAATCATATTAAAAATAATTAATTAAACTCTTTTAATTAATTTGCCTCATAATCTTATTAGAAATATTTGAGAGTACTTATATTAAATTAATTCTCAATCTTCTTTAGAAATTAAAATAATAATAATTGTAATAATATTAATAAAACTCCTCTTATTAATTTATATTTAATATTTCTAAAATATTAAATAATAAATATTAATCTATTTAATTTATTCTATCACCATAGATTAAATTAAATACACATAACATATTATTACGATTATGACATTAATTTCTTAAATAATTATTCTTCCTTTTATGGTGTGACCCTTTAGGTTCTCAATATTAAACCGGTTATAAATAAATCAATTAGAATAATTCTAATCTTATTTAAATAAATAAATTAAACTAATAATTTATTTAAATAAATAATATTTATTCTACAATAAGGATAAGTCTTCTTAGCGATCTACGACTTTTCAGATAATATAGATTTTAACATTAATCATAAAAGAACCTTTGAGTTAATAGTTACCGTACAATTCAATCCTTCCACCTTACAATGTCCCAAGTAAATATAAGACATGAAATTACTGTCAAGTCTTATTTTATTTAATTATACGTATTTCAATTCCTAAATGTACAACTCCAAATAAAGCAAATTAGAATCTCCTTTCTAATTTTATTCTGTCTTGGCCAAGGACTCCTGGGTTGT
This sequence comes from Panax notoginseng, assembly GCA_016801055.1. Taxonomy (NCBI): domain Eukaryota; kingdom Viridiplantae; phylum Streptophyta; class Magnoliopsida; order Apiales; family Araliaceae; genus Panax; species Panax notoginseng. The sequence goes on along the minus strand of CM029015.1, from coordinate 151,396,179 downwards.
CATTTATCGAATTAAATAGGACATTTATCTTCTTTTACTAAAAGTGGTAGATTCTTTATTGATCATACATTATCTCCATGTACAACTTATTATACCCAAACATTTGATATACCCTAAGTGTCTTAAGGAATAATTCAAAGTATAACTCATCATAAACAAGATAATATGATGATCTCAACTCTAAGGATCACTTGTACTACTATCACTACAGAAATTCCTATTGACAGACAAGTAAAACTCCATTAGGTATTCCTTAGCGAGCCACGTTCAGTGAACTTATTCTCCAATAAACACCTACATACTTGCTTTAGTGTCTCCACATAAATGATTATGAGATCAATCATCTTCATCTAATGAGCAAGAAACATATGTACCAATCTATCCGGATTCACTAATCCCCTTTTTAGTAATCCAAATATTGGGAACAATTTTAGTTTGTGAGCTATCATAGAATTTAGATCCCATTAGCATAATTATTATCATTATTCTAAAAGTATTGCTCAAAACTATGGGTTTATCAGATATTATAAAATAGCACCATATAAATAAATTAAAAGCCTTTAATTAAACAATTCTTTTATTAATAAATGAATAAGATTGTGCAAAGTATATGCTTTATCATCAAACATGATTGGCTTGTGTGCATACTACTTTCAATCTCCCACTTGTACTAAAGCCAATCGCCATGGTATCTCATACCCTTCTTCTTTAAGTGAGGATTATCCTGTTGTTGGATAAGTTTTAGTTAATGAATATGTAATGTTGTTCTTGAGAGTCCACTATCTCTATAGTGACTCTTTTTTCAATGATTTTTCAATCAAATAAAAGTGCCGCAACACATCTTTAGATCCAAGATGAGACTTAGGAACTATTCTTAGTTCTGTAATGAACTTTTTATCCAAACAATTAACTTGCAGCTTCATTTACAGCTATATACTTTGTCTTTATCACTAAACCAGCAAATGTTTGTTGTTTGAAACTTTTCTAATTCACTGCACCACCGTTCAAGGAAATGCTTTACCCTAAAGTGGATTTGATGTTGTCTTGGTCAATCCAAAAAAAACTTAAGTCTGTTAAGCCCTCTAGTTTTAATTCAGTCCCACCATGAATCATGATCATATCTTTAGTACCAATTAAGTACTTTTAAGATGTTTTTCACTGTCTTACAATGATCTTCTCCAGAATATGACTGATCAATATTAGGTCTCATATATTTCATTGCATACATGATAGTTACTCATGCGATCTCTCTTTTAGGAGTCTATGTGGACTATTAAGAGAGATACGCTCCAGGGTTCATCAACATGAGACATCTCTTGGAGTTTGTCAAGCTAAACAACTTTAGCATCAAATGAATATACGTTCCTTGAGTTAAGCCGAGCATTCTTTTAAATCTATCTATTTAGATTTGTATCCCCAATTAATATACTCTTCCCAAATCATTCATGGAGGAATGTTTAGACAACTTTATCTTTACTGATTGTAGCATTGGTATGTCATTCCTTTTCTGTAGTATATCAACATATAATACTAGGAATGTCACGACGCTCCCACTGACCCTTTTGTACATACTAGGTTCATTCTTGTTTTTGATAAAATTAAACTCTTTTGATTGTCTCATCAAAACGAATGTTCCATTTTTGAGAAGCTTGTTTCAATCCATTTCTCTGAGTGCCTACAACTCTTACCTCATCGTATGTAACTGGATCATCATCTTCTATGATTTGTACCTCATCATCATCATCATCTATAATGAATCTGTACCTCCCAGGTTTCTTAGGTACTATTCCGGATTTACGATTTGATTGTGGTACAATAGGTCTATCTACAGGTTTCTCTTATTTGACTTATAGTACTTTGTAGTTCTTGAACTCTTCAACATCTATTATACTCTCATTAGCCCCTTCAATGATAAACATTTTTATCTTAGAAGGCAGTGTGTTTCATAACAAACACATTTAGCTAAGTAGGATTATAGAACATTTACCCTAAACATACTTTAGGATGTCCTAAAAATCTACACTTGTCAAATCTTGTCCTAAACTTATCCTTTGAAACTTTTTCACATAAGCTGGACAACCCTTTATCTTAACATACTTAAGATTAAGAATCATCCATGTTCATAACTCTTATAGAGTCTTGGGACCAGATTTTGTGGTTATCTTTTTTTTTCTAGATATGCAACCATTTTTAAGGCATTATCCCAGAAAAATACTGGAATGTCGGTAAAATCATTATGGATCACACTATGTCCAACAAGGTACGATTTTTTTTTCAGATACATCAATAAATTATTGTGTATCAGGAGGCGTCCATTATGAGAAAACCTTTTGATATGATCTAGAAACTTATTGCACAAGTATTCCTTCCTCAATCCAATTAAAGAATCCTAATACTTTGCCAATTTATTTCACTTCTGAATTCTTTGAACCTTTCAAATGATTCAAATTTGTATTTCATCAAATACAAATATTCAACTCTTTGAATGATCATCTCCTTTTCTTATACTAGTTTGTTCAATTTGCAAAATTATTTTTCATGTAAGCCAAGTATACAAAGTCCATTAAGTAATATTCTAGTTCTATACAAAACATTATTATTATAAATAGAACAACAATTGTTCTTAAATATAATACCAAAAATTTTATTATCCAATAACAAAATGGAAATAATGTTTCTAACGAGAACTGGAATACAATAACAACTTATTGACTTAATATACTTGCCCGTAGACAATGTTAAACTATAAGTTCATATGGCTAATGCAGTAACCTTTACTTCATTTTCCACACATAAGATTACTTATCCTTTGTTTAGCTTTCTACTACTGCTTGGTTCCTTCTGTTTTCCGATTTATATAATGACAAATACGTGCAAGTGCTCACGGTCAATCAAGTAATAAAGAAGTAAGAAGAGTGTCGAATTCACAGGGAACAGTTATTAACAATTAATTTAATTACCAAGTTTTTATCAATTCAAATTCAATTAAATAGTCACTCTAGTTGATTTGTGAAATTGTTTTGATTAAAAGAAAGTAAAAACTAATTAACTAATAATTATTGATCACCATATGATAAAGACATAGGAATACAATTTTCCTAATTGCTTTCCAATAATCCCCCTACCTTATTCCCCCTTGATTAATCCAATGAATTGATAACTAGGATTGCCTATCAATTTATTAACATCTTTTAATGATTAATAAAAAGACATATTTCAGTTATTTTGCTACTTTCGTTCAAGACACTTAAAACAGATTCATTAAGCATAAACTCCTAACAAAGTTACGCATAACATACAAGTACTTTCGTCTCGTACACTATTATGTTATCCTTAACCAGAATCAATAAATTCATACTTTATTATATTCATATCTAATCTAAGATTTCCTCTTTCAATTCCATCAAAGTTATCAGATTAATTGCTAGTTAGACAATTAATACATTAAGCACAAAAATATAATAATCAACTCAATAGGATGAACAAGTGAAAATAATGATAATTGAATTATTGAATTGCAAAAGGTTCCGTTGTATCCTTAATTAAGAAATTAGTGCATCATCATAATAAAAACAAGAAGGTTAAAATTAAATAGCATCATAAGTACATATAATGAAATTAAGAGAAGAAGAAAAATTCTGTCGAGGAATCTCCAGTCTCAAACCTTTAATATCCGTCTTATGTGCTCTCCAATGATGTCTCCAACTCTCCGATAGAAGTGGCTCTCAATGAATTGTAGTCAAAAGTCTTTAGAATCTAAGTTATCGTCAAGTATTTATAGTTCTAATAGAAACCCTAGCAAGTTAAGAAACTAACAATCATATTCTAGCTCAAATTGGACAATATAACACCCAAATCAGCTCTCCCCGCCGTCCGACATGCCCAGCGCTGCTCCTAGGCCATTTTTGACGCTCCCCGCACTACAGTTGCAGAAAATATGATGGTTTGGCGCGCCTCGAGCTACTCTGGGCGCCCCCCCGCACCATGCAATTTTCTACTGCAACGTCCTTTGGTAAAACATGCATAACTTTTTATCCAAGAGGAGTTATGGGGTCTTCCACCTATCAAATTGAAGATATTGACAATATCTACAACTTTTCTTCTTTGAGAATTGAGAGATACTAGTTGGATCAAGGTCGAAATTGGGTTTGAAATGACTTTTATGTAAATTGCAAGCATGATAACTTTGAGCTTTGGTCTCTATTGATAAAAAGGTCATAAGTTTCGCATCCGAACTCGGATTGGGATGATTCAAGATGTTCCAGAAATATAAGAAGTATATCTAAAATAAAATCCAAGTTCCAAGCCAAGAACATGTATCCAAATTTGCATTAAAAGCCCTTCAACCTTCCCTTATTTCATTTGCTTGAATATTGTACTCCAAAAGATATCTATATTGCTTTTCTTGCTTCTTCATGCCAATGTCGTGTCATAACTTACAAAATAACATAAAATGTATGAAATTCACACACAACACTTAAAAATCAACCAAAAGATTAAGCTCAAACGCACTCGATTCTTTGGTATAAAATTCACTCATCAAATACCCCCAAACTTAAACCTTTACTTGTCCTGAAGCAAAACAAAACAAAACAATGTTATACTACATTAAAACAACCATGATGTAAATGTGAACTATACTCTATAATCCTATAAAATCTGGCAACAAATCAGTATGAATATTAACAATAAACCTCTGAGATATCCTCAAGAAGCTCAAACATAACATCCCATCAATGCAAACAAATAAATGGAATCAATATGGAAATCTTAACCCATCATTACCCATGCAGTGTGTGTGATCATTTACTAGCTCCAACCAACTACAGATCAAACTGGATTTCATAATTTACTTCTTAGGAGACAAAACTCACCATTCAAAGCAAGTATTTCTGTAAACACAATAATTCCAACCAAAATCATATATTTACCAAGCTCGAGGGTCCCTATGGTGTTTTATTCATACTTTATTTTTTCACGAGTGCGTGTTACGCTACATCCCGTGCTAACACTTGACTATGCAAAAAACAAATATAACTTAACACATACATGCAGTGAGTAGTCAATCTCACTCATGACAGAAAATGAGAAAGAGAGATTTCAGCCAGTCCCAACATATCAAACAGAGTATACCATTTATGTACATAATAGATGAGATAAAGAATATACCTGAAAGCTCATCTATAATAAAAATGCATAGCCATAAATTTTCATTTTTCTCAGCAAACTTCAGCAGTCAAGAAGAACAACTTTGTTGCAGATGTTAAAGCAATGTATAGATATATAAATGCATGCAATGAAGCTTGATATCATAATTGAGTTATTTAAATTGTATTAGCGTTTTAAAAGATCGATTTTGAGATAAAAGACTAAAGAAAATGATTTGTCAAATTAGAAACTTAACGTTTCTTTAAAAAAAATGATCGAAAGAAAAACACTAATAAACAATGTTTAGAACTCAGATCTTGAATGCTAAATCGAGATATATTTGTTTGAAAGAAAAATCAGTTTAATCAAACACGAACAATGAAAATGTAACAAAAAAAAATTCTTGGTTCCATGATTTTATTTGGCTAAGAGTTTAAAAGGTTAAAGTCAAAGATTGAATATCAATGCTAAATTTCAGAATCTTTTTGATGCTTAATTGGTTAATGAATGATGAGAACTAAGTCATGATCCATAGAAATTGATTTGAATTAAATTTTTGATACACAAGTACTTGAATATGAGAAGCATGCTTATTTGGCTAAGTTATTTGTGGAGTTATTTATGTGCACTGATTTCATAACTTAGAACTGTTTAACTTGCTTATGTTGTGCAGAACCATGTGGAGAAAAGTGATGAAAAAAAAGAAGAAAAAATATATGAAAGAATGAAAAATCTGCTTCAATATCCAATGTGCGAATTAACTAGGTATCCAAGTCTTGGGAAGCATCGGTATTCATGCTGAAAAGTGTGATGGATAAAAGCAGCTTTACTAGTCAACTTTTGTGGTATTTATTACTTGAATAAGTAAGCCTTAGTGGTGTCTCTACACTCAACGCCCTAATACCATCTAGTTTGGGAGTTGTTGGCGGAAAGTTCACTACATAAGTAACATTGAAAAGCCTAAGAAAAGGAGACATTGCACATGTCAAAAAAAGAAAAAATATGCGAAAAGCATGAAAATATATTCATCTGTGCAAAAAAGAAGGTACTATGAAAAAAATGAAAAACAAGGGAAAACTTGTTTTGAGTTATGAGTCAATGTGCACAATTTTTGTTCCATGATATCGAAGTTGAGTAAGTATGTGGACTGTAGGAAAGTTTCTTATGTGGCTACAGTTTGATTTAATGAAATTCATTGGTGAAATGGTAAGGTTGTTAGTTGTGAGTTAACTGATAAAGTATTGATTAGATTTCTGTAAGTTTAGTGTTGATAATCATGATTTGATCTTGAAATCTTTTAATCTTATGGTTGATTAAATTTATTCTGGAAATCAAACTTTTGGTTTACACGAGGACGTGTAAAAGGCTAAGTGTGGGAGAATTTGATAAGTGCACAATATTCATGATTTTCGATTCCCTTATATTTGGTTTTATTGCATGTTTTGTATTGAAAGTGGACTTATTAGGTTGTTTATTGATTTCAGGATTAAATGGATCTTAAGTGACGATACGGGACGATTCGGAGCAAATTAGAAGCAAAAAGATGAAGTTTCAGAAAACTGGGAACTCCGCCCCGGCGGAGTTGTTGGCACAGAAATCTTCGCCCCGACGGAATCCCCTCTGTCCAAAGCCGCCCCAGCGCTTTCTAAAGCCTCTCTGCCGAAGTCCACCCCGACAGACTCGCAAGGAACAAAATCTCTACCCCGGCAGAGTGCACTTTGGAAAAGCTCAGGAAAAGGAATTCTGCCCCAGCGGACTTGTGCAATAAAAATACTCCGCCTCGGCGGAGTCAGCAGGAAGAAAAGGTAATCTTGAATTTTTAGAAACTATTCAGAGGCAGATTTTTGCAGACTTCTACATGGATTTGGATTGGTACTTAAATCAGATTTAGGATTGTTTAGACTAAGATTTTATTTCATTATTGGATTCTATTTCTTTATGGAAACTAGTTTTGATTTGTAATTCCTTTTAGGATTTGGATTTCTAGTTCTCATAGGATTTAGGATTTTTTCTAACACTATAAATAGATGTAATAATTCAGGTTTTAGGGATTCATTCTACCATCTACTATTCATTCAATTGTCAACTATCATCTATTGGAGTGCAGACTCAAGAGCATATCAGGCTAGTTCTTTTCATTCAGTTTTAAAGAGAGGTGGGACCTTGTTACAAGTAATTAATTAATAAAGTATTATTATTTATTCATTCTTGTGTGAAATTTCTTCTGATAATCTGATTTCATTGATTGCATGCTAATTGATCTAATTGATTTGATATGGCCAATTGAGTTAATTTGATCATTATCATTGGCTAGATTAGGATTGGTATTACGTGTAATTGATATCTTTCTTCATCACAAGTAGCAACTTGGTAATACTAATTGTGGACAAGCTTTTGTCTATTGCTAAGATTATCATAAAATAAGCTAAACAAATTGAGCTTATGTGTTTGTTGCTTAGATTAGCCTAATTTTCTATTTCTTAATGCTTCTATCATATGAAATCTAGAGAACTTGTTATAGGTTATATGATAGTTAGAATATAGTGAAGAGCTTGTTTCATACTGTGACAATCTAAGGAGAATTTTGGATAGCAGATCTTATTGTTATCTAGGGCTAATAGTTTCATTAAAAGGTAAATAATAACAACTTGATTAATTGATTGTTGTAACTTGGTGAAACTGAACTGTAGAAATGAAGTTTTTACATATTCGGTTAATTTCATCATTTAATTATGTTCTTCCTACTTTAAAATAATTTCAAAAATCCCCCCATCTTTATTTTCTGTTAAAATAGTAGAATAAATCTAAAACAAATTTACTCTCTATAGGATCGATCATTGCTTACTACTATGCTAATTGTTTGAATTTGTGAAGTGAAAGTGAGGTTAATTTTGAAGTGTCAACGACAACTCCCATACAGATAGAAATTTTCTGACTGTATCTAAGCAGCTCAAACTCCTTGATTTTAATGCAGTTAGATCTGTACAGAAAACTCAAAAAATAGCTTAAAAACCTTGAATTGATGACCTTTATTTCAACTAGTGTTTGTATTTATTGAAAAAAAATTAGTTACAAACTTAAACATAAAAAGAAAAATTCTAAATTCATTCTTATAGGAATAGTATAATAGAAGTAAAACCAACCTTCTTTACTCCTAAAATGTTATAAATGTACTGAAAATTGTGGAGGCTTCAAAAGGGTAACTTTTAAAAAATGAACCAATTAGTCATAAGGATTCTGATGAAAAAAAGTAGTTTTAGATGAATATACAAATGATGAGAAATGAAAAACATTGTCTAAAAGTGATATAAGAAAAAACCAATTCGTGATTAATAGACCTAGCAAACGGGCCCAAAGCTCGCGGGCCGGGTCGGCCCGCCCGCCAAAAAGCGGGCTTTGGGCCGCATTTTTTTGGCCCATAAAAACCCAGGCCTTTTTAGCCCGGCCCGTTCAAGGCCCGGCCCGGCCCGGCCCGCCCGCGGGCTTTGCGGGCTCAAAAAAGTGCACAAAAATAGGCATAAACCACCTTCTTCGGCCTGCGGGCCAGCCCGGCCCGCCCGTGAGCCCGCGGGTTATGGGCTTACTTTTTTTGGTCCGTAAAAATCCTGGCCTTTTTGGCCCGGCCCGTTTTAGCCCGCGCCCGCCCGCCCGTTTGCCACCTCTAGTGATTAATAAAGCAATAAAAGTATATGTTACCTGATATATCTGCAGAAATGAATGAATACCCAAAAACTCAAAGACCTTGCAAGAACCAGAAATATAGGATATTATTTATCTGGGCCAAAATTCAAGGGGTGGTCGCAATTTAAATAATAGAAGAGAGAAATAAAGAGCTTCACGCAACGTTGAAAATGTCTTGCTACTCAAAGGAGGGGGCAAGAATGTACCGAGAATTTGAAAAGGGGGGGGGGGGGGGGGGTTTCTCCTGCTGCTGATTTGTTTTAGAAAAAAGGGAGGAAAAGAAGGTGATGTAAAAAAACATGATTAGTTGCATATCGGGAAAAGTAGAGTAAATGATGTAAAATTATTTTTCAAATTCAAAATTATTTGACCTTTGTAAATATTTGGCATTAAATCGATATACTCCACCGTTTCAAAATATAAAATTATTATCAATTTTTAAAAATTAAATTGTATATTTTCAAACTCAATATATTCAATAATTTAAATTAAAAATAAAGAAAAGTAATATTTGTATTTCAAAATTTCCCAACATACGCAACGCTATTCTATTAAAGCATGGTACTTATTTCCCCGTCGAATATTTAAAACTCAAATTTATCTACTCTTCGCTATTGCATTACTCAAATTAATTCCATTTGAGTCATGTTATTATATAAGACGACAAATTTATGTTGATATTAAATGTCGACGTATGTGAATACTTTTAGTAATAAAATGAACAATGTATATATATATATATATATATATATATATATATATATATATATATATATATATATATATAAAACTTAACCGGTACAACAGAGTTGAAATGTAAAAAATTAGTATGTCAAGGCTAGTACTTGATATTATGTCCTTAAGACAGTTATACTCTCTTTATTGGTGTTTAGAGTTAGTGGCACTTGTCTCAGAAGATACAACGACAACGTGTGTTATAGCAACACAACAAATAACACACACAACAACCAATAAATGCTCTAAAATTCTCTCAAATATATTATGTATGTCTTAAGAAATGATGAAGACTTGAATGACTTGAGAATGTTTGGATGACTCAAATGGTTGCCCTATGTGGTATTTATAGGAGGGTTTAATGAGCGTTCAGATGAGACACAACCCTTGCAAACTGAATGGATGAAAATTAAAGAGGCATGGCTGAACAGGTGTAACCAATTAGGCCAGGCGCGCGCGCGCCCCTTCGAGAGCTTTGGTGCGTCCTAGCTCTGGTGTCAAGCGTCGCTACGCTTAACTTTTTGTTCTTCGTTTGCTTGCCTTGCTATAAAAATTAATATATAAAAAGAAACTAAACAAAACAAAATTTAAACAAATTTTGCAAAAAAGATATACATACAGACCACGACCCACGAGCCTGAGCCTGGCCCGGCCAGTCGATCAGCTGCGACGGAGTGCATGTTTGGTCAAACCAAACATTGGTTAGGTCCTCTGGCCTCCACAAAAGTTCGGTACCTCTTGGACCCCAAACCCAAGAGCAATCTAATTGTATATATACTCACTTAATGTTTAGTTCTTAATCAATGCGAGTCTTTTACTTTCCACAAGTATTTATTAACATTTTCAAGAGTGATCTTTGGGAGTAAATTTCTCATTCATTACCCCATGATTTTGAGCTTCCTAATACTTGATTTTAATCTACTCATATAGTAGAACACATTAATATGTGGATTCATCTCAAGTTATTAAAGGAACCCACTTAAATTTAGGCTCAAATTCTAACAATCCCCCATATGAATGAAATTGTATGTCAGCCTTATGCAAATGTTATGCAAACTCTAAGAGAGACATAATTGGAAATCATATGTATAGAGAAACATGGAATGTGGCTTTGAACCTTCCCTTGTGAAAGACTATCGGGTTTAGTAGTTGTTCACTGAACATGATGTCTTGAACTGTCCAACCGTTTATACAAATTAAGATAATAGAAATTCACACAGAATCTTTCTAGACATTGTTTGGTTCTCATAATTTTGTTCATTTCGGCCCTGAACATTCCCGAATTTATGAGTGCTCTAGAGAATTATAGTCTTATCATTCTTATAGAATTGGCCCAGTTTACACTCACATATGTGATTCTTAATAAGAGTATCATGTTATACCCCACTTGATTATCAAGATATAAGAATCATTAAAAGTGCAGCTTATCCTAAAACTATTGCAGGATCATTATCTCGTATCATAGAAATGAGCAGAAGAAATTAATTTCTTTATAGTGATTTGGTTGAATCGTTCGCAATTTAGTTGTCCCTTTGAACCTAAATCTTGGGATCTCCAGTTAACTACGTTGGGTTTCCACCATGATGACCTTTATTTATAGGCTTTAAACACATTCCCCTTGTTGTTATTTTTATTTACTCTCTAGTAAAACCTTTAGTTAACGGATCCACTATATTCTCTTTCGACTTTATGTATTCAATAGACATAATGTTATTAGAGAGCAATTATTTTATGGTATTGTGTCAACAATAAATATGTCTAGACTTAATATTGTACATGTGACTTTGTGCCCTTCCAATTGTTAAGTGACTATCATAATAGATACAAAAAACCAGCATAGGTTTAGGCCACATAGGAATATCTTCTAAAAAGTGATGAAGCTGCTCAACTTCTTCTCCAGCCTTATCCAAAGCAATAAACTCATATTCCATTGTGGATCGAGTAATGCATGTTTGTTTACAAGATTTATATGATACTGCTCCTTCACCTAGTGTAAACACAAAGTCACTTATAGATTTAGAGTCTTTTGTATCTGATATCCAATTCGCATCACAGTATCCTTCAAGTACTACTGGATATCTTGAATAGTGCAATCCAAAGTTTTGAGTGTATTTTAAATACCTTAGAACTCTTATAATCGTTTTCTAGTGATCTTGTCCTACATTGTTAGTAAATCTACTCAATTTATTAACAGCGTATGTTATGTCAAGACGTGTACAAATCATTACATACATAAGACTTCCAATTATTTATGCATACTCAGGTTGTGATATGCTTTCTCCTTTATTTTTTTGATAAATATAGATTTATATATATCGTGTTCCTACAGGATTGCAATTATTTTGATTGAATTTCCTAAGTATTTTCTCAATATAGTGTGATTGTGATAACACTAGTCCATCCGATATTTTAGAAATTTTAATTCCTAATATTACACATCGACAACACCCATGTCTTTTATGTTAAACACATTATTCAACATTCTCTTAGCAATTTTAATGATTTCATTATTACTACTCATAATGAGCATATCATCTACATAAAGTTAAATAATGAAAAACCCTTTCTTAGTGGCCTTAACATATACACATTTGTCACACTCATTTATCTTGAAACCATTTGATATCATTGTATTGTCAAATTTTTCATGTCATTAGTGCTTGTTTTGTGACACCCCCCAAATCCGGTACTTCAATTCCACGGGATTTGGTGTCCATGAAACAAAAATTATCTATCTATCTACCCATAATAATGCAAACCATGCAATAATAGAAATAAAATCTTCCCCTTAAGGGTTACAACATCTGAAATAATAATACAATCCCAGGTTAAACTAACCTTAAACATCTGTGCGGAATTATAAATAAATAAGTCTTAAACAACATCGTTAACTTAAGTCTTAAATAAATACATCATATAAAATAACAAGTCATATCAAATAACAAGTCTCCATCATTTACTAACTTTGCCCTTGCCCTTACTAGTAGAAGGTTCGTCAGCTCTTTCGTTCTTAACTGCAATGTTATTATTAAGCAAGAGTGAGCACAAATGCCCACAAGTATAAAAATGAAATAACAGTATAATAACATGCGAATAAATCAAAGACATCTGAATAAAAGCTCAACTTTTGAATCAAGAGTGAATAACAAGAATCAAAAGAATTCTGAGGGTCATAAGACCTTGAACTATGTCCTAGGTTAACAAGGGTTATACTTGAAACCTTTAACAGACATAAGACTATGGACCTTCTTCTCGTACTTAGGGGGGTCAGCCCTTAGTACCATACTGTGCACAATATCTTAACGCTAAAGCGTAATTAATCCCCTATACAGGGTTGTTCATCTCAGTTTGACATTCGAGTCCGTACCAAAGGAAGTTTGGTTTGGATAATTCATCAAGGGTTCTACAATTTAGAACGCTCATCAACTATGGACTAGTTGAATCAATAAGGTTCACTAGTCTAATAAGGTTCAACAATAATTGATATTCGATTCGCATAATAATCTCAAAAGTATACAATAGGACAATTATTGTATAACTGAATCATGCTTTGAAAAGATAATAAATCTTTAATATAACATTTGAACTTGAATAATAGTAATGATAATTTACTCGAGATAAATAATAAACTCGAACAACAATGACAAGTAGGGTTAGGAAACTTGTTCAAATTTAAGAGTTTAAGTTTAGAAAACTTGCTTCGCGCGTAGATTATACTTTAACTAAACACGTTCTTTGAATTAAATCCTACATACTATTCATATACACAATACCAGTTAATTATAAATTAACTAATCAACATAAACTCATTCTCGTTGTCTACTTTAATTATCGACTATACTTAGTCAATTTATCTCATTATCACATAATTTGTACTTCATGAATAATAATCTAATTATGAATTCAATAATTTAAATCACATGTAATTATGTTATTTACATGTTTAAACAACTATTTTTATCATCATATTATTCTTCTATCATATTTACACGTTCATTACATCAATTCACTAACACTTATTAGACTTTAATATTTTAAAAATCTCATTCCTGAATTTTCTGGAGAGTGGCGATGCGGCGCCACTGATACACGTGATCGTCGCGCAACGGCGCGGTGGCGCTGCAACCGAACACTTGACGTTGTGGCGCCGTGGCTCGAGTCTTGGCGTTGCGGTGCGGTGGCGCTGCGGCACGGGATCTCAGTTCTAGAGTTGGCGCCGCGGCGCGAGACTCTAGACTTCGATTCCCAGTTCGCGAAGAACACAGAGTTCAGCGAAAAGGACACTAAATAATCCTTAATTTCACTAATTTAACATACTCACATGTTAGTATTCACATATAATCATTACCCAATATCTGTAGAGTAATTTTAACCCATTAAAATATATAATCACAGAATTAAAACATAAAATTTTCCTCTGTTCTTGATGTTCTTGAAGTTTTTAACATAAATTCCTAAAATTCAACGCCACGGATTCGTTATAAAGCCAAATTCGTTCATTTAAAGTTTGGTCTCTTCGTATTAACATGCACAATAATATACGAGTGTAAAATCTACGAAAACATTTATGTTTGACATACTAAAATCACGTATAAGGCCATAAGGCCAAAAACCCAAACTCTGTATATTTTTGAAATAGCAAGTCATCAGATTAACGATACTTAGGATATGGAATCATGCAATATATATATAAAACACGATGTGATACATCTTAACCCATATATTCACATAAGCCTTACAAATTTCCATCATAAAACTTTACAGTACTTGAAAACCATTTGTATAAAAACTTAAATACGTAAAAGTAGAAATTGGGTTTGGGAGAAATTACCCAGAGTATAAACTAATGGAAGAGATGATCAGTGGTGATTCTTTCACAAGTAATTGATAATTATACACTCAAGCTTTTCTCTCAAATTTCTCAATCTTTCTCTCTGTGAACTCTAATGACTTAGGAAACAATAAGGAAGAAATAAAAGACGTAAGATAATAAGGGAGAAAACTGACGCGCATCATGGTCAGTTGCCCATCATGGGTTAACTGGCCATAACTCCCTCTAAGGCCACGTTTGGCTAGTTTAATATTTACAAAACCCATTAATTTAATAAAACTTTTACAATATAGTTTTAATTAATGTCACATCCACTTGCACAATAATCCATATATCTTATTTAATTTAATATAAATAAAATATAATATCTTTTTATAAATTCACATAGTCATATAATTAATATCTCATTAATAAATAATGTCAATTTATTAAATCTCTAATTAATAATTAAATTAATTAAAATATCAATATGCTTATTAAATATTTCTTTAATACAATAAGCTCACATAATCACATACTTGAATAATAAAATTTCTCTACATTAATTTAAATGTAACACATATAATTAAATTAATCAACCACAATTACATCAATTAATTATTTAATCCAATAATTAAATCATCGAAAAAAAATATTTATTTAATTCAATAAATATTTAAAATTAATTTATAAAATTCTCGTTCGTCACATGTTTTAATCCATAAAGGGATTTTACTAGTTAACAGACTTTCTTTTCTTGTCTTGGAATAATAAACTCTTCTGGTTGTTTCATGTATATTTCTTCTTCCAAATCATCATTTAAGAAAGTTGTTTTCACATCCATTTGATGTATTTCCAAATTATATATAGCTATAATGGCTATTAACATTCTAATAGAGGATATTCTTGTCACAGGAGAATAAGTATCAAAATAATCTAAACTCTCATTTTGCTTGTATCATTTGATTACAAGAGCCTGGTGGGAGATATACTAATTCCCATGTATGATTGTGTAGAATGGATTCTACCTTTACTATTTATAGCCTCTTTCTAATATGGAGTTTCGAGACTCGATACCGCTTCTCTATAAGTTTGAGACTCATTTTCTAACAAATAAGTTAGAAAATTTGGACCAAAATATTTTGATATTCTAACACGTTTACTGTGTCCTAGGCTCATCAATATATTTTAAATCATGATCACTATCACTAACAGTGGCATAGGTTCTTTTGTTTGAATTTGTTTCATGTTCATTAGAACTTGGCTCTTGTTCTTTTTTATTAGAAAATATTGTTTCAAAAAATTCAGCACCTTTTGACTCATTAATAATATTTTCATGTATTTTCTCTATTTTTGATTTATTAACCAAAAATCTATATGCATTATTATTATTAGCATAACCAATGAATATACAATTTATTATTTTTTGCTCTATTTTTACCTTTTTGGTTGGAGGAACAAACTTTTGCTAAGCACCCTCACACCTTTAAATGTTTATAAGACGGTTTTCGCCCTTTCCATAATTCATATGGTGATGCATTAGACTTTTTTTGAGGTATTCGGTTGAGAATATAATTTGCTGAAAGAATTGTTTCTCCCCACAAATTTTGAGGTAGCTCATAACTTAATAATAATGCGTTCATCATTTCTTTCAAAGTTCTATTCTTTCTTTCAGTAACATTATTTTGTTGTAGTGAATAAGGTGCAATTGTTTGGTGTATTATACCATGTTGTGAACAAATTTCAAAAAGAAATTTATATTCCCCACATCTATCACTTCTAATTATCTTAATCTTTTTATCAAGTTGATTCTCAACCTCATTTTTGCAATGTATAAACATCTTAAAAGCCTCAGTTTTACTTCTAAATTCTTAATCGATGTGAGACTTTAGCTTTTCACAAGTATTTATTAACATTTTCAAAAGTGTTATTTGGGAGTAAATTTCTCATTTATTACCCTATGAATGTGAGCTTCCTAATACTTGATTTTAATCTACCTATAAAGTAGAACACATTTATATATGGATTCATCTCAAGTGATTAAAGAAACCCACTTAAATTGATGCTCAAATTCTAACAGATACATGAAGAGACCCACACATTATTATTCAACCTTATCGCTTAGACTTACACATTAATCGTAATCCAACTTCGTTATAAATTTATCGACATATATATATTATTTTTCATTCACTATATATTGGATCTAATTAACCTAACTCTAATACCACTTGTTGAGATTTATTCGACGCAAAACAAATAATAAAATAAATAAAGAGAGATAAAATAACACAGTATATAATGTGGTTCAATCATCAATGATCTAATTCACAGACCACTTCAATATATTATATTTTTCACTATACAACTTTTTACATGAAATAAAAGCTAAAAAAATCTCCTCTCTCAAACCAATCTAACACTGCATTTGTGAGTTTTAAAAAAGAGAGAAAAGGAAGGAGACTAAAAATCCATTGTTTGCGGGTTTATTTGGCAGAGAAAAGAAAAGAAAAGGGAGATTTTTATAAAAATTCCTCCCAAAAATTTCTGTAAGTTGAAAATACTTGGAAGGAAATTTACTAAAGACTTGGATAACAAACTAAAATACTAAAATTATCCTTATATAGTAAAATAGTCATATGCAATTTTAAGTTAAAATTTCTTTTTCAAATTAAACTCACAAACACAAGGAAATAAAGTAAATTTCCTTTTATTCACCATCTTTTCTATCAAACTGTTAAATTCTTTTCTTTTCTTCTTTCCCTAAACTCATCCAATTACAACCCTTTCTCAACTTTTTAGAATTATTTTAAGGTAGTGATATATGCACATCTTAAATTGATTGTTGCACACCTTTTTATACCACAAAGACTATATTACCCCCTTAATTAATGAGAAGCCAATTAACATATTTATCACTTGTTTAGTTTAAGTGAAAGTTTTTTTGAAACAAGTCAAAATAATTTTCTATTTTATTTGAATTTTAGATTTTTGTAAATTTATTCCAAGTTCAAATAAAATCTTTTGAATTAGATAGACCAATAAACTATATTATGGATACTTTAATAAAATAACAAGCTAAATATATATCATGTCTTAAGAACACAAAGATTTACCCTTGTAATTTTTTTTCTAATATTTTATGTGTTCAAATATTTAATTCAAAATTATAATAAATTATATTATAAAATATCTCAAATAAAAAAGGTTGCTAGCTATTAAGTAAAATTGTAAAAAAATAACAAATTTAATAAATTAATTAGTTCCATTTTATTTATAGTTGAAAATTAAGTTTTGGCTAACTAAGTGTAAACCCCTTCTATCTTACAAATATGATGCATAACAAAATTAAGACAAAATGGATAAGGAGTAAATGGTTAATTATTTTAATTGTATTAAGAGTAATATAATCTCTTTAATATATTTGGATGTGCAACTATTATTTTAGGGTGTGCATATATCAACATATTAATTTTAACTCTCGGTTGTGTTCCCCACCTCTCTCACATCAATTAGACATAAAATTTTATTTATAAAAGAGCTCTTTCATGTGGACATAAAAATTAGATATGAGTGTATTTGAATTTCACCTATTTGTATTTTTACTCACTATTGGAGATCAAAATACAAATAAGTAAAATTTAAATACACTCATGTCTAATTTTCATGTCAAGATAGAGTTTTTGTTTATAAAATACTCAACTCTTATTTCCCTAATCTAATTAAGACTTTTACATATAATAAATATTTCATTTTAAACAAGAATTCAAAGATTATCTTTACATGTTCAATGAGATTTAATTCAATTTTTAACCCTTAAAAAAAATGTTTGGTAGGCTAGGCATTCACCCTTGCAACAACCAGTCAGACCCACCATACCCATAATCTTTGTTATTCTGCCACAATCACCAACTGGATCCTCAAACCACTGCAGATGAATTGCACTGCTGATAACTGAATCCCACCAAACCGGTCCATCATCATACCCACCAAAAGTAGCCTAACTCAAAATTATAATATTATTATTAACTTTTAAAAATTAATTTAACATATTTTTAAAATTTAAAGATAATATAAGTCATTAATTGTTACGAAAAATTAAATGTTACAAAGTATATGTTTGGTTAAACGACCGTTTAAAGTGTTTTAAAATCTCAAACACTTAAAAATTTTGTCATTTTAAAGTGTTTTTATTTGTAGCAATTTATATCAAACACAATTTATTAAACTTAAAAACATAGCCTCTAGAGCTCAAACCAAACGTAACGCACCAAAAATGGTACGTCGTGTTTAGATATTCAAACGCCGCAAACATTATTCCCACAAAGGCTGCAAATGTTAGTAGCCGAATAAACTCGAATAATATTAATTTTTACATAATTTATCATATGTATCATTGTATTAATTAAAATTAAATAAATTTATATCAATTTTAAAATTTAAAATATCTCAAACTGATATCAAATAATTTATAATGATTTTATATTCTATAACGAGTGATTATAAATTAACCAATAATGAAAAAGATAGAGATTTAGTAAAATCACAACAATGAGGATAAAACAAATAACATATTTAATGCCAATAATGTTCAGTCCAATCTCCAATATATTATACTATAACATTTTGTCACTCTTTGAGTTGTATGTGATTGTGAACATGCTGAGGGGCAATTTAATAAAGCACTCCCCTCCTGCTTAAAAGATGACTTAAATTATAATTTTTTTGTTGCCTCTAGAAAAGATTAGTTAAAGTACAAGTATATCATATGTCATGCGATAGAGTTCATTAGTATAAAAAATAAAAATTATTATTATTTTATGTAATTTTATGAGACTATTAAGAATAAATTTAGAATAATTTTTTTTTATTTTTTTCTTCTACTTCATTTTTTTAATGGATAATGCTAGATATTTCAAAATTTTGATTTTAAATGAGTCTGAAATGACATGACATTGATTATTTTAATTACAATTTATTGCATAGTCAATCGTATGATATTTACCAATCTATTATAATGATGACACATCATTTGAGACTCCTAATATTTTTTTTTTTAATATGTGAAAAATATATTTTTGTTTATTTTTTTTAGACGGAGGGAATACAAAGAAAGAAAGAAAGAAAGAGGACAAAATAAGAATTAACAAAAATTATTATGAATAATACTAGAGACACAAACTATTCTACAAATATTTTACAAACTGCTGATATGGCATACTCCACATCAACTTATTATGTGGGGCCGAAGACTATATTAAAATAATTTGTTGATCAATATGATGAAGTGGAGTATATCACATCAATAATTTATAAAATATTTATAGAATAGTTTGTGTCTGTAGTATTACTCAATTGTCATTGTATTTATGAGCTTCGGAAATGGAAAGGAAATGAAAGTAAGGATTTTAAATCTTGTTACAAAATATCAGGTTTGTTAATTTTCTTTTATGGGTAGAAAATTTGGGGAAAATTAGGAAAGTAATTATTGTCCATTTAATTATTCTTTAATTTCCTTTATACCTTTAAGAGATATTTAATTAATCAGAAATGCTGGGGGATCGGGAAATGGGATCAGTCTAGCGACCATTTTTTTTTTCTTTAATAACTCCCGAAATATATATAATTAATCAGAAATGCTAGAGATTGTTTGTACAATCTCTATTTTTTTATATGTATTCAAATCACATCAAAAATATTAAATTTTATAAAAATTTCAATTGAAATAAATATTATATATTTTTTGAGAATTATATAAAAAAAAACGATAACTAAACCGGTCCCAATTAAACTGTCATCGTAAAAGGATTGTTAATTAATTCCTTCATGTCTATTTTCTCTGCCGTTAACTTACAAGCAGAATGAAAAAAAATTACTGCTCTCCTTTCATTTATACTCTCGAACAATTTTAACTTTTTCTTTTCTTTTCTATCCTAACTCACAAATATAGAATAAGGTATCAGATAACCACGTCATAAATAAATGAAATACTCTCTTTATTTCACAAAAATAATCTCATTTATTAAAAAAAAATTATGAATCTTATTACGTGTGAATACATGATACTACTCGTTCGTCCCATAATATGTCATTTTAGGGTTGTGTACAAGAATTAAGTAAATAATTGTATATAATTAAATATATATTAATTGTCTATAATACCTTTTACTATGTATTTATCTAATTATCTCATATTGTCTCTCTCATCTATAACACTTCCCCATAAAGGATAATTTTATAAAATATCAAATAATTTGAAAAAATTAAATTATCTAAAACGTCATATATTATATTATATGTGACAGATGGAGTATATAAATACAAGAGATAATTAAGGACCCTATACTAATATATTTTATTTATTATTTAGAGTTTCACGTTAATCAAAACTAATATATTCTATCTTATTATTTAGAGTATTACGTTAGTCGAAATTCACTTTCGTAATAACATTTATCGACATATAAATTATATATCCAAATTTATTATATGATTTTTTTATTGATAGAAGTATAAAACCCGATTGATGCTATTACCTTAAAAAAAATTATCGACCAATAAGTGTTTGAAATTTTAAGCCTCATCAAATATTTTCATATATATATATATATATATATATATATATATATATATATATAAGGTACGGTTCCAGTCCGGGCTCTCGGATTTTAGTACCGTCCGGACTTTTTTTTTACTTTTTTTTAAAACAACTAAAAAAAAAATTTAATATTTTATGGAACTGAAATTTTTTCATAATACAATATTTTTTGTTGATTTGGATACATATAACAAAATATATCTGTACAGCAAAATATGCCCAAAACACTGTATTATGAAAAAATTACATTTCCATAAAATATTAAACAATTTTTAGTTGTTTTAAAAAAAGCAAAAAAAAATAAATAATTTGGTCCGCATTTTAAT
Organism: Panax notoginseng; assembly: GCA_016801055.1. NCBI lineage: Eukaryota > Viridiplantae > Streptophyta > Magnoliopsida > Apiales > Araliaceae > Panax > Panax notoginseng. Next base: position 151,374,881 of record CM029015.1, on the reverse strand, counting down.
CAGGTCCGGACTCCCGACTGATCCTGGTTGTATATATATATATATATAGTAAAATGCATCTTAAATCGATTTAAACTAAGTTATGTTATGTCATTTTCAATGTAATATCATTTGATCGTCAACTTAATAATCTAATCGTACGGATGTAATGAACATGTAAAAAATATGAAATTAAGCAAAATTTCATTTAATTTGGGGTTATGCATCAACAATTTTATAACAATAAAAGTTATTAAAATTTGAACTATTGAAATATATATTTATAAACAAATTATTTACACTACTATAAAAATAATATTACGATGCCTCAAATCAAACAAATTTTACATAATTTCATATTTTTACATATCCATTACATCCGAACGATTAAATTATTAAGTTGACGATCAAACAATATTGTATTGAAACTGACCTAACATAATTTATATTGACTTAGGTCAATCTAAAATGTATTATATATATATATATATATATATATATATATATATATATATATATATATATATATATATTCTCTTTACATTATTTTTACTTGGACAATATTAATATCCTTTAAAGATTGGGAAAAGAGACAATTTTTGTGGAATTCCCAACCCATTTCTCTCGGAATCTGAATGACTACTGCAATCCTCCTTATTCTACTTGTTACTACTACTACAACTACAACTACAACTACAACTACAACTATTCAGCTAACGCTCTTTTTCTCTCCTCTCCCATCTTCACGTTCTTTATTTCTCTCTCTATAGCTCTTAAATACGTACACTCTCCTTGTAGCTCTTAAATACGTACACTCTCTCTATATCTATATATGTAAATGTGTAATGTATTTCACTGTAACAGCCATTGAAGAAAAATTAAGAAATTGAATGAAGCAGGCAGGGAGATGATTAAGCAGAAAATGTTCAAATTGCATAGACACAAATCCTCCTCATCTGATCATAAATCTGATGATGATGAGAGAATCGACTTCAAATTTTCCAACATTGAGGCTTTTCAGGTTTTTCTCTCCATTTCACATTTCATTGATTTTTTTCTACATTTTCTGAATTTTTTTCAGTTTTATTTCCTTGTTAAATGAGTTGCAATTTTAATTTTAAGTTTTATTTTATTGTGATATACAGATTTTATATACATTATGTAGTAATAATATCTGTACCGTTTTGAGACAATATGGATTAATTTGATTGTCTGATTATCAAGGCTGGATAGTCTATTACTAATTTATTATATTCGTTTTTAAATTACGCACCGCATTTTGTAATGGGGTCTTTTTGTTTTTTATTTTTTTAAAAAATTTTACTTTTTGGTGTTTGTTTGTTTAACTATTTAATAATTTTATACTCTTAGAAGCACCAAATGCTATGGTGTATGAAATGAAACGGATTTTTCAATAAGGAAGAGTTATGTTATTAGCGACTTATTACTCAGAATTGTTATTGTGATGCAGTTAAAATATAAATGATATTAAATCGTAGTAATTACTGGGAGTTGGATCACGGTATTGGTATTGGTTTGTGTTCAGTTTTAACAGATGGAGCTGAGCAACTAATGAATTTAAGAATAGTTAGTAAGAAAATATTTACTGGCTAATAACAAGAGGTTTGATAAGCAAATACCAACCCACAAGAAAGAAATAGTTAGACAAAATTTATTAAAAGCAATAACTGTTAGGTTCATTTGGGTTGAATACTTGCTAAGGGATTGAATTTTTCTTTAGCTTCTAGTTGGATCTTTGATAGATAAGTCATATGCATCCACTCCAGTACCACTTAACGGTAGTTGTCATAATTAGTACTCATACGGACAATTAGCCTTCTAATCATTTAGGAGAGTTTTGTAAAGCTCATAATAATTTGTTAATTACATGTAGCAGCAACCAATAATATCAATTAGGTGAAACATTGAAAATCTTGACTTATGGTGAAACTTGTTCAAATGTATTGTAAATTTCTTGGGTTTGTAGGAGTAAGGAGTTTGAAGATTGTGGTTTATACAAATAAGATATTGCAATTGAACTTGGAGATGCCAAGTCCCCTTCCCCTCAGTGCACCTTCATATGCTCCGCCTATGATGTTACATCTTCAAATTCATGGATGATCTTGTAATTGGTAACAGCGAAGTTGGTCTTGTTTCTTTTGGGTAAGCATAGGCCTTTAGAATATCTAACTCTAATTGTTAATTTGATCATTGATCATGGTATTTGTCTAGGAAGAAATTTGAAACGGCTTGCACCCTTGCTGATATTGAAGATTCTACCAATGTCTTGCAATCTATATGGGAATATTAGACCGATAATCTTTTCTAGTAAAAATGGTCACATTATTGGACTAGGCAGCTGCCTTTTACATCAAAGTCAGCCTTAAAAGAAGTTATCTTGCATTTGATCGGCATAGTTTGAGAGAGAAGGGGAGGGCAACGAAAGTGAACATCAAATAATTGAGAATCAGAAAACTTTAACTAGGAAGAATATCCATACGGATAGCACAAAACAGCTACATCAGTGGAGATCCCTCAAGCCATTTGTCAAAGTTAAACTGAGGGTCTTGATCCTCCTTAGCAACTTGCTGAATAGTTTTACTGCTGGAACCACTTGCTAAGATTAGTAGCCCACATCTATATTACACAGACTCCCTTATCTGAATAGATAAGGTTTGTGAGTTAACCAATAGGATCTTCTGATCACCAAGTTGAAGAACATTGGGAAATGGCTAAAAAATTGCATACGTTTTTGTTTAATATTCTTCATCTCTCTTATCTTTTAAGATATTAATGATAGGGTTATTTTTCTTGCATCTCTTTGGACTTCTGCTATGGAGGCTTTTAGAAGCATCTTGGTGACTAATTTGCTGGCCGCACTTTTTTAAAGTGCTCTTTTATTTTTGTTTTTATTTTTCTAGTCTGCTGAGGGTGAACTTCTTGTTCCCCCATTTATTGTATCTTTTTTTTTTCTATTAATAAAATTTCTTTTTTATTAAATAAAAAAATCTTCATCTCTCTCGAACGATTACTAATGGTTGTCTTATGCCCATCATGGGATCTGAATTCTGAAGCAACCACACGACTTAAACATAATATGAGGGCATTGTGCAGAACTAATTATATGAATATAAGAATCTTTTGTTAAGTATATGTATGCATGGCCATTATTTGTATGGTAGGATATTTGAATATCGGAATCTTTTTGCTCAACTAGAACCATGAATAGAAAAACAAACTAGTACTTATATAAATTAAAATAATTTCAGCTTCTATGATTATTAACTATTAAAGAATTGGGTGTAAATAATTGAAGGAATTTATAGATAGATTTCTAGTTATAGACTGGCTTAAGCTGCTTAATTATTTTTTTCCTTTGCCCCAGAATTGTTGCCAAGTAGTTAATACTTACTTTTTTTTAAAGGCTTTCTTATTTCTCTGAGTACTTTTGGTTTTGCGTTTTGTTCACTTCAAATTTTCACTTTCAGGTACCTAAAGGATGGGATAAGCTTTCTTTGTCTCTTATCTCTGCAAAAACAGGGAAAACTATAAGCAAATCAGGGAAAGCATTGGTGCGGAATGGAAACTGTCGTTGGACTGAGACTTTGTTAGAGTCAATTTGGATTTCACGAGATGATGCTTCAAAAGATCTTGAGCAATGTCTCTTCAAACTTCTTGTTACCATGGTCTGATACCTATTTATATTAATTAGATGTCTTGTTATCCCTTTTAGCCTGGCAATTTAACCTGTCTACAAACAATTATTTCTCTCTCTCTCTACTTGCCCTCTAATGGCATGCTTATGGTAGGGATCAGCTAGATCCAGTATCCTTGGAGAGGCTACAATCAATCTGGCTGGTCACATGAGTTCAAAAGTTTCTGCCCATGTTTCATTACCTTTGCAGAAATGCAACCATGGGACGATTGTACAAGTGAGTCATCTTCAATGCCTCCAGAATTTGTTATTAATTGCTATTGTGGATCACATTATTAGTGTATCTTGGTGATACAAATTATATTCTGTTAAGAATGTAAAATTGTGAACTGAATGGACAGTGGGCAAGCTCATATTCGCCGAGCTCCATTTTATATACACTTTCAACAAACGTATTCCTAGCTTGTTTCTCCTGATAAACCAGTATGTAATAGCCTCTGGTATTGTTCTTAATTTTTTACAATCAGTTATGAGGAATTGAATCTTATTCATTCCAGATAATTTCAATTGAACTTTGATCGACTTCTTCATCTGAATTAAAACCCTCTGTTTATTATTGTAACTTTCTGTTGCAATGATATAATGATGGGGTATGTATTCATGCGAGTGTAGGAGCATTTGATAGCTAGTCAAAGGTGACATGTTTCTAAAGTTTTTCCCTCTTTAAGGGTGAGATGTCACATTCTCTTTTCCCATTCTCTCTTTATTTATGAATTTATAGTATTCAGGAGTATTGCTGTGCGACCCAAGATTATAAGACTTCTTTTGTAACCATGCATGTGCTTTGTATAATTAGAATAAACCCATATGACCATCTCCTTATAGCTAGTTCTTGTGGCCACTAAATTACACCCTCGTCATGTTCCCCGTGTGTGATAAGTTGGCTAAAATATGGGTAGTATCTGCTTATGCAAATGCTCATAGCTAGGATGAAACTCAGTGCATGCACCGAAATTCCGTTATGGTCCAATTCCTACAATCGACAAACATATGATTCTCAAATAAATCCATTTTCAATGACATTTTTTGATTTGTAAAACTCTTTGTTAGGGACTTTTGCATTTTGCTCTTGATCTTTTTGATGTAGGTTAACATGGAAAAACTAGCATGCTACAACTCACTGATATTCTTGTCCACCAGTCCACCTACAAAAGGAGTACTTTCTTGCTTAAAATTTCTAGGTCAATTCCAGGTCAGGTGCACAAACCTTGTTGTTGGAAATGCAACTTTTCACTTCTATTACTCATCAAATCAATTTAACTTTAGCTTAAGCTCAGTCCAGGTTTGGTAACTAATTGTTCACATCATATGACAAGGATAGAGCTAACATTTTCTTATTATTTCCATATAGGTTGGTATACATCAGACGTGCAAATTTTTATGAGATTTGTTTCTTTACTGCAATGAGTCGGTCTTTGACTTGGTTTCTCCTAAAATCTCTCTCCCTCTCCAAGAAAGAAAAGCATTGCAAATTCAAATCAAACTTATTCCACTGAAGTTCTAATTCCCCACTGACTATATAATGGATATAGTTACTAAGAGTTATTGGACAATACTACATAGTAATAATATATTTTACAAATGCCACAATCATTTGTAAATATAGGATAGTTTGTTTGTTGTAACGAATTTGTTAACTTCAAGTTGAACTTCAATAACTCAAGGGTTCATCTATTTACTTGAGATGATATTACTAAGGCTACACCTAAATTTTTCATTATCACTATTCACACTGTTGCCCCATGTGATCCTACCGTTTTTTAGTTAGCTGTCTATTTGCTTGATGATATTTTGTTTGTTTGAGTACTTCTCATATGTGAACCTTCACCTGCTATACAAATCTCTCTTTAGGTTGAAGTTCAGTGCGTAGCACCAAGAACAAAACTGAGGTTTGTCCATCAACATGATATTTAGCATTATCTTTTATTTCAATTTTCTTTTATCTAGGAACTGAGGTTTGTACATTTCCTGCATGTTTTCAGGAATGAAGCCATGAATTCATTTACTGATGTAAACACAGATAATGATGACATAGATAACAGATCAGATGTGTCCAATCATACATTCTCCAAGAGTTTCGGGTCTTCCTCTAGTAACCTAACTCATCCAGGAGAACATGGTAGCAGGGTATTTCAATCTAACTCTCTCATTATGAGGTTTATTTTCATCCTGTCGCATCTAACTAGACTTATTTCTGCTTTCGACTATGTGCTAAGGCATAATCTTTCTTTCCTATCTTTTTACTCTTTTTTACCTGAATGGTCCTGGTTATTTCAGGCTAATTTGTTTAGGAAGTATAACATGTCTTTCTCTTTTTTATGTTTCTGTTTCAAATGCAAGGGACACCTGACTTTGTTTCAGGCCTGTCTGGGACTCTGAAAGTTGGAAATCTAGTAATAAGATGATGAATCTACTATATCTTTAGCATGCTCTCAATGGTAGATCCATGAAGTGTACTTATTTTCCCCTTTCTGGCAGGGGGCAAAATTAGGTCTCCCACCCTTACTGTTTTTGTCCCTATTCTATATAATTTTTCTTTAGGTTTCACTTTTTTGTTGAAGACAATTGTATTGCTTTATGTCATTAATAGTAGCAGTATATATATTTTAATAGTTATAATTTTTTCTTTATTATGAATGATTAATCTAATTTTTTTATTACTATCATGTGAAGAAAATAGAATCATTAAATTAGGCTGTTTAATATGCCAAAATTTCGACGCACTAAAGTTTCTAAGTGGGAGACATGTCCACCTCGCTCACCTGTGGGCACAGACATTCCAGATAATTGGGTTCTATCAAAGAAACAATATTTGATGTATTTATAGTATACAAATTCTTTATCTTTGTCAAGCCCTACACTTTATAGAGACTGTCCGATATGTGAACAAAGATGTTGGTATGCGTTCTCTCTCTCTCTCTCCCACTCCCATCCCTCTCTCTCTCTGTGTGTATGTATATATGCACAAGACATATTGGCGTGAGTATGAACTTGTGGAAATATCAAATTTCTCTGGTGGAAATAACAATTCCATAAAAAAAAATCAACCATCGACACTGAGCACTATTATGCTCCTCACCATTATGGTGAAGATGGAGAGATACAAGTTTATTTTGAGGGGCATACAACTCCTTTCTTTTTTAAAATTGTGTCCATTGAATTTGAGAATGGATGTTCGAAGATAGGTTGGTCACTTAACACTTTATAGCCAATTTTGCCTATGGATCATTGGCATATATAGTGGGAATTGCTATTTTCTCAAGCCATTTTTATTGTTTCACAAGCTTCTCTCTCTCTCTCTTGCATGAGTGCGGGACCCACTTATTGTTCATGTGAGATAGAACTTGTGGAACTATTCAAAGATCTTGTGAAAATGATATTCCTTTTTTCGTAGTATGTGTATGTATATTTATGAACAATTAATAGAAATTATCAAAAAGTTTCTATTGTATACAATAAGACATAAGTTTCACCATGTTACTGGCAAAAGAAAGACACTAGACTTTTAGCCAAGGGCTGAATATTGGAGGTATAGATTCATTAATCCCGACAGTTGGCGCAGTGGTTCAAATGAGATCCCGAACGAGCCGTAGACTCGGACGTCTTGGGTTCGAATACCACCAGCTCCAATTTGTCAAGCCAATAAAATGGTCATAGGGCCACGGGGACGCGGGCTCAAGCCCGTATGAAAATCCTAACTCGGGGTGGGAAGATTAGTCGGATTGCGAACCGGATACTTCGCATTATCAAAAAATAAAAAAGGTATAGATTCATCATAATTGAGGTTTTTGTGCCTAAAATCTATACAAATTGAACACTGTTCTGTATCATGACCTTGCTGTGCCTTTATCGAAATAGCATGGGTAACAATTGACTTATGATTCATAGACTACAAATTTTCATTCCAAGGTGCAGATTATTAGGCTCAAGTATCATACACAACTTTTTCATATAACTACCACTAACATAAACTTCAATGTGACCTTGTGATGCCAATGTCCTAGTTTTTATTAGAAAGTTAGGTTTTATGCTTCACAGATATATTGTACGCTTGAATCTTTGCTTTACTTTTTGGTAGAAGTTTCTTGGTGCACTTGGTAATATCTGAATATCTACTTAACGGGCACATTAGGAGAACTTAGTGATATTTAGTTCTATAGAAATCGTGATGACAAGGTTACTGTTATAAATTATGAGAATTTGGGGTCAAGAAGTTATAAATATAAGAACTTTTATGCTGGGTTCATCTTGTATTAAGAAAAAAAATTGACAACTTAATCATGGAGTTAACATTTTATTATTATTATTATTCTGAATAATCAGAAAAAATATCTTCCAGGAAATTTGGGGCAACTACGCCCCCCCGAGCCTCTCAGTTGGCATATCTAGATTATAATAAATCCGCTGTCAAACCTTTCTAGATCTTTTTAAGATATAGACTTCAGAAGGAAAATGTTTCAGTTAATATGTGAGAAATGGCATTTGGAACACAGACCATGACTTGTGTTCCCATGGGGGCCAATCACAACTTGCTTGTTTCTATTGTGGCAATGTTAATAGAGAACTTTCTTATGTAATCCCCTGCCCAAGGAAATTTACTTTTCCATTTTTTAACCATGGTCGGCAATTAGCACATTTGTACAGTTTAGTAAGCTACATTATAGGAGCAACTATACAGTGTATTATATAACTCTTGCTTTACACTTCACAGCTTTTTGATATTGAAGTTATATGTTAAGGTGGTGTCTGGTATTGTTTCCGCATATGCTCTTCCAACACACTTTGAATAACTATACTCCTTTGTTTTTGGGCTTCCCTCATGTAGCTAACACTTGTTTTCTTGTTGCAATAGGAGACAAGTTTCTCTGCATTGGGTTCACATCCTAGCTTTGACTCTGAGGATTCCTTAGGCAGAGAAAGTTTTTCCCCACAAAGTAACTTAAGTGGTGTTGTGAACAATGTGATCTGGAGACAAGATTCAACTGGCTCCCAAAATAGTGCATCTTATGGATCTTATCATGTCTTCGAATCTCCTGCATCAAATCTTTCTCCTTATAATTCAGGAATTTCAGGTTCAGGAAAGAATTTTTATAGTCAGAAAGAAGACTTAGGACGCTTGCCACATAGTATTGCAACATCACCTCTACAGAATGCTGATTCCTCGCAAACCTTTCTCAATACTGAAGAACTTAAGGCAGAAGCTATGATGTGGGAAAGAAATGCTCGGAAATTAATGCTAGATCGTGATTCTTTGAGGAAAGAAGTCAATGACCAAGGCAAACACCTGGCAAACCTGGATATGGAGCTTTCTGCATCACAAACAGAATGTGATGGTTTGAAACAAGAAATCGAACACCTGAAAGAGATTTCAATGGAAAAAAACGAAGACATTGAAAATATGAGGCTTCAAGCCTTAGACAAGGATAATATTCAAAAGGAATTGGAAGATGAGATAAGGTTTCAGAGAGAATCATATGGTAATTTGGCTCTGCAGTTAAAGAAAACTCAGGAATCAAACCTTGAGCTAGTTTCTGTTCTTCAGGAAATGGAGGAGACCACTGAGAAACAGAAAATGGAAATTGAGAACCTTTTGACGCTAAATTCAAAATATGAAGGCACAGGAATTAAGTGTAATGGACATGAGGATGATGAAGGAGAAGATATTATTGATCAAGTTTCAATGGGAAAAATGAAAAAGGCCTATTGTGATTCAGACTTGAAAGGTAGTAAAAGGGAATCAAGCGTAGAGCTCCAGCTGCAAGAGTTACAGAATTTACAGAAGAATTCGGAATGTCCCTCCGTCTATTTGGAAGCAGAGTTGTCCAAAGTTCAGATTGGTCAAGAGTCAAAGATAACAGATTTTGAGACGAGAGGCAATCTTTATCTAATTAAAGAAATTGAATATTTGAAGGAAAAGGTTCTGGAGCTGGAGAGAGACTGCAGTGAACTTACAGGTGAAAACCTGGAACTTCTACTTAAGATGAAAGATTTTGGAAAGGATGTTTCAAGTAGTGGTGTTTCTTTAAAGTTTTCATCACATGGGAGCCAAGCAGATGATTTTCGCAGTGCATTTGGATCTGTGGAAAGCAAACTTGAATCACAAATATGGAAGCTCAAAGAGGAGATGAAGAAGAAAGAAATCATTCTTCAAAGAGTTGGCGATGACAATTTACAGATTCGGTGTAATGATCTTGAAAGTAAGTGTAACCACCTGGAGCTCCAGTTGCAAGCTTTTAAGGATAAAGCTTGTTATCTTGATGATGAACTCCAAAAATACCATACCATAGCAGAAAAGCAGGAGAATGTCCTTTGGTCTTCTAGTCAAGGACTAGAGAATTTGAATAAAGAATTGGAATCCAGGGTTGAAGATCTGGGGAAGGAACTTCTGGCAAAAACATCCGAGATAGATGAGCTTAAGGCAGACTGTTTGCTGAAGGAAGAAGAGATGGAGGCTCTAAGGTTGATACAAAGGGACTTGAAAACTCAAATTTATGATCTTCAAAAGTTAAATAGCCAGATGGAGGGAAGTATGGAAGGTATGCAAAGAGAAGGTAGTATTACCTTTGAACGTTTGAATATGTTGAGGAATGATATGGTGATGCTCAGAAGTATTACAGAATCCCATATTTCAGCCAACAAGCTTCTTGAAAGGAAATCGCTGGAGCTAGAAAGCTGCATACATGAATTAGAACTCAACATGTCCAAATTGGAAGAAGAAAATGTACAATTATCAGAACTCATATCTGGCTTAGAAGCTCAACTAAGATATATGACTGATGCAAGGGAGTCTAGCCTTTTGGAAACTCAACATTCAGAAACTCATATTATGAATTTTCAGGGTGAAATCAGCAGATTAGTAAACGAAGCGGAGGCACAAAAAGTTGATATGAGAAACAAGTTGCAAGACATGGAAAGGCTGTGGTTAGAAGCACAAGAAGAAAGTGAGCTTCTGAAAAAATCAAATCCATCATTACAGGCTACAGCAGAAAGTCTTATCAAAGAATGTAGTTCCCTTCAAATATCAAATGCAGAGCTAAGGCAACAGAGATTAGAATTGCAGAAGCACTGCAGCTTGTTGGAAGCAGAACTAAGGAAATCACAACATAGGTTCTTTGGGTGTTCAAAGAAGATTGAAGCTTTAGAAGCAAAGTTTTCCTCAATTCTGACTGATGTTGCCTTAAAAGAGAAAACTCTAGCTTTAGAACTTGATACTATCCGTGTTCTGGACAACGAGCATAAAGAGAAACTTGATCTGGGAGAGAGCTTGTTGAATAAGATGTACTTGGAGAAGGCAACTGAAGTTGAGAACCTTCAACAAGAGGTGGCACACCTCAGTAGTCAGATATCTGCATCTCATGATGAAAGGGAGAGAAGGGTTTCAGAAGCTGTCTTTGAAATGCGTAATTTACATGCAGGCAATGTGAAGCTAGAAGCAGCTCTTCAAGAAAGCAGCAGAAAATTAGAATTGTCCGAGAAGAAGCTTGATACAGTCCAGATGGAATGTGATTCAAAGGTTCTACATCTAATGGGGGAACTTGCTCTTTCCAGACAAAACCATGACGTTCTTGTAGCTAACCATGAAAAGCTACAGGAGTTGTTGCAAAATGTCAGATGTAATGAAGAAAAACTCAAAGGCGCTGTTGATGAGCTTGAATTGGAACTGAAGAAAACTGATTTTGAAAAACAACAATTAGTGGAAGAAACTTCCAGCCTTAAAATTCAACTGCAGAACATCTCACCTTTGCAAGATGAAGTTCTAAGTCTTAAGAGCTCACTCAATGAAATGAAATTTGAGAATCAGAGGCTGGAAGCTTCATTGCAGTTGGTATCAGGGGACTATAAAGAATTGAAGGCTGAGAAAATTCTATTAGTTGAGAAAATCTCTAGCATGAAAAAGACAGTGTCTGAATTAGAGGATTGCAGACGCATTAATGTTGCTCTAGAAGAAAAGATTCTGCTGCTGGAGGGAGATCTTACTGCTAGAGAAGCATTCTGCGCACAGGATACTGAGCTCAAAAATGAGCTTGAACAAATCAAAAGGACAAATAGCCGATTACAGTGGAGAACAAAATGTCTTGAAGAGGAGAAAGAAGAATGCATTGAGAAAGTTCAAGCCCTTGAAGAGGAACTGAAGCAAAAGAATGGAATAAACTCCATAAATAATCATTTGTCCAGATTAAATGATACAAATACTGCTCATGAAGAATTAATGCCTTCAGAGGTCTGCCTAATACTTTCTTGTTTCTTATCATTTGATTTTAGTATAACTAAATAGTAATTGGTTTGTAACATTAGTTTCTTAAGTTGCAGGCGGAAGAGAATAAAACTAATCACCTGAGAAAGGATCAAAGTATGCCATCTATGACTGATAAGTTACAACAGTTTTCGAAAGGTGAAGACAGTGAAGGTGTAGCCCACCACATAGAGGTTGTTTTTAAAACTCATTCAGTGCATCATCTTTTTGCACTTAATGAATATTTTTAGAAGATAATTGTTCTTTTTGAAATAGCATTCTCTCTTATAAGAATCCTTCTGAATTTAACCATTGCATAACTTGCTGTTCCTTTTCCTTTCAGGTTAACAATAAACAATCTAGTCATAATACTAATACGGAAATGGATATTATTTCAAGGATCCAATTTCTTGAAAATGAACTTGCGGAGGTCTTGGAGGCGAATGATATGTATAAAGCTCAGCTAAAGAGGTGAGTAAAAAAGGAATATGTTCTTGTTCTATAAATTTCTTTGTTTGAATCGGAGTCAGTCTCATGTCCTAAAGATAATTTTTCCAAGTAATAAATTCTGAAACCTCAACAGGAAGTTTTTTGGCAAAACTAATGATTTAGCCACTGAAGTTGACACGTTTTATTGAATACAAGATTGAACTTTTAATTTTTCAAATTAACTCATTGAACTAATTTTTATTTTCTAATTAGGTTATTCCGTTAAAAAAAGTTAACAGATGTTAATTTTTTATCTACGTGGCGCTGACGTGGACGTAAAAAAAAAGGAAAAAAAAAAAAAAATGACATAGAAAATAAAAAATAATATAAAAAAATAAAAAATATTACTTATATGGCAAAAAAAACTTAAAAATAAAAAAAAATCAAAATTTTATTCTTTTATTCTTCATCAAAACAGATCTAATTAGTCTGGTTGCTCTAAAATATCAAAATCAAAATTTTCATCAAAACAGATAATTATAAACCAACAAATAAAAACAGCAACCAATTTTCATCTTTCCCAAATGAAAACAGCAACCAATTTTCATCTTCCCCAAATCTTTCCTTTTATCAAAATCTTCATCTTTTCCAAATTTTCATCAAATTACACAGCAACCAATTCTTTAAAATTATAAACCAACAAATAAAAACAATTCGAATTAATACAATGATGAACATACTGGGCTCTGGAAACACACCCAACAAAATTCAAAAAGCAAATAACATGATGAAATAGTCTGGTTTTGCCGGGAGTTCTAAAAAAACAGTGAAGGAACTGCCCGTTTCGGGTAGCACAAACATCAAAGTTCTAATTTCTTCGCCGAATTGAAGAAATTCCACACCGACTTCTTTTGTTTTTTGGCTGCAACTCGCGGATCAAACGTCGCCTAATTTAAGAGATTTCACTCCGACCGAAAACATGATGAACATACAACCCAGATCTAAATACACAAAACAGATCTGAAAGTAGAAGAGAAACCCATAAACATAAAGTCCGACCGAAAACATGATGAATATTTTAAGGCGAAATTTGGGGAAGATGAAAAAAATGAAGAAAACTCTAAAATTTGGGGAAGATGAATAAAATGAAGAAAATACTAAATTTTTTCTTTTGTTTTGACTAACAGTCATCAGAAGCTGACTAGCAGTCATATTAGAATTGTAGTAGTATAATTACCAGACCCAAAAGAAGATAAAGCCATTGCCGAAGCTTTTGAGGAAGGAGGGAATATAAAAAAAAGAGAGAAAAAGGTAGAAAGAAGAGAGAGAAGGAAATAAAAATTTTTCATTTTGCTTTGATAAAGATCTATTTTGCAAAAAGTTATTTTAATATTTTTGTTTTATTTTGTTTTTATTTTCAATTTTTTTTGCCACAAGCAATATTTTTTATTTTTTTTATGTTGATTTTTATTTTCCACATCATTTTCTTCTTTTTTTTTACATTCACGTCAGCGCCACGTAGATAAAAAATTAACGTCTGTTAATTTTTTTTAACGGAATGACCCAATTTGAAAATAAAAATTAGTTCAGTGAGTTAATTTGAAAAATTAAAAGTTCAATCGGGTATTCAATAAAACGTGCCAACTTCGGTGGCTAAATCATTAGTTTTGCGGAAGTTTTTTTCAGTTCTTCATCCTTTGCTTGCAGTTTCATGCTTTCTCAACTGAAAGAATAAACTTTCTTGTTTGGAGTTGTATTGGATTATTCGATAGTCTGAATTGAACTTCAATAAATAAACTACAGCTGGCCGTTAGTGACTCCTGTTAAAATCTTACCACTTTTATGATTTGTAGTATGTACTTTTAGCATCTCTTTAGATTGACAATCAGGCCAGCAAAACACATAACTTTGGTCCAGCATACCAATATAATCCATTTAGCGTATAGATGAAGTTGAGTGTGGTCTTAAAATGAAAACGAATTCATCAACTGTTTCACCCAAACATATTATTATTTCTGCTTCAATGTATTTTTGTACGAGCTGCTCAATTATTCGTTCCCTGAAAATTGATCCTTTGCGTGTCCTTCCAAAATGAAAATTGATGTTATATGCTATGCCCATCTTGTTTATGCTCAAGTACATGCAGTGTCAACAAGGTCTATGATTTTAACTGTAAAGATCAAAATCTATTCTAACTCTAGAACTTAACTACAAGTACTTCATAGTTCTTACTTGACTTGTTATGATGGTATGTTTGCAGTATGCTGTCTGAGGGTCCACTTGGTCATTCAAATGGTACCAAGAAACTTAAACCTGAAGTTAAAGCAACCAGCAAAAGAGAGAATGAACACAAAGTGCATTTACTCGAAACCGAGTTGATAGAAATTCGTGAGCGCTACCTTCACATGAGTCTCAAATATGCAGAGGTCGAAGCTCAGCGTGAACAACTTGTAATGAAGCTGAAGGCAGCAACTGAACGGAGGACCTGGTTTTAATGGATTTGTATATAGATCTGTTACTTCTGTTGGTCCTCAGTACCCGCACCCCCACCCCACCCCACCCCACCCTACCCAAATATAAACACCACATTTCACCATTGATACGATTACAATTTTGAGTAGAATATGCAAAATGTATATTGTTGTTGGGTTTATGCATGACATCGAGTGCCATTTTTTTATTAGTTAGTTTTATAAAAAATAAAAATAAATTAATCAGATCATTAAATCGTGGGCATCTTTTCTCCTTCAGTCATTCTTACATATGTCATGTATTGATGTTGAGCACAAATTAACAATCCATAAACAACTATTGATATATATATATGAAATTACTCTATTGTTTAAATAGCCCACTTGGTTGTCACCTTGATTGATTTGAATGAAACCATTTAGTATATTTTTGTGTAGTATTTTAATATTTAAAACACTAACCAGTACGAACTCCTTACAAAGAGTATTGCTATTGCTACACATAAAATATTCCTATAAAAAATAACTTACAAAATGATATGTTAGAAAATAATGCATAAAACAATGAATCACGGCATGCCATGAAAATTTAAAAGTGACCAACTAGAATAAAATGATGTAATTTGTTACTATTTCAAGTTGAGGAGTTTACATATCACACTAGTATACAAATCTAATGAAACCATACATAAATAAATGGGTTGTAAACTTGTACTATTATTTTTAAGGATCTAGACATCTAAAACACTATCAATGTTAGTAAATGAAAACTGTTGATCGTATTCTAGTCATCCAAATACTAATAAAATTTCCCCATTCGATTCAACAACTATGTACTTAAAGTCATATTCAAAAACTTTAAATAGACATGTATCATTTGATTGTCGAAAACCTTCCATTTCTTAAAAGCAATATTATATGCTACAACAATCCCAATTTGTGCATACTAGATAGAAAATTCCACTTGGTGAAAGGATACGACGATCATTTACTGTCTCTGTCGATGGTAACTGGAGTTCCCTACCTACTACCAATACCAAAAATACGAAAAAAAGAAGTAACCTTCCCGAAATTTTATTTACGCATGAATAAATAATCAAAAAACACCATTTGTAATTCCAATTATACAATGCACCAGCGTTCCACGTATAACTGGAAAAACGTGTGGATTAAAACACTTTACATAGATGAAACTTAGGAGCTTCAGACCTATCGGAACATAGAATACTTCCCCTGAATCTCTCACTCGGTTTCAAATAATTATCTTTTCTTAATTGTCACCCTATCTTTTCACAGTATGGAGTAAGCTCGGATCACCTCAACGATTGGTGCCCGGCACAAAGGACATTTCCCTCCACCTCGCACCAACTCATTTGCACATTTTGAACAAGTACACATGTGACCGCATCTGAAGAAAATAATGACAGAAAGAGGGCGAGAGAGCATCAACAACATAGTATAAGTATAAAATAAACACATCAAATAATAAAAGATCTTCAAATTTATATCATACATTTTTAAATTACAATTACCAATTATAATGACTTGTGTGTGAATTAAGTTCATGCCATTTCTATTTCCTGTTTCCAAGTGAATCATTTTTGATTTTGTTTTATTAGATTAAAAAAGAAAGTATTTTTGATTTCTTGTTTGGAAGTTTGTGTATGCATATGGTAAAATATAAATGAATGTGCCCTCAACGACACCTTCATACAATCTAATTGAATACCCATGCCACAGCCACATCATATAAATACACATATACTTGATATATATATATATATATATATATATATATATATATATATATATATATAACTATTACATATAGTTGTGCATACATAAATAATTGGATAACCAGTCATACCTGTACAGCAGAGAGTCAATTTGGTTATCACAACAAACACAACATGTTCCTTTCCTCACATGACCCCATTTAGAACCATCCTCGGAAGTCTCAACCACTCCTGCAAGATATGTAATTATATTATTCCTTTATCATGATTACTCTAAGTCAATTTCTAAAACTAAACTGGATAGCCCAAGTTATCATAACTTATAACTATGGTTTGAAAGTAAATGAAACAGAAGGTAAAATATCTGAAATCTTCAAGGAGAGGCATGAGCTTTATCTTTCTATCCTATTAAATAATATTATGTTCCTTACAACAATATAACAAGGATACTTGTATTTAATTACTAATTAGACCTTGTCCACCAGTTGACCGATTCAGAGCAGCAGAGACTTCCTGTCTGACCGAGCGTTGCAGCTCCAGTTGCATGTCCATGCAAGCCTCCAACATCCTCTGCATGTGGCTCATACCTTGCTGAAGCCTTGTCATGTCTGCTCTTAAATCATTGATCATCTCCCACTCCTACCAAATGACCATCAACCCATTGAGTTACTTTCAAAATGAAGAAACAAATATGTATTGGCCGACGCATAAGTTGTTATAGAGTCCAACATCATGAGACATGGAGGTTTGAGTATTGCTCTCTCACCAAGCGCGGCGATAAGAACTTAATTGGTCTGTAAAAGGTGCTCAGAATAATTAATCTGATAAATTCCATGTATGGCTCAAGCCCCTATGGCACTTGCATGTCTGAAATGCTCTAAACTCCCATTTTAAACTGACAGATTTGAATGGCTTGATAACACAAAGACAGTTATTTTTGAGTGAACATTAAAGTAGAATATAGTGCTCAAATATTAACAGGATTATCATGTTCCATATCCCGGTAAAAAAATTTCGAGAATGGTTTAAAAGAAAAATGATAATTCATACCATGCTAATTGTCCACTAAATTCTCTACCATGAATGGAGGTAAAGGTCCTCTATGGTGACTTATTAAGAAACAAAATAAAAAAAGAACTGCACCCAGAAATAATATGTTAAACAAAGCAGAGGTGCTCATTTTCCGTAGTACACTAATACAACCTTTTCAAACCAAAAAATATCAGGAGGGTAATGTTATGCCTGACACGAATGAAGAGAAAATGTCCTCAGGAAGTAGGAAGGAAACCACTACCACTTTGTAAGTTTATACTTTTGAGAGTGCTATAGGAAGATCACTTACAAGTTCTGAGCGATGCATGGTATGACGAGACCAGCTAGAATGATGCAAATCCTGATGCCAAATAGGCTGTGGTGGGGGCACTGGAGGAGATGGTAGTACCAGCGAAGGTCTACCAATAGCATCATGATGATCATCGTTCTGTTCATCCCTCTGCTGATCCTGATCCCGCTCTGGTGAAGCAGTAGTAGGTAAGTTTCTATGCAGATCCCAGTCGATGGGAGTACGACCCTGCCTTTCCACATATGACTGAATTAATTGGTCCAGACTCTCACGAAAACCACTACGCAGAAGATTAGAAACACTTCGCCTACAGACAGCAGAAAATCTCATTTAATAAAATTTCAAAGCAAAAGACCTCAAACACATACACCTATGACAACAGAGATGGTATATCCTTTTAGAAAAGTCTAAGACCTGCTTAAAAGTTCCCTGAGTTCCATACTGTAGACATTGTCATCATCAGGAGGATGAAATCTGTTAATTCTTCTAACTGGAACAGAACGCCGTATTCTTGGGGGATCAGATGGTGGTCCTTCAGACCAATTTTCGGTAGCTCCTTGAGAGGCATCCGCATGCCAAACCTCACGGGTTCCCTCATGGCCAGCTTCTCCATCATTTCCTGATGTTTCCTGGGGCCAATTGGTAACTGGATTTTCCTGCCAACTCCCATCCATATCTACAGCAGTACCCACTCTCCGTTCATTGAACTCATTGAAAGTTGGCTGTTGCCAGTTTTCTCTATCATCTTCAATTACTTGCTCCTGCCAGTCACCTCCTTGACTAGCAACAACTTGTAAATTTATACTTTGGACGGCTATGTTGCCATCCAAATTTCTATTAGATGACTGATGAATATCACTTTCCTGAATCCTAAGTTGTGGTTGCTCGTTGTTTTCATGTTGAACCTCCTCTGAAGGGTTTGTGTGAGTCTGATCACTTCTATAATCAGTGTTGTTATTGTTAGTTGAGGTTTCAGAATGGCTGCTTACTTGACCACGAACAATATTTTCTAATCTGGAACGGAATCCGTTCCTGGTTGAGATAAGAGATCACCATGTTATTGGGCAACACTTTTCAAAATCTTACACAAAATGAAAGGAAAACTAACAAGCCAAAGGAATATAGACATCTTCGGAAAAAGTATATCAAAAATCTTCTGAGTAATTAAGGTTGCATCAACCAACAACCATCAAAAGGAAGTTCGTTCTCAAGAACACAAATCAGTTATAGAAACAACATAACTATATTTCAGGTTGGAAAATCAGATCTAGGCAAAGTAAAACAGATCTGTCATATATTCCAAACACCCAGCTGAAGTAAAATCAAAGGATTAGTGGATCAGACGAAGGGACATTACCAAATAATTAACAAAAGCCAAGAGTTAAAACAGTTGGGCATGTCCGACACTGATACTTTGGCATGTAGCTGAGTCTTAAGGCCGATATCATGACCTAATCTAGATATCGCACATTGTAATGGTTTTGTTAGCTGGTAACACAGCCTCACCACACCTTGAGAATATTACCTATTATGAATATATGTGGTAGAGACAAGTAGAAGCATTCAAAAGGCATGACTAGGTCTAGGATGCTTTGAAGTTTCAAGCCTCCATTTTGAAACACGTTAGATGATGGGGTGTCAAATTAGAACTTTCTTAATCTTATTTTAGGTTTTTGGAGCCTTTCCAATGTATATTTTAAAAATGTAATAAGTTCTCTAATTGTTTTAAAGTCTAGTAAGTGATACATGGATATGCTGCACATGGATCATAGTAGTGGCCCATGGTCTTCTCTTATTTAACGTTTAGAAAGTTTTATGGGTTTAGGATGCCTGCAAGTACATAGAAGTTAAGTTATATTTTCTAATGATGATTGATGAAATAGTACAAACTCTACCAGCATATGTGCTTTGGATTGCGAGAAGCAATTCTAACCCTAGATAAGATGCGTATGGTATTCTGAGTGATTTATGAGATTAACAATTCTTCCTTGCTTTATTACTCCCGCAGTTCCAAAAAAAAGAGTCTCATTTTCCAATCTTTTTTGTTCCTAAAAAAGAGTCCCATTTCTTTTGATGGTAATATAAAATGACATAATGTCTTCCAAGCTTACCATCACAATTTTAATATCATGCTATAATACTAAACTAACACTCAATAAATTAGGGGTAAACACAAAACAAAAATATATCTTTAAAATTTGAAAATGTAGCAAATAAAACTCTTTTTGTGAAATGGAGGAAATAATTCTTGATGTAATTAACACCTTGCTCAAATCTGATAATCAACTTTATAACCAAAACAATTCGTGATTCACAAACGTTGAACATCCTTATCAAACAGCCTTGTTCACATTCCCCATAACAGTCCTGAAACTTCATTGTTTTAAGTACTTAAACAAGCCGGGCCAGATCCTATCCATACCTATTACAAGTTGCAGACCCAATATTCTTATCCACCATTTTAGCCTTTAAAATCAGATCCAAGCCTAAAATAAATAGCTGAATCAGTCTTAGCATCAGTTTTATACATCTCAACTTAAGGAGGGTGATTCTGCACTTCTCTTACATCACTAAAGTAATGTCACAGTTATTGTTTGCAAGTCCTGCTGTGGAGCCATATCAGTCAATATGTCTATGGATTGACCACTACTTTGAACTATACAATAGTTTAGCTAAAACCGTAATTCTTGAAGTCAATGTTGAGTAGTGAATAAGGTTATGTAGAGCCTGATTGAGCATTACCAGAGCAATAAGTTAATCAGTAAATCAGTAATTACCACATGGAGTTTGTGCTTGGTTCTATACAGAAGTACCAAGAAAACCTCTCTCACACGGATCACCTGGACGAGCTAAAATCCCACTGCTGAACCACTCATAACATTTAACCATTTCTTGCTAACAATTTTCTAAATTTCTTCCGTGGTAAAAGTTGACACCACCTCTAGAAATGACTGAAGCGTGAATCCCTTATTTTCATCCAAAAACTGACTGTCAAAGAATGTTGAAAACAATCTGGCACTAATGTATAGACAACCAGCATAATTGAAATGCATTCTTAGAAACAACTTTTTATGTCATTATTTAATTGCTACTTCGATATTTTAGTTAATTCTCTTCATTATGTCCTGATGTTTAACTCATTTTCCATATCACAACACAATGCTACAAACAAGTCTTAACAAATACACATATAAGCGCAGCGCAGCATGCAGAAGTCCAATATATTGGTTATGTATCACACTACCTTTCACTACATTATTACACAAAAGCAAAAATGTTTATAAAAGTTATTACATAATTGAGCTAAACCTAGGAGGTAGTTATGAGGAAAATAATAACCTAGGGCTAGGAGATAATTTAATCATTGATTAATATGGTAAAATTCATTACACCTACATTTCACCCAAATAAACCATCAGATAATAAATTAACCCATTTAACCAACCCCGCACCCCCTGGTTAAGAATCACATGCACACACTCACTCATTCATAGACGGGGAGAAAAGATATTTTTTTTAATAAAAAACCAGCGAATCAGAATGTTTAGTTAAACCCAAACCCAATTGTCAAATATGACCCAAGTGACAATGTGATAGAATTTTATTATAGAATGGTTATACGACACTTGTTTAAGTGCTTTTATTTTCCAGGCTCAAAGTCCCACATTGTAATGAGAACTTTGCAACTTTATGGCAACTAGATTAGCACTAATGTCAATTTCAGCCATAAAACATTTCTTTCTTTTTAGATATGTTGTACTTATAACCGAAAGTTTCTGGCAGATGGTTCACTTCCTCATACCATCATAACAACAGAAGAAACCTTTAGACAAATATGTTCAAACAATATGGCGACACCAGAATGGCAAATGTTAGCAAATGGAAACTAAACTAAGGGATTAATTTGATGCATGTGAAATGGTAGGACTGCGAGACTAGGTGATGGAGACTGAGAAGCCCAAGGAAGAATAAGATTAAAAATCTCAGCATCTATGGGTTAAGTTAGAAAGCTTTTTTCGGCTATTCCTAAGTTTAATTTGATGTTACTTTCATTATATATATATTTTGAGCTATATATAATAGTCAGAGAGTCTTTTAGTATCAAAAGTTTAAGTGGTTCGAGTCTTTAGAATGGTCAAAAGACTTTTATAACACAAATAAATAATTATCAGAGGCACTCATTATGCAAGAGAAAAGTGCTACCAAAAGGAAAAATGTTGAAATTCCCTTAATACATGGTTTGATTAAATATATTCATACCTCAAACCAGAGACTGTGTGGCGTTGCCTTAACTGAACTAATTCACTTGTAGCCACCGAAGGAGGCCTCTCATCCTCTACAGGTCTTTCATTTCGCAAGAATCTGCCTCTGAGTAATGACTGTAAAAATATGTGTACACTTCAAGTTATGATTGTACATTTGGCCCAAAACATCTACAAAACAAAACTCAAGTATACAAATAATTCACAGGACTAAAAGGATTTTATTTCATGAAAGTCACAGTGCTAATATGGAATAAGTACATTGTGAAAATGAAGATATTTCAGTCCCAACTTTAAATTTACGAGTAATTATTTCACATACACCACATGATATAGAAACCCATAATACAGTTAAGAGCATTTTGCATTTCTTACCGTTAGATATTGTAAATAAAGATAAAGCATCGGTCTAAGGTCCCTGGTTGAAATCTGACCCCCATATTAGAGCATCACTATAATCCTACTACATAAACCTATAATTCCAGAAAAGACCTCAAACATATTTTCAGAAAACATGTCATGGTATAAATGAAGGTTCAGTAACATCAAAAATTACCAATGACTCAAACACACATTTAAGACAAACAGGTTACCGATCAGAATATAGAAATTATTGATAAACTCAGACGACTCTGCGGGTGAATGTTGCCTAGTCACTCAAAAGTAAAATATTATTTTCCTTTATTTTCTTCTCTATATATATTTTTTTTGTTGATAAGTGACTACTTAGTGAAAATGTACCAAGATGTTATGAACTCAGGTTGGTTACCTAGCTCAACCTCCACTACACATCAAACCGGTAAAATTTTTAGGAAAAAAGAACATTATTTCTCCCTTAGTCAGTTAGTCTAACTAGAAATGTTACAAGCCCACTTGCCGTAGTCCATATTGCAACTTAAAGTTAGGAAATAACTTGCACTGCAAAAAATAAAACTAGAATTTCAATGTCAACTTTTTTACGAATACCTAACACAAAGACACTAATTTATATAGAGTATTTCTAGCACAACAGGAAAATTTTAGTGTCTGAAAACATCGAAGTCAAATAAACATGACAAATGTCAAGCAACTGACCTGGATGCGGCTGCGATGGGCAAAATCAGATACAGCCCGATGCTCCATCAAACCCTGAAGTTCCCTCTGTCTTTCCCTTTCAATCCTCACAAGCAAATCAAGTACAGCTTGTCTTCCACGCAACCTCAGCATGTCCCTGCGAATATGCTCAGGCTGACCTTCATCATGGTCAGTAATCGATCCTTCATGAGGTCCCTCAACTTGAGCACCAGGTGTTGCAACTTGTTCCTCCCTCCGGCCACTACGTGCTCCTCTTTGCTGACTTGTCATTTGAACCCACTCCCTCACAAGCCTCACTCTTTCACGCTCAGTTTCACCGAGCCATTCTGCTCTTGGACTATCACTCCTCTGCGCAACATTAGGTGAAGGATCACTGATGCCACTCTCCATCCATCCCCGAACAATATGCCTCACCCTCTCCCTCTCAACTTCACCAAAATCAGGAGATTGTTCACGACTAGAACTGTCATGATCACGGCGCTCATTGTGTATTTCCATCTGATCATGTGACCAAGTTCCATAATCGTTCTCGCTTTCACTAACATCCTCCAAACTACCCCGGTTTTCACTTTCTCGGCTTTCAGACATATTCGTAGTTGAAACATTATTGTTAGACTCCACACTTCTCTGCTGCCTCAGTCTTTCCCTGACCCTTACCCGGGCACGATTCAGCACGTGTTCATCCTCCAATTCCCTCCACATCTGCAAAATGGATGATGCCTGGGTGCTTGGTCTGTCCACATTACCCTGCCTCCTTGACGTTGGAGACTGAGACTCTCTCAAGAACGAAGAATCAAGCATAGAAACAGTATGTAAACCAGCAAGTGCCATCAACTCCGATTCACGATTCCTCCTCTCAATTGTAGTAATCATCTCTTGCGCTTGTCGGGCTGCCCACCTGCTCAAAATCCGTGAGTGGCGCCTCCTAGCAGCAGAAGACTCGGCCAAATCATCCCCATCAAGATCCGACCTTCTCCTCCTCCTCACAAGCTGGTCACCCTCATCATCCTCGTCCTCAGTATTACGAGAAGCGCTACACGACGCATAAGACATACACTCATCCAAGTGCCCCCGCATAAATTCCTCAAATCCGCGCTCAAAATCAACACGAGCATCAGCTGTGCTCTCAGGCTTCTGCTGCAGTTGCTGTCTTAAATCTGTCATTTTCACCCACTACTCCTTGCCCCCCACAAACCACCACAACCACCACCACACTGAATTATTATCACAAAAAAGCCCCTACTTCAAACCAACCAACAAACAAACAAAATAAACACCTTTTTTCTAAACCTAAAAACCAAATGTTCCATGATATACACAAAAATGACCCAATATTACAAACATTTACCCTAACCCCAATTCGATATCATAATTCAGAGGATTCCTACAAAATCAGTGTCTCAACAGGCACTCATCGGTACTTACACACATATCACCTGATCAAAACAATCAAATATCAAATTCGTATTCTTCAACAAATAACACACAATTCAATACATACAAAATAAAATTCCAAATCAAAAACTAAATCAGATCGAGACCCATTAAAAAATACGAATCAAAATTCAATACGGATGAAGTAAATATCGATTGGGAATATTTGCACAAAAGGATATCGAAATTGATGAAAAAACGTACCCCTAAAGAGGTGTCTTCTTCTATATAGTGTTATAGAACAAATAAAGCCCAATTTACCTATACAAACACATATTATTATTATACAAAGAGAGAATAAGGATATCAGTAAAAGAAATTTCTTCCGGAGAAATAATGGTGCGGATTTATAAACAACAATAGGGAGAGAAAGAAAGAGACGAGACCACTATTTTTTAGGGGAGAGAGAGATCATTAAGAGAGTGTAATCCAACAAAACTATAGATATAAAAGGGAATAAATACAATCATATAAAAACAAAGGGCAAATGTCCAAAAATGCCCGTGATGTTTACCTCCGATGTCCCACTTGTATTTTAAATTAATTTTTTTTCTTCTTAAAATACCCTTAACGTTATATTTTTTGGGTCGCCCGTGCCTCTGCTATTAACAGAAGACAAACAGGGTTAGAATTTCGCTGACGTAACTGACACATGGAGGCTTAAATATAAAACATATTCCAAATAAAATAATATATATCATTTAATTAAAATAAAAAATACTAAAATTTAAAATAAAAAAAGCATAACATATTTAGATCATTTTATCAAAATACTAAAATTCAAATTTTTTTTGTTAACTAATCAAAACAACTAATTAAATAAATTAAGTTGTATAACATATTTACATCATTTAATCAAAATACTAAAATTCAAAACATAACATATTTACATCAAATACTAATTAAAAAAATACTAAAATACTAATTAAAAAAAATACTAAAATCATCAAAAAATTCAAATTATTTTGTTAATTAATCAAAACAACAAATATTCAAATTACATCATTAAAATGCTAAAATTATCAAAAAATATTAATGTTAATTTGAATTTTAAAAATATTATTTAGTTGAATTTTTGATTTTTAAAAATATTCAAAAAATCAACTAATTCAAAATAATTAATGTTATTTAGTAAAAAAATATTAACGTTAATTTTTTTTTGATGATTTTAGTTGAATTAACGTTAATTATTTTGAATTTTAGAATTTTAAATTTTAAAAATATTAACGTTAATCATCAAAATTCTAATTAACGTTAATTTTTTGATGATGTAATTAGTTGAATTTTCAAAATACTAAAAATATTGACGTTAATTTTGTTATCAATATTTTTTAACGTTAATCATAATACTAAATGATATTTTTAAAATTCAAAATACTAAATAATCTTTTTAAAATTCAAAATACTAAATAATATTTTTAAAATTCAAAATAATAAATAACGTTATCAATTTTTTATATCAATACTAATTGATATAATTGTTATCAATACTAAATAACGTTATTTTTAAAATACTAATTGATATAAAAAATTGATAATGTTATTTAGTAATATTCAAAATATTAACGTTAAAAAAAATTGAATTTTAATGATGTAATTTGAATTTTTGTTGTTTTGATTAATTACTAAAATAATTTAAAATTTTAGTATTTTAGTATTTTTTTAATTTGATTTTTTTTAGTATTTTAGTTTTTTTTAAGTAGTATTTTTTGTAATTAGTATTTGATGTAAATATGTTATGTTTTGAATTTTAGTATTGTGATTAAATGATGTAAATATATTACACAACTTATTTTATTTAATTAGTTATTTTGATTAGTTAACAAAATAATTTGAACTTTAGTATCTTGATAAAATGATGTAAATGTGTTATGTTTTTTTTATTTTTTATTTTAGTATTTTTTGTTTTGATTAAATGATATATATTGTTTTATTTAAAATATGTTTTATATTTAAGCCTCCATGTGTCAGTCACGTTAGCGAAATTTTAATCCCGTTTGTCTTCTGTTAACGACAGGGGCACGAGCGACCCAAAAAAATGTAACGTTAAGGGTACTTTTGAAAAAAAAATTAGTTTAGGATGCAAGTGGGACATCGGGGTAAACATTAGGAGCATTTTTGGATTTTATCCCTAAAAACAAAAACAATAATAAAAACGAAAAAATAATATTATCCTCATGATTTTTCAGCTGTTATGTTTAAATTAAAAATAAAAATATTTTGGTATTTAAACTCTTTGAAAATACTTTTAAAGAGTAAAGATTTAGTTCAAAAATATTTTAGTAAAGCATCAAATTTGTGCTTTGGTTAAAGTACTTTTTGATAAAAGTACAAAATATAAAATTATGTCAAAAGTTTTAGATTTAGAGTCAGTTTATGGGTAGACAAAAAGTATTTTTAAATTAAAAAAAAATGTAAGACCCTAACTTTTTATAAATAAAATTAAATTTTCTCTAATTATTATTATGAATAATAAGGTGTTAGTTTGATATAATGCTTTGGTTATGGGTGAAATGTGCAAATTTTACAAAATAAGCAAGTGGTTATAAAATATTCATTGTTGTCGGGGAATATTCGTTTGGTCGTGGAATATTCTTGCTGTCGAGGAATATTCGTACGACGGTGCAGCCATTTATGGGCCCCATAACGGAAAACGGTCGGATAAAGAAAACGACAAGTTTGAGTTTTTATAAATAACGGCGTAATTATTACCGTTAACACTGTTGGAATACAGGTGGTTAAAATACAGTAATACGCGTGATTGCACAGTAGCACACGATATTACACAGTATTTTTGAATTATTGATTCTTACGTTAGAAGACACTACTCAATAATTGTTACAGTATTTACTGTGCAATATTTTATTTTATTGATTCAATAATTGCTACGTTGATATTTTATATCATTGTTGTTCAATAATTTTCACTGCACAGTATTTCCCATTGTCAGATCAATAAATCATATTATTTGAATAATATTATTAGATAGCATTATTAGTAATGTCTGAGGAAGTTCTGTCTAGGAAAGGGGTTTGGTCACCTAATTGCGCGCCAATAAGAAGAAATCCTTATCGGAAAGCCCCATCTTTCTTGGGAACGACCTAGTTGTCATAATTGTGATTCTGTAATATTATTTGTGAATAATTAATTATTAATTTATATGATAAGGAAATATTTATTTTATGTGGATGGATAGGAAAATATTTATTTTGTGTGGATATAATTGAAGGAATTAATGCTGAGGTGTTTTATCAGTATTTTGTCGGAATGAATGTATTAAAAATAGTCTGTATGTGGATTTTGATCATTTTTCGTTTAGAATTTGGAAAAACTTAAATCTACAAAATTGTAGAGAATTTAATATCCTATGCAATGGACATAAAATTCGTATTTTTCTGATAAAATGACTATTTATTATGAATTATTGAAATTTCGAAAATAAATATTTTTATTAAAATTATGGGTAGGACCCACTTTTATTTTTGGTGAAAAAATGGGTTGAGATTTTTTTTCAAATGTGGAGCGCTGAACTTAGTCATGGGGTGGCGTGACAATTGTGATGAAATATTAATATTTTATTAATTTAGTCTGTTTTGCCGTTCTAAGCATTTTTCTATAAATAGGGTGCTTAGTTAGAATTGAAAATCACACCAAAAATAAGTTTTCTCTCTCTCTCTATATATATTATCGAGCGTATTTTGCAAGTATTTAGATACTTTGAGAGTTGCTATTCAGTGCAAGTTTTCTTCAGCATTACATCCGATATTCCAGTCAGAAGTACAATTCGTTTGAGGTAAGGGATGTTATTTTCTTCGTAAATAATATTATTTTCTTCAATATCATTATGCCGAAATATTGATATGAATTTTATTGTGGAATTTCTATATTTTTGTGTTGGGGTTACTATTCACGTATATGACACTATTCACGAATACGACACTATTCACAGAAAAATAAAATTTTCTCTTCTTTGTCCAAGATGTCTATTATGGTTACTATCTTTGATTGTATCCATGTTTTGATCTTCATTCTTGAATTTTACTCCACTATGGTTTATTGTGGAACATTTTTGAATTTGGATTATCTAAAGTACAAATCTCTAATCTTTGTTCTTTTATCTCACTGGATTCGTTTCTGTAAAATATTTTTCATCATCCTCAGTCTTAAATAATGATATAATTGTATATCTTTGGCCTGTAGTGCAAAGATAAATGATTACCTGATGAATATCTTTGGTCCGTAGTGCAAAAATGAACAGGTGTTGAGATGAACATGACCAACTGGTGATACAAATGAATATCTTTGACCCGTAGTGCAAAGATAAATATTTGATGCAAGATGTATATTGATTGATGTTACATGGATAAAATATTGATGATGGACTTTTTAAATTCATAGATGATAGTAGATTTTATTCTCTATTTAACTCTTCTAATGAATTGTTATTTCCACTGCGAATATTGATCTAAAACTGGTTGTCCATTATATTTTATCTGATTTGTTGAAGGCTAACGATAATTTGTTGTTCTTTATCTTTGTCATAATATTTTTTACTGGGCTAGTTGAGTTCACCTTTTTCCTTTTTGTTCTATTTTTCTTTTCAGAAGGTGAGATTATAGCAGGAACTAGCCGGGGTATGGAGTGATGGTTCTAGAAAGTTATTTTAGCAGTACTCACTATTTTTGTAAAATAGTGTATCAATAATTGTAATAAGGACTCCTTTTGAGTTTGAATACTGTCTATTAAACAATATTTGTATTTAAACTCATAGTATATATGTTGTCGTATTTTGCACGACGACAATTGTATTAATGAGGTTATATTTGTTTCTGTACCATGTATTTGACGACTCAGAATGGGTGATGTATACCTATTTTGGGGGCGTCACAGTTAGTATCAGAGTTTAGGGATATGATCCCTGGCGGAGATCGGAGAATAGAATTATGAGGGAAGAGATGAGTAATCCTTCGCTAGTGTGTCCTACCTAAGCTTATTTGGTTGGTTAGTCGGAGTATATGGTTAATATGTAATATGTTAATTTGATAATTAACCCTTGTTTTGTGGCAGTATTTGAGAATGGCAGCTGAAAATATTAACAATAGAGTGAATGAGACTGTGGAGACACCTTTAATCACCACTCAGGGGAACGTGCAACAGCAAGACAATATTCCTCCGGTAAACAACACTACCTAACAAATGATGAATGATGGAAGAAAATAAGTGTAGAATTATGAATACGAAAACGAAATAATATTACTTACGTACTACAAAGTATGGAAGAAAATATTATTTCATACGAATATTGAACAAAAATAATATCCCTTACCTTAAAAAGAGATTACTTCTGACTAATAGGGCGAAGATATTCTTGAAGAAAACTTGTACTGTTTTCTACACTCAAAGCTTCCTAAAACTCGAAAGAAATACGCTCAATATTATAGAAGAAGAATTCTTTGATTCTGGTGTGATTTTTAATTCTAAATTAAGCATCCTATTTATAGGAGAATGGAAGGGGTACTGTTAAGAATTTTTACGGACGAAATAATTTACGATTCACGGATGTATTACGCAAAGTCACGGACTGATTTTCAATGCAACTTCCAAGTAAAAACAAAAATTAAAATCTAACATATCTATATATACATATTAACCACTACCACTCTGTAACGACCCCAAAATAGGTCCATTCCATCCAACCTATTCTGAGTCGCCAAATACATGGTACAGAAAACAACTACAACTTTATTACAACAATTGTCGTGCAAAATACAACAAAACATATGCTGTGAGTTTGGATACAAATATATACCAAATGTGACTCATGTTCCAACCGTGGACATCACCTCACAATAACACCTTACATAAAGGTATAGTCAAAAACTGTTTTAGAAATTAGAATCTTTGGGAAATGCTCAAGGAAAACTTCGTACATGGGAGGCCACGCGTCTAGGTTATGATAGATATCATATGGCCACAGAATTATCCTTGGTTGACCCAATAGACCCCAAAGAAAAACGAGAAGATTACTATCATATTCTTCCCAATGGTGAGTCTTCTCTTGACTTATCATTATCTCCACTGTCTCTAATTGAGAATTATACTTCAAACAAACACCAAGATTATATAGGTAGTGCCCATAGATATACTCAGCAAGTGGATGAGCACAACCCTGTCTTATGATGACACGAGGTTGTATGTCATTAGACATCTTGTATGATAGTGACAAAACACCCTTCCAACGTTGGGTTCGCCTCACCCTATTTTCTTCACCAAATATAACTACTAAATGATGACCACCGTTCTATTCCCTTGTTACCCCCGCTCGACCCAGCTACACTCTTATTACCTGAAAGGAATTGTGAACAGAAGGGTGAGCACAACTAGCCCAGTAAAGAATATCATGACTAAAGATAATTCAATTATCAATA
The DNA here is from genome assembly GCA_016801055.1 of Panax notoginseng. Taxonomy (NCBI): domain Eukaryota; kingdom Viridiplantae; phylum Streptophyta; class Magnoliopsida; order Apiales; family Araliaceae; genus Panax; species Panax notoginseng. The sequence continues at coordinate 151,343,778 of CM029015.1, read as the reverse complement.
GCCTTCATCAACAATAAATCAGAGATTTAGAACATATGGTAAATGATAAAAATTTCAACCATAGTTGCAGCGGAACGAGCAATCCATTAGAAGAGTCAAATAGACTATAAAGTCTATTATCTTCTCCATGTTAAAAATCCATCAACAATGTTTTATCCCTGTAACATCAATCAATAATTCTGGTCCACAATCATATGAATAACTCATAATCATAACTGTAGTTCTAAATTCCTCTTCTCATCCAGGACGAAGATAATTTTCATCACCTATCTTTACCTGAAACATCAAAGATCATGATTATACCAAATCACATTTCCTGTTCATAATCATACTAATAAATCCATCTTTGCACTACGGCCAAAGATATTCATTTGTATCACCAGTTGGTCATGTTTATCTCAACATCTGTTCATCTTTGCACTACTGGCCAAAGATATTCAACAACATGTCATCTTTGCACTACGGGCCAAAGATATTCATCAACAATTCATCTTTGCACTACAGGCCAAAGATATTCCTCAACAGTTCATATTTGCACTACGGCCAAATATATTCATCAACAGTTCATATTTGCACTACAGGCCAAATATATTAATATCTCAAAGAAATATATAATCATTTCAGAATTTATATAAACAATAATTATAACCATATTAATCAATTCACCTTTGCACTTAAGCTAAAGATATTCACTTATAAATTCAATGGTCATGATCATACCAGTCACAATTCAACTTTGCACTACAGGCCAAAGAGAACCCTAGTCATGATCATACCAATAATCTACCCATCTTTACACTCCAGTGAAAGAGAATTTCAACATCAATGTTATAAAAATGTTATATATAATAGTAAAATCAATATAATCAAAACATCTAGATTTAATCTCAAGAGTAATATTCATAAATCAACTATAATTTAGTTAGAAAAAGAAACCAATTTTGTCTTGAATAGTACCCGTGAATAGTAACTCGTGAATAGTAACTCATAAATAGTAACTCGTAAATAGTAACCCCGACTCAAAAAGGTAGAAATTCTATAATAAAATCCATACCAATAATTTGGTATAATGATATTGAAATAACATTTCTTAAACTTATAAACAATTTATTTAAATTGTTTACACTTTACTAATTAATGCATTAATCATCATAAAATGCCAAACTCATAAGATTTCATCACCAATAACCAAAACCCTCATCAAAAATCTGCATATACCTCATATATGATATTCAAGCCATAAAATCATATTTTTCAATTTTCTTATTTCACATAACATATTTAATTCATTTGCTCATAATTAGACTATTTTCATGAAAAATACCAAACCAATTCCAAAAATATTTCTTTTCTGGGATTTAGCATAATATAGTCTCATATTGAACATATATTTTTCTCAGAATTTTTAAAATTCATTTACTATTTTTCATATGGCCAAAACAGCCGAATATTTAGACATTTATCAAAAATTATACTTTTATCTAAAAATTCTGAAATTCACAGAGTATACTCCTACCATATACATGTACTCCCAATAAAAATTCCATTAATTTTGGAGTTAACCATAAGGAATTATAAGCGTTTACTTTTAAAATAGTCTTTTCTCATAAAATCCACAACTCTTAATCTATACATCCAAAAATCACTATTTTTGGACACAATCAAGAAAACTCATCAAAATATCATTTCAAATTTTTCCAGAATTTTTGAAGATCAGAAAAATTACGAAACTGAAAATCATAACAACCCTTAAAATTCCTTACTATCCCTTACCTCAAAAGAGCAGTACTTCTGACTGGATATCGGATATGATGCTGAAGGAAACTTGCACTAATGAATAGCAACTCACCAAATATCTAAAAACTCACAAAATATGCTTCATAATATAGAGAGAGAAAGAGAGAAAGCTTATATTTCTGGTGTGATTTTCAATTCTAACTTAGCCCTCTATTTATAGGAAAATTTTGGTAGGTTTGACCTGCAACCTGATGGTTTTACCTGCTACTATTCCCACCCACCACATTTGAAATATAATTCAGCACATTTCTTCACCAACCACAAGTGGAGCCCACCAATTCTAGAATTTTCCACCAAAATGATAAACTCCGAAAATTCAACAATTTCTGAACCAGTCATCTCGTAAAATTCATAACAAATCATACGTTCATTTTTAACAGTTCAAAATTTGTGGACATATACTCAACTTATATATGTATAACATATCCAAAAATTATCACGATCCAACGGTCGGATTAAAAATTATAACCCCCGCAAAATATCTCAAAAACCCTGATTTTTAATACCTCCATTCCGACAAAAATACTGATAAAAACCTCAACATTAACTCCTTCATTTTTAACCACACAAAATATATCCCTCATTTATATCCACATAAAATAAATATTTTCTTATCATATAAATCAATAATTAATTATTCACAAATAATATTACAGAATCACATTTATGACAACCAGGCCGTTCCCAGGAAAGAGGGAGCTTTCCAATAAGGATTTCTCCTTACTGACGCGCAATTAGATGACCAAACCTCTCCTTAGACAGAACTTTCTAGACATTGCCAATAATGTTATCTAATAATATTATTCAAATAATATGAATTATTGATCTGATAATGAGAAATACTGTGCAGCAATAATTATTGAATAACAATAATATAAAATTTCAACGTAGCAATTATTGAATCAATAAAATAAAATATTGAACAGTAATTACTGTAACAATTATTGAGTAGTGCCTTCTTACGTAAAAATTAATAATTTCAAAAATACTATGCAATACCGTGTGCTACTGTGCAATAACGCTTATTACTGTATTTTAACCACCGGGTATTCCAACAGTGTTAACGGTAACAACTACGCCGTTAATTATAAAAACTCAATTTTTGTCGTTATCTTCATCCGACAGTTATTCTGTTATGGGGCCCACAAATGGCTGCGCCGTCGTACGAATATTCCCCGACAAAAAGAATATTCCACGACCAAACGAATATTCCCCACAACAATGATTATTTTATAACCACTTGTGTATTTTAAAAAATTTTCACATTTCACCCATAACTTTAACTTTTTATCAATTTAACCATTTACTGAATTGTAATTATAAGAAAAAATGAATACTTTTATTTCATAAAATTCGGGGTCTTACACACTCACACTCATTTCACACACACACTTTCCTACGGCACATCAAACACACACACACACAATGCCCTTCCCCCCACCGCCTTTTTTTTCCCACCCCACACACACACATGTCAAATTATATATATATATATATATATATATATATATATATATATATATATATATATATATATATATACTTTATAACTTACTTCCGATTATTTAGAAAAATAAGTAAGTGGGGGTCCAAATAATACGCTAAAATTTATAACAAATACTTTATAAAATCCCCTCAATATTCTTAACAATATTTATTCATCATTAACATAACTCGCAATATTAACAACCAGATTGTTCCCAGGAAAGAGGGGGCTTTCTGATAAGGATTTCTTCCTATTGACGCGCAATTAGGTGACCAAACATGTGACGCCCCCAAAATAGGTATACATCACCCATCTTGAGTGGCCAGAAATATGGTACATAAATTTAAATACAACTTAATTATACAACAGTCGTGTAAGATACGACAAAATATAGCTGAGAGTTTAAACAAGGATATTGTCATCTAGACAATATCCACACTCAATGGTGTCCTCATTACAATTATTATCATATTATTCCGTAGAATAGTGAGGACTACTAAAGCCATTTATCATGGACCATTACTCCATTCCCTGACTCGTCCCAGCTATATTCTCATTTTCTGAAGAGAACAATGAAAGAAAGGGTGATCTCAACTAGCCCAGTAAGAAATATTATGACTAAGATAATACAGAATAAATTATCCTTAGCCTTCAACAGTATAACAACTGATAAATACAATAGACAACAAGTTTTAGATCAACAACTACAACGGAAATAAGCAATCCATTAAAAGAGTCAAGTAGAACATAAAATCTACTATCTTCTATGATTTAAAAAGTTTTTCATCAACTTTATCGATGAGACTTAGCTTAATAAATAAACCACATCATCGAATCATCCATGCACCACGGCCAAGGATATTCATGTAATCATCAATGGTCATGATTATACCGAATAATCCCTGGTCATAATCATACCAACAACTGTCCATCAATGAACTACAGGTCAATGAGGACTTTTACCACATCATTCGTTATATTATGGTCATGATTATATCGAATAATTCCTGGTCATAATCATACCAAGTCTATCTTTGCACGTAAGTCAAAGATGACTTTCATCACAATATAAGCATGAGGATGATGACAATGACATAATAATTCAATAAAACAAGTTCAAGGATAAATTTTAAAGATTTATAATTTAATTTATCCAGAAATTAATAACGTCCAAATTGTCAACATGATACTGCTTTGTAGAGTAAAATTCAAGAATAATATTCATGTACCAAAAATAATTTGGACAGAAAAGAATATGTTTTTCGGGTAAATAGTACCCCGTGAATAGTACTTCAGGAATAGTACCCCACCACGAAAAGTATCCCAAATATTCGAGTGAATAATATTCGAGTGAATAGTAATTTAGGTGAATAGTAACTCGTGAATAGTACTCCGACACGAAAAGTGTCCCGAATACCCGAGTGAAAATACTAGAGTGAATAGTAACTGGGTGAATAGTAACTCGTGAATAGTAACTCGTAAATAAAATACCAAATAAAATAATATTTCATGACGAGTACAAAAGAAATGATATCTCATACGAGTATAATAGAATATACGAAACTGCAAATGAATTTTCATCCACCATGCGGTAATCCACGTAGACAAATCATTTCCACAGTTTAATAAAGAATGAATACGAAGGATCATTCACCATGCATGCGGTAATTCACATAGATAGGTTATTCCAACAGAATAATAAAGAATAGAACCAGGTCATGCGTAATCCGCACAGACATGATATTCTAACAGAATAATAAAGAATGGAACCAGGTCATGCGTAATCCGCACAAATAAGATATTCTAACAGAATAATAAAGAATGAAATAACAGAAGAATTTCACCATGTATGCGGTACTTCGCATAGACATGTTATTCTAACATAATAATAAAGAATGGAATAACAGAAGAATTTCACCATGTATGCTGTACTTCGCATAGACAGGTTATTCCAACATAATAATAAAGAATGGAATAACAGAAGCTCTCTTCATGAATACGAAAGTAATAATACCCCTTACCTCAAAAGAAGACTGAATACTGGAATAGTGAGGTAGCAGACTTCTTTTCTTCTTTTTCTCTATAATTTCTCTCTATAATAATTGCTCTATAGCTTTAGTGAATTGGTGAGAAATGAAGGAAGAATGAGCTTCTGTTTATAGGAAATTATAGTTTCAATAATTGCACGTTTTGGGGCTCAAAATATTACAGTATAATACCTTCCTCTTTTCCTTCATTTTTAATTAAGTCCTGCAAGTATTATCAAACTTGCACCACCTCGCCTAATAGTAAATCATGTGAATTAATATTAAATCATGTGACTCAATAGTTCTAAACATGTGAAAAAAATAATTACAGTATAGTACCTTCATCTATACCTCCATTTTTAACTTAGTCATGCAAGTATTATCAATCTTGCACCAACTCCCCTAATAGTAAATGAATGTAAATTAATAGTACATACATGTGAACAAATAGTTATAATCATGTGAATCAATAGCAATTAATTACTCATTTATCCGGTTAATTACCCGATTGGTCAATATAACCTCCAGACATCAATTATTATCGAAATAGATGTCAATTTTCACTAACACTAATAATCCCAACACAATGAAAATATCAAATTCATCTTTAATCAACACGAACTTATTCATCATTAATATTATAAGTCATAATATTTAACAACCAGGTCGTTCCCAGGAAAGAGGGGGCTTTCCAATAAGAATTTTTGTAAGACCCCAACTTATTAATGAATAAAATCAAATTTTCTCTAATTATTATTGTGAATAATAAGGGGTTAATTTGATATAATACTTTGGTTATGGGTGAAATGTGCAAATTTTACAAAATAAGCAAGTGGTTATAAAATATTAATTTTGTCGGGGAATATTCGTTTGGTCGTGGAATATTCTTACTGTCAGGGAATATTCGTACGACGGCGCAGCCTTGTGTGGGCCCCATAACGGAAAGCGATTGGATGAAGAAAACGACAAGTATACGTTATTTATAAATAACGGCGTAGTTGTTACCGTTAATACTGTTGGAATACCCGGTGGTTAAAATACAGTAGCACACGGTATTGCACCAATTATTGATTCTTACGTAAGAAGGCACTACTCAATAATTGTTACAGTAGTTATTGTTCAATATTTTATTTTATTGATTCAATAATTGTTGCGTTAATATTTTATATTATTATTGTTTCAATAATTGTTGCTGCATAGTATTTTCCTTTATCAGATCAATAATTCATATTATTTGAATAATATTATTAGATAACATTATTGGCAATGTCTAGAAAATTCTGTCTAAGGAGAGGTTTGGTCACCTAATTGCGCGCCAGTAAGGAAAAATCCTTATTGGAAAGCCCCCTCTTTCCTGGGAACGGCCTGGTTGTCATAAATGTGATTCTGTAATATTATTTGTGAATAATTAATTATTGATTCATATGATAAGGAAATATTTATTTTATGGATATAAATGTTGGATATATTTATTGTGGTTAAAAATAAAGGAGTTAATGTTGAGGTGTTTTATCAGTATTTTTATCGGAATTGAGGTATTAAAAATCAAATCAGGGTTTTTGAGAAATATTGCGGGTGTTATAATTTTTAATCCGACCGTTGGATCGTGATAATTTTTGGATATGTTATACATATATAAGTTGAGTATATGTCCACAAATTTTGAACCGTTAAAAATGAACGTATGATTTATTATGAATTTTACGAGATGACTGGTTCAAAAATTGTTGAATTTTCGGAGTTTATCATTTTGATGGAAAATTCTAGAATTGGTGGGCCCCACTTGTGGTTGGTAAAGAAATGTGCTGAATTATATTTCAAATGTGGTGGGTGGAAATAGTAGCAGGTAAAGCCATCAGGTTGCAGGTCAAGACTACTAAAATTTTCCTATAAATAGAGGGCTAAGTTAGAATTGAAAATCACACCAGAAACAAATTTTCTCTCTTTCTCTCTCTAGATTATTGAGTGTATTTTGTGAGTTTTTAGATACTTTGAGAGTTTCTATTCATCAGAGCAAGTTTCTTTCAGCCTTATACCGGTATTCCGACCAGAAGTACTGATATTTTGAGGTAAGGGGTATTATTTTCTTCTTAAATGATATTATTTTCTTCAATATCATTATGCTGAAATATTGATATGAGTTTTTATCAAATTTGGAACTTTTTGTGTCGGAGTTACTATTCACGTATACGTTACTATTCACGTATACGGCACTATTCACGAATACGGCACTATTCACCGAAAAATAAAATTTTCCCTTTTTGTCCAAGATGTCTATTATGGTTACTATCTTTGATTGTATCCATGTTTTGATCTTTATTTTTGAATTCTGCTTCACAATTGATTATTATGAAGTATTATTGATCTTGGATAAACTGTTATACGAATCCCTAATATTTATCCTTCTGTCTCATTGGATTCGTTCTCTTTAAGATATTTTTCATCATCCTCAGTCCTAAATGATGATATTACTGAATATCTTTGGCCTGTAGTGCAAAGATGTATGATTACTTGATGAATATCTTTGGCTTGTAGTGCAAAGATGAACAGGTGTTGAGATGAACATGACTGACAGGTGATACAAATGAATATCTTTGGTCTGCAGTGCAAAGATGAATATTTGGATAAAGATGATTATTAATCGATGTTACAGGGATAAAATATTGATGATGGACTTTTAAATCTTAGAAGATAGTAGAATTCTTTCTCTACTTGACTCTTCTAATGGTTTGCTGTTTCCGCTGCAGTTGTTGATCTAAAACTTGTTGTCGATTATATTCTATCAGATTTTTCCCTGTTGAAGACTAACGATAATTTGTTGTATATTATCTTAGTCATAATATTCTTTACTGGGCTAGTTGAGCTCACCCTTTTCCTTTTTGTTCCATTTTTCTTCTCAGGAGGTGAGAACATAGCAGGAACTAGTCGGGGTACGGAGTGATGGTTCTAGAAAGATGTTTTAGCAGTCGTCACTATTTCTGTAAAATAGTGTTTGAATAATTGTAACGAGGACTTATTTGAGTGTGGATATTGTCTAGAAGACAATATTTGTATTTAAACTCACAGTATGTGTTGTCGTATTTTGCACGACAATTGTATTATTGAAGTTGTAGTTTGTTTTCTGTACCATGTATTTGGCGACTCAGAATGGGTGTTGTATACCTATTTTGGGGGCGTCACAGTTGGTATCAGAGCTTAGGGATATGATCCCTGGCTGAGATGTGAGACAAGAATTAGGAGGGGAGAGACGGGGAATTCCTTCGCTAGTATGACCTGACTAAGTTTATTTGGTGTTTATTGGTCGGTCAGAGTATAGGGATAATATATGACATGACTATTAACCCTTGTTTTATGGCAGTATTTAAGAATGACAGCTGAGAACGTTAATAATGGAGGTAAATCAGACCGTGGAGACACCTTTGATCACACCCAGGGGAACGGTGCAACAGGAAGGCAATATTCCTCCTATAAACAACGTTACCGAGCAAATGATGAATGATGGAATGTTTAGGAGCTTTTTGCAGTTCATGCAAAATCAGACGAGGAGACTCGTGTGCAGAATACGGGTGGAAATGATAACGCGCGCGGTTTGTCACAGCTAAGCAGTCAAAGAATTGGGACCACCAAAATTTAAGGGAAAGCCGGATCCGATCATGGCGAAAACGTGGGTCAAGTAAATTACCAAGATATTCGATGTCTTGGGATGCACGGAGGAACAGAAGGTTCCATTCGCCACCTTTATGTTCCGCGGTGAGGCAGACTACTGGTGGAGTCTGTGAAGCGTACCCAGCCTGACGCACTCAACATGTCCTGGGAAACATTTCAAAAACTGTTCAATGACAAGTACTTTCTGAAAGTATTCGTCATATGAAGGAGGTGGAGTTTATCAGACTGGAACAAAACAACATGACGGTGTCCCAGTACGAGGCGAAATTTGCAGAGTTATCCAGGTTTGCACCTCATTTGGTCGAAAATGAGGAACGAATGACAAGGATGTTTCTGAGAGGTCTAAAACCCGAGATTCGGCAATATCTTATCTCTCATAAATTTTCTTTATATTCAGATGTTGTAAACATGGCTCAATTATTAGAGCGAGATAATGAGTATGTGCAACCGAGGGACCACAACCAGGGTCATACCGGTGGAGGCAGTCATCGAAGCAATGAAAACCAGCAGGGAGGAAAACATTCGGACAAAAACGGTAACCACTCTGGTGGTAATCGTGGTCGTGATAATAGAAGGAGCGAGTCGGGAGGAGATTTCAAGAAGAGAAGGTACAACAATGATAACGTGAAGACGTCAGCACAAACATCAACTGTTTCTAGGGGAGGAGAACGACCACCGATCGTATGTTACAAATGTGGGAAAGAGGGACATATCAGCCCATACTGCCCACAACAATCCAAGGTATGTTATAACTGTGGAAAGGAGGGTCATATAGCTCGAGAGTGTTCTGTAGCAAAACCAAGTTCAGCAGGGATGGTGACTCCAAATGTTATCCCGGATAAGTCGAAATCAGCGGTTCCTGGAAGGGTGTTTGTCGTGACTGGCCAAAACGCGAGAAACCCGAACGAGGTGATCACGGGTAAGCTAATCTTGAATTCTTGCGAAGTTTATACTTTACTAGATACCGGTTCTACCCATTCATTTATTTCTCCTGCCTGTGCTCAACGTTTAAACTTGACTCCGGAGAAATTGGACTTTAACTTATCTGTGGAAACTTCGTTAGGAGAAACTTTCGTTACATCCACTGTTTATAAATCTTGTTTGATCCAAGTTGGCACCATCACATTACCTGTTGATCTTATTTCTTTAAAGATACTTGCATTTGACGTGATTTTAGGGATTAATTGGTTAACTACTCATCATGCTAAAATTGATTGCTTTCGTAAGGTTGTTAGTTTTCATATTCCTAAGCAACCTGTTATTCGAATTCAAGCAACCAAACCATTGAAGTCAAACTCTTTCATATCAAGCCGTAAAGTCAATTCGTTTATTGAAAAACGGATGTCAAGTTTCTTAGCTATGTTATGGACCTTGAACAAAAAAACGTCAGATATTGAATGATATTTATATTGTTAGTAAAATTTTTAACGTATTTTCCTGAAGAATTTCTTGGCTTACTCCCAGAGCGTGATATTGAATTTTGTATCGACTTGGAACCCGGTACAAAACCCATTTCTAAAATCTCATATCGAATGGCTCCTATTGAACTTCAGGAGTTAAAAACCTAACTGTAGAAGTTTGTACCCGAGCCTTTATCTGGTGACTTCCTTTGTGGAATGCACTGAATCCAGACTCTCCGTATGGGATGCCATATTCGTGCGGTAGTAAACTGATAGGTGTCATTGTGACGTGCTATCCAAGATTGGGATATGAGTCACAGTTGAGAGAAACCTAAGTCAGTAATCGAAATACATAGCTTTCTAGGCTTAGCTGGTTACTATCGAAGATTTGTGGAAGGATTTTCTCGAATCGTTACCCCGTTAACTCAGCTGACTCGAAAGGATATCAAATTCGTATGGAGCGAAGAATGCGAGAAGAGTTTCTAAGAGCTTAAGAGGAGACTCATTTCGGCACCTGTTCTGACAATACCATCTGGTTCGGATGGATTTTTTATCTACAACGATGCTTCAGGCAAAGGGTTAGGATGTGTTCTCATGCAACATGGGAAAGTCATAGCCTATGCCTCACGACAACTCAAAGAATATGAGAGGAATTATCCTACTCATGATTTGGAGTTGGCAGCAGTCGTTTTCGCGTTGAAGATCTGGAGACACTACCTGTATGGGGAGAAAGTGGAGATCTATATAGATCATAAAAGCCTCAAATATTTCTTCACCCAAAAGAAACTCAACATGCGGCAGCGACGTTGGCTTGAGCTGTTGAAAGATTATGATCACACCATCCAATATCATCCTGGAAAAGCAAACGTAGTAGCTGACGCATTGAGTAGAAGATCATATGCGGGTACGAGTGCAATGTTGTTAACACAAAGGCCCATTTTGTATGACTTGTAAAGGATGGAGATAGAGATGAAGGCTCCAAGTACCCACATGATAATATCAAATATACGAGTAGAACCGACTTTAATTGATAAAGTTAAAGCTGCTCAAGCTACGGACATAGAGCTGATGCGTATGAAGAAGAAAGTGCAAGAAGGTGCTATTTCAGAAGCAAGAATCGATGAAGAAGGAATACTTCGAGTCAACTCCAGACTTTGTGTTCCTAACGATTTTGACTTGAAGCATAGAATAATGATGGAGGCACACAACACACCGTTTGCAATCCATCCTGGGAGTACCAAAATGTATCACGATCTTCGACACACATTTTGGTGGAGCAATATGAAAAGAGAGATCGCGGAGTTTATCTCGAGATGTTTAACTTGTCAACGTGTAAAAGCGGAGCATCAAGTACCAAAGGGTCCATTGCAACCACTTGAGATTCCAAAATGAAAGTGGGAACACATTACTATGGATTTTATTACGGGTCTTCCCAAGGTTTCTCAAGCCATAGATGCGATTTGGGTTATTGTTGATAGATTAACCAAGTTCGTTCATTTTTTTGCCGATACGTGAGACTTATTCCCTTGAACGTCTTGCTAGTATGTACGTGAACGAGATTATGAGATTGCATGGCATGCCAGTATCCATAGTTTCGGATCGTGACCCAAGATTCACTTCACGATTTTGGGTTAGCTTGCATAAAGCTATGGGCACGGATTTACGATTCAGTTTGGCATACCATCCTCAAACGGACGGACAATCAGAGAGGACTATTCAAACTCTTGAAGATTTATTAAGACTTTGTGTCCTAGATCTCAAAGGGAGTTGGGATAAGTACCTACCATTGGTGGAATTCTCCTACAACAACAGTTATCAGGCGAGCATAGGTGTGGATCCATTCGAGGCGTTGTATGGAAGAAAATGTCGTTCTCCAGTATGCTGGGACGAGGTGGGTGAAGCAACATTGTTGGGACCAGAGTTGGTACGCATTACTACAGAGAAGATCCAAACGATTCGACAACGTATACAAACGGCACAGGATCGACAAAAGAGTTATGCGGATCTTCATCGGAAGGACGTAGAATTTAATATTGGGGATCATGTATTATTACGTGTTGCACCATGGAAGGGAGTTACAAGATTTGGGAAGAGAGGAAAGCTCAATCCGAGATTTGTTGTTCCATTTGAGATTCTTGAGCGAATAGGAAATGTGGCATATAGACTCGCATTACCTCCAAGCATGTCTCGTGTTCATAATGTTTTTCACATATCTATGCTTCGTAAATATGTTAAAGACCCGAACCACATTATTGAGTTAGAACCAGACGAGATAGCTGAAGATTTAACGTACGAGGAGATACCTGTTAAGATCTTGGATAGGAAAGAGCATGTCCTACGCACGAAGGTTATACCACAAGTTAAGGTTTTGTGGAGAAACCATGCTATTGAAGAAATGACCTGGGAGTTAGAATCAGAAATGAAAGTGAGGTATCCTCACCTTTTTGAAACATCAGGTACGTACGTCAATTTCGAGGACGAAATTTCATAAGGAGGGGAGGTTGTAAGACCCCAACTTATTAATGAATAAAATCAAATTTTCTCTAAATATTATTGTGAATAATAAGAGGTTAATTTGATATAATACTTTGGTTATGGGTGAAATGTGCAAATTTTGCAAAATAAGCAAGTGGTTATAAAATATTCATTTTGTCGGGGAATATTCGTTTGGTCGTGGAATATTCTTACTGTCGGGGAATATTCGTACGACGGCGCAGCCTTGTGTGGGCCCCATAACGGAAAGCGATTGGATGAAGAAAACGACAAGTATACGTTATTTATAAATAACGGCGTAGTTGTTACCGTTAATACTGTTGGAATACCCGGTGGTTAAAATACAGTAGCACACGGTATTGCACCAATTATTGATTCTTACGTAAGAAGGCACTACTCAATAATTGTTACAGTAGTTATTGTTCAATATTTTATTTTATTGATTCAATAATTGTTGCGTTAATATTTTATATTATTATTGTTTCAATAATTGTTGCTGCATAGTATTTTCCTTTATCAGATCAATAATTCATATTATTTGAATAATATTATTAGATAACATTATTGGCAATGTCTAGAAAGTTCTGTCTAAGGAAAGGTTTGGTCACCTAATTGCGCGCCAGTAAGGAGAAATCCTTATTGGAAAGCCCCCTCTTTCCTGGGAACGGCCTGGTTGTCATAAATGTGATTCTGTAATATTATTTGTGAATAATTAATTATTGATTCATATGATAAGGAAATATTTATTTTATGGATATAAATGTTGGATATATTTATTGTAGTTAAAAATAAAGGAGTTAATGTTGAGGTGTTTTATCAGTATTTTTATCGGAATGGAGGTATTAAAAATCAAATCAGGGTTTTTGAAAAATATTGCGGGTGTTATAATTTTTAATCCGACCGTTAGATCGTGGTAATTTTTGGATATGTTATACATATATAAGTTGAGTATATGTCCACAAATTTTGAACCGTTAAAAATGAACGTATGATTTATTATGAATTTTACGAGATGACTGGTTCAGAAATTGTTGAATTTTATCATTTTAATGGAAAATTCTAGAATTGGGGGGCCCCCACTTGTGGTTGGTGAAGAAATGTGCTGAATTATATTTCAAATGTGGTGGGTGGGAATAGTAGCAGGTAAAGCCATCAGGTTGCAGGTCAAGACTACTAAAATTTTCCTATAAATAGAGGGCTAAGTTAGAATTGAAAATCACACCAGAAACAAGTTTTCTCTCTTTCTCTCTCTAGATTATCCTAATATTTGTCCTTCTGTCTCACTGGATTCGTTCTCTTTAAGATATTTTTCATCATCCTCAGTCCTAAATGATGATATTACTGAATATCTTTGGCCTGTAGTGCAAAGATGTATGATTACTTGATGAATATCTTTGGCCTGTAGTGCAAAGATGAACAGGTGTTGAGATGAACATGACTGACAGGTGATACAAATGAATATCTTTGGCCTGCAGTGCAAAGATGAATATTTGGATAAAGATGATTATTAATCGATGTTACAGGGATAAAATATTGATGATGGACTTTTAAATCTTAGAAGATAGTAGAATTCTTTCTCTACTTGACTCTTCTAATGGTTTGCTGTTTCTGCTACAGTTGTTGATCTAAAACTTGTTGTCGATTATATTCTATCAGATTTTTCCCTGTTGAAGACTAACGATAATTTGTTGTATATTATCTTAGTCATAATATTCTTTACTGGGCTAGTTGATCTCACCCTTTTCCTTTTTGTTCTATTTTTCTTCTCAGGAGGTGAGAACATAGCAGGAACTAGTCGGGGTACGGAGTGATGGTTCTAGAAAGATGTTTTAGCAGTCCTCACTATTTCTGTAAAATAGTGTTTGAATAATTGTAACGAGGACTTATTTGAGTGTGGATATTGTCTAGAAGATAATATTTGTATTTAAACTCACAGTATGTGTTGTCGTATTTTGCACGACAATTGTATTATTGAAGTTGTAGTTTGTTTTCTGTACCATGTATTTGGCGACTCAGAATGGGTGTTGTATACCTATTTTGGGGGCGTCACAATTTCTCCTTATTGGCGTGCAATTAGGTGACCAAACCTCTCCTTGACAGAACTTCTAGACATTATCAATATTACAAATAATAATATGAATAACTTTGTCGTCTCAATTATTGATTTAATAATAATAATTATTATGCAGATGATACTGTGACAATAATTGAATCAATAATATAAGAGATATGATGCAACAATTACTGTAGCAATAATTGAGTATAATTGAGTGACTTCTTACGTAAGCATCAATAATCAATACCGTGTGCTACTATTCAACCACGTGTATTACTGTACTTTTACCACCGAGTATTTTATGACAACTTTCTTACTTTGAAAAATTTTCACACATCACCCATAATTTTAACTTTTTATCAATTTAACCATTTACTAAATAGAATAATTATAAAAAAATTAAATACTTTCATTTCATAAAATTCGGGGTCTCACAATCTCCCCTCCTTATGAAATTTCGCTCTCGAAATTTACGTACCTTGTAGTTCGAAGAGATGAGAATACCTTCCTTTCTTTTCGGATTGTACCTTCTTGATTATTTCCTATGTATCATATTGCTTATCTCCTGTATTTCAGATATCATTCTAGAATATAGTTTCAAAATAAGGGTTAATTGACATACCACATATTATCCCTATACTCTGACCGACCAATTAAATACCAATTAAACTTAGGTAGGTCATACTAGAGAAGGAATTACCCGTCTCTCCCCTCCTAGTTCTAGTCTCACATCTCAGCCATAGATCATATCCCTAAGCTTTGATACCAACTGTGACGCCCCTAAAACAGGTATACATCACCCATCTTGAGTCGTCAGATTCATGGTACATAAATTCAAATACAACTTAATTATACAACCGTCGTGTAAAATACGACAAACATAGCTGAGAGTTTAAACAAGAATATTGTCATCTAGACAATATCCACACTCAATGGTGTCCTCATTACAATTATTATCACATTATTCCGTAGAATAGTGAGGACTACTAAAGCCATTTATTCTGGACCATCACTCCATTCTCTGACTCGTTCCATCTATATTCTCATTTCCTGAAGAGAACAATGAAAGAAAGGGTGAGCTCAACTAGCCCAGTAAAAAATATTATGACTAAGATAATGCAGAATAAATTATCCTTAGACTTCAACAATATAACAATTGATAGAATACAATAGACAACAAGTTTTAGATCAACAACTGCAGCGGAAATAAGCAATCCATTAGAAGAGTCAAGTAGAGCATAAAATCTACTATCTTCTATTATTTAAAAAGTTTTTCATCAACTTTATCGCTAAGACTCAGCTTAATAAATAAACCACATCATCGAATAATCCCTGCTCCACGGCCAAGGATATTCATGTAATCATTAATGGTCATGATTATACCGAATAATCCCTGGTCATAATCATACCAACAACTGTCCATCAATGAACTACAGGCCAATGAAGACTTTTACCACATCATTCGTTACATTACGGTCATGATTATACCGAATAGTCTCTGGTCATAATCATACCAAGTCCATCTCTGCACGTAAGCCAAAGATGACTTTCATCACAATATAAGTATGATGATGATGACAATGACATAATAATTCAATAAAACAAGTTCAAGGATAAATTTTAAAGATTTATAATTTAATTTATCTAGAAATCAATAACGTCCAAATTATCAACATGATACTGCTTTGTAGAGTAAAATTCAAGAATAATATTCATATACCAAAAATAATTTGGACAGAAAAGAAATATATTTTTCGGGTAAATAGTACCCCGTGAATAGTACCCCATGAATAGTACTTCGGGAATAGTATCCCGTGAATAGTATCCTGACACGAAAAGTACCACAAATACCCGAGTGAATAATATTTGGGTGAATAGTAATTTAGGTGAATAGTAACTCGTGAATAGTACTCCGACACGAAAAGTGCCCCGAATACCCGAGTGAATAATACTAGAGTGAATAGTAACTGGGTGAATAGTAACCCGTGAATAGTAACTCGTAAATAAAATACCAAATAAAATGATATTTCATGACGAGTACAAAAAAATGATATCTCATACGAGTATAATAGAATATACAAAATAGCAAATGGATTTTCACCCACCATGCGGTAATCCACGTAGACATATCATTTCCATAATTTAATAAAGAATGAATATGAAGGATCATTCACTATGCATGCGGTAATCCACATAGACACGTTATTCCAACAGAATAATAAAGAACGGAACCAGGTCATGCATAATCCGCACAGACAGGATATTCTAACAGGATAATAAAGAATGGAATAACAACAGAATTCACCAAGTATGCGATAGATCGCACAGACAGGATATTCTAACAGAATAATAAAGAATGAAATAACAGAAGAATTTCACCATGTATGCGGTACTTCGCATAGACAGGTTATTCCAACATAATAATAAAGAATGGAATAACAAAAGAATTTCACCATGTATGCAGTACTTCGCATAGACAGGTTATTCCAATATAATAATAAAGAATGGAATAACAGAAGAATTTCACCATGTATGCGGTACTTCGCATAGACAGGTTATTCTAACATAATAATAAAGAATGGAATAACAGAAGAATTTCACCATGTATGTTGTACTTCGCATAGACAGATTATTCCAATATAATAATAAAAAATGGAATAACAGAAGCTCTCTTTATGAATACGAAAGTAATAATACCCCTTACCTCAAAAGAAGACTGAATACTGGAATAGTGAGGTAGCAGACTTCTTTTCTTCTTTTTCTCTATAATTTCTCTCTATAATAATTGCTCTATAGCTTTAGTGAATTGGTGAGAAATGAAGGAAGAATGAGCTTCTGTTTATAGGAAATTATAGTTTCGATAATTACACGTTTTGGGGCTTAAAATATTACAGTATAATACCTTCCTCTTTTCCTTCATTTTTAATTAAGTCCTGCAAGTATTATCAAACTTGCACCACCTCACCTAATAGTAAATCATGTGAATTAATATTAAATCATGTGACTCAATAGTTCTAAACATGTGAAAAAAATAATTACAGTATAGTACCTTCATCTATACCTCCATTTTTAACTTAGTCATGCAAGTATTATCAATCTTGCACCAACTCCCCAAATAGTAAATGAATGTAAATCAATAGTACACACATGTGAATAAATAGTTATAATCATGTGAATCAATAGCAATTAATTGCTCATTTATCCGGTTAATTACCCGATTGGTCAATATAACCTCCAGACATCAATTATTATCGAAATAGATGTCAATTTCCACTAACACTAATAATCCCAACACAATGAAAATATCAAATTCATCTTTAATTAACACGAACTTATTCATCATTAATATTATAAGTCATAATATTTAACAACCAGGTCGTTCCCAGGAAAGAGGGGACTTTCCGATAATGATTTCTTCTTATTGGCGCGCAATTAGGTAACCAAACCTCTCCTTGACAGAACTTCTAAACATTTTCAATTTTGCAAATAATAATATGAATAACTTTGTCGTCTCAATTATTGATTTAATAATAATAATTATTATGCAGATGATACTGTGACAATAATTGAATCAATAATAGGAGAAGTATGATGCAGCAATTACTGTAATAATAATTGAGTGTAACTGAGTGACTTCTTTCGTAAGCATCAATAATCAATACCGTGTGCTACTTGTAACCATGCGTATTACTGTACTTTTACCACCGAGTATTTTATGACAACTTTCTTACTTTGAAAAATTTTCACACATCACCCTTAACTTTAACCTTTTATCAATTTAACCATTTACTAAATAGAATAATTATAAGAAAATTGAATACTTTTATTTCATAAAATTCGGGGTCTCACAATACCCCTTCCCTCGACAAAACTTTCTAGACATTGTTAATTATGCATATAATAATATGAATAACTTGTCATCTCAATTATTGATTTAAAAATATAAAATATTGACAGTAATTGAATCAAATAACGTGAGATGCTATGGAACAATTACTGCAGTAATAATTAAGTATAACTGAGTGACTTCTCACGTAATCATCAAATACCGTGTGCTACTATGCAACCACGCGTATTACTATAATTTTATCACCGGGTATTTCAACAGTTAACGATAAATTTGCCTTTATTTTATAAAAAGATATTTTTGTCGTTTTCTAACTCCGACAATAATTTCAATGTGGGGTCCACCAATAATTGTGTCGTCGTACGAATATTCCCTGTTAAAACGAATATTCCCCGACCAATCGAATATTTTACAACAACTTGCATAGTTTGTAAAATTTGTAAATATTACTCACATCTATAATATTATAACAAATCCACACCATAATTATTCAAAATGATATTTAGAGAAAAAATTCATCTTTATTCATAAACGTTGGGGTCTTATAACCTCCCATTCTTATGAAATTTTATCCTCAAAATTGGTGTACGTACCTGGTATGATGAAGAGGTGAAGATACCTTGATTTTATTTCAGATTCTAACTCTAAGGTCATTTCCTCAACATCGTGGTTTCTCTATAAAACTTTGACTTGAGGTATAACCTTGGAGCGTAGAATATATTCCTTCTTATCCAAGATTTTAACAGGTACCTCTTCATACGTTAAGTCTTCCGATATCTCATCTGGTTCTAATTTAATAATGTGGTTCGGGTCTTTCACATATTTACGTAACATAGATATGTGAAAAATGTTATGAACACGAGACATACTTGGTGGTAAGGCGAGTCTATAGGCCACAGTTCCGACTCGACCGAGGATTTCAAATGGGCCAATGAATCGAGGATTGAGCTTTCCTTTCTTTCCAAATCTCGTAACTTCCTTCCATAGAGCAACACGTAACAACACATGATCACCAACATTGAATTTCACGTCCTTTCGATGAAGATCAGCATAACTCTTTTGTTGATCTTGTGAGGTTTTTATACTTGGCATATAACTTATTCTCGCAAAGCTTTTGGAGTATTAGCCTCAAGTGTTGCTCATGATCTTCACGACTTTTGGAGTATATGAGGATGTCATCAATAAAGACAACCACAAAGTGATCCAAATATTCCTTGAATACTATAGTCACTCAGTTATACTCAATTATTACTATAGTAATTGCTGCATATTATCTCACGTTATTTGATTCAATTATTGTTAATATTTTATATTATTAAATCAATAATTGAGATGACAAGTTATTCATATTATTATATGCATAATTAACAATGTCTAGAAAGATTTGTCGAAAAAAGGAGTTTGGTCATCTAATTGCGCGCCAATAGGGAGAAATCCTTATCGGAAAGCCTCCTCTTTCCTAGGAACGATCTGGTTGTTAATATTGTGAGTTATAATAATGATGAATAAATGTTGTTAAGAATATTGAGGGGATTTTATAAAGTATTTGTTATAAATTTTGGCGTATTATTTGAACCCCCGCTTACTTATTTTTCTAAATAATTGGAAGGAAGTTATAAAGTATATATATATTTGACATATGTGTGTGGGGGTGGGGGGAAGATGCCTTGGGGGGAAGGGCATTGTGTGTGTGTGTGTGTGTGTTTAATGTGTCGTAGGAAAGTGTGTGTGTGTTTGTGTGTGTGTGTGTATGAAATGAGTGTGAGTGGTAGTGGTTAATATGTATATATAGATATGTTAGATTTTAGTTTTTGTTTTTACTTGGAAGTTGAATTGAAAAACAGTCCGTGAATCACAAATTATTTCGTCCGTGAAAATTCTTAATAGTACCCCTTCCATTCTCCTATAAATAGGATGCTTAGTTTAGAATTGAAAGTCACACCAGAATCAGAGAATTCTTCTTCTATAATATTAAGAGTATTTCTTTCGAGTTTTAGGAAGCTTTGAGTGTAAAAAATAGTACAAGTTTTCTTCAAGAATATCCCCGCCCTACCAGTCAGAAGTATTCTCTCTTTTTAAGGTAAGGGATATTATTTTTGCTCAATATTCGTATGAAATAATATTTTCTTTCATACTCTGTAGTATGTAAGTAATATTATTTCGTTTTCGTATTCATAATTCTATACTCATGTTGATAAGTTGTGCTTCTATACTCCATGAAATTAGTAGAATAACCTTGAAATTTGCGCTTCATCCAGTATCTTTTCATGAAAATATTATTCTGAACATTCTTAATAAGTTTTAACTTTTTTATGCTGGAGTACTATTCACGGGGTACTATTCCAGAATTACTATTCATGGGATACTATTCACTCGGGTACTATTCACCCGGGATACTATTCATGACAAAAAATGATTTCTTTCTGTCCAAATGATTTTTAATACAATATTATTCTTGAATTTTACTCCACAAAGCAGTATCATGTTGATAATTTGGACATTATTGAATTCTGGATAAATTAAATTATAAATCTTTAAAAATTTATCATTTGCTTTCTTTTAATTGAATTTTTATATCATTGTCATCATCTGTGTGCTTATATTATGATGAAAGTCCTCATTAGCCCGTAGTGCATTGATGGACTGTTGATTGGTATGATTATGACCAATGATTATTCTATATAATCATGACTGTAATGTTACAAATGATGTGATAAAAGTCCTCATTGGCCCGTAGTGCATTGATGGACAGTTGTTGGCTTGATCATGACCATTGATGATTACACGAATATCCTTGGCCCGTAGTGCATGGATAATACATGGACGTGATACTAATGAATATTCTTGGCCCGTACTGCAGGGATGATTCGATTATGTGGATTATTTATTAATCTGAGTTTCAGCGATAAAATTGATGATAACATTTTTAAATCATAGAAGATAGTAGATATCATGTTCTACTTGACTCTTCTAATGGATTTCTTGTTCCGCTGTAGTTAAACTTGATGCTTATTATATTTTATCAGTTTAACACTGTTGAAGGCTAACGATAATTTATTCTGCATTATCTTAATCATAATATTTCTTACTGAGCTAGTTGAGCTCACCCTTTTGCTTTCATTGTTCTCTTCAAGAAATGAGAACGTAGCCAGGACTAGTCGGGAAATGGAGTGACAGTTCGAGATGGTTGTTTTAGTAGTCCTCACTATTTAGTGTGATAATAAATGTAATAAGGATTGAATTTGAGTTTGGATATTGTCTATGAGACAATATTCGTGTAAAAACTCAGCTATGTTATCGTATTTTACACGACAGTTGTATTAATTAAGTTTGTATTTGAATCATGTACCATGTATTTGGTGACTTAGAATAGGTGATGTATACCTATTTTGGGGGAGTCACAGTTGGTATCAAAGCTTAGGGATATGATCCCTGCCTAAGATGTGAGACTAAAACTAGGGGAGAGACGGGGAAATCATTCGCTAGTATGACCTTCCTAAGTTTATTTGTTTTTTAATTGGTAGGTAATATAGGGATAATATGTGGCATGCCAATTAACCCTTGTTTTGTGGCAATGTTTGAAAATGACATCCGAGAATGTTGAGATAAGCAATGGAGCACATGAGACCGTTGAGTCACCAACGATCAATACCCAGGATAATGTGCATCAGGAAGGTAATAATCCTCAGAAAAACAACAACACTGACCAAATGATGAACGATGGGATGTTCAGAGGCTTTATGCAATTCATGCAACATCAGGCGAGAGCGACTCCTATTCATAATGCAGGTGGAAACACTGACAACTCACGGATGGTCACCGCTAAGTAGTTCAAGGAGCTGGCACCGGAGTTTGTGGGAAAGCCAGAACCACTTAAGGCGGAGACGTGGATAAAGCAAATCACCAATTTATTTGATGTCTTGGGATGCTTCGAGGAGCAAAAGGTTCCCTTTACCACCTTTATGTTGCAAGGAGAGGTAGATTATTGGTGGAAATCTGTAAAACGTACTCAGCCTAACGCACTGAAGATGTCTTGGGAGAAGTTCCAAGAACTGTTCAACGATAAGTACTTTCCCGAAAGTATTCGTCAAATGAAGGAGGTAGAGTTCATCAAGCTGGAGCAAAATAATATGACCGTATCGTAGTACGAAGCTAAGTTTGCCGAGTTATCCCGGTTTGCGTCCCACTTGGTTGATAATGAGAAGAGAATATAGCGAATGTTTCTGCGAGGTTTAAAACCCGAAATACGTCAATACCTAATTTCTCACAAACTGTGTTTGTATTCAGATGTTGTAAGTAGGACTCAGTTATTGGAGAGCGATAATGAGTCAACCCAACCAAGAGAGAGCAGCCAGTAAAATGATAATACCAGTGGGAGCAGTCATCAAAGCGGTGACAACAAACGTGGAGGGAATCAACATGCTAGAAACGGTAACCACTTCGATGATAATCGTGGCCAAGACAATAGAAGTGGAAATTTCAAGAAGAGGAGATTCAATAATGTTGAAAAGACATCAGCACCAGCGACCGTTGTTAAGGAAGGAGAACGACCACCGATCGTATGCTACAAATACGGAGGGGAGGAACACATCAGTCTAAACTGTACGCAGCAGTCCAAAACGTGTTACAATTGTGGAAGAGAAGGTCACATAGCTCGATTTTGTCGTGTAGTGAAGCCAAGTCCAGTTAGGATGGTGACACCAAATGTCGTCCCAGATAAGGTAAAGCCGGTAGTTCAAGGGAGAGCGTTTGTCGTGACCTCCCAAAAAGTGAGAAACCCAAACGAGATTATCACGGGTAAGCTAATCATAAACTTATTCGAAGTCTATACCTTATTTGATACCTGTTCTACCCATTCTTTTATTTCTCCTACTTGCGCTCAACGTTTAAATTTAACTCTGAAGAAATTAGACTTTGACTTATTTGTTGAAACTTCATTGGGAGAAACCTTCATTACATCCACTATTAATAAGTCTTGTTTGATTCAAATCGGCAACCGCACGTTACCTGTCGATCTTATCACTTTGAAAATATTTGCATTCGATGTAATTTTAGGAATTGATTGGTTAACTACTCACCATGCTAAAATTGATTATTTTCGTAAGGTTGTTAGTTTTCATATTCCTAACCAACCTATTATGTGAATTCAAGCAACCAAACCACTAAAGTCAATCACTGTCATATCAAGCCATAAAGTTATTCGTTTATTGAAAAACGGATGTCAAGCTTTCTTAGCCCATGTCACGAATTTAAACAAAAATATGTCAAATTTGAATGATATTTCTATTGTTAATAAATTTCCTAACATATTCCCTGAAGAACTTCCTGGCCTACCCCCAGAGCGTGAAATCGAATTTTGTATCAACCTTGAACCCGGTACAAAACCCATTTCCAAAGTCCCATATCGAATGTCTCCTATTGAACTTCAGGAGTTAAAAATCCAACTGCAGGAATTGTTAGACATCGGTTTCATTCGTCCTAGTACGTCTCCTTGGGGTGCTCCTGTTCTATTCGTAAAGAAGAAAGATGGAAGTATGCGACTTTGTATTGATTATCGGGAGTTGAATCATGTCACCATCAAAAATAGGTACCCGTTGCCTCACATTAATGACCTTTTTGACCAGTTGCAAGGAGTTAAATTCTTTTCAAAGATCGATCTTCGTTATGGATATCATCAGTTAAAGATTAAAACTGATGACATTCCAAAGACTGCTTTCAAAACTCGGTACGGGAATTACAAATTCCTAGACATGTCTTTTGGATTGACTAATGCTCATACTGCCTTCATGGATATGATGAACTGAGTATTCAAGGAATATTTGGATCACTTTGTGGTTGTCTTTATTGATGACATCCTCATATACTCCAAAAGTCATGAAGATCATGAGCAACACTTGAGGCTAATACTCCAAAAGCTTTGTGAGAATAAGTTATATGCCAAGTTGAAGAAAAGAGTATTAGCCTCAAGTGTTGCTTATGATCTTCAACTTGGCATATAACTTATTCTCGCAAAGCTTTTGGAGTATTAGCCTCAAGTGTTGCTCATGATCTTCACGACTTTTGGAGTATATGAGGATGTCATCAATAAAGACAACCACAAAGTGATCCAAATATTCCTTGAATACTCAGTTCATCATATCCATGAAGGCAGTATGAGCATTAGTCAATCCAAAAGACATGTCTAGGAATTTGTAATTCCCGTACCGAGTTTTGAAAGCAGTCTTTGGAATGTCATCAGTTTTAATCTTTAACTGATGATATCCAGAACGAAGATCGATCTTTGAAAAGAATTTAACTCCTTGCAACTGGTCAAAAAGGTCATTAATGTGAGGCAACGGGTACCTATTTTTGATGGTGACATGATTCAACTCCCGATAATCAATACAAAGTCGCATACTTCCATCTTTCTTCTTTACGAATAGAACAGGAGCACCCCAAGGAGACGTACTAGGACGAATGAAACCGATGTCTAACAATTCCTGCAGTTGGATTTTTAACTCCTGAAGTTCAATAGGAGACATTCGATATGGGGCTTTGGAAATGGGTTTTGTACCGGGTTCAAGGTTGATACAAAATTCGATTTCACGCTCTGGGGGTAGGCCAGGAAGTTCTTCAGGGAATATGTTAGGAAATTTATTAACAATAGAAATATCATTCAAATTTGACATATTTTTGTTTAAATTCGTGACATGGGCTAAGAAAGCTTGACATCCGTTTTTCAATAAACGAATAATTTTATGGCTTGATATGACAGTGATTGACTTTAGTGGTTTGGTTGCTTGAATTCACATAATAGGTTGGTTAGGAATATGAAAACTAACAACCTTACGAAAATAATCAATTTTAGCATGGTGAGTAGTTAACCAATCAATTCCTAAAATCACATCGAATGCAAGTATTTTCAAAGTGATAAGATCGACAGGTAACGTGCGGTTGCCGATTTGAATCAAACAAGACTTATAAATAGTGGATGTAATGAAGGTTTCTCCCAATGGAGTTTCAACAAATAAGTCAAAGTCTAATTTCTTCAGAGTTAAATTTAAACGTTGAGCGCAAGTAGGAGAAATAAAATAATGGGTAGAACAGGTATCAAATAAGGTATAGACTTCGCATAAGTTTATGATTAGCTTACCCGTGATAATCTCGTTTGGGTTTCTCGCTTTTTGGGAGGTCACGACAAACGCTCTCCCTTGAACTACCGGCTTTACCTTATCTGGGACGACATTTGGTGTCACCATCCTAACTGGACTTGGCTTCACTACACGACAAAATCGAGCTATGTGACCTTCTCTTCCACAATTGTAACACGTTTTGGACTGCTGCGTACAGTTTAGACTGATGTGTTCCTCCCCTCCGTATTTGTAGCATACGATCGGTGGTCGTTCTCCTTCCTTAACAACGGTCGCTGGTGCTGATGTCTTTTCAACATTATTGAATCTCCTCTTCTTGAAATTTCCACTTCTATTGTCTTGGCCACGATTATCATCGAAGTGGTTACCGTTTCTAGCATGTTGATTCCCTCCACGTTTGTTGTCACCGCTTTGATGACTGCCCCCACTGGTATTATCATTTTACTGGCTGCTCTCTCTTGGTTGGGTTGACTCATTATCGCGCTCCAATAACTGAGTCCTACTTACAACATCTGAATACAAACACAGTTTGTGAGAAATTAGGTATTGACGTATTTCGGGTTTTAAACCTCGCAGAAACATTCGCTATATTCTCTTCTCATTATCAACCAAGTGGGACGCAAACCGGGATAACTCGGCAAACTTAGCTTCGTACTACGATACGGTCATATTATTTTGCTCCAGCTTGATGAACTCTACCTCCTTCATTTGACGAATACTTTCGGGAAAGTACTTATCGTTGAACAGTTCTTGGAACTTCTCCCAGGACATCTTCAGTGCGTTAGGCTGAGTACGTTTTACAGATTTCCACCAATAATCTACCTCTCCTTGCAACATAAAGGTGGTAAAGGGAACCTTTTGCTCCTCGAAGCATCCCAAGACATCAAATAAATTGGTGATTTGCTTTATCCACGTCTCCGCCTTAAGTGGTTCTGGCTTTCCCACAAACTCCGGTGCCAGCTCCTTGAACTACTTAGCGGTGACCATCCGTGAGTTGTCAGTGTTTCCACCTGCATTATGAATAGGAGTCGCTCTCGCCTGATGTTGCATGAATTGCATAAAGCCTCTGAACATCCCATCGTTCATCATTTGGTCAGTGTTGTTGTTTTCCTTAGGATTATTACCTTCCTGATGCACATTATCCTGGGTATTGATCGTTGGTGACTCAACGGTCTCATGTGCTCCATTGCTTATCTCAACATTCTCGGATGTCATTTTCAAACATTGCCACAAAACAAGGGTTAATTGACATGCCACATATTATCCCTATATTACCTACCAATTAAAAAACAAATAAACTTAGGAAGGTCATACTAGCGAATGATTTCCCCGTCTCTCCCCTAGTTTTAGTCTCACATCTTAGGCAGGGATCATATCCCTAAGCTTTGATACCAACTGTGACTCCCCCAAAATAGGTATACATCACCTATTCTAAGTCACCAAATACATGGTACATGATTCAAATACAAACTTAATTAATACAACTGTCGTGTAAAATACGATAACATAGCTGAGTTTTTACACGAATATTGTCTCATAGACAATATCCAAACTCAAATTCAATCCTTATTACATTTATTATCACACTAAATAGTGAGGACTACTAAAACAACCATCTCGAACTGTCACTCCATTTCCCGACTAGTCCTGGCTACGTTCTCATTTCTTGAAGAGAACAATGAAAGCAAAAGGGTGAGCTCAACTAGCTCAGTAAGAAATATTATGATTAAGATAATGCAGAATAAATTATCGTTAGCCTTCAACAGTGTTAAACTGATAAAATATAATAAGCATCAAGTTTAACTACAGCGGAACAAGAAATCCATTAGAAGAGTCAAGTAGAACATGATATCTACTATCTTCTATGATTTAAAAATGTTATCATCAATTTTATCGCTGAAACTCAGATTAATAAATAATCCACATAATCGAATCATCCCTGCAGTACGGGCCAAGAATATTCATTAGTATCACGTCCATGTATTATCCATGCACTACGGGCCAAGGATATTCGTGTAATCATCAATGGTCATGATCAAGCCAACAACTGTCCATCAATGCACTACGGGCCAATGAGGACTTTTATCACATCATTTGTAACATTACAGTCATGATTATATAGAATAATCACTGGTCATAATCATACCAATCAACAGTCCATCAATGCACTACGGGCTAATGAGGACTTTCATCATAATATAAGCACACAGATGATGACAATGATATAAAAATTCAATTAAAAGAAAGCAAATGATAAATTTTTAAAGATTTATAATTTAATTTATCCAGAATTCAATAATGTCCAAATTATCAACATGATACTGCTTTGTGGAGTAAAATTCAAGAATAATATTGTATTAAAAATCATTTGGACAGAAAGAAATCATTTTTTGTCATGAATAGTATCCCAGGTGAATAGTACCCGAGTGAATAGTATCCCATGAATAGTAATTCTGGAATAGTACCCCGTGAATAGTACTCCAGCATAAAAAAGTTAAAACTTATTAAGAATGTTCAGAATAATATTTTCATGAAAAGATACTGGATGAAGCGCAAATTTCAAGGTTATTCTACTAATTTCATGGAGTATAGAAGCACAACTTATCAACATGAGTATAGAATTATGAATACGAAAACGAAATAATATTACTTACATACTACAGAGTATGAAAGAAAATATTATTTCATACGAATATTGAGCAAAAATAATATCCCTTACCTTAAAAAGAGAGAATACTTCTGACTGGTAGGGCGGGGATATTCTTGAAGAAAACTTGTACTATTTTTTACACTCAAAGCTTCCTAAAACTCGAAAGAAATACTCTTAATATTATAGAAGAAGAATTCTCTGATTCTGGTGTGACTTTCAATTCTAAACTAAGCATCCTATTTATAGGAGAATGGAAGGGGTACTATTAAGAATTTTCACGGACGAAATAATTTGCGATTCACGGACTGTTTTTCAATTCAACTTCCAAGTAAAAACAAAAACTAAAATCTAACATATCTATATATACATATTAACCACTACCACTCACACTCATTTCATACACACACACACACAAACACACACACACTTTCCTACGACACATTAAACACACACACACACACACACAATGCCCTTCCCCCAAGGCATCTTCCCCCCACCCCCACACACATATGTCAAATATATATATACTTTATAACTTCCTTCCAATTATTTAGAAAAATAAGTAAGCGGGGGTTCAAATAATACGCCAAAATTTATAACAAATACTTTATAAAATCCCCTCAATATTCTTAACAACATTTATTCATCATTATTATAACTCGCAATATTAACAACCAGATCGTTCCTAGGAAAGAGGAGGCTTTCCGATAAGGATTTCTCCCTATTGGCGCGCAATTAGATGACCAAACTCCTTTTTTCGACAAATCTTTCTAGACATTGTTAATTATGCATATAATAATATGAATAACTTGTCATCTCAATTATTGATTTAATAATATAAAATATTAACAATAATTGAATCAAATAACGTGAGATAAGATGCAGCAATTACTATAGTAATAATTGAGTATAACTGAGTGACTTCTCACGTAAGCATCAAATACCGTGTTCTACTATGCAACCACACGTATTACTGTACTTTTATCATCGGGTATTTCAACAGTTAACGGTAAAACTTTTGTCATTATTTTATAAAAAGATATTTCTGTCATTTACTAACTCCGACAATAATTTCATTGTGGGGTCCACCAATGATTGTTCCGGCGTACGAATATTCCCCGACCAGTCAAATATTTTATAAAAACTTGCATACTTTACAAAATTTGTAAATATTACCTACAACTATAATATTATAACAAATCCACACCATAATTTGTCAATATTTTGATCACCTAATTGCGGGCCAATATGGAGAAATACTTATCGGAAAGCTCCCCCTTTCCTGGGAATGATCTGGTTGTTAAATATTGTGAGTTATAATATTAATGATGAATAAGTTCGTGTTGATTAAAGATGTTTGTTCATTTAGTTTTCTTTAATTCTTCCGTGACCCAATTACCCTCAAAGGAGGTAATTCTGTGATTTGCTGGTTTTGTTATTATTATTGACCAAACGGGTAATTAATTGGATAAATGAGCAATTAATTGCTATTAGTTCACATGCAAATAACTATTGCTTCACATGTATGGAACTATTGGTTCACATGCATGTACTATTAGGGGAGGTGGTGCAAGATTGATAATACTTGCAGGACTAAATTAAACATGGAGGTAAAGATGAAGGTATTATACTGTAATAATTTGAGCCCCTAAACGTACAATTATCGAAATTATATTTTCCTTTAAATAGAAGCTCATTCTTCTTTCATTCTCACCAATTCACTAATACTCACAAGAGCAACTATGGAGGAAGAAATTATAGAGAGGAAGAAGAAGAGTATTCTACTACTTCACTATTGTAGTATCCAGTCTTCTACTAAGGTAAGGGATGTTATTTATTTCTTATTCGTAAGGGATATTATTTTTGTTCAATATTCATATGAAATAATATTTTCTTCTATACTCTGTAGTATGCAAGTAATATTATTTCATTTCGTATCCCTAATTTTACACTCATTTTGTTGAAGTATTGCTTCTATACTCCGTGAAATTAGTAGAATATATTTGAAATTTGCGCTTCATCTAGTATCATTTCACAAGGATATTTTTTTGGCATATTCTTGTTAAGTTTTAAGCTTTTCATGTCAGAGTACTGTTCATGGATACTATTCATTTATACGGTACTATTCACAAAGTACTATTCATAAAGTACTATTCACAAAATACTATTCACAAAATACTATTCATGGGGTACTATTCATAGGGTATTATTCACTCGGATACTATTCACCCGAAGTACTATTCATGACTAAAATTGATTTCTTTTCGGTTCAAATTATTTTTGATACAATATTATTCACTACAAAAAAATGGGGCTTCAGCAACAATCGATTTTCGTTGCTAAAGGTGCCAAATTTCGTTGCAAAAGGGTTTTGGCAACGACGTTACTGTCGTTGGGTCTTTCGTTGCGCAATGAGCGTTGCTAATTGTTCCGCAACGAACATATTTTTTTCGTTGCCAAAAGTAATACATTTTGCAACGAAATTTGACTTTCGTACAGAGACATCGATCATTTAGCAACAAAATATATTATTGCAGAATAATTAAAATTTTGTTGCTAAAAACCCCATTTCATTGCAAAAGCATGCTAATTGGCAACGAAATGAACTATATTTTTTGCATCGACCATGCATTTTCATTGCAATTGACACCATTTTGCAACGACATTTTTCGTTGCAGTAAATTATGAAAATTGTTGCCTAAGCTTGCTTTCGTTGCGGAATGTAAACTTTTTAGCAACGATTTTCGTTGCTGATTATATTATTTGGCAACGACATTATGCTGAATCAACAACGAAAATGTTTGTTGCTGATTATTTTTCTATAGCAATGAAAGTCGTCGATTAGCAACAACATTATATGTTGTCGTTTTTTTATATGTGCAACGAAAGTTGATATGATTTGCAACGATAAAAAATGTTACCTTTTATTTTAATATTAGCAACAATATCCTCTCCGTTGTTATTAAGTTAATTTTTCGTTGCCAAATATTATATTTTTAATGCCATTGGCAACAAAAAATTGTTACTAAATGTATAAAAAATTGTTGCTATATTTAAACATGTTCAATGCTTTGGTAACGAATTATATTGTTGCCAAATCAAAATTTGACATTTTTTGTATACCTGGCTGGCTCAATGTCCCCATAGCAAATAATAGCAAAAATAAAAAAAACTAAAATATTATTAACTTAATAAAATCATCCACTACATAATCATTCATTATCTTTACAATTAACCATCTAAACCTACCATAGTTCTTCAATCAAAGTATATATCTACATATAGAGAGAGAGTACACTTCATAATTTCGTCCATTGTCTTCCGTAAACGTAGCACGGAAATTCATCATTTAAAAGATGCAATGCAGTATTGAAGGAGGTAGCTATTTCATGATCATCATCAACATCATCATGTAAGTATCAAACCTGCAATTATGCTTCAAAAAGTTGTTTTACTATAATAAAATTTTACTCTAGATATTTGAGTGCTAAACTTTGAAATCTATTACTTTGACTCAACTCCAACTTACAGGAAAAAGGGGTGGGGGAGTGAAAGCATTAAAATAGAAGTTATAAGGTTTTAGAATTTCTTGGGCTAGAATGAGTCTTTAGTTGTGCCTTCCAATTGTTCATAGGGGACATAAATGTTGAATATAGCAAAGTCTCAGATATACATTTTTTTAATTTGATATTCAATAAAGTTATGCTATTTTGTTTAACAAAAAGATTTACATTTTATCCCCATAGAATACCACAATGTGAACCGTGTAATATGATCTGCATGAATTGGCATACGAGATAAACAGAAGACAACAATGAAGTGAAGAAACAAGGGGTAAAAGTACCTTCTGTTATGGAGAACATGGGGGAGTTGGTTGTGTCCTCTTTTGAATTGGATTAACCACATCATATGAGCTTGGTTCTAAATTTGCAAGTCTTGTTGTAGGTTCAAGTTCACGTTGATGGTGAGAAGTACTTTCGCCTATTGTCAAATTGTCTGAATCACTTGGAATCTCACTATGTATCCGTGATCACACTTCAGACCTCAAAAACATATATAGTCAAAAAAGAATCAAAGTTATAAATTGCTAACCTTGAGGCAATTCAGCAACAAGCCTTTGCTTAAGATTCGCAACAGTAGTAGATGATGCATAAGTTTTGTGACCATATCTCAGTTCCATCAAAGATTATGAATTTAAGTTCAATATCCTTCTCTCCTTCAGCAATAATAACACTTTTGCTCCACCAAAATTACAGTTCAAATGCAACAAATTGACAAAAAATCCAGTCGAAGAACTAATGTAGTCAAGTTGGAGGTGTTCTAAGCTCTTGCTTAATACCAAAAGCACCAAATTAGAGAAAAGAAGAAAAAGAAAGAACACAAAAAAGGAAGTATCCACGATAACCATGGTTTACAACTGCACTCACTCTAGACGATAGACTAGAAGTTGTCAAGAATAAGTAATGTTCAAGAAAGAAAAAATAACTAATACAAATTAAACAACAAAGCTCAAAAATGCAAATATGAAACAAGTGTCATTCTTTCTTTCATGTTTTAACTTACTGTTTGGATGGAACATTCGAGAAACAAAACGCACTGTCGGTGGCTTATTTGGATAATCCTCCGTAAACTGGAGTGTCAATTTAAACTTACCTGATGAAGTCAAAAGAATTCAATTGAAATAAGCACAAAAATGCTGATAACATAACCAATACCACCAACAAGAGCAATAAGCATCCAGTATGAATAATACTTTAACTTGAGTACAGAAAATTAAAAAGCCAAAATGACTCATGTTCCAACTTATACTTCTTGTTAACAAGGTTAATTGACAGACCAAAGGCTAAAAGCCATATGGTATATTTCATTATTTCAAGTGTTCCAATTTATGCCTACACAGAGAAAATACATGTGCAACAGTACATTCATACAGAATTATGTGATAACTATCAAGCTATTTCACTCTACTTAATCTATGTCAGGGTACCACTTTATGGGGAAAAAAGAGAATTTTATGTTTCTTGAATCTAGCAACCAATCAATTATGATACCAAAACTATACAAATACATATATAGATCCATGTATATACCATGTAAGACACTAAATCTAAACAATGTGATTCATATAGAATTATAACAGAATAATAACACAGCTCATTAAGACTGTCATATAGAATACCTTACACATGAAAAGAAAAACCACATCAAATTACTGGGGGAGAATATCACATTCAAACAAGCATGTTATGACTTCATTCATAAGATTCAACTGGATTATTTACTTGCTTGGACTTTAACAACAATACTTAATAGCATGCAATACTACAACAATCTTTCCAAGTACAGAACGGATTCATGGTTATACAATCAAACAGAAATGATTTAATTGAACAAATATTTGAACTACCTTTCAAATGAAGAAACAATGTTGTTAAGGGATTGACTTCACATACCTCCATCCCATGGAGTGTCATCAGGTCTGCAATTAAAATATGAATTGCATTAGATATTATAATTCAAAATACCTTAAAAGGTAATAAAAATAAAAATAAAAGTAAAAGTCATACGAGTTAAGAAAACCTTAAAACATCATTTAATTTGTTTGTAGCCTACCCAAATATAAAAGCGTTTCGAAGCATTATATTATTATATATCCTGAGGAGCACCACTGATGCCTGCAGGTGCATCCTGTTGCAACCTCTTTAAATCCCTCATAAGTGTTTTTCTTACAGGTGTTGGCATCTACACCACCTACATATTAGATTGCAGACCAGCCACGTGAACAACCTTTAATAATTATCATAACCTTTAATACGAATTTACAGTCACACACATACACAAATGCTCAAAGTATTGGATGATTGCAAGTTTAAAAATATTGAAAATTGTCCCCTTCTACCCTTATCATTATTCTTTATTAGTATTACTCAACCATCTATGTCTTAATTAAGGTTGGACTGTAAAGATGTGTCTTTGAAATTGTTTGCAGGCAGTGGCAACTTTGGAGAACTTATGATTCATGAGTAATATTATATCTCTGCCTAAACAAATAACATCTCTATATAACACTCTATATGTATCATGCACATTGAATATATTTTAGTTTAAATATACATGTTACACAAATTTGTGTTTCAATCAATCTGGCCAATCTTATCCTCTAAAGTCATTTGGCTTATTTGGTCCTTTATTCGAACATTTACGAACTGTTTGGGGTATTTGTATTTAATGTATTCTGTTTTTGCCATGGCAGCACAGAAACACAAAACTAGAATCCCCATCAATAATACAAAACTTTTCGCCATATTTTTCTGTCCCCAAATTTTGTTCACCTGATCACTTAAATAGCAAGAAGGGATAACATTAAAATTCTGGTAGACCTTCAATGGCAATCATTTATTTTAAAGACCACAATATTTACTAAATCATAAAAAAGACAAGAAAGCTTCTCAAGAAGATTAAATATGCAAACTAAAGATCTGGGCATCCCAAAAGTCATAATAATTTGATGGTGAACTGATCAAATCAGCTATTGGCTTCATCTAGCTCTTTCTGAGATCCCCTAGAAGATACCCAGATAGACTACAAAAGGGTAAAAAGGAAATGTAAATGTGAACTACTAGTCAATTTGACATGTGCACTTTCTTGTACAACTCAAAATACTTGTAGAATTCTGGAAAATTTACATTACTAATACATAAATACATTTAAGAACTAATCTCAAAGTTATTCCAACAACTTGATCCAATCTTAAGAATTAAGAGAAAATAATGATACAGGGCGGAAGAATATTCACCTGTATGGAATGAATAGCAGCAATTGTTAAGATAAAACACGTCAACTGATAATCGAACTGCTGAGTTTTATTGTCACAAAAATTTGTGGCTAAAAATAATGAAAACCATTCTTTTCCCTCCCTACTAAAGCAACACTCTCATTCAAGTCTTGACCAAATATATTGTATTACTACTTAAATGCTTTTGCATACTTGTACCATCTACTACAAAAAGCATGAATATATGAGATGCAATAACTACATTGTAGGTTACTTAAGCTACACTATAGTGGAAAAATGAGATGTTGTTCTATGGATAAAATTGCATATTATGATGATTACAGGTACCTCTAAAAGTAGCAACTCCATTGGACCCCCATTTGCTGAACGGTCTGCATCTTGGGCTTCATGGTGATCACCAGTACTTAAATGCTGGTCTTGCTATAACGTTATGCTCTACTTGGCTTCAAAAGACTGGCCATATTAAATTCAATTACCTGGAACAGACTGTAAGTTTTTCCAAATGAGAGTTTTTGTTTTCATCGTTTTGATTTATATAAGATGATTCTTTTTTTTTTTCTGCTTGGAATCAGTTCATTAATATTGAAAAGCAAGGGGATCTGGTGTTCTATTTGGATGGAGCCCATAGTCCTGAAAGCATGGAAGTATGTGCAAAATGGTTTTCTCTTGCCATCAAGAAAGATAAGGAATGTCAGAAATCCTTAAATAATTAGGCACCTGATAGCTCTAGGGTCTCGGAGGAAGTTCTACATGTTTCCCGTTCTGAAGCCTCCATAAAGAACTCTATACAGGTAAGACCCTAAAATTTCAATATTTGTAAGATGCAAGTTGAAAATTATCAGTTGACGTGTTTATTGTGTGAAATGAAATACCCATTAAATATAATCTTGAGAATTGAGAACTTCACAAATAAAACTAAGAAAATAGAGAAATGAATGACTTAGCAAAAGATTATATTGAAAAAATGAACCTAATTACATCTCCTGACATTATAT
Source organism: Panax notoginseng (assembly GCA_016801055.1). Lineage (NCBI taxonomy): Eukaryota > Viridiplantae > Streptophyta > Magnoliopsida > Apiales > Araliaceae > Panax > Panax notoginseng. Next base: position 151,307,437 of record CM029015.1, on the reverse strand, counting down.
CAAGTGATTCAATGTACGAAACTGTTTCTTGAGAGAAAATCACAGGGGCATACTCATCCTTAAAATGTGAATGCTCTCTCTCCATTGTTCTTATTGTCCAACCATTTTGCTTTTCAAATTCTTCCCTTTCTCCGTTCACAACCCGTTGTGCATATGCCACCCCACTCAACAGTGGCCTCTCAAAAGCTGTCCTGGCTGTGTACTCGGCAAAAGTTTCTTACATTGCCAATAGTGAGCAGAGAAAACAAAAGAACAGTCAATACAAAGAAAAAAATACCACCGAAAATAGAAACCCTAAAAGATTATATAAGCCCAAACCTGATCAGTTGCTGATGGGATCTTGTAATAATGAAAAGTGGAGACCAAAACTGTACCGGAGTGACAGTTGAGGGGTGGCAAGCGGTGGAGGGCAGTGGCGGAGTCGTCGTAAGATCCCAAATTATTAATAAATGAAATTTAATTCCTCTATTTATTATTTTGAAATAGTAAAGGTTGATTTGATTAATGTGGTTAGTTACGGGTAAAATGCGCAAATATTTCAAATAAGCAAGTGGTCATAAAATATTCATTGTTGTCGGAGAATATTCGTTTGGTCGTGGAATATTCTTGTTGTCGGGGAATATTCGTACGACGGCGCAGCCTTGTGTGAGCTCCATAACGGAAAGCGATTGGATGAAGAAAACGACAAAAATAAGTTGTTTATAAATAACGGCGTAGTTGTTACCGTTAATACTGTTGGAATACCCGGTAGTTAAAACACAGTAATACGCGTTGTAAGACCCCGAATTTTATGAAATAAAAGTATTCAATTTTTCTTATAATTACTATTCAGTAAATGGTTAAATTGATAAAAGTTTAAAATTATGAGTGAAATATGATTTTTTTTTCAAAATAAGCAAGTGGTTATAAAATAATCATTGTTGTCGGGGAATATTCGTTTGGTCGTGGAATATTCTTTCTGTCGGGGAATATTCGTACGACGGCGCAACCATTTGTGGGCCCCATAACAGAATAACTGTCGGGTGAAGAAAACGACAAATTTAAGTTTTTACAAATAACGGCGTAGTTGTTACCGTTAACACTGTTGGAATACCCGGTGGTTAAAATACAGTAATACGCGTTATTGCACGGTAGCACACGGTATTGCATAGTATCTTTGAAATTATTGATTCTTACGTAAGAAGGCACTACTCAATAATTATTACAGTAATTACTGTTCAATATTTTATTTTATTGATTCAATAATTGCTACGTTAAAATTTTGTATTATTGTTGTTCAATAATTGTTGCTGCACAGTATTTCCCATTATCAGATCAATAATTCATATTATTTGAATAGTATTATTAGATAGCATTATTGGCAATGTCTAGAAAGTTCTGTCTAAGGAGAGGTTTGGTCATCTAATTGCGCGCCAGTAAGGAGAAATCCTTATTGGAAAGTCCCCTCTTTCCTGGGAACGGCCTGGTTGTCATAAATGTGATTCTGTAATATTATTTGTGAATAATTAATTATTGATTCATATGATAAGGAAATATTTATTTTAAGTGGATATAAACGAGTGATATATTTTTGTGGTTAAAAATGAAGGAGTTAATGTTGAGGTTTTTATCCGTATTTTTGTCGGAATGGAGGTATTAAAAAATAAGGGGTTTTGAGATATTTTGCGGGGGTTATAATTTTTAATCCGACCGTTAGATCGTGGTAATATTTGGATATGTTATACATATATAAGTTGAGTATATGTCCACAAATTTTGAACCGTTAAAAATGAACGTATGATTTGTTATGAATTTTACGAGATGACTGGTTCAGAAATTATTGAATTTTCGGAGTTTATTATTTTGATGGAAAATTCTAGAATTGGTGGGCCCCACTTGTGGTTGGTGAAGAAATGTACTGAATTATATTTCAAATGTGGTGGGTGGGAATAGTAGCAGGTAAAGCCATCAGGTTGCAGGTCAAACCTACCAAAATTTTCCTATAAATAGAGGGCTAAGTTAGAATTGAAAATCACACCAGAAACATAAGCTTTCTCTCTTTCTCTCTCTATATTATGAAGCATATTTTGTGAGTTTTTAGATACTTGGTGAGTTACTATTCATCAGTGCAAGTTTCCTTCAGTATCATATCCGATATCTAGTCAGAAGTACTGCTCTTTTGAGGTAAGGGATAGTAAGGGATTGTAAGGGATAGTAAGGGATATTAAGGGATTTTAAGGGTTGTTATGATTTTCAGTTTCGTAATTTTTCTGATCTTCAAAAATTCTGGAAAAATTTAAAATGATATTTTGATGAGTTTTCTTGATTGTGTCCAAAAATGGTGATTTTTGGATGTATAGATTGAGAGTTATGAATTTTATGAGAAAATACTATTTTAAAAGTAACCGCTTATAATTCCTTGTGGTTAACTCCAAAATTGATGAAATTTTTATTGGGAGTACATGTATATGATAGAAGTATACTCTGTAAATTTCAGAATTTTTAGACAAAAGTACAATGTTTGATAAATGTCTAAATATTCGGCTGTTTTGGCCATATGAAAAATAGTAAATGACTTTTAAAAATTCTGAGAAAAATATATGTTCACTATGGGACTATATTCTACTAAATTCCAGAAAAGAAATATTTTTGGTACTGATTTGGTATTTTTCATGAAAATAGACTAATTATGGGTAAATGAATTAAATATGTTATGTGAAGTAAGAAAATTGAAAAATAGGATTTTATGGCTTAAGAATCCTATATGAGGTATATGCAGATTTTTTATGAGGGTTTTTGGTTATTGGTGATAAAATCTTATGAGTTTGGCATTTTAAGATGATTAAATGCATTATTTAGTAAAGTGTAAACAATTAAAATAAATTATTTATAAGCTTAAGAAATATTATTCTTTCAATATCATTATACCGAAATATTGGTATATATTTTAGTGTGGAATTTCTACCTTTTGTGTCGAGTTTACTATTCATGAGTTACTATTCATGAGTTACTATTCACAAGTTACTATTCATGAGTTACTATTCACGAGTTACTATACACAACAACATTGGTTTCTTTTTCTGACCAAATTATAGTTGGTTTATGAATATTACTCTTGAGATTAAATCTATATGTTGATTATATTGATTTTATTATCATATATAACATTTTTATAACCCTAATGATGATATTTCTCTTTGACTTGAGTGTAAAGATGGGAAGATTTCTGGTATGATCATGACTATGGGTTCTCTTTGGCCAGTAGTGCAAAGTTGAATTGTTGACTGGTATGATCATGACCATTGAATTTATAAGTGAATATCTTTAGCTTAAGTACAAAGGTGAATTGATCAACATGATTATAATTATTGTTTATATAAATTCTGAAATGATTATATATTTCTTTGAGATATTAATATATTTGGCCGTAGTGCAAATATGAACTGTTGAGGAATATCTTTGGCCTGTAGTGCAAAGATGAATTGTTGATGAATATCTTTGGCCCGTAGTGCAAAGATGACATGTTGTTGAATATCTTTGGCCAGTAGTGCAAAGATGAACAGATGTTGAGATGAACATGACCAACTGGTGATACAAATGAATATCTTTGGCCGTAGTTCAAAGATGAAGTTATTCGTATGATTATGAACAGGAAATGTGATTTGGTGTAACCATGATCTTTGATGTTTCAGGTAAAGATAGGTGATGAAAATTATTTTCGTCCTGGATGAGAAGAGGAATTTAGAACTACAGTTATGATTATGAGTTATTCATATGATTGTGGACCAGAATTGTTGATTGATGTTACAGGGATAAAACATTGTTGATAGATTTTTAACACGGAGAAGATAATAGACTTTATAGTCTATTTGACTCTTCTAATGGATTGCTCGTTCTGCTGCAACTATGGTTGAAATTTTGATCATTTACCATATGTTCTAAATCTCTGATTTATTGTTGATGAAGGCTATTGATAATTGAATTATCTTTAGTCATGATATTCTTTACTGAGCTAGTTGTGCTCACCCTTTTGCTTCACAATTTCTTTCAGGTAATAAGAGTGTAGCTGGGTCGAGCGGGGGTAACAAGGGAATAGAACGGTGGTCATCATTTAGTAGTTATATTTGGTGAAGAAAATAGGGTGAGGCGAACCCAACGTTGGAAGGGTGTTTTGCCACTATCATACAAGATGTCTAATGACATACAACCTCGTGTCATCATAAGACAGGGTTGTGCTCATCCACTTGTTGAGTATATCTACGAGCACTACCTATATAATCTGGGTGTTTGTTTAAAGTATAATTCTCAATTAGAGACAGTGGAGATAATGATAAGTCAAGAGAAGACTCACCATTGGGAAGAATATGATAGTAACCTTCTCATTTTTCTTTGGGGTCTATTGGGTCAACCAAGGATAATTCTGTGGTCATATGATATCTATCGTAACCTAGAAGCTTGGGCTCCCATGTACGAAGGTTTTCTTGAGCACTTCCCAAAGATTCTAATTTCTAAAACAGTTTTTGACTATACCTTTATGTAAGGTGTTATTGTGAGGTGATGTCCACGGTTGGAACATGAGTCACATTTGGTATATATTTGTATCCAAACTCACAGCATATGTGTTGTTGTATTTTGCACGATAATTGTTGTAATAAAGTTGTAGTTATTTTCTGTACCATGTATTTGACGACTCAGAATGGGTTGGGTGGAATGGACCTATTTTGGGGTTGTCACACGCGTTGTTGCACAGTAGCGCACAGTATTGCACCAATTATTGATTTTTACGTAAGAAGGCATTACTCAATAATTGTTACAGTAATTACTGTTCATTATTTTATTTTATTGATTCAATAATTGCTGCGTTGATATTTTATATTACTGTTGTTTTAATAATTGTCACTACACAATATTTTCTATTATCGGAGCAATAATTCATATTATCTGAATAATATTATTAGATAACATTATTGGTAATGTCTAGAAAGTTCTGTCTAAGGAGAGGTTTTGTCATCTAATTGCGCGCCAGTAAGGAGAGATCCTTATTGGAAAACCCCCTCTTTCCTGGGAACTGCCTGGTTGTCAGTATTGTGATTCTGTAATATTATTTGTGAATAATTAATTATTAATTTATATGATGAGAAAAATATTGATTTTATGTGGATATAGATGGAGAAAATTTTTAATGTGACAATTGTTGAAAATTTATATTTTATCTTTTCTGATAAAATAATATTTTATTATAATGGTGATATTTTTACAATGAATGTGGAATATATGAGTATATGAGGAGGAAGAGTATTTTGTGGCATTAAATGATTAACACATGTTTGGTGTGTCGGTGGACCCCAATAATTGAATGAAATTTGATTATAGCCTGTAAAATCGTCTGTTTATGAATTTTGGTCAATTTCTGTTTGGAATTTAGAAAAACTTTCTTCTGTAAAGTTGTAGAGAACTGAATTTCCTATAAAGATTCACGAGATTCAAATTTTCTGATAAAAAGGCTATTTGTTTTGAATTATTGAAGTTCCGAAATAATTGATTTTTGGAAGTTTTAATTATTATTTTGAAGAAAAACGTTTTTTTGCATTCAAGTGGGCTAACATGTGATATAAATGGGTTGAGATCAGTTGTCTAAGGTGGGCTTGACAATTGTATAAATATATTATTATTATATTAAATTTTCTGCTTTGGTGTTCTAAGCATTTTCCTATAAATAGGGTGCTTAGGTTAGAATTGAAAATCACACCAGAAACAAAAAACTTCTCTCTCTTTCTCTCTCGATATATTGAGCGTATTCTTGTGAGTATTTTAATATTTTGAGTGTTGCTATACAGTGCAAGTTCAAGTCATAGCCTATATCCGGTTTTTCAACTAGAAGTACTGTCTTTACGAGGTAAGGGATGTTATTCTATTCAAAAATGATATTATTTTTTCAATATCATTATGCCGAAATATTGGTTGGAAATTTTTATCAAATTTAAAATTTTTTCATGTCGGGGTTACTATTCATGAGTTACTATTCACGAGTACTATTCACGAAGCATGATGATGTTTTTTGTGAAATTTCTATCTTTTAGTGTCGGAGTTACTATTTACGTATACGACACTATTAACGTATACGAAACTATTCACGAATACGGCACTATTCACTGAAAAATGAAATTTTCTTCTTTTCGTCCAAAATATCTATTCTGGATACTAGCTTTGATTGTATCCATGTTTTGATCATTCTTGAATTTTACTCCACTATGATTATTTATGAGGTATTTTTGGACATGAAATAGCTGAAATACGAATCCTTAATATTTATTCTTTTGTTTCACTAGATTCGTCTTCTTTAAAATATTTTTCATCATCCTCAGTCCTAAATGATGATGTTACTGAATATCTTTGGCCTGTAGTGCAAAGATGAATGATTTTTGATGAATATCTTTGGCCCGTAGTGCAAAGATGAACAGGTGTTTAGATGAACATGACCAAGTGATGAATATCTTTGGCCTGTAGTGCAAAGATGAATAATTGATTCCAGATATATATTGATTGATGTTATAGGGATAAAAGATAGACGATGAACTTTTAAATTCATATATAGAAGATAGTAGATTTCATTCTCTACTAAACTACTCTTCTAATGAATTATTATTTCCGCTGCGAATATTGATGTAAAACTTGTTGTCTATTGTATTCTATTAAATTTTTTTCTGTTGAAGACTAACGATAATTTGTTCTATATTATCTTAGTCATAATATTCTTTACTGGGCTAGTTGAGCTCACCCTTTTCCTTGTTGTTTCATTTTTCTTCTCAGGAGGCGAGAATGTAGCGAGTACGAGTCGGGGTGTGGAATGATGGTTCTAGAGAGTTATTTAATAGTCCTTACCATTTTTGTAAAATAATGTATCAATAATTATGATGATGATTTATTTGCGTGTGGATATTGTCTAGATGACAATATCTGTATTTAAACTCACAGTTTATATGTTGTAATGATAAAATTGTAGTTATTTTTGTACCATGTATTTTGACGACCTAAAATGGGTGATGTATACCTATTTTGGGGGCGTCACAGTCGTCGTGATGGAAACAAACATAAAAACGGCAACGAAATATCTAAATAAACACACAATTTAAAACATAACATAAAAAAATGTTGTATTAATTAAAAATAAATAAAACTCACTTATTATTCAGAAGATTTTTCATAGCCACAACATTCATCCTGCAAAACTCCTCTATAAACAATTCTATACCCTCCTTCACCAATACCATTCTCCTCCGCAAACCCATACGTCGTTGCTTCATCCAAAACTCTGGATCTAGATCTAGATCTGTTCGGGTTCAAAAGATAAAAGTTATGTAATTGTAACAAGTCTATAATCTGAATAAAAAATAATAAATTTTAAAATAAAATTTATTAATAAATGAATGTTAATTTTATTATTTTTAATAAATATAATGATTAATGTTTTAAATTATAATTTGAATAAGTTTTTTTATCATTTTTGAAATATTAATTTTTTATTGCTAGTATTTTATTTACCTTTGTATTAAATTTTACTTTTTTTTATGAGATAATTAATTAGTTCTCTTTGTGATATAGTTTAATTTATGAGATCTTAATTTCTATATTCTAGACATTCTTTTTTTGGTTGGAATAACTTGTGTTGATTGTTAATAGATTTTTTTCATATTTCGGTGTGAGCTAATCATAACAGTTGAAAATTTTTGTTATGTTTTTTATACAGTTTGACTTCATTAAAAATAATTAATTAATACCCTTTTTACAATATACCCAAGGATCCCATCGGGGGATATACATATTTACACTTGTAAAGTCATCATTTGTCAAGCATTCATATATAAAATGAGCAAAATACGGATCAATGAAAATGTAATTAAGTTTGGGAAGTAATTAATTTGACATCGCAATTAAGTTTTTTGAGTAAAAAAATTATAACAAGTTAATAATTATAGTTTGGTAAGTTAATATATAGGGCAATATGGTCATACACAGTTGTGTATAATTTATTTGTATATAGTCTGCCAAAATTATGTTATTTTGGCAGATTTTTATTAATTTATTAAAAAAACAGTTTCTCTCCTCTCAAATCAGAAATCAAAAATAAATATGTCAAAACGACGCAGTTTTGAAAGACTGTGCACAAATAGAATATACACGGCTATATATATATATATATATATATATATATATATATATATATATATATATATATATATATATATATATATATGGGCCCCCATTTTTGGCAATCGGTTGTCACGGGTACTATTTCAACAACCATAATCTATATCGTTGATCGCAACATTGGATGAAACGGATTGAAATGGATTTTCTCCTGCCGCTACAGGCTGTAGCGACATGAAAAATTACTCATTTACCCCTCATTTGCTCATGCGCTACACTGTCTACCACTACAAGTTATGGCGGTAGTTTAGTTAACTAATAAATTAGAATGGCTTAGTGGTAGCTTAATGGCCCAATAACCTATAGGTCTTAGTTTCAAAACTTAACTGTGATATTTTTGTTTCTTATGTGATATTTTATTGTGTATTAGATAAATTCTATTACCATATATATATATATATTATATATATATATTATATAATATATATATAAATATTCATATAAATTTATATTTATAATTTATAAACAAATATTTATTTATAAATTTATAAAAATTTCATCTAAAATTTATAAAATTTAGATATGAATATTTTTTATAAATATTTATATGAATATTTAGAGATAAATTTATAAATATTTATATGAATATTTGTTTACTATATATATATATTTATATATAAAAATATTCATAGCTACTTTATATATTTAGTTTAATATTGAGATTTGTTTAGTTTTTATTTAGTTTGACAAGAAATTTTGAAAATAATATGTATGTATATATGTGTGTGTGTGTGTGTGTATATATATATATATATATATATATATATATATATATATAATAAAATTTATATAACACTAATATTTAAACCACCTAACATCGTTTCTATGCATGTGAATATGAGATAATACATTTTTGATCACTGTACTAGGAATTATAATAATAATAATTGTTATAATTATTATTGTAATAATAATAATAAATTTTAAATAATTAAAATAATAATAATTAAAATAATAATAATAATTAAAATTTTAAATAATAATAATAATTATTATAATAATACAGTGACCAAAAAGGGGATAATATAGTGTATTATAATAATAATAATAATAATAATAATAATAATAATAATAATAATAATAATAATAATAATAATAATTTGGTAATTCGGTATCCCACATATTAATTGGATAAGAATATGAGGTATGACACGTGGTGGCATGGGTTATCGGTAAAGTTTTATCCGACTGTGTGGATGTGTGATTATATTTTTTCTCAACTATTTATTTTACTACGTTAATTTTATTCTCTTAACAAAATGATGCTCTCTTTAATTCGATATGTTAACCAACATGCTGATCTAGTAGCAAAATGCAGATCCAATTATCGAATTATTATTATTATTATTATTATTATTATTATTATTATTATTATTATTATTATACACTGTATTATAAGGGTAAAATGCAAAGTCCACAACTGAATAATAATAATAATAATAATAATAATAATAATAATAATAATAATAATAACAGTAATAATAATAATAATAATAATAATAACAATAATAATAATAACAATAATAATAATAATAATAATAATAATAATAATAATAATAATAATAATACTACTACTACTACTACTACTACTACTACTACGACTACTACTACTATTACTACTACTACTACTAATAATAATAATAATAACAACAACAATAACAGTAATAATTAATTATCATGTTTACATATTTACATCATATTTACATCATAACGTACATATTATATCAATTATACAAAATGATGTAAATATGTAAATATGTTATGTTATGATATAAATGATGTAAATATGTTATGATTTTAGTATTTTAATGATGTAATTTGAATTTTTGTTGTTTTGATTAATTAACAAAATAGTTTGAATTATAGTATTTTAGTATGTTTTGAATTTTAGTATTTTTTCAATTTGATTTTTTTTAGTATTTTTTTAAGTAGTATTTTTAGTATTTGATGTAAATATGTAACTAGTATTTTAGTGTCAGGTAAGTGACTTTTAGTATTTTGATATGTTATACAACTATGGTAAAATTTTAGTATTTTGACATGTTATACAACTATGGTAAAATTTTAGTATTTGAGTAAAATTATAGTATTTTAGTATTTGAATTTTAGTATTTTGATTAAATGATGTAAATATGTTATGATGTAAATGATGTAAATATGTAAATATGATAATATGTTACGTTATGATGTAAATGATGTAAATATGTTATGATTTTAGTATTTTAATGATGTAATTTAAATTTTTATTCTTTTGATTAATTAACAAAGTAATTTGAATTTTAGTATTTTTTTTGGATTTTAGTATTTTTTTAGTATTTTTTTTAATTAGTATTTTTTGTATTTGATGTAAATATGTAATTAGTATTTTAGTGTCGGGTAGGTGACTTTTAGTATTTTAATATGTTATACAACTATGGTAAAATTTTAGTATTTTGATATGTTATACAACTATGGTAAAATTTTAGTATTTGAGTAAAATTTTAGTATTTTAGTATTTGAATTTTAGTATTTTGATTAAATGATGTAAATATGTTATGATGTAAATATGATGTAAATATGTAAATATGATGTAAATATGTTATAATGTAAATATGTTATGATTTTAGTATTTTAATGATGTAATTTGAATTTTTGTTCTTTTGATTAATTAACAAAATAATTTGAATTTTAGTATTTTAGTATTTTTTTGAATTTTATTATTTTTTAATTTGATTTTTTTAGCATTTTAGTATTTTTTTTAATTAGTATTTTTAGTATTTGATGTAAATATGTTATTAATATTTTTAGTATTTTAGTGTCAGGTAACTGACTTTATAATAAAAGATCCTTATAGCTTAGTTGGTTTGAGCATTTGTTTAAGGAGAGTGGAAATTTTCAAGGAAAGTATTATTTTATTTTATTTTTTAAAAAGCCCACGGGTCGGACCAGGCTTTTTTATTAATTACTATATTATAATTATTGTAATAATTATTATAATTATTATAATAATAATAATTAATAATAATAACAGTAATAGGAATAATAATAGTAATTATAATAATGATTAATAATAACAATAATAATAATAGTAGTAGTTATAATAATAGTAATAGTAATAATAATTATAATTAATAGTAACAATTATAATAATAATAATAATAATAATAATAATAATAATAATAATAATAATAATAATAATAATAATAATAATAATAATAATAATAATAATAATGATTATTATAATTATAATTATAATTATAATAATTATTATTATTATAGTAATAATAATAATAACAATAATTACAATAATAACAATAATAATAGTAACAATAATAATTATTACAATAATAGTAACAATAACAACAACAACAACAACAACAACAACAACAATAATAATAATAATAATAATAATAATAATAAAAGAAATTAAAATAATAGTAATAATTATAATTATTATAATAATAAAAATAATAATTATAAGATTAGTAATAATTATTCTAATAATAAAAATTAATAGTGATAGTAAAATAATAATAATAATAATAATAATAATAATAATAATAATAATAGTAATAATAATAATAATAGTAAATATAATAATAATTATAATAATTGTAATATTAATAGTAATAATAATAAAAAATATAGCACATGAAACATGAAAAAAAAATTTAATAATGACTTATAAGTAAAAAAATTTAAAATTTAAGTTATTGTCAAACACTAAATAATAACAAATGACTTATAGCTTAGTTTAACCAACTTATAAGTTGTAAAAACTCCAAAATAGGTCCATTCCATTCAACCTATTCTGAGTCGCCAAATACATGGTACAGAAAATAACTACAACTTTCTTACAACAATTATCGTGCAAAATACAACAACACATATACTGTGAGTTTGGATACAAATATATACCAAATGTGACTCATGTTCCAACCGTGGACATCACCTCACAATGACACCTTACATAAAGGTATAGTCAAAAACTATTTTAGAAATTAGAATCTTTGGGAAGTGCTCAAGGAAACCTTCGTACATGGGAGGCCATGCGTCTAGGTTATGATAGATATCATATGACCACAGAATTATCCTTGGTTGACCCAATAGACCCCAAAGAAAAACGAGAAGATTACTATCATATTCTTCCCAATGGTGAGTCTTCTCTTGACTTATCATTATCTCCACTGTCTTTAATCGAGAATTATACTTCAAACAAACACCAAGACTATATAGGTAGTGCTCGTATATATACTCAACAAGTGGATGAGCACATTCCTGTCTTATGATGACACGAGGTTGTATGTCGTTAGACATCTTGTATGATAGTGGCAAAACACCCTTCCAACGTTGGGTACACCTTACCCTATTGGATTCACCAAATAAAACTACTAAATGAACTTTTCTATACTGCTTCGGGAGAACATCCACAGCTAGAGACCACCGTTCTATTTTCCCGTTACCCTCGCTCGACCCAGCTACACTCTTATTACCTGAAAGAAATTGTGAAGTAAAAGGGTGAGCGCAACTAGCTCAGTAAAGAATATCATGACTAAAGATAATTAAATTATCAATAGCCTTCATCAATAATAAATCAGTGATTTAGAACATATGGTAAATGATAAAAATTTCAACCATAGTTGCAGCGGAACGAGCAATCCATTAGAAGAGTCAAATAGACTATAAAGTCTATTATCTTATCCATGTTAAAAATCCACCAACAATGTTTTATCCCTGTAACATCAATCAACAATTCTGGCCCACAATCATATGAATAACTCATAATTATAACTGTAGTTCTAAATTCCTCTTCTCATCCAAGACGAAGATAATTTTCATCACCTATCTTTACCTGAAACATCAAAGATCATGGTTACACCAAATCACATTTCCTGTTCATAATCATACTAATAACTTCATCTTTGCACTACGGCCAAAGATATTCATTTGTATCATAAGTTGGTCATGTTCATCTCAACATCTGTTCATCTTTGCACTACTGGCCAAAGATATTCAACAACATGCCATCTTTGCACTACGGGCCAAAGATATTCATCAACAATTCATCTTTGCACTACAGGCCAAATATATTCATCAATAATTCATCTTTGCACTACAGGCCAAAGATATTCCTCAACAGTTCATATTTGCACTACAGGCCAAATATATTAATATCTCAAAGAAATATATAATCATTTCAGAATTTATATAAACAATAATTATAACCATATTGATCAATTCACCTTTGCACTTAAGCTAAAGATATTCACTTATAAATTCAATGGTCATGATCATACCAATCAACAATTTAACTTTGCACTACTGGCCAAAGAGAACTCATAGTCATGATCATACCAAAAATCTACCCATCTTTACACTCAAGTCAAAGAGAAATATCATCATTAGAGTTATAAAAATGTTATATATAATAATAAAAATAATATGATCAACATATAATTTTAATCTCAAGAGTAATATTCGTAAATCAACTATAATTTGGTTAGAAAAAAAAACTAATTTTTTCGTGAATAGTAACTCGTGAATAGTAACTCATGAATAGTAACTCGTGAATAGTAACTCGACACAAAAAGGTAGAAATTCCACAATAAAATACATACCAATATTTTGGTATAATGATATTGAAAGAATAATATTTCTTAAGCTTATAAACAATTTATTTTAATTGTTTACACTTTACTAAATAATACATTTAATCATCCTAAAATGCCAAACTCATAATATTTCATCAAATAACCAATAAAACCCTCATCAAAAATCTGCAACATACTTCATATAGGATTCTCAAGCCATAAAAATCCTATTTCTAATTTTCTTACTTCACAAAACATATTTAATTCATTTACTCATAACTAGACAATTTTCATGAAAAATACCAAATCAGTTCCAAAAATATTTCTTTTCTGGGATTTAGCATAATATAGTCCCATAGTGAACATATATTTTTCTCAGAATTTTTAAAAGTCATTTACTATTTTTCATATAGCCAAAACAGCCGAATATTTAGACATTTATCAAAAAATGTACTTTTGTCCAAAAATTCTGAAATTTACAGAGTATACTTCTATCATATACATGTACTCCTAATAAAAATTTCATCAATTTTGGAGTTAACCACAAGGAGTTATAAGCGGTTACTTTTAAAAATAGTCTTTTCTCAATAAAATTCATAATACTCTAATCTATACATCCAAAAATCACTATTTTTATACACAATCAAGAAAACTCATCAAAATATCATTTCAAATTTTTCCAGAATTTTTGAAGGTCAGAAAAATTACGAAACTGAAAAACATAACAACCCTTAAAATCCCTTACTATCCCTTACCTCAAAAGAGCAGTACTTCTGATCGGTATAAGGCTGAAGGAAACTTACACTGATGAATAGAAACTCAAAGAGTATCTAAATACTCACAAAATACACTCAATAATCTAGAGAGAGAAAGAGAGAAAACTTATGAATTCTGGTGTGATTTTCAATTCTAACTTAGCCCTCTATTTATAGGAAAATATTAGCACGCCGAATCAGACTTAACCTGTAACCTGATGGCTTTATGGGAGCTGTCGTTGATACTCCTAAATTAACCTCACTTTCACTTCACAATTTATAATAATTAGCACAGTAGCAAGTAAGGATCGATCCCACAGAGAGTAAAATTATTTTAGAATTATTCTACTATTTAAACAGAAAATAAAGATGGGGGTTTTTGAAAATTATTTTTAAACTAAGAGAACAAGAATTAACGATGAAATTAACCAAATATGTAAAAACTTCAGTTCTGCAGTTCAGTTTCATAAAGTACAATAATCAATTAATCAAGTTATTATTATTTTTCCTTCAATAAAACTATTAGCCCTAGATAACAATAAGCTCTGCTATCCGAAATTCTCCTTAGATTATCACTGTATGAAACAAGCTCTCCACCAGAGTCTAACTAGCATACAACCTAGAATAAGCTCTCTAGATTTAATATGATAGAAGCATTAAGAAATAGAGAATTAGGCTAATCCAAGTAACAAACACATAAGCTCGATTTGTTTAACTTATTTTCTGATAATCTTAGCAATAAACAAAAGCTTGTCCACAATTATTATTACTAAGTTGCTACTTATGATGAAGACAGATATCAATTACACGTAATACCAATCTTAATCTAGCATATGATAACGATCAAACTAATTTAATTGGCCATATTAAATTAATTAAATCAATTAACATGCAATCAATGAAAACAGATTATCAGAAGAAATTTCACACAAGAAGAAATAAATAATAATACTCAATTAATCAATTACTTGTAACAAGGATTCACCTCCCTTTAGAACTGAATAAAAAAAACTAGCCTGACATGCTCTTGAGTCTGCACTCCAATAGATGATAGTTGATTATTGAATGAATAAAATCATGACTAGCATCCTCTATTTATAGTGCTAGACAAAGTTCTAAATCCTATAGGAAGTAGAAATTCAAACCCTAAAAGGAATTACAAATTACCCTAATTTCTATAAAGAAATAGAATTCAATTTGGAAATAAATCTTAGTCTAAAAGAAATCCTAATTACAATAGAATTGTAAAAACTATTCTTCTAGAATCTAAAATTTAAATTTGAAATTAGAATTAAATCCCACAATTGTCATGTGCTTAAACTCATTGCCGCGTGAATTCAAATCCATTTATGATACTAATTGTTGAATCTTTGATTTGTTAGGAATCCCGTAAACCTCCTCCAATTTATTTTCAAAATCATGAAACCCCTTCAATTGTACCTAAAATAAAAATATAAGAATAATGAGTTTATTTAGGCACAAAATAAATACAAAAGATTAAGTATTAAGGAATAAAAATGTAACATATTTCATACTCATCAAATTTCCCCACACTTATCTTTTTACACGTCCTCGTGTAAACCAAAAATTTGATTTCCAGAAAAAAAATTCTATTCAACCAAATGTCAAAAGATTTCAAGGTACAAATCATGACTAGCTACACTAAATTTGCAGAAATCTAATCAACGCTTTATCAATCAACTTACAATTACCAACCATACCATTTCACCAATGAATTTCATTAAATCAAACTGTAGCCACATAAGTAACTTTCCCAAAATCATCATACTTACTCAACTTAGTTACCATGGAGCAAAAACCATGCACACTAACTCTTAACCAAGAACAAATTTTTCTTACCTTTTAATTTTTTTTTCATAGAACCTTTTTTTTTAGCACAGATGAATGTATTTTCATGCTTTTCTCGTATACTTTTTTCGTATACTTTTTTTTTGACATGTGCAATGTCTCCTTTTCTTAGGCTTTTCAGAGTTACCCATTAGCAAACTTTCCACCAATGACTCCCAAACCAGATGATCTTAGGGCGCTAGGTGTAGAGACACCCCTAAGGGCTTACTTATTCAAGTAACAAAGGCCACAAAAGTCGACTAGTCAAACTACTTTTATCCATCGCACTTTTTAGCGTGAATACCGATGCTTCCCGAGGCTTAGATACCCAGTTATTTCACACAATGGACATTGAAGCAGATTTTCAATTTTCATTTTTTTTTTCATTTTTTTTTCATTCATTATTTTTTACATGGTTCTGCACAACATAAGCAAGTTAAACAGTTCTAAGTCATGAAATCTGTGCACATAGACAACTCCACAAATAACTTAGCCAAATAAACATGATTCTCATATTCAAGTACTTATGTATCACAAATTCAATTGAAATCAATTACTATGGATCATGGCTTAGTTGTCATCATTCATTAACAAATTAAGCATCAAACAGATTCTGAATTTTAGCATTAATTTTCAATCTTTGACTTTAACCTTCGAACACATAGGCAAATAGAACCATGGAACCCAATTTTTTTTTATTATTATTATTTTTTTCCCATCAAAATTGGATTATTTTTCCTACATAAAATAAAACCTAAATCTCCCCCTCCACACTCAAACCTTACATTGTCCCCAATGTAAGAAAATCATGCAACGAAGAAAATACTACTAGCGAACATGCAATAATAATAGTAATAATAAAAAACTAAAAAGTAAAGGAATAAAAAAAATCAAATCTGAGATCTTGGGTTGCCTCCCAAGCAGCTGCCCATGTTTAACGTCTTTGGCTCGACGGTATGCCTCTCTTCTCAGCTTTCATAGATTGGATCGTCTAGCTCCACCATCTCAATATTTTCCACCTGATGCCCTTCATAGAAAGGCTTTAATCTATGTCCATTCACCTTAAGGATCTTGTTCGTACTAGGACTTTGAATCTCAACTGCACCATAAGGAAACACATTAGTGATAACAAAAGGACCAACCCATCTAGATCTCAATTTACCTGGAAATAACTTAAGCTGAGAATGATATAGCAAAACTTTTTGTCCCACAATAAAGGTTTTTCGCACAATCTGCTTATCATGAAAAGCTTTGGTCTTTTCCTTGTAAGTCTTCGAACTTTCATAGGCTTCATTCCTCAATTCTTCCAACTCTTGTAACTGCAATTTCCTGTGTACGCCAGCTACCTCCAAACTCATGTTGCACTGCTTGATTGCCCAAAAAGCCCTATGCTCCAACTCAACAGGTAAGTGGCATGGTTTTCCAAACACAATCCTGTATGGTGACATCCCAATAGGTGTTTTGTACGCAGTTCTATAGGCCCAAAGTGCATCATCTAATCTCAGACTCCAATCCTTTCTGCTAGGGTTAACTACCTTCTCCAAAATGGATTTGATCTCCCGGTTAGAAACCTCAGCTTGACCATTACTTTGTGGATGGTAGGATGTAGAAACCTTGTGTAGAACATTGTATTTCTTGAACAAAGCCGCTAACACCCTATTACAAAAGTGGGTTCCGCGATCACTAATGATGGCTCGTGGTGTTCCAAACCTGACAAATATGTTAGTCCTAACAAAATTTGCAACAACTTTAGAATCGTCAGTCCTAGTGGCTTTAGCTTCCACCCATTTTGAGACATAATCAATAGCCAAAAGAATATATAAATTCCCAAAGGATGAAGGAAAAGGTCCCATAAAATTTATACCCCAAACATCAAAAATTTTAACAACTAAAATAAGAGTTTGGGACATTTGATTTCGTTGAGAAATATTTCCTGTCCTTTGGCAATTAACACATGTTTTACAAAACAGATAGGAATCTTTAAAAAGTGATGACCAATAAAAACCACTTTCCAAAACTTTATTAGCAGTTCTTTTTGGACCAAAATGTCCTCCACAAACATAAGAATGACAAAAGGAAAGAATAGATTGAAATTCACTGTTAGGCACACATCGTCTAACTATCTGGTCCGCACAAAATTTCCATAAGTATGGATCATCCCAAACATAGTGTCTAGCATCACTTTTTAATTTTTCCTTTTAGGATTTGGAAAATTCTTTAGGAAAATATGCATTTACCAAATAATTCACCGTATCTGCATACCAGGGACTCTCAATATGGATGGAAAGTAACAGCTCATCCGGGAAAGAATCATGTAATGGTAGCTTCTCCTCGTCTCGCAGTAGCCTACTCAAGTGATCCGCTACTAAGTTGTCCGCACCTTTCTTATCCTTGATCTCTAAGTCGAATTCTTGTAGGAGCAGAATCCATCGAATAATCCTTGGTTTAGAATCCTTTTTGGTGAGCAAATACCTGAGAGCAGCATGGTCAGAATAAACTATAATTTTAGTACCAAGCAAATATGATCGAAATTTATTTAAAGCAAAAACCACAGATAAAAGTTCTTTTTCAGTTATGGAATAGTTTATCTGAGCCTCATTCAAAGTCCTCGAAGCATAGTATATGGCATGAACGACTTTGTCAATCCTTTGTCCCAAAATAGCCCCCACTGCATAGTTGCTTGCATCACATATGATCTCAAATGGCAACTTCCAATTTGCCGGTTGAATGACAGGAGCAGAAGTTAATAATTTCTTTAAAGTGTCAAAAGCCTCCTTGCATTCATCATCAAACTGAAAGTCCACATCTTTTTGCAGCAACTTACATAAGGGTAATGCAATCTTCGAGAAGTCTTTGATAAATCTTCGATAAAATCCTGCATGACCAAGAAAAGAGCGAATCTCCCGCATGCTGACGGGGTAAGGCAAAGCAGATATAACATCTATCTTAACTTTATCAACTTCAAGACCTTTAGATGACACAACATGACCAAGTACTATTCCCTGTTCTACCATGAAATGACATTTTTCCCAATTTAAAACAAGATTAGTTTCCATGCATCTATCTAGAACACGATTTAAATTATCTAAGCATGCATCCAAAGAATCACCATGAATTGTGAAATCATCCATAAAAACCTCGATGCATTCTTCTGAAAGATCTGAAAAAATGCTTACCATGCATCGTTGAAAAGTACCTGGGGCATTACACAGTCCAAAAGACATCCGTCGATAGGCAAAAGTACCAAAGGGACATGTGAATGTGGTCTTCTCTTGGTCCTCGGGTGCAATCACAATCTGGTTATATCCTGAAAAACCATCTAGAAAACAATAATAAGTGTGCCCAGCTAATCTTTCCAACATTTGATCAATAAAAGGGAGAGGAAAGTGATCTTTTCTTGTTACAGCATTCAATTTTCTATAATCTATACACACTCTCTCTCACCCTGTTTGCATTCGTGTGGGCACCAACTCATTGTCATCGTTCTTGACAACGGTGATTCTGGATTTCTTTGGGACTACCTGCACTGGACTCACCCATTGACTATCGGAGATGGGATAGATGATACCGGCATCAAGCAGTTTGAGCACTTCTTTTTTCACCACCTCCATCATTGGTGGATTCAATCTCCTTTGCGCATCTCTTGTAGGTTTAGCTCCATCCTCTAACAATATCCGATGCATGCACATGGCAGGACTAATACCCTTTATATCCGCTATTGTCCATCCAAAAACTGTAACATGGTCCCTTAGGACTCTCAGCAATTTTTCTTCCTGCACCTTGGTTAGATTACTAGCAATAATTACAGGCAAAGTGTCATTAGTCCCCAAATATGCATATTTCAAATGAGCAGGTAATTGTTTCAATTTTAGAGTTGGGGCTTGTACAACAGAAGGTAATAACTTTTGATGAGAAACAGGAAATTGAATAGAATGCACTGCTAACTTATTTCAGAATTTTGGCAATAAATGTAATGCAGCTACATTCTCCTTCAATTCCTGGGTTTGCGCAATCTCTCCTTCCCTGTCCATGTCCAAACTGTTGGTGATTGCAATCTCTAAACTGTCCCTATGTAGTTGTTCAAAAGCTCTATGCACCAAGGAGTCTCTCACATCGATAGTAAAAACCTGTCCTATATCACTAGGGTACCTCATGGCATCATAGATGTTAAACTGGATTTTCTCGCCATCAAACTCCATAGTCAAGGTCCCATTATGCACATCAATCATGGTTCTTGCTGTTTTCAAGAAGGGTCTTCCTAACAAGATATGGGAAGGTTTTTGTGATGTATCATCTTCCATATCCACAATGTAAAAATCTGCAGGAAAGATTAGTTCGTTCACCTGCACTAGGACATCTTCAATTACCCCTCGGGGGTAAGTGTTAGTACGATCATCCAATTGAATAATCACACCAGTATTTTTCAAAGGGCCTAGATTTAAGGAAGCATAAACAGATAAAGGCATAACATTAATTGAAGCTCCTAAATCTAGCATGGCTTTTTCAAATCTGGTGTTTCCTATTTTGCATGGGATTGTGAACATTCTTGGATCTTTACATTTAGGAGGCATTTTTCTTTGAAGAACAGCAGATACATTTTCTCCGACTGTGACTCTTTCATCGTTTTGCAATTTTTTTTTATTAGTGCATAATTCTTTTAAAAATTTAGCATACCGTGGCACTTGTTTAATTGCATCAAGGAGAGGGATGTTTACTTCTACTTTTCTAAAAGTTTCCAAAATTTCTTTTTCTTTTTCATCTCTCTTTGAGGTTTTAGAATTTCTGGGAGGAAAGGGAAGAGGTATGTTTTTAAGCAGATTAGGAGGGTTAGGTTGTACCTTGGATTTTTCTATTTCCTCCTTAGCTGCTTCCTCTTCAAACTATACGGGGGTCGATGGTGTATCCAACTGTGTTCCATTCCGCAAAGTTATGGCACTTGCATTCTCCCTTGGGTTGACTATTATTTGAGATGGTAATTTTCCTGAGCCTCTGGATTCCAATATCCCCACAGTTGTAGCCAGTTATCCTACTTGGTTCCTCAAATCTTGAACTGAAGTTTTTATCTCTTGCTGGAACTGCTGTGTCTGATTCATGAACTGTTGTGTTTGTCCCATGAATTGTTGTGTCTGTCCCATGAATGCTTTGAACATATCCTCCAACGATGTTCCAGTAGGTGCAGGGACTGGTTGCTTCGGTTGATATTGAGGTTGGGCTGGTTGGAAGCCTTGTTGCCTAGGTGGAAATGCAGGTGGTGCCGCTTGGTTACTCCCATAACTCAGATTTGGATGATCCATCCATCCTGGGTTATACGTGTTTGAGTACGGATCATACTTTTTTTGAGGTGGTGGCTGATAATTTCCCATTGCATTAGCTTGTTGCACAGCCTCATCATCTTGTAATGTTGGGCATTCATCTGTATTGTGATTTGTTTGTAGATATATTCCACAAACCTTTGCAATTGGCAGTTGACCTGTAGCTAATTATCTAACCATAGCAGTTAATTCAGAAATTTGTTAACCATAATCACAAGTGCTTACCTCGCTTACCCTTGCTGGTGCATGATTTGTTCTAGTGCCATATTGTTGCGAGTTTGCTGCCATATTTGCAATTAAAGTCCTTGCAGCCTCTGGGGTCTTGTCAACTAGTGCTCCTCCGCTAGCTGCATCGATCATGCTTCTATCCATCGGTACCAACCCTTTGTAGAAATACTGGATCAGGTGTTGTTCATCTATTTGATGCGGTGGACAGTTGGAACAAAGCTTTTTGAATCTTTCCCAATACTCGTATAGTGTCTCCCCACTGAATTGTCTAATCCCACAGATCTCCTTCCTTATGTTGGCTACTCTTGAGGCTGGAAAGTATCTCTCCAAGAACAACTGCTTCATGTCATTCCAAGACTGGATTGAACCTGAGGGTAGGTAGTACAGCCAATCCTTTGCCAAATCTGCTAGGGAGAATGGGAATGCTCTCAGCTTGATTTGTTCTTCGGTGATTCCGTGTGGTTTCATGGTGGAGCACACCACATGAAATTCCTTCAGATGTTTGTAGAGGTCCTCACTTGTAAGACCATGAAAAGTAGGCAATAAATGGATTAGTCCGGATTTAAGTTCAAATGCAACATCTAAATTAGGATATTCAATGCACAAAGGTTGTTGATTTAAATTAGGAGTTGCCAACTCCCTGAGAGTTCTATTGTTGTTTGGAATCGCCATCTCTTCTTCTTTGTCGGATTCGTTGGATAATAATTCCAAAGCTAAGTTGAGGCCTGGTGATGATGCAGAAGCCTTGTCTATATCTGCAGAAGACTGTTGAACTTTAAATTTTTCCTTCTTTAGCCTCCTTGCAGTTTTCTCAATCTCTGGATCAAAATCTAATATAGTAGCCTGAGAAGATCGAGTCATAAAACAGGAACAAAACAAAATTTGGTAGCTGTCGTTGATACTCCTAAATTAACCTCACTTTCACTTCATAATTTATAATAATTAGCACAGTAGCAAGTAAGGATCGATCCCACAGAGAGTAAAATTGTTTTAGAATTATTCTACTATTTAAACAGAAAATAAAGATGGGGGTTTTTGAAAATTATTTTTAAACTAAGAGAACAAGAATTAACGATGAAATTAACCAAATATGTAAAAACTTCAGTTCTGCAGTTCAGTTTCACCAAGTACAATAATCAATTAATCAAGTTATTATTATTTTTCCTTCAATGAAACTATTAGCCCTAGATAACAATAAGCTCTGCTATCCGAAATTCTCCTTAGATTATCACTGTATGAAACAAGCTCTCCACCAGAGTCTAACTAGCATACAACCTAGAATAAGCTCTCTAGATTTAATATGATAGAAGCATTAAGAAATAGAGAATTAGGCTAATCCAAGCAACAAACACATAAGCTCGATTTGTTTAACTTGTTTTCTGATAATCTTAGCAATAAATAAAAGCTTGTCCACAATTATTATTACTAAGTTGCTACTTATGATGAAGACATATATCAATTACACGTAATACCAATCTTAATCTAGCATATGATAACGATCAAACTAATTCAATTGGCCATATTAAATTAATTAAATCAATTAACATGCAATCAATGAAAACAGATTATCAGAAGAAATTTCGCACAAGAAGAAATAAATAATAATACTCAATTAATCAATTACTTGTAACAAGGATTCACCTCCCTTTAGAACTAAATAAAAAGAACTAGCCTGACATGCTCTTGAGTCTGTACTCTAATAGATGATAGTTGATTATTGAATGAATAAAATCATGACTAGCATCCTCTATTTATAGTGCTAGACAAAGTCCTAAATCCTATAAGAAGTAAAAATCCAAACCCTAAAAGGAATTACAAATTACCCTAATTTCCATAAAGAAATAGAATTCAATTTGGAAATAAATCTTAGTCTAAAAGAAATCCTAATTACAATAGAATTGTAAAAACTATTCTTCTAGAATCTAAAATTTAAATTTGAAATTGGAATTAAATCCCACAATTGTCATGTGCTTAAACTCATTGCCGCGTGAATCCAAATCCATTTATGATACTAATTGTTGAATCCTTGATTTGTTAGGAATCCCGTAAACCTCCTCCAATTTATTTTCAAAATCATGAAACCACTTCAATTGTACCTAAAATAAAAATATAAGAATAATGAGTTTATTTAGGCACAAAATAAATACAAAAGATTAAGTATTAAGGAATAAAAATATAACATATTTCATACTCATCACTTTACCTGCTACTATTCCCACCCACCACATTTGAATAAAAATCTCAGCACATTTCTTCACCAACCAAGAGTGGGGCCCACCAATTCTAGAATTTTCCATCAAAATGATAAACTCCGAAAATTCAACAATTTCTGAACCAGTCATCTCGTAAAATTCATAATAAATTATACGTTCATTTTTAACGGTTTAAAATTTGTGGACATATACTCAACTTATATATGTATAACATATCCAAAAATTACCACGATCCAACGGTCGGATTAAAAATTATAACCCCCGCAAAATATCTCAAAAACCCTAATTTTTAATACCTCCATTCCGACAAAAATACTGATAAAAACCTCAACATTAACTCCATTTTTAACCACAAAAATATATCCCTCATTTATATCCACATAAAATAAATATTTCCTTATCATATGAATCAATAATTAATTATTCACAAATAATATTACAGAATCACATTTATGACAATCAGGCCGTTCCCAGGAAAGAGGGGACTTTCTAATAAGGATTTCTCCTTACTAGCGCGCAATTAGATGACCAAACCTCTCCTTATACAGAACTTTCTAGACATTGCCAATAATACTATCTAATAATATTATTTAAATAATATGAATTATTGATCTGATAATGGAAAATACTGTGCAGCGATAATTATTGAACAACAATAATATAAAATTTCAACGTAGCAATTATTGAATCAATAAAATAAAATATTGAACAGTAATTACTGTAACAATTATTGAGTAGTGCCTTCTTACGTAAGAATCAATAATTTCAAAAATACTATGCAATACCGTGTGCTACTGTGCAATAACGCGTATTATTGTATTTTAACCACCGGGTATTCCAACAGTGTTAACGGTAACAACTACGCCGTTATTTGTAAAAACTCAAATTTGTCGTTTTCTTCACCCGACAGTTATTCTGTTATGGGGCCCACAAATGGCTGCGCCGTCGTACGAATATTTCCCGACAGAAAGAGTATTCCACGACCAAACGAATATTTCCCGACAACAATGAATATTTTATAACCACTTGTGTATTTTAAAAAAAATTTCATATATCACCCTTAACTTTAACATTTATCAATTTAACCATTTATTGAATAGTAATTATAAGAAAAATTGAATACTTTTATTTCATAAAATTCGGGGTCTTACAATCTCCACTCCTTATGAAATTTCGTCCCCGAAATTTACGTACCTGGTATTTCGAAGAGTTGAGAATACCTTGCTTCCATTTCAGATTCTATCTCTCAGATCATCATGATTTCTCCATTGCTCATCTCCCATGATAACTTCATTTGGGTTCCTTATTTGTTGGGAAGTCATGACAACCGCCATCCCTCGAACTACTCGGCTTTGACTTGTCTGGAGTAGCATTTGGCGTCATCATTACCGTTGGAATATACCTTTCTATAGGACATATTCCTCCCTCAACTGCCTCTTCGTACTCCTCATTTATGATCTGAATCATCAATCTTCGATCCATATCGGATTCAGGTTGACCGCTATGTATAGGGTAATTCAAAACTCGATGTTGGGTTCTCCCAATTGCTTTAAAAAAAGAGAAATTTATATCATTTATTTTAGCGTTCTTAGATCGAACATCTCTTTTCACAATATCCACGTGTCGTGCGGCTTTTGCCCATGCATCACTTATTCTCACTCGTTCAGTTTTTTCTTCTTTCAGCTCAGATTCCATTTTTATCATCTTATACTCTGCCAAAGAATGCTTCTGTTCAAGCATCACATATCGGGTAACACAAGCTTGAATTGTTGCATCCTTTTGTTCCACGACCGCCTATCGTTCTTCTGCCTGCTCTTCTAACTCATGAATACGATTTTGAAATTTTACATTTTGATCATATAATACCTCTAATAAACTTTCCTCAGGTACTTCTTCTTCCTCTTCTTCCTCAGTCTCAGCTGTTACCTCTGCGACTATCTCGAGTGCAACTATCAATTCTTCACTCACCACATGGATATCTCTAATTCCTTCTTCGTCTGACATCACATTATCACGGTTAGTGATTAGAGGTATCCCTACAGTCTCATTCACTCCATTGTTAGCATTCTCAGCTGCCATTCTAAAATACTGCCATAAAACAAGGGTTAATTAAACAAATTAACATATCACATAATATCCCAATATTATGACTGACCAACAAATAAGCTTAGGTAGGACACACTAGCGTAGGATTTACTCATCTCTCCCCTCCTAGTTGTATTCCCCGATCTCCGCCAGAGATCATATCCCTAAACTCTGATACCAAATGTGACGACTCCAAAATAGGTCCATTCCATCCAACCTATTCTGAGTCGCCAAATACATGGTATAGAAAACAACTACAACTTTATTACAACAATTATCGTGCAAAATACAACAACACATATGCTGTGAGTTTGGATACAAATATATACCAAATGTGAATCATGTTCCAACCGTGGACATCACCTCACAGTGACACCTTACATAAAGGTATAGTCAAAAACTGTTTTAGAAATTAGAATCTTTGGAAAGTGCTCAAGGAAACCTTCGTACATGGGAGGCCATGCGTCTAGGTTATGATAGATATCATATGGCCACAGAATTATCCTTGGTTGACCCAATAGACCCCAAAGAAAAACGAGAAGATAACTATCATATTCTTCCCAATGGTGAGTCTTCTCTTGACTTATCATTATCTCCACTGTCTTTAATCGAGAATTATACTTCAAACAAACACCAAGATTATATAGGTAGTGCTCGTATATATACTCAGCAAGTGGATGAGCACATCCCTGTCTTATGATGACACGAGGTTGTATGTCGTTAGACATCTTGTATGATGTTAGACATCTTGTATGATAGTGACAAAACACCCTTCCAACGTTGGGTACACCTTACCCTATTGGATTCACCAAATAAAACTACTAAATGAACTTTTCTATACTGCTTCGGGAGAACATCCACAGCTAGAGACCACCGTTCTATTTCCCCGTTACCCTCGCTCGACCCAGCTACACTCTTATTACCTGAAAGGAATTGTGAAGCAAAAGGGTGAGCGCAACTAGCTCAGTAAAGAATATCATGACTAAAGATAATTAAATTATCAATAGCCTTCATCAATAATAAATCAGTGATTTAGAACATATGATAAATGATAAAAATTTCAACCATAGTTGCAGCGGAACGAGCAATCCATTAGAAGAGTCAAATAGACTATAAAGTCTATTATCTTCTCCATGTTAAAAATCCACCAACAATGTTTTATCCCTGTAACATCAATCAACAATTCTGGCCCACAATCATATGAATAACTCATAATTATAACTGTAGTTCTAAATTCCTCTTCTCATCTAGGACGAAGATAATTTTCATCACCTATCTTTACCTGAAACATCAAAGATCATGGTTACACCAAATCACATTTCCTGTTCATAATCATACTAATAACTTCATCTTTGCACTACGGCCAAAGATATTCATTTGTATCACAAGTTGATCATGTTCATCTCAACATCTGTTCATCTTTGCACTACTGGCCAAAGATATTCAACAACATGCCATCTTTGCACTACGGGCCAAAGATATTCATCAACAATTCATCTTTGCACTACATGCCAAATATATTCATCAATAATTCATCTTTGCACTACAGGCCAAAGATATTCCTCAACAGTTCATATTTGCACTACAGGCCAAATATATTAATATCTCAAAAAAATATATAATCATTTCAGAATTTATATAAACAATAATTATAACCATATTGATCAATTCACCTTTGCACTTAAGCTAAAGATATTCACTTATAAATTCAATGGTCATGATCATACCAATCAACAATTTAACTTTGCACTACTGGCCAAAGAGAACTCATAGTCATGATCATACCAAAAATCTACCCATCTTTACACTCAAGTCAAAGAGAAATATCATCATTAGAGTTATAAAAATATTATATATAATAATAAAAATAATATGATGAACATATAATTTTAATCTCAAGAGTAATATTCGTAAATTAACTATAATTTGGTTAGAAAAAGAAACCAATTTTTTCGTGAATAGTAACTCGTGAATAGTAACTCATGAATAGTAACTCGTGAATAGTAACTCGACACAAAAAGGTAGAAATTCCACAATAAAATACATACTAATATTTCAGTATAATGATATTGAAAGAATAATATTTCTTAAGCTTATAAACAATTTATTTTAATTATTTACAGTTTACTAAATAATACATTTAATCATCCTAAAATGCCAAACTCATAATATTTATCACCAATAACCAAAAACCTTCATCAAAAATCTGCATATACCTCTCATATAGGATTCTCAAGCCATAAAATCAAATTTTTTAATTTTCTTACTTCACAAAACATATTTAATTCATTTACTCATAACTAGACCATTTTCATGAAAAATACCAAATCAGTTCTAAAAATATTTCTTTTATGAGATTTAGCATAATATAGTCCCATAGTGAACATATATTTTTCTCAAAATTTTTAAAAGTCATTTACTATTTTTCATATGGCCAAAACAGCCGAATATTTAGACATTTATCAAAAAATATACTTTTGTCCAAAAATTCTGAAATTTACAGAGTATACTTCTATCATATACATGTACTCCCAATAAAAATTTCATCAATTTTGGAGTTAACCACAAGGAGTTATAAGCGGTTACTTTTAAAATAGTCTTTTCTCATAAAATTCATAACTCTTAATCTATACATCCAAAAATCACTATTTTTGGACACAATCAAGAAAACTCATCAAAATATCATTTTAAATTTTTCTAGAATTTTTAAAGGTCAGAAAAATTACGAAACTGAAAAATATAACAACCCTTAAAATCCCTTACTATCCCTTACCTCAAAAGAGCAGTACTTCTGATCGGTATAAGGCTGAAGGAAACTTGAACTGATGAATAGAAACTCACAGAGTATCTAAATACTCACAAAATACACTCAATAATCTAGAGAGAGAAAGCGAGAAAACTTATGAATTCTGGTGTGATTTTCAATTCTAACTTAGCCCTCTATTTATAGGAAAATGTTAGCACGCCGAATCAGACTTAACATGTAACCTGATGGCTTTACCTGCTTCTATTCCCACCCACCACATTTGAATAAAAATCTCAGCACATTTCTTCACCAACCAAGAGTGGGGCCCACCAATTCTAGAATTTTCTATCAAAATGATAAACTCCAAAAATTCAACAATTTCTGAATCAGTCATCTCGTAAAATTCATAATAAATCATACGTTCATTTTTAACGGTTCAAAATTTGTGGACATATACTCAACTTATATATGTATAACATATCTAAAAATTACCACGATCCAACGGTCGGATTAAAAATTATAACCCCCGCAAAATATCTCAAATACCCTGATTTTTAATACCTCCATTCCGACAAAAATACTGATAAAAACCTCAATATTAACTCCTTCATTTTTAACCACAAAAATATATCCCTCATTTATATCCACATAAAATAAATATTTCCTTATCATATGAATCAATAATTTATTATTCACAAATAATATTACAGAATCACATTTATGACAACCAGGCCGTTCCCAGGAAAGAGGGGGCTTTCTAATAAGGATTTCTCCTTACTAGCGCGCAATTAGATGACCAAACCTCTCCTTAGACAGAACTTTCTAGACATTGCCAATAATACTATCTAATAATATTATTTAAATAATATGAATTATTGATCTGATAATGGAAAATATTGTGCAGCGATAATTATTGAACAACAATAATATAAAATTTCAACGTAGCAATTATTGAATCAATAAAATAAAATATTGAACAGTAATTACTGTAACAATTATTGAGTAGTGCCTTCTTACGTAAGAATCAATAATTTCAAAAATACTGTGCAATACCGTGTGCTACTGTGCAATAACGCGTATTACTGTATTTTAACCACCGAGTATTCCAACAGTAACAACTACGCCGTTATTTATAAAAACTTAATTTTGTCGTTTTCTTCACCTGACAGTTATTCTGTTATGGGGCCCACAAATGGCTGCGCCGTCGTACGAATATTCCCCGACAGAAAGAATATTCCACGACCAAACGAATATTCCCCGACAACAATGAATATTTTATAACAACTTGTGTATTTTGAAAAAAAAAATCATATATCACCCTTAACTTTAACATTTATCAATTTAACCATTTACTGAATAGTAATTATAAGAAAATTTGAATACTTTTATTTCATAAAATTCGGGGTCTTACATAAGTCATTGCCAAACACCCTCTAATACAAGATATAATGAGAAATTAATATTTGATTATAAAAAAAATTACAAGTCAAGAAAAAGGAGAATTTTAAAAATGGGAGTTAAAAAAAACTTACACACCATTGGTGCAACTTTATTATTATTGTTATTGTTATTATTATTATTATTATTTATTATTATTATTATTATTATTATTATTATTATTATTATTATTATTATTATTATTATTATTATTATTATTATTATTATTATTATTGTAGTATATAACTTCTTGAGATTATATTAATAGTATGTAATGAAGGAGAAGAAATGAATATATGGGGAAAATCTCATGTTTTGATACAAATATTAATCCTTGTAAGATATTAACAGATAACTTGTGTTGCTCCAGCGCTCAAATGACCAAAGTTCTAAATGATAGGTCACAGGTTCGAATGTATTTCGCATTTGGATATAATTTTTAAATACTAAATATGAATATTTTTTGACAATTCTCCGAATACCGAATATGGTCTTACAAAAACATGTTTGTTTGAATTATCTTAATTTAAGGCAATATTTTAATAGTCGTTGCAAAAAGTTGTATAAGATATGTAACGAAAATAAAAATTGTTGTCGATAAATGTGGTCCGTATTAGGCAACGAAATATAGCAACAAAATTTTTTTCGTTGCCCACGATGAGGAGAAATCAAGTGGTTAGAAATTTTGTAACGAATTTCTAACGAATTTTGTTTTCAAATTTTACAACGACTTATGAATTTCGTTGCAAAAAGTGAAAGCCTGACACAATCTGTAACGAAGGACAAGTTTCGTTGCTAAACATACATTTTTAGGAACGACTTATAAAGCTGTTACTTGAAAAATCGTTGCTAAAGCCCCATTTTTAGCAACAAAAAAACTTTCGTTGCCCACGATGACGGGAAATCAAGTGGCCGAAAATTTTGCAACGAATTTCTAACGAAAGTTTTTCCCGCTAATGAATTAGCAACGAAATTTTGCAACGACATATGAATTTTGTTGCAAAAAGTGAAAGCCTGACACAATATGCAACGAAGGACAAATTTCGTTGCTAAACATATACTTTTAGCTGCCCGAAAAATCGTTGCTAACGGCCCATTTTTTTGTAGTGATTCTTGAATTTTACTTTAGAAAGCAGTATCATGTTGACAAGTTGGACATTATTGAATTTTGGATAAATTGAATTATAAATATTTAAAATTGATCCTTTGCTTTTATTTAATTGAATTTTTATATCATTGTCATCATCCTCATGTCTATATTGTGATAAAAGTCATCTTTGGTGTGACAACCCCAAAATAGGTCCATTTCATCCAACCTATTCTGAGTCGCCAAATACATGGTACAGAAAATAACTACAACTTTATTACAACAATTGTCGTGTAAAATACAATAACACATATGCTGTGAGTTTGGATACAAATATATACCAAATGTGACTTATATCCCAACCGTGGACAACACCTCACAATGAAACCTTATATAAATGTATAGTCAAAAACTATTTTAGAAATTAGAATCTTTGGGAAGTGCTCAAGAAAACCTTTGTACATGGGAGGACATGGGTCTAGGTTATGATAGATATGATATGTCCACAGAATTATCCTTGGTTGACCCAATAGACCCCAAAGAAAAATGAGAAGATTACTATCATATTCTTTCCAATGGTGAGTCTTCTCTTGACATATCATTATCTCCACTGTCTCTAATTGAGAATTATACTTCAAACAAACACCAAGATTATATAGGTAGTGCTCATAGATATACTCAGCAAGTGGATGTGCACAACCCTGTCTTATGATGACACAAGGTTGTATGTCGTTAGACATCTTGTATGATAGTGGCAAAATACCCTTCCAACGTTGGGTACGCCTTACCCTATTGGATTCACCAAATGTAACTACTAAATGAACTTTTTATACTGCTTAGGGAGAACTCCACAGCTAGAGACCATCGTTCTATTCCCTTGTTACCCCCGCTCGATCCAGCTACACTCTTATTACCTGAAAGGAATTGTGAAGCAAAAGGGTGAGCACAACTAGCCCAGTAAAGAATATCATAACTAAAGATAATTAAATTATCAATAGCCTTCATCAGTAATAAATCAGAGATTTAGAACATATGGTAGATGATAAAATTTTTCAACCATAGTTGCAGCGGAACGAGCAATCCATTAGAAGAGTCAAATAGACTATAAAGTCTATTATCTTCTCCACGTTAAAAATCCACCAACAATATTTTATCCCTGTAACATCAATCAAAAATTCCTGTCCACAATCACGTGTATAACTCATAATCGTAATTGTAGTTCTAAATTCATTTTCTTATCCAGGACAAAGATAATTTTCATCACCTGAAACATCAAACATCATGGTTATACCAAATCACAGTTAGTGTTCATAATCATACTAATAAATTCATCTTTGCACTACGGTCCAATGATATTTATCAACAAGTCATCTTTGCACTACATGCCAAAGATATTCAACAACATGTCATCTTTGCATTACGAGCCAAAGATATTCATCAACAACTCATCTTTGCACTACATGCCAAAGATATTCAACAACAAGTCATATTTGCATAACAAGCCAAATATATTAATATCTCTAAGAAATATATAATCATTTCAGAATTTATATAAACAATAATTATAACCATGTTGATCATTTCACCTTTGCACTTAAGCTAAAGATATTCAATTATAAATTCAATGGTCATGATCATACCAGTCAATAATTCAACTTTGCACTACTGGCCAAAGAGAACCCAAAGTCATGATCATACCAATAATCTACCCATCTTTACACTCAAGTGAAAGAGAATTTCAACATCAAGGTTATAAAAATATTATATATGATAATAAAAATAATATGATCAAAATATGGATTTAATTTCAAGAGAAATATTCATAAATCAACGATAATTTGGTCAGAAGAAGAAACTAATTTTTTTGTGAATAGCAACTCGTGAATAGCAACTCGTGAATAGAAACTCATGAATAGTAACTCGTGAATAGTAACTCGTGAATAGTAACTTCGATATGAAAAAAGTAGAAATTCCACAATAAAATCCATACCAATATTCCGGTATAATGATATTGAAAGAATAATATTTCTTAAGTTTATAAATAATTTATTTAAATTGTTTACACTTTACTAATTAATGCATTTAATCATCATAAAATGCCAACTCTTAAGATTTTATCACCAATAACCAAAACCCTCATAAAAAATCTGCATATAACTCATATATGATTCTCAAGCCATAAAATCATATTTTCTAATTTTCTTACTTCACATAACATATTTAATTCATTTACTCATAACTAGACTATTTTCATGAAAAATACCAAATCAGTACCAAAAATATTTCTTTTCTGGAATTTAGCATAATATAGTCCCATAGTGAACATATATTTTTCTCAGAATTTTTAAAAGTCATTTACTATTTTTCATATAGCCAAAACAGCCGAATATTTAGACATTTATCAAAAATTGTACTTTTATCTAAAAATTTTGAAATTCACAGCGTATACTCCTATCATATACATGTACTCCCAATAAAAATTTCATCAATTTTGGAGTTAACCACAAGGAGTTATAAGCGGTTACTTTTAAAAATAGTCTTTTCCCGTAAAATTCATAACTCTTAATCTATACATTCAAAAATCACCATTTTTGGACACAATCAATAAAACTCATCAAAATATCATTTCAAATTTTTTAAGAATTTTCTGAAGGTCAGAAGAATTATAAACTGAAAAATATAATAACCCTTAAAATCTCTTACTATCCCTTACCTCAAAAGTGCAGTATTTCTGACCAGATATCGGATATAACGCTGAAGAAAACTTGCACTGATGAATAACAACTCACCAAGTATCTAAATACTCACAAAATATACTCAATAATCTAGAGAGAGAAAGAGAGAAAATTTATGAATTTTGGTGTGATTTTCAATTCTAACTTAGCACTCTATTTATAGGAAAATGTTAGCACGCCGAAGCAGACTTAACCTGCAACCTGATGGCTTTACCTGCTACTATTCCCACCCACCATATTTGAATAAAAATCTCAGCACATTTCTTCACCAACCAAGAGTGGGGCCCACAAATTCTAGAATTATCTACCAAAATGATTAACTCCGAAAATTCAACAATTTCTGAACCAGTCATCTCGTAAAATTCATAACAAATCATACGTTTATTTTTAACGGTTCAAAATTTGTGGACATATACTCAACTTATATATGTATAACATATCCAAATATTACCACGATCCAACGGTCGGATTAAAAATTATAACCCCCGCAAAATATCTCAAAAACCCTGATTTTTAATACCTCCATTCCGATAAAAATACTGATAAAAACCTCAACATTAACTCCTTCATTTTTAACCACAAAAATATATCCCTCATTTATATCCACATAAAATAAATATTTCCTTATCATATGAATCAATAATTAATTATTCACAAATAATATTATAGAGTCACAATTATGACAACCAGGCCGTTCCCAGGAAAGAGGGGGCTTTTTAATAAGAATTTTTCCTTATTGGCGCGCAATTAGGTGACCAAACCTCTCCTTAGACAGAACTTTCTAGACATTGCCAATAATGTTATCTAATAATATTATTCAAATAATATGAATTATTGATCTGATAATGAGAAATACTGTGCAGTGACAATTATTGAACAACAATAATATAAAATTTTAACGTAGCAATTACTGAATCAATAAAATAAAATATTAAACAGTAATTACTGTAACAATTATTAAGTAGTGCCTTCTTACATAAGAATCAATAATTTCAAAAATACTGTGCAATACCGTGTGCTACTGTGCAATAACGCGTATTACTGTATTTTAACCACCGGGTATTCCAACAGTGTGAACGGTAACAACTACGCCGTTATTTATAAAAACTCAAATTTGTCATTTTCTTCATCTGACAGTTATTCTGTTATGGGGCCCATAAATGGCTGCGCCGTCGTACGAATATTCCCCGACTGAAAGAATATTCCACGACTAAACGAATATCCCCCGACAACAATGAATATTTTATAACCACTTGCTTACTTTACAAAATTTTCACATTTCACCTATAAATTCAAACTTTTATCAATTTAACCATTTACTGAATAGTAATTATAATACTTTTATTTCATAAAATTCAGGGTCTTACAATCTCCCCTCCTTATGAAATTTCGTCCCCGAAATTTACGTACCTGATAATTCAAAGAGTTAAGAATACCTTGCTTTCATTTCAGATTCCATCTTCCCTGTCATCATGATTTTTCCATTGCTCATCTCCTGTATTTCAGATATCATTCTAGAATACAGCTTCAAAACAAGGGTTAATTTAACAAATTAACATATCACATAATATCCCGATATTATGACTGACCAACAAATAAGCTTAGGTAGGACACACTAGCGAAGGATTTACTCATCTCTCCCCTCCTAGTTATATTTACCGATCTCCACCAGAGATCATATCCCTAAGCTCTGATACCAACTGTGACAACCCCAAAATAGGTCCATTCCATCCAACCTATTCTGAGTCGCCAAATACATGGTATAGAAAATAACTACAACTTTATTACAACAATTGTCGTGTAAAATACAATAACACATATGCTGTGAGTTTGGATACAAAAATATACCAAATGTGACTCATATCCCAACCGTGGACATCACCTTACAATGACACCTTACATAAAGGTATAGTCAAAAACTGTTTTAAAAATTAGAATCTTTAGAAAGTGCTCAAGGAAACCTTTGTACATGGGAGGACATGGGTCTAGGTTATGATAGATATCATATGTCCACAGAATTATCCTTGGTTGACCCAATAGACCCCAAAGAAAAATGAGAAGATTACTATCGTATTCTTTCCAATGGTGAGTTTTCTCTTGACATATCATTATCTCCACTGTCTCTAATTGAGAATTATACTTCAAACAAACACCAAGATTATATAGGTAGTGCTCATAGATATACTCAGCAAGTGGATGTGAACAACCCTGTCTTATGATGACATGAGGTTGTATGCCGTTAGACATCTTGTATGATAGTGGCAAAACACCCTTCCAACGTTAGGTACGCCTTACCCTATTGGATTCACCAAATATAACTACTAAATGAACTTTTTATACTGCTTAGGGAGAACTCCACAGCTAGAGACCATCGTTCTATTCCCTTGTTACCCCCGCTCGACCCAGCTACGCTCTTATTACTTGAAAGGAATTGTGAAGCAAAAGGGTGAGCACAACTAGCCTAGTAAAGAATATCATAACTAAAGATAATTAAATTATCAATAGCCTTCATCAGTAATAAATCAGAGATTTAGAACATATGGTAGATGATAAAATTTTTCAAGCATAGTTACAGCGAAACGAGCAATCCATTAGATGAGTCAAATAGACTATAAAGTCTATTATCTTCTCCACGTTAAAAATTCACCAACAATGTTTTATTCCTGTAACATCAATCAACAATTCATGTCCACAATCACGTGTATAACTCATAATCGTAATTGTAGTTCTAAATTTATTTTCTTATCTAGGACAAAGATAATTTTCATCACCTGAAACATCAAACATCATGGTTATACCAAATCACAGTTCATGTTCATAATCATACTAATAAATTCATCTTTGCACTACTGCCCAATGATATTTATCAACAAGTCATCTTTGCACTACATGCCGAAGATATTCAACAACATGTCATCTTTGCATTACGAGCCAAAAATATTTATCAACAACTTATCTTTGCACTACATGCCAAAGATATTCAACAACAAGTTATATTTGCACAACAGGCCAAATATATTAATATCTCTAAGAAATATATAATCATTTCAGAATTTATATAAACAATAATTATAACCATGTTGATCATTTCACCTTTGCACTTAAGCTAAAGATATTTAATTATAAATTCAATGGTCATGATCATACCAGTCAATAATTCAACTTTGCACTACTGGCCAAAGAGAACCCAAAGTCATGATCATACCAATAATCTACCCATCTTTACACTCAAGTGAAAGAGAATTTCAACATCAAGGTTATAAAAATATTATATATGATAATAAAAACAATATGATCAAAACATGGATTTAATTTCAAGAGCAATATTCATAAATCAACGATAATTTGGTCAGAAGAAGAAACTAATTTTTCTATGAATAGTAACTCGTGAATAGTAACTTATGAATAGTAACTCATGAATAGTAACTCGTGAATAGTAACTCCGATATGAAAAATGTAAAAATTCCACAATAAAATTTATACCAATATTTCGGTATAATGATATTGAAAGAATAATATTTCTTAAACTTATAAATAATTTATTTAAATTGTTTACACTTTACTAATTAATGCATTTAATCATCATAAAATGCAAACTCTTAAGATTTCATCAGCAATAACCAAAATCCTCATCAAAAATCTGCATATAACTCATATATGATTCTCAAGCCATAAAATCATATTTTCTAATTTTCTTACTTCACATAACATATTTAATTTATTTATTCATAACTAGACCATTTTTATGAAAAATACCAAATCAGTCCCAAAAATATTTCTTTTCTGGAATTTAGCATAATATAGTCCCATAGTGAACATATATTTTTCTTAGAATTTTTAAAAGTCATTTACTATTTTTCATATGGCCAAAACAGCCGAATATTTAGACATTTATCAAAAATTGTACTTTTATCTAAAAATTCTGAAATTCACAGAGTATACTCCTATCATATACATGTACTCCCAATAAAATTTTTATCAATTTTGGAGTTAATCACAAGGAGTTATAAGCGGTTACTTTTAAAAATAGTCTTTTCCCGTAAAATTCATAACTCTTAATCTATACATCCAAAAATCACCATTTTTGGACATAATCAATAAAACTCATCAAAATATCATTTTAAATTTTTCTAGAATTTTCTGAAGGTCAGAAGAATTACAAACTGAAAAACATAATAACCCTTAAAATCCCTTACTATCCCTTACCTCAAAAGTGCAGTATTTCTGACCGGATATCGGATATAACGCTGAAGAAAACTTGTACTGATGAATAACAACTCACCAAGTGTCTAAATACTTATAAAATATACTCAATAATCTAGAGAGAGAAAGAGAGAAAATTTATGAATTTTGGTGTGATTTTCAATTCTAACTTAGCCCTCTATTTATAGGAAAATGTTAGCACGCCGAAACAGACTTAACCTGCAACCTGATGGCTTTACCTGCTACTATTCTCACCCACCATATTTGAATAAAAATCTCAGCACATTTCTTTACCAACCAAGAGTGGGGCCCACAAATTCTAGAATTTTCTACCAAAATGATTAACTCTGAAAATTCAACAATTTCTGAGCCAGTCATCTCGTAAAATTCATAACAAATCATACGTTTATTTTTAACGGTTCAAAATTTATGGACATATACTCAACTTATATATGTATAACATATCCAAATATTACCACGATCCAACGGTCGGATTAAAAATTATAACCCCCGCAAAATATCTCAAAAACCCTGATTTTTAATACCTCCATTCCGATAAAAATACTGATAAAAACCTCAACATTAACTCCTTCATTTTTAACCACAAAAATATATCCCTCATTTATATCCACATAAAATAAATATTTCCTTATCATATGAATCAATAATTAATTATTCACAAATAATATTATAGAGTCACAATTATGACAACCAGGCCGTTCCCAGGAAAGAGGGGGCTTTCTAATAAGAATTTCTTCTTACTGGCGCGCAATTAGGTGACCAAACCTCTCCTTAGAGAGAACTTTTTAGACATTACCAATAATGTTATCTAATAATATTATTCAAATAATATGAATTATTGATCTGATAATGGGAAATACTATGTAGTGACAATTATTGAACAACAATAATATAAAATTTTAACGTAGCAATTATTGAATCAATAAAATAAAATATTAAATAATAATTACTGTAACAATTATTAAGTAGTGTCTTCTTACGTAAGAATCAATAATTTCAAAAATTTTGTGCAATACTGTGTGCTACTGTGCAATAACGCGTATTACTGTATTTGTAAGACCCCGAATTTTATGAAATAAAAGTATTCAATTTTTCTTATAATTACTATTCAGTAAATGGTTAAATTGATAAATGTTAAAGTTAAGGGTGATATATGATTTTTTTTTCAAAATACATAAGTTGTTATAAAATATTCATTGTTGTCGGAGAATATTCGTTTGGTCGTGGAATATTCTTTCTGTCGGGGAATATTCGTACGACGGCGCAACCATTTGTGGGCCCCATAACAGAATAACTGTCGGGTGAAGAAAATGAAAAAATTAAGTTTTTATAAATAACGGCGTAGTTGTTACTGTTGGAATACCCGGTGGTTAAAATACAGTAATACGCGTTATTGCACAGTAGCACACGGTATTGCACAGTATTTTTGAAATTATTGATTCTTACGTAAGAAGGCACTACTCAATAATTGTTACAGTAATTACTGTTCAATATTTTATTTTATTGATTCAATAATTGCTGCATTGATATTTTATATTATTATTGTTTCAATAATTGTTACTGCACAGTATTTTACTTTATCAGATCAATAATTCATATTATTTGAGTAATATTATTAGATAACATTATTGACAATATCTAGAAAATTCTGTCTAAGGAGAGGTTTGGTCATCTAATTGCGCGCCAGTAAGGAGAAATCTTTATTGGAAAGCCCTCTCTTTCCTGAGAACGGCCTGGTTGTCATAAATGTAATTCTATAATATTATTTGTGAATAATTAATTATTGATTCATATGATAAGGAAATATTTATTTTATGTGGATATAAATGAGGGATATATTTTTGTGGTTAAAAATCAAGGAGTTAATGTTGAGGTTTTATCTGTATTTTTGTCGGAACGGAGGTATTGAAAATCAAAGTAGGATTTTTGAGATATTTTGCGGGGGTTATAATTTTTAATCCGACCGTTGGATCGTGGTAATATTTGAATATGTTATACATATATAAGTTGAGTATATGTCCACAAATTTTGAACCGTTAAAAATGAACGTATGATTTGTTATGAATTTTACGGGATGACTGGTTCAGAAATTGTTGAATTTTCGGAGTTAATCATTTTGGTAGAAAATTCTAGAATTTGTGGGCCCCACTCTTGATTGGTGAAGAAATGTGCTGAGATTTTTATTCAAATGTGGTGGGTGAAAATAGTAGCAGGTAAAGCCATCAGGTTACAGGTTAAGTCTGCTTCGGCGTGCTAACATTTTCCTATAAATAGAGGGCTAAGTTAGAATTAAAAATCAAACCAGAAACATAAGCTTTCTCTCTTTCTCTCTCTATATTATGAAGCATATTTTGTAAGTTTTTAGATACTTGGTGAGTTGCTATTCATCAGTACAAGTTTCCTTCAGCGTCATATTCGATATCCAGTCAGAAGTACTGCTCTTTTGAGGTAAGGGATAGTAAGGGATAGTAAGGGATTTTAAGGGTTGTTATATTTTTCAGTTTCGTAATTTTTCTGACCTTCAAAAATTCTGGAAAAATTTGAAATGATATTTTGATGAGTTTTCTTGATTGTGTCCAAAAATGGTGATTTTTGGATGTATAGATTAAGAGTTATGAATTTTATGAGAAAAGACTATTTTAAAAGTAACCGCTTATAATTCATTGTGGTTAACTCCAAAAATTGATGAAATTTTTATTGAAAGTATATCTATATAATATTAATGTACTTTGTGAATTTCAGAATTTTTGGATAAAAGTACAATTCTTGATAAATGTCTAAATATTCGGCTGTTTTGGCCATGTGAAAAATAGTAAATGACTTTTAAAAATTCTGAGAAAAATATATGTTTACTATGGGACTATATTATGCTAAATTCTAGAAAAGAAATATTTTTAGAACTGATTTGGTATTTTTTTTATGAAAATGGTCTAGTTATGAGTAAATGAATTAAATATGTTTTGTGAAGTAAGAAAATTAGAAAATAGGATTTTATGGCTTGAGAATCCTATATGAGGTATATGCAGATTTTTGATGAGGGTTTTTTTGGTTATTGGTGATGAAATCTTATGAGTTTGGCATTTTAAGATGATTAAATGCATTATTTAGTAAAGTATAAACAATTAAAATAAATTGTTTATAAGCTTAAGAAATATTATTCTTTCAATATCATTATACCGAAATATTGGTATGTATTTTATTGTAGAATTTCTACCTTTTTGTGTCGAGTTTACTATTCATGAGTTACTATTTACGAGTTACTATTCATAAGTTACTATTCATGAGTTACTATTCACGACAAAATTGGTTTCTTTTTCTGACCAAATTATAGTTGGTTTATGAATATTACTCTTGAGATTAAATCTATATGTTGATTATATTGATTTTATTATCATATATAATATTTTTATAACCCTAATGATGATATTTCTCTTTGACTTGAGTGTAAAGATGGGTAAATTTCTGGTATGATCATGACTATGGGTTCTCTTTGGCCAGTAGTGCAAAGATTGAATTGTTGACTGGTATGATCATGACCATTGAATTTATAAGTGAATATCTTTAGCTTAAGTGCAAAGGTGAATTGATCAACATGGTTATAATTATTGTTTATATAAATTCTGAAATGATTATATATTTCTTTGAGATATTAATATATTTGGCCTGTAGTGCAAATATGAACTGTTGATGAATATATTTGGCCGTAGTGTAAATATGAACTGTTGAGGAATATCTTTGGCCTGTAGTGCAAAGATGAATTGTTGATGAATATCTTTGGCCTGTAGTGCAAAGATGAATTATTGATGAATATCTTTGGCTTGTAGTGCGAAGATGAACTGTTGTTGAATATCTTTGGCCCATAGTGCAAAGATGGTTTGTTGATGAATATCTTTGGCCGTAGTGCGAAGATGGATTTATTAGCATGATTATGAACAGGAAATGTGATTAGGTGTAACCATGATCTTTGATGTTTCAGGTAAAGATAGGTGATGAAAATTATCTTCGTCCTGGATGAGAAGAGGAATTTAGAACTACAGTTATGATTATGAGTTATTCATATGATTGTGGACCAGAATTGTTGATTGATGTTACAGGGATAAAACATTGTTGATGGATTTTTAACATGGAGAAGATAATAGACTTTATAGTCTATTTGACTCTTCTAATGGATTGCTCATTCCGCTGCAACTATGGTTGAAAAGTTTTATCATCTACCATATGTTCTAAATCTCTGATTTATTACTGATGAAGACTATTGATAATTTATTTATCTTTAGTCATGATATTCTTTACTGGGCTAGTTGTGCTCACCCTTCTGTTCACAATTCCTTTCAGGTAATAAGAGTGTAGCTGGGTCGAGCAGGGGTAACAAGGAAATAGAACAGTGGTCTTTAGCTGTGGAGTTCTCCCTAAGCAGTATAAAAAGTTCATTTAGTTGTTATATTTGGTGAATCATCTAGGGTGAAGCGAACCCAACGTTAGAAGGGTGTTTTGCCACTATCATACAAGATGTCTAATGATATACAACCTCGTGTCATCATAAGACAGGGATGTGCTCATCCACTTACTGAGTATCTTTACTTGCACTACCTATATAATCTTGGTGTTTGTTTGAAGTATAATTCTCAATTAGAGACAGTGGAGATAATGATAAGTCAAGAGAAGACTCACCATTGGGAAGAATATGATAGTAATCTTCTCGTTTTTCTTTGGGGTCTATTGGGTCAACCAAGGATAATTCTATGGCCATATGATATCAATCACAACCTAGAAGCATGGCCTCCCATGTACGAAGGTTTCCTTGAGCACTTCCCAAAGATTCTCATTTCTAAAACAGTTTTTGACTATACCTTTATGTAAGGTGCCACTGTGAGGTGCTGTCCACGGTTGGGACATATGTCACATTTGGTATATATTTGTATCCAAACTCACAGCATATGTGTTGTTGTATTTTATACGACAATTGTTGTAATAAAGTTGTAGTTATTTTCTGTACCATGTATTTGGCGACTCAGAATGGGTTGGATGGAATGGACCTATTTTGGGGTCGTTACATTTTGTATCAGAGCTTAGGGATATGATCTCTGGCGAAGATCGAGGAATATAACTAGGAGGGGGGAGATGAGTAAATCCTTCGCTAGTGTGTCCTACCTAAGCTTATTTGTTGGTCAGTCGTAATATCGGGATATTATGTGATATGTTAATTTGTTCAATTAACCTTTGTTTTGAAGCTGTATTCTAGAATGATATCTAAAATACAGGAGATAAGCAATGGAGAAATCATGAGGACAGGGAGGATGAAATCTGAAATTAAAGCAAAGTAATCTCAACTCTTTGAATATATTTTTATATTAATTAGGAAAAACCTAATTTTCTAAATTAGGAAACCCTAATTAGCTAGAAACCCTAATTTGTAA
This sequence comes from Panax notoginseng, assembly GCA_016801055.1. Classification (NCBI taxonomy): domain Eukaryota; kingdom Viridiplantae; phylum Streptophyta; class Magnoliopsida; order Apiales; family Araliaceae; genus Panax; species Panax notoginseng. The sequence continues at coordinate 151,263,593 of CM029015.1, read as the reverse complement.
ATTAGTAACCCTAATTTGCTAAAGTGTAACCCTAATCGTTAATTGTAAGTCCTAATGCTAATTGGTGGACTTTAAACCTAATTACTCAAGTAATGTAATTAGGAAACTAAATATAATTAGTACAATTTAAATTATATTTTTAGGAAACTAATTTTTATTTTTATTATAAACCCTAATTGTCAAATCGGGAAACTCTAATTGCTAAATTAAAATGTTTAATGTTAATTAGTGGTCCTTAAACCTAACTTTTATGTTTTATGTAATTAGATAACTTAATTTAATTAAGAAACCCTAATTTGGAATTTTAGAAACTAAAAATTGTATTTTTTTGCTTAATTAGAAATCCTACATATTTTTGTGCAAAACCTTAAGGTTAAACCCTAAAGGTCAAACCCTAAGGGTTTGCCAAGTTACCATCTTGCCATTAAATTAGAAAGCCAAAAGACTATTTCCCCCTTGCATTATTAAAGCTAGAATGTTAGATCTTGACCTATGTGGAGTTGTTGGCCAACCCTAGATTAGCCTTATGACTGGTAAATACATACAATTAAGCTATATATCATCATCTAAGTTCAGTTCATCAATCTATAAATAGATTAAGAGAGAGAAATTTCATTTATTTAGCCCATTTGTGCTCTTACACTCCACAAAGTCTCTCTCTCTCAAGACCCACGAAAACCAATAGTAGATCAGTCCCATATTCAAGCCCCACTATCAGCATAACAGATCTAGAAGCTCAGAATCAAGAATTGATGTATAAATGTATAAAACCCTAATAAAAAATTCGACCCTTGATCTTCTGTTAAAAGTTGTGTTTATGTGTTGTAATATGTTCTATGTAGTGTTATTAAGTGATCTGGGTTGATAGATGTTAAATCCATAACATCTATAGGCTCAGATCTAGTGATTTTTAAAATCTGGAAAAAAATTAAACAAGTGGTCTGACAATGAATGTCAGACCTCATAGATCTTTGGTTGTTATCTTTTTTTGTTGTTTAATTGTTTGAACTTGTAGTATGGTAGAAGATCTCTGTTCTAGAACTTGAATCAAACCCATAGCATGTTCAGATTAAAATTTATGGCTGGTCAAACATAGTTGACCGAGCATGACTTTCAATTTCTGGAAAACCCAGATCGTGCCCAGGAGGCTCTGACAAGTGGTTTAGGGGCACAGATCTTGCAAGTTGTTGATGATTTGTGTTTGTTGTTGTATTCAAGTTATAGTATGGTATCTATACTATAGATTAATGCTTTTGTATTGCTTATATGTCAAACAGATTGGATTTATTGGATGGTCAAACCAAGCAGAATGTTCACGACTTGTGTTTTCTGGGTAACCCAGAAAACTCAAGAGCGTGACTTCTGACAAGGTTTGACCAATCAAGATCTGCTTTCTTTGTTGTTGTTATGGTGAAATTTTATAATGGATCTATATATGTTGTCTACAACCTGAAAGTCTAAGATCACAAAAACAGTTCATGTGTTGCAAGGTATGAAGATTATAAGTTGCCAACTCAGACTGTTCTTTATTTCTGGAAAACCCAGAAATGAAGAACAGATTCTGACTAGGATTGAGCAAAAAACGGGTATAACCGAATTACCGAACCGAACCGAAATAATTTAACCTATTTTTTTTGATAATTCGATTATTTTTAACATTTCGGTTATATCCGAAATTATTTACGATTTTTGGTTAGTTTGTATGGGTATCATTTTTGGGTTATTCGGTTTAATCGAATAACCGAATAAAGTTTTACAAAATTGAAATAATAATATAACCGAACAAATCTTATGGACTACTTTAGTTTTTACTAAATAAAGTTGCTGCCTCTACTTATGGTCTAGTCTACTACTCTACTTTATATATCATAAAGCTGCTTTTAGTAAAGTAACTGGCTAGATCCACTGCCCCAGACTCTAAGTCTCAGATCTCCAAATTGAACACAGTTATCTTCAAAATCAAACCCAGTACCGATCTGCAGGAAAAAGTCTTCGCCATGTTCGATGGACTCAATGTCCTGATTTCAATCAACCAGGTGGTCTACCTCTGACCTCACCGTCGGCCCACTCCTCCGCACCCATTTTTCTTCCCTCACCTTCACTCACATGCTCCACAGCCGCTACAACTCCAAAGAAGACCACAAAGCTTATGCGATACACCTGGCGCACGTTAGCTTCGTGAAAGAATCGGCACCGATTTTTGATGACATCATGACCGTCGATTGGGTTGTTAAACAACTTGCCGGTCCGGTGGCCGTGCCGGTCCGGTGGCCGTGGCTCCCGGCTCCGCCATCATCCGATCTAGAAAATCCGATCTATTTCTAACATTAACTGCAATAAGATAGAAAATTTGTTTCAATCTCACTGCATGTGACTCTTCAATTTTGGTATGGATAACATTAGAGTCGATTTATACATTTTGTGGAATCATAATTTTGGGTGAATTTTTTTTCAATGTCACTGCATGTTATTTTTGCTTCAAAATTCTGGTAAATTTCACTACTGATAAATTTTGTTTCAATTTTGGAATCAGAGTCAATTTTGTTTCAATCTCACTGCATGTTATTTTTGTCCAACATTAACTGTAGTGTTCGGTTATTACCCGAAATACCGAATTTACAATTCGGTAATTTGGTATTCGGTTATTAGTTCAGATATTGTAAATATGAATATTTCGGTTATAAACGAATAGCCTATTCGGTTCGGTTATAACCGAATGATCAGTCCTACTTCTGACAAGGTGTTCTGAAGCCTAGATCTCTTTGATCTGTTGTGTTATGGCTATGAAATCGATTTATAATGGTAGTACTACAATTATACTACAATATCAACACATTAGTAAACCCAGAAACTTGATAACCACAGATCTAGAACCGGTTAAACTTAGCAACTCGAACTCTGACTTGAATGTTCTGGGTTTGGCCAAGAACATGAAGAACACCTATAGCGACGGTTCTATCACTATAGGCAGTCTTTAGCGACATATTAATTACTAAATTAATTATTTTTATTAAATAAATAGAAAAATTAGTTTTTAATTATTAACAATACATAATAAATTATTTTAAAGTCTAAAAATTAGTTTTTAATTATTTTAAATATATTTCATAAATATTTAATATTTTTGAAATATTAAAGGTATTTAATTTATTTAATTATAATATTAAATAAATTATTTAAAAATAATTTTAATACATGAAAAATCATTTAAAATTATATTATGAAATAAGAAAATGTTTTAAGTTATTTTTAATGACTTTTAATATTTTGTGATAAATTTTCATTAATAAATTAATATTAATGATAATTAAGTTATTTAATAAATGTATTAGTAAATTATGAAAAATAGAATTAATGATTTAAAAATCATATAAAAATGATTTAAAGATTATAAAAATATGTCAAGTTATAAAATATGACTTTTGATATTTTGTCATAAAAAATATTAATTATTTAATATTAATGATATTAGATTTATTTAATACTTATGTTAAATAAATTAGTTTAAAAATAATTTTAATATTAAAAAAAATTATTTTAAATGAAAATAAAGATTTAAAAAATATTTTAAGTTATAAAATATAACTTTCAATATTTAAAGGTAAATCTTATTAATTATTTACTATTAATGATGTTAAAGTTATTTAATAATTATATTAAATAAATTAGTTTAAAAATAATTTTAATATTATAAAAATCATTTTAAATGATAATAAATTGTTTAAAGATATTTTAAGTTATTAAATATAACTTTTAATATTTAAAGGATAATTTAATTAATAAATTAATATTAATGATATTAATTTATTATTAATGATATTAAATTTATTTAATAATTATATTAAATAATTAGTTTTAAAATAGTTTTATTTATTTTAAAATCATTTAAAAAGGATATAAATGAATTAAAAATATTTGAAGTTATAATTAATGACTTTAAATGCAAGTCCCCAAATTTTATGAAATAAAAGTATTCAATTTTTCTATTTTGGTAAATAGTTAAATTGTTAAAAGTTTAAAGTTGAGGATGATATTTGAAAATTTTGCAAAGTAAACAAGTTATAAAATATTCGTTTGGTCGGAAAATATTCTTTTTATCGGAGAATATCCGTACGACGACACAATCATTGGTGGACTCCATAACAGAATAACTGTCGGATGAAGAAAACGACAAGTTTAAATTTTTATAAATAACGGCGTAATGATTACCGTTAGCACTGTTGGAATACCCGATGGTTAAAATACAGTAATACACGTGGTTGCACAGTAGCACACGGTTTTGCACAATATTTTTAAATTATTGATTCTTACGTAAGAAGGCACTACTCAATAATTGTTACAGTAATTACTGTTCAATACTTTTTTTATTGATTCAATAATTGCTGCGTTGATATTTTATATTATTGTTGTTTCAATAATTGTCATTGCACAGTATCTCCATTATCAGATCAATAATTTATATTATTTGAATAATATTGTTAGATATCATTATTGACAATGTCTAAGAAAGTTCTATCTAGGAAAGGGGTTTGGTCACCTAATTGCGTGCCAATAAGGAGAAATCCTTATCAGAAAGCTCCCTCTTTCCTAGGAACAAACTGGTTGTCATAATTGTGATTCTGTAATATTATTTGTGAATAATTAATTATTAATTTATATGATAAGGAAATATTTATTTTGTATGGATATAAATGAAGGAATTAATGCTGCGGTATTTTATTAGTATTTTGTCGAAATGAAGAACGAAATTTGGAAATTTTTAGGAAATTAGTTTATTACTTGATTTTGTAAAATCTATAACTCTTTGTGTATAATGAGTTAGGAGATGAGCCATATATCAAAAGAAAGCCCTAGAAGTAAGCTAATCGTAGAAATTTGAATCACCCAAAAATTCATTGTGAATTTTTCATGGTGACTGTTTGTAGAAAACTGGTCCGAAGGACTCATAATCTGAAAAATCAGTGTTCTTGAGAAAAATTAGTGTTCATATGATTGTGAACCAGAACTGTTGATTGATGTTACAGGGATAAAATATTATTGGTAGACTGTTAACATGGAGAAGATAATAGACTTTATGGTCTATTTGACTCTTCTAATGGATTGCTTGTTTCGCTGCAATTATGGTTGAAAAGTTTTATCATCTACCATATGTTCTAAATCTCTTATTTATTACTGATGAAGGCTATTGATAATTTATTTATCTTTAGTCATGATATTTTTTACTGGGCTAGTTGCGCTTACCCTTCTACTTCACAATTCTTTTCAGGTAATAAGAGTGTAGCTGGGTCGAGCGGGGGTAACAGGAGAATAGAACGGTGGTCTTTAGCTGTGGAGGTTCTCCCTAAATAGTATAGAAAAATGTATTATATTTTATACATCATTTAGTAGTTATATTTGGTGCATCCAATAGGGTGAGGCGAACCCAACGTTAGAAGGGTATTTTGCCACTATCATACAAGATGTCTAATGACATGCGACTTCGTGTTATCATAAGACATGGTTGTGCACATCCACTTGCTGAGTATATTTACGAGCACTACCTATATAATCTTGGTGTTTGGTTGAAGTATAATTCTCAATTAGAGACAGTGGAGATAATGATATGTCAAGAGAGGACTCACCATTAGAAAGAATATGATAGTAATCTTCTAATTTTTCTTTGGGGTCTATTGGGTCAACCAAGGATAATTATGTGGATATATGATATCTATCATAACCTAGACGCATGACTTCCCCTGTACGAAGGTTTCCTTGAGCACTTCCCAAATATTCTAATTTCTAAAATAGTTTTTGACTGAACCTTTATGTAAGGTGCCATTGTGATGTGCTATCTAAGGTTGGGATGAGAGACACAATTGGTATATATTAGTATCAAAACTCACAACATATGTGTTGTTGTATTTTGTACGATAATTGTTGTAATAAAGTTGTAGTTATTTTCTGTACCATGTATTTGGCGACTCAGAATAGGTTGGATGGATTGGACCTATTTTGGAGTTGTCACAGTTGGTATCAGAGCTTAGGGATATGATCTCTGGTGGAGATCCGGGATTAAAACTAGGAAGGGAGAGACGAGTAATATCCTTCGCTAGTGTGTGTCCTACCTAAGCTAAATTTTCTTACCTAAGTTGACAAATTGTGATATGTCAATTAACCTTTGTTTTGAAGCTGTATTCTAGAATGATATCTGAAATACAGGAGATGAGCAATGGAGAGATCATGAGGATAGGGAAGATGGAATCTGAAATGAAAGCAATGTATTCTCAACTCTTTAAAATATCAGGTACGTAAATTTTGAGGACAAAATTTTATAAGGAGGAGAAATTGTAAGACCCCAAATTTTATGAAATAAAAGTATTCAATTTTTCTATTTTGGTAAATAGTTAAATTGATAAAATTTTATAGTTGATGATGATATTTGAAAATTTTACAAAGTAAGCAAGTTGTTATAAAATATTCATTTGGTCAGGGAATATTCTTTTTGTCGGGAAATATCCGTACGACGACACAATCATTAGTGGACCCCATAACAGAATAACTATCAGATGAAGAAAACGACAAGTTTGAGTTTTTATAAATAACGGCGTAATGGTTACCGTTAACACTGTTGGAATACCCGATGGTTAAAATACAGTAATATACGTGGTTGCACAGTAGCATACGGTTTTGCACAGTAATTTTGAATTATTAATTCTTACGTAAGAAGGCACTACTCAATAATTGTTACAGTAATTACTATTCAATATTTTATTTTATTGATTCAATAATTGTTGCGTTGATATTTTATATTAGTGTTATTTTAATAATTGTCATTGCACAGTATCTCCATTATCAGATCAATAATTCATATTATTTGAATAATATTGTTAGATAGCATTATTGACAATGTCTAAGAAAGTTCTTTCTAGGAAAGGGGTTTGGTCACCTAATTGCGCACCAATAAGGAGAAATCCTTATCGGAAAGCCCCCTCTTTCCTGGGAACGACTTGGTTGTCATAATTGTGATTCTGTAATATTATTTGTGAATAATTAATTATTAATTTATATGATAAGGAAATATTTATTTTATGTAGATATAAATGAAGGAATTAATGCTGAGGTGTTTTATTAGTATTTTGTCGAAATAAAGAACGAAATTTGGAAATTTTTAGAAAATTAGTTTATTACTTGATTTTGTAAAATCTATAACTCTTTGTGTATAATGAGTTAGAAGATGAGCCATATATCAAAAGAAAGCCCTGGAAGTAAGCTAATCGTAGAAATTTGAATCACCCAAAAATTCATTGTAGATTTTTCATGGTGACTGTTTGTAGGAAACTGGTCCGAAGGACTCATAATCCGAAAAATCAGTGTTCTTGAGATATATTGCGTGAATTATAATTTTTAATCTGATCGTTGGATCGTTGTGATTTTTGGATATGTTATACATATATAAGTTGAGTATATGTCCACAAATATTGAACCGTTAAAAATTAACGTATGATTTGTTATGAATTTTAAGAGGTGACTGATTCATAAATTGTTGAAGTTTCTGAATTTATAAATAATTTTGGAAATTTCTAGAATTGGTGGGACCCACTTTTGGTTGGTGAAAATGTGCTGAAATTCTATTTGAAAAGTGGTGGGTGGGAATAGTAGTAGGTAAAGCCATTAGATAGCAGGTCAAGTCTGCTTCGGTGTTCTAATATTTTCCTATAAATAAGGTGCTGAGTTAGAATTGAAAATTATACCAAAACCAAGTTTTCTCTCTTTCTCTCTCTATATTATCGAGCGTATTTTGTGAGTATTTAGATACTTTGTGAGTTACTATTCAGTGCAAGTTTCCTTCAGCGTCATATTCGATATTTCAGTCAGAAGTACTGCTCTTTTGAGGTAAGGGATATTGTCATTATTATAGTAAGGGATTATAAGGGGTTGTAATGGATAGTAAGGGATGTTATTTTTTTTCGTAAATGATATTATTTTCTTCAATATCATTATGCTGAAATATTGGTATAGATTTTATTGTAAAATTTTTACCTTTTTCATGTCGGGGTTACTATTCACGTATACAACACTATTCACGTATACGACACTATTCATGTATATGACACTATTTACGTATATGACATTATTTACGTATACGATACTATGTACGAATACTGAGTTACTATTCACGAGTTACTATTCACGGGTACTATTCACGACAAACTTGGTTTCTTTTTCTGACCAAATTATCATTGATTTATGAATCTTACTCTTGAAATTAAATGCAGTTGTTGATCATATTATTTTTATTATCATATATAATATTTTTATAATCCTGGTGATGAAATTTCTCTTTGACTTGAGTGTAAAGATGGGTAGATTACTGGTATGATCGTGACTATGGGTTCTCTTTGGCCAGTAGTGCAAAATTGAATTGTTGACTGGTATGATCATGACCATTAAATTTATAATTGAATATCTTTAGCTTAAGTGCAAAGGTGAATTGATCAACATGGTTATAATTATCGTTTATATAAATTCTGAAATGATTATATATTTCTTTGGGATATTAATATCTTTGGCACGTAGTGCAAAGATGACCTGTTGTTGAATATCTTTGGCCCGTAGTGCAAAGATGATATGTTGTTGAATATCTTTGGCCCGTAGTGCAAAGATGACCTGTTGTTAAATATCTTTGGTCCGTAGTGCAAAGATGATCTGTTGTTGAATATCTTTGGCCCGTAGTGCAAAGATGACCTGTTGTTGAATATCTTTGGCCTGTAGTGCAAAGATGAACTATTGATGAATATCTTTGGCCCGTAGTACAAAGATGAATTTACTAGTATGATTATGAACAAGAACTGTGATTTGAAATAACCATGATATTTGATGTTTCAGGTGAAAACATGTGATGAAAAATATCTTCGTCCTGGATGAGAAGAGGAATTTAGAACTATAATTATGATTATGAGTTATTCATATGATTGTGAACTAGAACTGTTGATTGATGTTACAGGGATAAAATATTGTTGGTGAACTGTTAACATGGAGAAGATAATAGACTTTGTGGTCTATTTGACTCTTCTAATGGATTGCTCGTTCCGCTACAACTATGGTTGAAAAGTTTTATCATCTACTATATGTTCTAAATCTCTGATTTATTACTGATGAAGGCTATTGATAATTTATTTATCTTTAGTCATGATATTCTTTACTAGGCTAGTTGTGCTCACCCTTCTGCTTCACAATTCCTTTCAGGTAATAAGAGTGTAGCTGGGTCGAGCGGGGGTAACATGAGAATAGAACGGTGGTCTTTAGCTGTGCAGGTTCTCCCTAAACAGTATAGAAAAGTGTGTTATATTTTATACATCATTTAGTAGTTATATTTGGTGCATCCAATAGGGTGAGGCGAACCCAACGTTAGAAGGGTATTTTGTCACTATTATACAAGATGTCTAATGACATGCGACTTCATGTTATCATAAGACATGGTTGTGCACATCCACTTGCTGAGTATATCTACGAGCACTACCTATATAATCTTGGTGTTTGGTTGAAGTATAATTCTCAATTAGAGACAGTGGAGATAATGATATGTCAAGAGAGGACTCACCATTGGAAAGAATATGATAGTAATCTTCTCGTTTTTCTTTGGGGTCTATTGGGTCAACCAAGGATAATTCTGTGGACATATGATATCTATCATAACCTAGACGCATGGCCTCCCATGTACGAAGGTTTTCTTGAGCACTTTTCAAAGATTCTAATTTCTAAAACAGTTTTTGACTGAACTTTTATGTAAGGTGCCATTGTGACATGCTATCCAAGGTTGGGATGAGAGTCACAATGGGTATATATTTGTATCAAAACTCACAACATATGTGTTGTTGTATTTTGCACGATAATTGTAGTAATAAAGTTGTAGTTGTTTTCTGTACCATGTATTTGGCGACTCAGAATAGGTTGGATGGATTGGACCTATTTTGGGGTTGTCACATTTAATATTTGGATAAATGGCATATTAATAATTAAATTTTAATGGTAATTTTTTAAAAATAATTTTAAATATTTCAAAAATCATTTAAGGGTAATGTAAATACTTTAAAAGTATTTTAAGTTATTATAAATAACTTTAATATTTGGCAATTGTTTCATTAATAATTTAATATTAATTAAATATTAATGATAATAGAATTATTTAATATTTAAATCATTTAATGATGATTCCAATGTTTAAAAATTCGTGATAAATTATAATAAATATTTATAAATTATTATAAGTCATTTAAAATTAATATGACTGATACTTACAGATGTGGAATTACATGATAGAGTCTCAGACTCGATAATTACCTGGTAAAGTCGTCGGTACACCGAACATGTTTCAGAAATTGATCCGGACTTAGATATTTTGACTATATTAATATTTGTTGGTGCTTCAATGACTGTGAAACATGTGGGACAATGTGATTAGTGTAAGACCCCAATTTTTATGAATAAAGAATAATTTTCTCGAAATATATTTTTTAATATTATGGTGTGGATTTGATATAATGTTATAGTTGTGGGTAATATTTTCAAATTTTGCAAAGTAAGCAAGTGGTTATATAATATTCGATTGGTCGGAGAATATTCGTTTTAATAGGAAATATTCGTACGACGGCACAATCATTGGTGGACCCCACAACGGAAAGTATTGTCGTAGTTAGAAAACGACAGAATTATCTTTTTATAAAAATAACGACGAAAGTTTTACCGTTAAACTGTTGAACTACCCGGTAGTAAAAGTACAGTAATACGCGTAGTTGCATAGTAGCATACGATATTGATTATTGATGCTTACGTGAGAAGTCACTCAGTTATACTCAATTATTGTTACAGTAATTGCTGCATCATATCTCTCATATTATTAATTCAATTATTGTCACAGTATCATCTGCATAATAATAATTATTAAATCAATAATTGAGACGACAAAGTTATTCATATTATTATTTGGAATATTAACAATGTCTAAAAGTTCTGTCAAGGAGAGGTTTGGTCACCTAATTGCGCGCCAATAAGGAAAAATCCTTATCGGAAAGCCCCCTCTTTCCTGGAAACGACCTGGTTGTTAAATATTGTGAGTTATAATATTAATGATGAATAAGTTGTGTTGATTAAAGATGAAATTGATAGTTCCATTGTGTTGGGATTATTAGTGTTAGTGGAAATCGACATTTATTTCGATAATAATTGATGTCTGGAGGTTATATTGACCAATCGGGTAATTAATCGGATAAATAAGCAATTAATTGCTATTATTTCACATGCTTATAACTATTTGTTCACATGTGTGTACTATTGACTCACATTCATGTACTATTAGGGGAGATGGTGCAAGATTGATAATACTGACATGACTAAATTAAAAATAGAGGTATAGATGAAGGTACTATACTGTAATTAGTTTTTTCACATGATTATACTATTAAGTCACATGATTGAACTATTAATTCACATTATTTACTATTAGGGAAGGTGGTGCAAGTTTGATAATACTTGCAGGACTAAATTAAAAATAAAAAAAAAGAGGAAGGTATTATACTGTAATATTTTGAGGCCCAAAACGTGCAATTATCGAAACTATATTTTCCTATAAATAGAAGCTCATTCTTCCTTCATTTCTCATCAATTCACTAAAGCTATAGAGCAATTATTATAGAGAGAAATTATAGAGAGAAAGAAGAAGAGAAGCCTGCTACCTCACTATTCCAGTATCCAGTCTTCTTCTAAGGTAAGGGGTATTATTTCTTTCGTATTCATGAAGATAGTTATTTTCTTTCAATACTCGTAAGGGTTGTTATTCCATTCTTTATTATTCTGTTGGAATAACCTGTCTGTGCGGTTTATCGCATGCCTGATGAATTCTTCTGTTATTCTATTCTTTATTATTCTGTTGGAATAACCTGTCTGTGCGGCCTATCGCATGCCTGGTGAATTCTGTTGTTATTCTATTCTTTATTATTCTGTTAGAATATTCTGTCTGTGCGGATTACGCATGACCTGGTTTCATTCTTTATTATTCTGTTGGAATATCCTGTCTGTGAGGATTACGCATGACCTGATTCCATTCTTTATTATTCTGTTAGAATAACCTGTCTATGTGGATTACCGCATGCATGGTGAATGATCCTTCATATTCATTCCTTATTAAATTGTGAAAATGATCTGTCTACGTGGATTACCGCATGACGGGCAAAAATTCATTTGCAGTTTCATATATTCTATTATACTCAGTAGGTTAAAGTTTTGGCTTCTACACTCCATGAAATTAGTAGAATATCCTGGATATTTACGCTTCATCCAGTATCTTTTCATGGAAATATTATTCTGAGCATTCTTGAATTTTACTCCACAAAACAGTATCATGTTGACAAATTGGACGTTATTGATTTTTGGATAAATTAAATTATAAATATTTAAAAATTTATCCTTGAACTTGTTTTATTGAATTCTTATATCATTTTCATCATCCTCATGTTTATAATATGTTGAAAGTCATCTGTGGCCTGTAGTGTATAGATGGACTTGGTATGATTATGACCAGGGATTATTCGGTATAATCATGACCGTAATGTTACAAATGATGTGGTAAAAGTCCTCATTGGCCGTAGTGTATTGATGGACAGTTGTTGTCATGATCATGACCATTGATGAATACACGAATATCCTTGGCCTGTAGTGCATGGATAATTTGTGGCCGTGATACTAATGAATATCCTTGGCCTTAGTGCAGGGATGATGTGGTTTATTTATTAAGCTGAGTCTCAGTGATAAAAGTGATGAAAAACCTTTCAAATCATAGAAGATAGTAGATTTTATTCTCTACTTGACTCTTCTAATGGATTGCTTGTTCCACTGCAGTTAAACTTGATGTTTGTTATATTTTATCAGTTTAACACTATTGAAGGCTAACGATAAATTATTCAGCATTATCTTAGTCATAATATTTCTTACTGGGCTAGTTGAGCTCACCCTTTCTTTCACTGTTCTCTTTAGGAAATGAGAATATAGCTGGGACGAGTCGGGGAACGGATTGACGGTCCAGATGGTTGTTTTAGTAGTTCTCACTATTCTATAAAATAGTGTGATAATACATGTAATGAGGACTCCATTGAGTGTGGATATTGTCTAGATGACAATATTCTTATTAAAACTCTTAGATTATGTTTTGTCGTATTTTACACGACTGTTATATAATTAAGTTGTATTTGAATTTTGTACCATGTATTTGGCGACTCAAGATGGGTGATGTATACCTATTTTGGGGGCGTCACAGTTGGTATCAAAGCTTAGGGATACGATCCCTGGCTGAGATGTGAGACAAGAACTAGGAGGGGAGAGACGGGGAATTCCTTCGCTAGTATGACCTACCTAAGTTTATTTGGTATTTAATTGGTCGGTCAGAGTTTAGGGATAATATGTGACATGTTAATTAACCCTTGTTTTGTGGCAGTATTTGAAAATGACATCCGAGATTATTGAGGATAGCAATGGAGCACATGAGACCATTGAGTCACCACAGATCAACACCTAGGATAATGTGCATCAGGAAGGCAATAATCCTCAGGTGAACAACAACACTGACCAAATGGCGAATGACGGAATATTTAGGAGCTTTTTGCAATTCGTACAACATCAGGCAAGAGAAACTCCTGTCCAAAATGCAGGTGGAAACACTGGCAACTCTCGGACGGTCACCGCTAAACAGTTCAAGGAGCTGGGACCACCGGAGTTTATTGGAGAGCCAAAACCACTTAAGGCGGAGACGTGGATAAAACAGATCACCAAGATATTTGATGTCTTGGGATGCTCCGAGGAGCAAAAGGTTCCCTTTGCCACCTTTATGTTGCGAGGAGAGGCAGATTACTGGTGGGAATCGGTAAAGCGTACTCAACCTGCCGCACTGAAGATGTCTTGGGAGAAGTTCCAAGAACTATTCAACGACAAGTATTTTCCCGAAAGTATTCGTCACATAAAAGAGGCAGAGTTCATAAAGTTGGAGCAGAACAATATGACCGTGTCACAGTACGAAGCTAAGTTTTCCGAGTTGTCCCGGTTTGCGTCTCACTTGGTTGACAATGAGGAGAGAATGACGCGGATATTTCTAAGAGATTTGAAACTTGAGATACGTCAATATCTAATTTCTCATAAACTGTGTTTGTATTCAGATGTTGTAAATAGGGCTAAGTTATTGGAGCGCGATAACGAGTCAACTCAACCAAGAGAAAGTAGCAGACAAAATGATAATACCAGTGGTAGCAGTCATCGAAGCAGTGACAACAAACTTGGAGGGAATCAACACGCCAGAAATAGTAACCACTTCGGTGGTAATCATGGTCAAGACAATAAGAATGGACATTTCAAGAAGAGGAGATTCAACAATGATGGAAAGATGTTAGCATCAGCATTCGTGGTTAAGGAAGGAGAACGACCACCTATCATATGCTTCAAATGCGGAGAGGAGGGACATATCAGTCCAAACTGTGTGCAGCAGTCCAAAACGTGTTACAATTGTGGAAGAGAAGGTCACCTAGCTAGATTTTATCGTGCAGGGAAGCCAAGTCCAGTTGGAACGATGACACCAAATGCTGTCCCAGACAAGTCAAAACCAGTAGTTCAAGGGAGAGCGTTTGTTGTGACCTCCCAGAAAGCAAGGAACCCGAATGAGGTCATCACGGGTAAGCTAATTATCAACTCTAGCGAAGTATATACCTTATTTGATACCGGTTCTACCCATTCTTTTATTTCTCCTACTTGCGCTCAACGTTTAAATTTGACTCCGGAGAAATTAGACTTTGACTTATCTGTTGAAACTCTGTTGGGAGAAACCTTCATTACATCCACTGTTTATAAGTCTTGTTTGGTTCAAATCGGTACCTTCACATTACCTGTCGATCTTATTTCCTTAAAAATATTTGCATTTGACGTGATTCTAGGGATTGATTAGTTAACTACTCATCATGTTAAAATTGATTATTTTCGTAAGGTTGTTAGCTTTTATATTCCTAATCAACCTATTATGCGAATTCAAGCGACCAAACCATTAAAATCAATCACGGTCATCTCAAGCCATAAAGCTATTCGATTATTGAAAAACAGATGTCAAGCTTTCTTAGCTCATGTCACAGATTTATACAAAAATACGTCAGATTTGAATGATATTTCTATTGTTAATAAATTCCCTGACGTATTCCCCGAAGAACTTCCTGGCTCCTATTGAACTTCAGGAGTTAAAAACCTAACTACAGGAATTGTTAGACATCGGTTTCATTTGTCCTAGTATGTCTCCTTGGGGTGCTCCTGTTAGACATTCGTCCTAGTACGTCTCTACAGGAATTGTTAGACATATTTCTTCTTCACGAATAGAACAGGAGCACCCCAAGGAGATAGTAGATATCATGCTCTACTTGACTCTTCTAATGGATTGCTTATTCCGCTGCAGTTGTTGATCTAAAACTTGTTGTCTATTGTATTCTAGCAGTAGTTATACTGTTGAAGGCTAATGATAATTTATTCTGCATTGTCTTAGTCATAATATTTGTTACTGGGCTAGTTGAGCTCACCCTTTTTTGTCACTGTTCTCTTCAGAAAATGAGAATATAGCTGGGACTAGTTGTAATGCCCCGAAATCCGGTCTATTTTCTCACACGGATTCCGTACGTCACGATCCCCTCTCCTTCCAAACATACATCATTATATAGTTAAATATAACAACATACATTCTCAAATCCCATGTTCTAATACCTTATAACCTTACTCATTATAAATAATGATAATTACATTATTCTTTACATCTTACAAGAGTGACTTTTATCCGCCACCAAGGATATATATCAGTTCATTAAACTAGTCTATAATTTAATTAAACTATTCTACATTACAAGTTTTCACTTGATCTTCACGCACATTCACATACTGAATGACACTTCGTCTGGATACCGATCATCTTGATCTTTACGGGATCCTTAAGTTCTTTCTAACATCGTTCGCTGAAAATATTTTTATTTAAAGCAAGTGTGATCATTCAATTGCCCAGCAAGTCATAGCAGTTGAACAAACAACTTCAAGAATTTAGACATTCTTTTAAGACTTCAATAACCGAACAAAGGTTATGAAGCAACTTGAACAATAAGAATAATCCTGATTCCTATCATTTTAAAACATTCGTCACATACTCTTTGAACTACTTTCATTCTTCTACCTTTTTCCATACATATTATGTCTGCCTAGAATCATTAGCACATACTTAACAATAACGGTTCATATATAAACAGAACATACTCGTATTGAACAATTCAATCATAGAACAGTTCATCTCAAAGAAACACCGAAGTGGTCAAATTGTGGCACAAGGCCTCATACATACTACCACCTTGTATAAATATCACACATTTGCACATAGATAAAACTTCTCAAGTTCAACATTTGAGAAGTTTAAGAAACTAACATTTATGTACTATGAATGAAGTTAGGAAACTTACCTTACGCACAGCTACAACTTACGCTGAGCTGCTCATTCCAAATCCCTATATAACACATAATGAAATAACACGTACACCAATTAGTTATATACTTGACTTACGTATTGGTTTACTTAACTTTACTTCTTAAGGTTTGCGTTCTTGTAATTTAAGTTTACGCGACCAACTTTCTTTATTGGTTTACGACTTTATGACATACGGAGATGTCTTACTTATACGTTCATCATCTTTGATGATTTACATTATTATCTTCTTCTTATAACCTTACTAGGACTCAACACACATCGTTTCTCTGAGTGGTTTTCCACAAATAACCAACAAATAAGTTCCCGTCTCGTCAACACTGTCTTTCACAATGAGTTAGATCGGTTGCCAGTTTTGTATATACCTCCGCTCTCTGAAGAAATTATTTAGCCCTGCTCCCATATGTCAACCATTAAAGATTACAATTGTACTACAACCTAACTTTATCTTAACCTATCCTAACCATTAAACTATAATGTTCGTTAAGTCAATTTCTTATTTCTTATGACTTTCTGGCAACTTATTGCCATACCTCAGGATTCATTCCTTATCGTCTAAGTCATATAGTTTTTTGTATACTCAGAACGATCATTCAATGTCAATACTATGAGATCATATTGTTAAACATTTTATATTAACTTATTCATAGCTTACAACGTCCTGTTCATTCGACTCGGAACGTTATCCAAGTTATAACTACTAACTCGGCTTCTTAACGTTATACACTATTATCTTTAATTCTGTTTCTTCCTTCTTCATTACCTTACGGTAAAATAATACACAGAGTGTAGGTTCTGCCCGTTTAATATTCTCTTACACTCAACCCTCACATCGGCTAAAGTGTTTAACGCTTACTTCATTCTAACATTCTCTATCTGACTCACCCTCGGACTTTCATTAATCTCATTACCATTCGTTACAGCTTTCCTTGATAACTCATATCTTGCTTACTACCTTCATCAACGTCTAAGTCATACAACCATTATACACTTAGAAGGTTAGTCCGATGCGAATACGATTCACGAGGATCTTTTACGTATTCGACGTTTACGTTTCTCATCTCTAAATCTCTCATTCAACCTTTACTCAAGTTTTTAATCGCTTTCCATCGTTATCCATCCATTGAACCCCATGTTCAATATTTTTTCTTAATGTCGAAGCCATACGGTTCGTTGTATGCTAAGACCGATCGTTCATCGCAACTGCGTTACGTTCACAACGTCTATACGCTTTATACATAACTCTCATCATAACATCAAAATGTTATACATCATCCTCATCACTCAATGTCTAAGGAATCATAATCATAGCAATCCCCCACGTTCGCTTTATCGCGACTACGGTCCCCGGATATCGGTTACGTAATCTAGCGTTTTCATTCTTTGTCATTTAATCCCGTTAAATCTTTCCGTTCAACCTTTACTAAAGGTTTAAATCACTTGTTTAAGTGTTATTTTAGGTGAACTATATGTTCATATTTCTTTCTTGCACATCCCCCAGTAATTGAGCACTTAAAAGCTCATTACTGGGTCTTGCTCTGCACCGGCACCTGGTCCTTCCCTTTCCTTCGCACTGTGGTGCCACTCAGTAGTAGCTGATGGCCCGGGTTGGCGCTGCTGCGCTGCATCCCAAGGCTTAACTGGCGCTGCAGCGCCAAGCATGAAACATTGAAAATTTTTCTAAGTCTTTTACGTGCTTGAGACGCTTACTTCGAAATCTCATAACTTATTCGTTATAACTCGGAACGAGGTCGTTCCAAAGCCATTCTCTTTCTTATCTTACGTACTTCAACTTCTTTTGAACAAAAATTTATTCTGAATCTATTAACATGCCATTCGATTGGCTTAAATTCTTCCCTTCGTTCGTTTTACGCTATTAACGTTCTTCGTTCGCTCGTCCGTAATTCGGTCATCCGAACTCGGAACTCGATCATTCTTGAGTCCACGACTCACATTTCCTACACTCTCTTACATTCTTATGAAACCCTACTCATTCGGGTTCATTTACCTACTTTCTATCTTTCATTTGTCTTTTATAAAATTTCACCATAACTTCATTATAGCAAAGTTCAATCCGTTCTTCATGAACGTTTCTACCGTTCCTAACCAAGAAATAATC
Organism: Panax notoginseng; assembly: GCA_016801055.1. Lineage (NCBI taxonomy): Eukaryota > Viridiplantae > Streptophyta > Magnoliopsida > Apiales > Araliaceae > Panax > Panax notoginseng. Next base: position 151,244,958 of record CM029015.1, on the reverse strand, counting down.
CATTAACTTATACGCGATGGTTTTAAACTTGTCCATCAACAACAACCTATACTACGAAAGTTTTAAATTTGTCCATCAACAACGTTCTTCATGTTCTTCGCTCGTTCTTCATTTTTAATCGATATTTTGATTACGATTTCACTTTTTCTTGGAATTTGATGTTATAAAACATCATTCCTTACTAATTTCACCGAATCATTAATATGATACATTCATAGCATTCAAATTTATTACGAATCCTATACTTCCTTAAGAAATTTATAAACTAAACTTCAAATTCTTATTTCTTCGTTTTCTCATGATTTTAACCATATGAAATCATTCTTAACATCATATACTTCTTATTCTCGTTAAGCTATATTTTTAACATATAAAACTTAAAGAAAATTTACTTAGGAATTAGGTTTCGGATTATCTTTCTTCTTTAATCTTCCTCCATTGGACAAAGCGTGCACTCGGGCTAGCTTTTCTTCTCCCTCTTCCTCTTCATCCGAACTCTCTCTCTCTCTCTCTCTCTCTCAAGTGTTAGAAAAATTTCATTAACCAACAAATGAGCTAAAGCTCACCTTTTATAGATTTTCAAGGCTAGGGGAAAAATAGTTATTTCGCCCCAACCTCCTTACTATTCACACCTCCTCATTCCACCTCCTTACTATTCACGAAGCTTCCCTTGGAAGCTTCGTGTTTCCGTCTTGTGAAATTCGTCCGACAATTTGAAAAACTGCGATTCTCGGAATCCAAATATTTTTGGATATTTCGTCTGTGACGCCCCCAAAATAGGTATACATCACCCATTTTGAGTCGCCAAATACATGGTACAGAAACAAATACAACCTCAGTAATACAATTGTCGTACAAAATACGACAACACATATACTGTGAGTTTGAATACAAATATTGTCTAATAAACAGTATACAAACACAAAAGGAGTCCTCATCACAATTATTGATACACTATTTTACAAAATAGTGAGGACTACTAAAACAACTATCCTGAACCATCACTCCAAACTCCGGCTAGTTCTTGCTATGTTCTCACCTCCTGAGAAGAAAAATGGAACAAAAAGGAAAAAGGGTGAGCTCAACTAGCCCAGTAAAGAATATTATAACTAAGATAATATAAAACAATTTATCATTAGTCTTCAATAGGGAAAAATCTGATAGAATATAATAGACAACAAGTTTTAGATCAAAAACTGCAGCGGAAACAACAATCTATTAGAAGAGTCAAGTAGAGAAAGAATTCTACTATATTCTAAGATTTAAAAGTCCATCATCAATATTTTATCCCTGTAACATCAATCAATATAAATCTTGAATCAAATATTTATCTTTTCACTACAGGACAAAGATATTCATTTGTATCACCAGTTGGTCATGTTCATCTCAACACATGTTCATCTTTGCACTATAGGCCATAGATATTCATTAGGTAATCATTCATCTTTGCACTACAGGCCAAAGATATTCAGTAATATCATCATTTAGGACTAAGGATGATGAAAAATATCTTAAAGAAAATGAATCCAGTGAGACAAAAGGACAAATATTAGGGATTCGTATTACAGTTTATCCAAGTTCAATAATACTCCATAATAACCAATTGTGAAGTAGAATTCAAAAATAAAGATCAAAACATGGATACAATCAAAGAAAGTAACCATAATAGACATCTTAGACAAAAAGAAAAAAAATTTATTTTTCGGTGAATAGTGCCGTATTCGTGAATAGTGTCGTATACATGAATAGTGCCGTATATGTGAATAGTAACCCTGACACAAAAATATAGAAATTCTACAATAAAATCCATACAAATATTTCGGTATAATGATATTGAAAGAATAACATCATTAGGAAGAAAATAATATCCCTTACCTCAAAATAACAGTATTTCTGATCGGAATATCGGTATAAGACTGAAGGAAACTTGCACTGAATAGCAACTCACAAAGTATCTAAATACTCACAAAATACGCTCGATAAAATAGAGAGAGAAAGAGAGAAAACTTTTTTCTGGTGTGATTTTCAATTCTAATTAAGCACCCTATTTATAGGAAAATTCTTAGAACGCCATAGCAGACTAACCTGCCACCTGATGGCTTTACCTGCTAATATTCAAGCTCACCACTTTTGAAAATAAATTCAAGCAGATTTTATTTCTCACCAACCAAAAGTGGTGCCCACCATATTATTAATAAAAATATTTATTTCTAAAACTTCAATAATTCATAATAAATAGCCCTTTTATCAGAAAAATTTGAATCTCATGTCTATTCTCTAGGAAATTAAATTCTCTACAACTTTGTAAGTTTAAGTTTTTCCAAATTCCAAACGAAAAATGACCGAAATCCACATACAGACGATTTTCAAAACCTCCATTCTGACAAAATACTGATAAAACACCTCAGCATTAATTCCTTCATTTATGTCCACATAAAATATATCCATCATTTATATCCACATAAAATAAATATTTTCTCATCATATAAATCAATAATTAATTATTCATAAATAATATTACAGAATCACAATTGTGACAACCAGGTCGTTCCCAAGAAAGAGGAGGCTTTCCGATAAAGATTTCTCCTTATTGGCGTGCAATTAGGTGACCAAACCCCTTTCCTAGACAAAACTTTCTTAGACATTGCCAATAATACTATCTAGCAATATTATTCAAATAATATAAATTATTGATCTGATAATGGAGATACTGTGCAATGACAATTATTAAAACAACAATATTATAAAATATCAACGCAGCAATTATAGAATCAATAAAATAAAATATTAAACAGTAATTATTGTAACAATTATTGAGTAGTGTCTTCTTACGTAAGAATCAATAATTCAACAATACTGTGCAATACCGTGTGCTACTGTGCATCCACGCGTATTACTGTATTTTAACCACCAGGTATTCCAACAGTGTTAATGGTAATATTTTCGCCGTTATTTATTAAAACTCAAACTTGTCGTTTTCTTCATCCGACCGTTTTCCGTTATGGGGCTCACAAATGGCTGCGCCGTCGTACGAATATTCCACGACCAAACGAATATTTCCCGACACAATGAATATTTTATAACCACTTGGTTATTTTCCAAAATTTGCATATTTCACCCATAACCAAAGCATTATATCAAATTAACACCTTATTATTCACAATAATAAATAGAGGAATAATGACCCAAATCGTATCTATGCCTTGAGAAACCTTGGGAAGACCCGTAACGAAATCTATAGTAATGTGTTCCCACTTCCATTTTGAAATCTTAAGTGGTTGCAAGGGACCCTTTGACACTTGATGCTCCGATTTTACATGTTGACAAGTTATACACCTCGAGATAAACTCCGCGATCTCTATCTTCATATTACTCCACCAAAATGTATGTCGAAAATCATGATACATTTTGGTACTCCCAGGATGGATTGCAAACGGTGTGTTATGTGTCTCCATCATGATTCTATTCTTCAAGTCAGAATCGTTAGGAACACAAAGTCTGGAGTTGACTCGAAGTATTCTTTCTTCATCGATTCTTGCTTCTAGAATAGTGTGACGCCCCAAAAATAGGTCCATTCCACCCAACCCATTCTGAGTCGTCAAAATACATGGTACATAAACAACTACAACTTCACTAATACAATTGTCGTGCAAAATACGACAACACATAAACTGTGAGTTTAAATACAAATATTATCTTCTAGACAATATCCACACTCAAATAAGTCCTCATTACAATTATTGATACACTATTTTACAAAATAGTGAGGACTACTAAAATAACTGTCTTGAACCATCACTCCACACCCCGCCTAGTTCCCGCTATATTCTCGTCTCCTGAGAAGAAAAATGGAACAAAAAGGAAAAGGGTGAGCTCAACTAGCCCAGTAAAGAATATTATGACTAAGATAATGTACAACAAATTATCCTTTGTCTTCAACAGGGAAAAATCTAATAGAATACAATAGACAACAAGTTTTAGATCAACAACTGCAGCGGAAACAACAATTCATTAGAAGAGTTAAGTATAAAATAAAATCTACTATCATCTATGAATTTAAAAGTCCATCATCGATATTTTATCCCTGTAACATCAATCAATATACATCTTGAATTAAATAGTCATCTTTGCACTACAGGCCAAAGATATTAATCAGTCGGTCATGTTCATCTCAACACCTGTTCATCTTTGCACTACGGGCCAAAGATATTCATCAACAGTTCATCTTTGCACTACAGGCCAAAGATATTCAGTAATATCATCATTTAGGACTGAGGATGATGAAAAATATATTTTAAAGAAAACGAATCCAGTGAAACAAAAGAATAAATATTAAGGATTCGTACTTTAAACAATCCAAGTTCAAAAATACTTCATAAATAATTAGAGTGGAGTAAAATTCAAGAATGAAGACCAAAACATAGATCCAATCCAAGATAGGAATCATAATAGACGATCTTGGACATAGAAAAGAAAATTTAATTTTTCTGTGAATAGTGTCGTATTCGTAAATAGTGTCGTATGCGTGAATAGTGCAGTATACGTGAATAGTAACTCCAACACTAAAAGATAGAAATTTCACACAAAAAATTATCATGCTTCATGAATAGTACTCGTGAATAGTAACTCGTGAATAATAACTTATAAATAGTAACTCGTGAATAGTAACTCGTGAATAGTAACCCCGACATGAAAAAATTCCAAATTTGATAAAAATTTCCAACCGATATTTCGGCATAATGATATTGAAGAAATAATATTATTTTCGAATAAAATAACATCCCTTACATGGTAAAGACAGTACTTCTAGTTGAAACACCGGATATAGGCTATGACTTGAACTTGCACCGTATAGCAACATTCAAAGTATTAAAATACTCACAAGAATACGCTCAATATATCGAGAGAGAAAGAGAGAGAAAACTTCAGTTTCTGGTGTGATTTTCAATTCTAACTTAAGCACCCTATTTATAGGAAATTGCTTAGAACACCAAAGCAGAAAATTTAATATAATAATATTATATATAAACAAATTTCCTACGCACTCCTTTGCCAACTGAATTTAGCCCCTATCACATGTTAATGATGCCACAAAATGTAAAAAATATTTTTCTTAATTAAAATAATTAAAACTTCTAAAAATCAATTATTTCAGAATTTCAAAACTTCAATAATTTATAATAAATAGCCCTTTTATCAGAAAATTCGAATCTCGCGAGTTTTTATAGGAAATTCAATTCTCTACAACTTTGCTGAAGAAAGTTTTTCCAAATTCTAAACAAAAATTGACCGAAATCTACAAACGGATGATTTTACATGATATAATCAAATTTCAGTCAAGAAATGGGTCTACCAACATCTTTAACATGTTTTAAATATTTATTGTAACAAAAATACTCTTCCTCCTCATATACTCATATATACCACATTAATTATAAAAATATCACCATTATTATATTATTAAAATATAATAATAAATTATTTTATCAGAAAAGATAAATTATCAATTTTCAACAATTGTCACTTTAAAATTTTTCTCCATCTATATCCACATAAAATGAATATTTTACTTATCATATATATCAATAATTAATTATTCACAAATAATATTACAGAATCACAATACTGGCAACTAGGCCGTTCCTAGGAAAGAGGGGGCTTTCCAATAAGGATCTCTCCTTATTGACGCGTAATTTGGTGACCAAACCTCTTCTTAGACAGAACTTTCTAGACATTGCCAATAATGTTATCTAATAATATTATTCAGATAATATAAATTATTGCTTCGATAATGGAAAATACTGTGTAGTGACAATTATTGAAACAACAGTAATATAAAATATCAACATAATAATTATTATCAATAAAATAAAATATTAAACAGTAATTACTGTAACCATTATTGAGTAGTGCCTTCTTACGTAAGAATCAATAATTGGTGCAATACTGTGTGCTACTGTGCAACAACGCGTATTATTGTGTTTTAACCACCGGGTATTCCAACAGTATTAACGGTAACAGCTACGCCGTTATTTATAAACAACTTATACTTGTCGTTTTTTTCATCCAATCGCTTTCCGTTATGGGGCCCACAAAAGGCTGTGCCGTCGTACGAATATTCCCCGACAGCAAGAATATTTCCCGACAACAATGAATATTTTATAACCACTTGATTATTTAAGATATTTGCGCATTTTACCCATAACTAACCACATTAATCAAATCAACCCTTACTATTTCAAAATAATAAATAGAGGAAATTCAATTTTATAAAAAAAAAATTCGGGGTCTTACAACCTCCCCTCCTTGTGAAATTTCTTCCTCAAAATTGACGTACGTACATGGTGTTTCGAAAAGGTGAGTATACCTCGCTTTCATTTTCATTTCCAACTCTCAGGTCATTTCCTTAAAAGCATGGTTCCTCCACAAAATCTTAACTTGCGGTATGACCTTTGTGCGTAGGACATGCTCCTTCCTATCCAAAATCTTGACAGGTACCTCCTCGTACGTTAAATCTTCGGCTATTTCGTCTGGTTCTAACTCAATAACATGGTTCGGGTCGTCCACATAATTTCGTAACTTCGATATGTGAAAAATGTTATGAACACGCGACATACTTGAAGGTAAAACGAGTCTATAGGTCACAATTCCTATTTGATCGAGGATTTCAAATAAATCTAAGGCTTGAGCTTTCTTCTCTTTATTGACTCTTACTTCTATAATAACACATTCTTGTACCTTTTTTTTATATTCATCAGCTCTAGTGTATAGATTAAAGTCGATTCTACTCGTATATTCGTTATCTTCACACAGGTTCTTAGAATCTCTAACTCTATCTCCATCTTTTTAAATGAGTCTTTGTGTTCGATAATAACGCACTCGTACCCACATATAATCTTCTACTCAACACGTCAGCTACCGCGTTTGCTTTTCCAGGATGGTATTGGATGGTATGATTGTAATCTTTCAACAGCTCGAGCCAACGTCGTTGTCGCATGTTGAGTTCTTGGAAGCTCTTATCACATTCCTCGCTCCATTTGAATTTTGTATCTTTTCGAGTCACCTGAGTTAATAGAGTATCGATTCGAGAAAATTATTTCACGAATCTCCGATAGTAACCAACTAAGCCTAGAAAGTTACGTATTTCGATTACTGACTTAAGTTTCTCTCAACTGTGACTCATATCCCACTCTTGGATAACACGTCACAATAGCACCTATTGTTTTACCACGAAATAAATATTGCATCCCCTATGGAGAGTCTGGCTTTGGTGCATTCTACAAAGGAAGTTACCAGATAAAGGCTCGGGTACCAAATTCTATAGTTAAATTTTTAACTCCTGAAGTTTAATAGGAGCCATTCGATATGAGATTTTAGAAATGGGTTTTGTACCGGGTTCAAAGTCGATACAAAATTCAATATCACACTTTGGGAGTAAGCCAAAAAATTCTTCAGGAAATACATCAGGAAATTTACTAACAATAGAAATATCATTCAAATCTGACGTATTTTTGTTCAAGTCCATAACATGGGCTAAGAAAACTTGACATCCGTTTTTCAATAAACGAATGACTTTATGGCTTGATATGAAAGTGTTTGACTTCAATGGTTTGGTTGCTTGAATTCGAATAACAGGTTGCTTAAGAATATGAAAACTAACAACCTTACGAAAGCAATCAATTTTGGCATGATGAGTAGTTAATCAATCAATCTCTAAAATCACATCAAAAGCAAGTATCTTTAAAGAAATAAGGTCAACAGGTAATGTGATGGTGCCAACTTGGATCAAACAAGATTTATAAACAGTGGATGTAACGAAAGTTTCTCATAACGGAGTTTCAACAGATAAGTCAAAGTCTAATTTTCTCTGGAGTCAAGTTTAAACGTTGAGTATAAGCAGGAGAGATAAATGAATAGGTAGAACCGGTATCTAATAAGGTATAAACTTCGTAAGAATTTATAATTAACTAACCCGTGCTAACTTCATTCGGGTTCCTCGCATTCTAACCAGTCACGAAAAATGCTCTTCCAGGAACCGTTGACTTTGACCTTTTTTGGGACCAGCCTTTTGGAGTCACCATCCCCGTGGACTGGATTTCGCTACCGTACAATCTCGAGCGATATGACCTTCTTTTCCATAAATTATAACATACCTTGGAAGGTTTGAGAACAGTTTGGACTTATATGTCCCTCATCTCCGCATTTGTAGCATCTAACTGGCGGTCGTTCTCCTCCCCTAGAATTTGTTACTGTTGCTGGTGCTGCTGCCGACATCTTCCCGTCATCGTTAAATCTTTTCTTCTTGAAATTTTCACTTGAGTTATTTCTTCTATTATCTTGGTCATGATTACCACCGAAGTGGTTACCATTTCTGGCACGATAATTTCCTCCACGATGGTTATCCTTGTTCTGATGACCGTTGCCATCGGTACAATTATCATCGAGTTATAGGTCGATATTCTTCGATTGAGCTGACTCATTATCGCGCTCCAATAACTGAGCCCTATTCACAACATCTAAATATAGATAAAATTTATTAGAAATGAGATATTGACGTATGTCGGGTTTCAAACCTCTCAAAAACATTCGCGTTATACGTTCCTCATTCTCCACCAAATGAGGTGCAAACCTGGATAACTCCGCAAACTTCGCCTCGTACTGGGACACCGTCATGTTGTTCTGTTCTAGTCTAATAAACTCTACCTCCTTCATATGGCGAATACTTTTAGAAAAGTACTTTTCGTTGAAAAGCTTCTGAAATGTTTCCCAAGACATGCTGAGTGCGGCTGGTTGGGTACGCTTCACAGATTCCCACCAGTAATCTGCCTCGTTACGAAACATAAAAGTGGCGAATGGAACCTTCTGTTCCTCTGTGCATCCCAAGACATCGAATATCTTGGTAATTTGCTTGACCCACGTCTCCGCCTTAATCGGATCCGGCTTTCTCCAGAATTCTGGTGGTCCCAATTCTTTAAACTGCTTGGCTGTAACAAACCGTACGTTGCTATCATTGTGACATCCCCAAATCCTGGTCCTAATCACCAAGGATCTGGTATACTATTTCTATAACTATTGCGGAAGATATAATCATAAATTGTTTATACATTAAATTTTTTCACATCATTCCTAAGGTCTACAACCTTAACTTAATACATACATTCAATATCTTAAATGTTTACAATACTATTTTCGTCAAAAGATTTAATAAATCTAACTGCACCATAATTTAGTCCTGCACTTTGCCTTTACTTTTGTCTTTACTCGAGCTTTCCTCTAAATCTGAAAATTTTATCATGATATAGCAAGGGTGAGCATCAAATTTGCCCAGCAAGTTTAAATTTATTTGAGGATATATCATGATTGAAAGAATTGAACAATAAGATAGCTAACTTTCAACAATATAAACATTGTGAAAGAGCATGAACAAATTTTCTTAGCTGAATGACCAAGTCAATAAAAATGAATGGTCAAGCATAAACATGAACAAATTAACTGAACCAAATGGTAATGAAGGTGATCAGCCTTTCATACCTGATGAACATTTACAATATGCACAACGTGCGAATCAATAATCAATATAGACGTGAATAATCAACAACAACTATTCACTAACATGCTTTAAAATTACAACTCATGGTTGAGTTAGGAAACTTGCCTGAACCGCTGATTACCGCTAAGCAATATAATGTAATCTCTTATGAAAGACCTATCAATTATAAGATTGATCTTCGAATTAGCATAACATACCTGTTAACTCATAATACTATTACTTAATCAATCAATTATCTAACACTTAATCACATAATTAAATAATAGATAAAACCTTACAACGTTAGTATTATTATCATCATTTGATAATTCTTCAATCACTGTATCATATACATTATGATTTACCACTTGCTTTTTCATTTCACAAGTTATTCTTTAACATCTAATAAGTTAAATACTAATCCAACCACCTGGATTCAAAATCTAACAACCCAAACTGCAATCCAGCTAACTGGATTCCAAATCCAGCAAATTAGATCGCAATCCAACAAACTGGATTCAACAAATATTCAATTTAGTAAACTATTTTTCAATCCAGCAAGCGGGATTCATCAGATTTCCTAATCCAGCAAGTTGGATTCCATATCTTTTTTACAAAAATACCAAAACAACTTATTATTATTCTATCTCTTGCCCATGCTTATATACATGTATATCATACACAAAAAGTATTTTTCCAACTTCCTTTGATATTTTTCAAAAATTATTTTTAGTTAATTCCTTAAGAAATTAGCTACCTCGTGCTTAACTCCAGAAATTCCCATCTCTTGACACAATCTTATACATGTTAACGTGACACTCCAGTTTAAATTTCGTGGCCATTGGAGTTATAGAACTCCGTTTATAGCGATTTTCGTCAGAAAATCACAGAAGTTGAAATGGTCATAACTTGCTCATTTTAACTCGGAATGAGCTCATTTTTGGACAGTAGGTACTTTATACCATATATTTTCATGTCCCAAAAGGCCAAAATTTTTCTCACAATTTAAGTGGCCGAAACTGCCATTTTAAATTTTGGGCAGAAGCTATTTGGCGTTTTGCAGTTTTGGAGTCCTTTGGTAAAACTTATATAAAATGAGATCTATAACTCCAATTAATGACCCGTCAATTTTGTTGGATTCTTATCTTTCCGATATACAATTTTCATCTATCACAATCCATATTTGGACATGTTAAGCTCCTGGAAATTAGCCCGGTAGTGGCTAGTAAAAACTGTTGTTCTAACAGTTTTCTTAGCTTTGTGTAGTTTGGGATAACTTCCATAACTTGCTCATTTTTCAACCTAATTGAGTGATTCCAAAGGGGTTTTATCCTTAATACATATATCTAGCATCCCAAGAAAATAATCACAAATATCCATCATAGGTTTCAAACATCAAAAGCTAGATCACACTTTCAAGTTTAAGCTTTTCGGAAAAATCCTATTTTTCCATTCCTTTTGATTTCAACCAAATCAACACCCAATATGAGTAGATCTAAACATGAAATACTCATAAACATATAGATCTAAGGTTTTACACCTCAAGATCATAACTTCATATTATCAAAAATCAAATCAAACAAAATAAAAAGGTTTAAGCTAGTTTAAGTTTTCACCTTGATTTTTGGGCTACTCTTCTTTCTCTTCCAAAGTAGAAGATGAATTTATGGAGCATCAATGGTGTAGCTCCTTCCTCTCTCTCTCCTCCTCTCCACCGAATCTCTCTCCATCTCTCTCTCTCTTATGCTTTTGTTTTGTTAGTCTAAGAGAAAGTAAGAGGAAGTAAAATAAAAAAAATGAAAGAGAATGATGTTAGATTTTGTTGGAGGATTTTGTATAGATATAAGATATGTATATAATAGATATTTTCCCAACATTTTCTTATCTCTTTCTCTCACTTAATCATCACATAGTTGCTTGCACTCTTTACTTAATGTGTTGGTTAAATAAACAAGTGACACATGGAATGAGTTGGCCACCACTAAAGTAATTAATCATTACATACATTCCCTCTTTCCCTTCTCTTCTTATCCGGCCAAGTGGCCTTGGATTTGCCAACTTTAGTTTTCTTTATGCTTTATTAGATTTACTAAATGTCCAAAAAGTTCTCTCCCACTTGGGCTAAAAGTTGGGCCATTCTTTTAATTCTTTTGGCTACTAACTTTAGTTCTTTGGGCCATAACAAATAACATCATCCATTACTTGTCCCACCCATAATAATTTAGGCTTTCCATAAATAATCTTTTGGACTTTAAATTTAATTTCTTGGGCCATAAAATTTACATAGTCCAATACTTTTAATATTATCAATCCTTAATTATTAAATTAGAGTTTTCAATTTCTCAATTAAAACATAAATCCTTACTCATGCACATTTAAATTATTAACCCAATTAGACTTGCTATAATTAGGTTATGAAATTAATTAGTTGAGATATATAAATTAAATCTCTTAGAATTAGTATATAATTTATATACTAATATTCTCACCTATTATAACCTCTTAGGTTATTTACTTAACACACCTAATATATATTAGGTTACATAACTTAATTCTTAATTCACGTACTCACATATTCATACAAAATAATATGGTCCACAACTTTTAGATTAGGTCACTAGTACATATTTAAAATACTAGAACCATATACACATAATCTTATGAACTCAAACACTAAATATGTACCTCATTATCAGACTATCACTTGTAGTCTATCAAATCATTCAAGTTCTTCTCCAAAAATTTTGAAATCCTTAAAATTCCTTTATAGAAATGTGAAATCCATACACTTATTTTCTGTCTAGGTTCATCTTATAACCTTTGTTCAATCATTTAAGATTTTATAAAATTGTCCAAATTTTCGGGTTGTCACAATCATTCCACCGATATTTTGTACACGAGTCTCCCTCGTCTGGTTTTGCATGAATTGCAAAAAATTTCTAAACATCCCATCGTTCATCATCTGATCAGTGGTATTGTTTACATGAGGAACATTGTCGTCCTGTTGCACGTTCTCCTGATTGGTCAGTAAAGGCGTCTCCATGGTCTCATTTACTCCATTGTTAACATTCTCAGTTGTCATTCTCAAATACTGCCATAAAACCAGGGTTAATTTAAGAAATTAACATATCACATAATATCCCTATATTCTGACCAACCAACAAATAAGCTTAGGTCCTAGTTCTATTCCCCGATCTCCGCCAGAGACCATATCCCTAAGCTTGATACCAACTGTGACGCCCCCAAAATAGGTCCATTCCACCCAACCCATTCTGAGTCGTCAAAATACATGGTACAGAAACAACTACAACTTCACTAATACAATTGTCGTACAAAATACGACAACATATAAACTGTGAGTTTAAATACAAATAATATCTTCTAGACAATTTCCACACTCAAATAAGTCCGCATTACAATTATTGATACACTATTTTACAAAATACTGAGGACTACTAAAACAACTGTCTTGAACCATCACTCCACACCCCGACTAGTTCCCGCTATATTCTCGTCTCCTGAAAAGAAAAATGGAACAAAAAGAAAAAGGGTGAGCTCAACTAGCCCAGTAAAGAATATTATGACTAAGATAATGTACAACAAATTATCCTTAGTCTTCAACAGGGAAAAATCTAATAGAATACAATATACAACAAGTTTTAGATCAACAACTGCAGCGGAAACAATAATTCATTAGAAGAGTTAAGTAGAGAATAAAATCTACTATCATCTATGAATATAAAAGTTCATCATCGATATTTTATCCCTGTAACATAAATCAATATACTTCTTGAATCAAATAGTCATCTTTACACTACAGGCCAAAGATATTAATCAGTCGGTCATGTTCATCTCAACACCTGTTCATCTCTGCACTACGGGCCAAAGATATTCATCAACCGTTCATCTTTGAACTACAGGCCAAAGATATTCAGTAATATCATCATTTAGGACCGAGGATGATAAAAAATATATTTTAAAGAAAACGAATCCAGTGAAACAAAAAAACAAATATTAAGGATTCATATTTTAAACAATCCAAGTTCAAAAATACTTCATAAATAATCAGAGTGGAGTAAAATTCAAGAATGAAGACCAAAACATAGATCCAATCCAAGATAGGAATCATAACAGACGATCTTGGACATAGAAAAGAAAATTTAATTTTTTCTGTGAATAGTGTCGTATTTGTGAATAGTGCCGTATACGTGAATAATGCCGTATACGTGAATAGTGCCGTATATGTGAATAGTAACTCCGACACTAAAAGATAGAAATTTTACAAAAAAAATCATCATGCTTCGTGAACAGTACTCGTGAATAGTAACTTGTGAATAGTAACTTATGAATAGTAACTCGTGAATAATAACTCATAAATAGTAACTCATGAATAGTAATCCCGACATGAAAAAGTTCCAAATTTGATAAAAATTTCCAACCAATATTTCGGCATAATGATATTGAAGAAATAATATCATTTTTGAATAAAATAACATCCCTTACCTGGTAAAGACAATACTTCTAGTTGAAACACCGGATATAGGCTATGACTTGAACTTGCACCGTATATCAACACTCAAAGTATTAAAATACTCACAAGAATACGTTCAATATATCGAGAGAGAAAGAGAGAGAAAACTTCAGTTTCTGGTGTGATTTTCAATTCTAACCTAAGCACCCTATTTATAGGAAATTGCTTAGAACACCAAAGCAGAAAATTTAATATAATCATATTATATATAAACAAATTTCCTACGCACTCCTTTGCCAACTGAATTCAGCCCCTATCACATGTTAATGATGCCCACAAAATGTAAAAAACGTTTTTCTTAATTAAAATAATTAAAACTTCTAAAAATCAATTATTCCGGAATTTCAAAACTTTAATAATTTATAATAAATAGCCCTTTTATCAGAAGATTGGAATCGTGCGACTTTTTATAGGAAATTCAATTCTCTACAACTTTGCAGAAGAAAAGTTTTCCAAATTCTAAACAAAAATTGACCGAAATCTACAAACGGACGATTTTACAAGCTATAATCAAATTTCAGTCAAGAAATGGGTCCACCAACATGTTTAACATGTTTTAAACATTTATTGTAACAAAAATACTCTTCCTCCTCATATACTCATATATACCACATTAATTGTAAAAATATCACCATTATTATATTATTAAAATATAATAATAAATTATTTTATCAGAAAAGATAAAATATTAATTTTCAACAATTGTCACTTTAAAAATTTTCTCCATCTATATCCACATAAAATAAATATTTTCCTTATCATATAAATTAATAATTAATTATTCACAAATAATATTACAGAATCACAGTATTGGCAACCAGGCCGTTCCTAGGAAAGAGGAGGCTTTCCAATAAGGATCTCTTCTTACTGACGCGCAATTAGGTGACCAAACCTCTCCTCAGACAAAATTTTCTAGACATTGCCAATAATGTTATCTAATAATATTATTCAGATAATATGAATTATTGCTTCGATAATGGAAAATACTGTGTAGTGACAATTATTGAAACAACAGTAATATAAAATATCAACGTAGCAATTATTGAATCAATAAAATAAAATAGTAAACAATAATTACTATAACCATTATTGAGTAGTGCCTTCTTACGTAAGAATCAATAATTGGTGCAATACCGTGTGCTACTGTGCAACAACGCGTATTACTGTGTTTTAACCACCAGGTATTCCAACAGTATTAACGGTAACAACTACGCCGTTATTTATAAACAACTTATACTTGTCGTTTTCTTCATCCAATCTCTTTCCGTTATGGGGCCCACAAAAGGCTGCGCCGTCGTACGAATATTCCCCGACAGTAAGAATATTCCTGACAACAATGAATATTTTATAACCACTTGCTTATTTAAAATATTTACGCATTTTATCCATAACTAACCACATTAATCAAATCAACCCTTACTATTTCAAAATAATAAATAGAGGAAATTCAATTTTATTAAAAAAAAAGTTGGGGTCTTACAAATAGAACCTTCTTGCACTTTCTTCTTCATACGCATCAGCTCCAGGTCCGTAGCTTGAGCAGCTTTAACTTTATCGATTAAAGTCGGTTCTACTCGTATGCTTGATATCATCACGTGGTTACTTAGAGCCTTTACCTCTATCTCCATCCTTTGCAAGTCATACAAAATGGGCCTTTGTGTTAATAACATTGCACTCGTACCCACATATGATCTTCTACTCAATGCGTCAGCTACTACGTTTGCTTTTCCAGGATGATATTGGATGGTATGATCATAATCTTTCAACAGCTCGAGCCAACGTCGTTGTCACATGTTGAGTTCCTTTTGGGTGAAGAAATATTTGAGGCTTTTATGATCTGTATAGTTCTCCACTTTCTCCCCATACAAGTAGTGTCTCCAGATATTCAACACGAAAACGACTGCTGCCAACTCCATATCATGAGTAGGATAATTCCTCTCATATTCTTTGAGTTGTCACGAGGCATAGGCTATGACTTTCTCATGTTACATGAGAACACATCCTAATCCTTTGCCCGAAGCATCACTGTAGATAACAAATCCATCCGAACCAGATGATATTATCAGAATAGGTGCCGAAATGAGTCTCCTCTTGAGTTCTTGAAAACTCTTCTCATAATCCTCGCTCTAACTGAATTTTGTATCTTTACGAGTCAACTGAGTTAACGGAGTAGCGATTCGAGAAAAACTTTCCATGAATCTCCGATAGTAATCAGCTAAGCCAAGAAAGCTACGTACTTCGGTCACCGACTTTGGTTGCTCCCAACTTTGTATGGCTTCAATCTTCGTCTGGTCGACAGATACTCCATGTTTTGACACCACGTGCCCAAGGAATGCTACTTCCTCAAGCCAGAACTTGCATTTCTTCAGCTTGGCATATAACTTGTTTTCACGAAGTCTTTGCAGTACCAGCTTTAAATGGCGCTCATGATCTTCACGGCTTTTGGAATAAATAAGGATGTCATCAATAAAGACAACAATGAACTGATCCAAATATTCTTTGAGCACACGGTTCATCATATCCATAAAAGCAGCAGTATCATTAGTCAATTCAAAAGATGACTAAGAATTCATAATGCCTGTACCGAGTTCTGAAGGCAGTGTTCGGAATATCCTCAGTTTTAATCTTCAGCTGATGATATCCAGAACGAAGATCGATCTTTAAAAAGAATTATGCTCTTTGCAACTGGTTAAACAAGTCATCAATGCGAGGTAGCGGATACCTATTCTTGATGGTGACACGGTTCAATTCCCGGTAGTCAATACAAAGTTACATACTCCCGTCTTTCTTCTTTACGAATAACACAGGAGCACCCCAAGGAGATGTACTAGGACGAATGAAACCGATATCCAACAACTCTTGAAGTTGGACCTTTAACTCTTGAAGCTTAATAGGAGCCATTCGATATAGAGTTTTAGAAATGGGCTTTGTACCAGGTTCAAGGTTAATAAAGAATTCAACTTCACGTTCTGGGGGTAGACCGGAAAGTTTTTCAGAAAATTCGTTAGGAAATTCACTAACAATAGAAATATTATTCAAATCTGACGTGTTTTTGTTCAAGTCCGTGACATGGGCTAAGAAAGCTTGACATCCGTTTTTCAATAAACGAATAACTTTATGGCTTGATATGACATTGATTGACTTTAGTGGTTTTGTTGTTTGAATTCGCAAAATAGGTTGGTTAGGAATATAAAAACTAACAACCTTACAAAAATAATCAATTTTAGCATGATGAGTGGTTAACCAATCAATCCCTAAAATAACATCAAATGCAAGTATTTTCAACGAAATATGATCGGCATGTAATGTTATGGTTCTAACTTGAATCAAGCAAGATTTATAAACAGTAGATGTAATGAAAGTTTCTCCTAACGGAGTCTCAATAGATAAGTCAAGGTCTAATTTCTCCAGAGTCAAGTTCAAACATTGAGCACAAGCAGGAAAGATAAAAGAATGGGTAGAACCGGTATCTAATAAGGTATAAACTTCGCAAGAGTTTATGATTAGCTTGCCCGTGATCACCTCGTTCGGGTTTCTCGCATTTTGGCCAGTCACGACAAACGCCCTCCCAGCTGGACTTGACTTCGCTACTGGGCATAACCGGGCTATATGACCATCTTTTCCATAACTGAAACACACCTTGGAAGGCTGTGAACAATTTGGACTTATGTGTCCCTCCTCTCTGTATCTGAAGCATTTAACTGGCGGTCGTTCTCCTCCCCTAGAATTTGTTGTTGGTGTTGGTGCGGCTGCTGATGTCTTCCCGTCATTGTTGAATCTCCTCTTTTTGAAATTTCCACTTGACTCACCTCTCCTATTATCATGGCCACGATTACCACCCGAGTGGTTACCGCTTTTGTCTGTATTCTTTCCTTCCCACTGGTTATCATTACTTCGATGACTGCTGTCACCGGTATGACCCTGATTGTGGTCCCTCGGTTGAGCATACTCATTATCTCGCTCTAATAATTGAGCCCTGTTGACAACATCTGAATATAAAGAAAATTTGTGAGAGATAAGATATTGCCGAATCTCGGGTTTTAGACCTCTCAGGAACATCCACGTCATTCATTTCTCGTTCTCTACCAAATGAGGTGCAAACTTGGATAATTCCCCGAACTTCGCCTCATACTGGGACACCATCATGTTGTTTTGTTCCAGTCTGATAAACTCTACCTCCTTTATATGACGAATACTTTTAGGAAAGTACTTGTCATTAAATAGTTTCTGAAACGTTTTCGTAGACATGTTGAGTGCGGCAGACTAGGTACGCTTCACAGACGACTCCCACCAGTAGTCTGCCTCACCACAGAACATAAATGCGGCGAATGGAACCTTTTGTTCCTCCGTGCATCCCCCAAGACATCGAATATCTTGGTAATTTGCTTGACCCACGTTTCCGCCTTAATCAGATCCGGCTTTCCCGCAAATTCTTGTGGTCCCAACTCCTTGAACTGCTTGGCTGTGACAAGCCGGTCATTGCTATCATTTTCATCCGTATTTTGTACACGAGTCTCCCTCGTCTGATTTTGCATGAACTGCAAAAAGCTTCTAAACATCCCATCATTCATCATTTGTTCGGTAGTGTTGTTTATAGGAGGAATATTGCCTTCCTGTTACACGTTGTCCTGGGTGGTGATTAAAGGTGTCTCTACGGTCTGATTCACTCTATTGTTAATATTTCCAACTGTCATTCTCAAATACTACTACAAAACAAGGGTTAATTGACATGTCTAATATTATCACTATACTCTGACCGACCAAATAAATACTAAATAAACTTAGTCAGGTCATTTTGGCGAAGGAATTCCCCGTCTCTCCCCTTCTAGTTCTTGTCTCACATCTCAGCCAGGGATCATATCCCTAAGCTTTGATACCAACTGTGACGCCACCAAAATAGGTATACATCACCTGTTTTGAGTCGCCAAATACATGGTACAGAAACAAATACAATCTCAGTAATACAATTGTCGTGCAAAATACGACAACACATATACTGTGAGTTTGAATACAAATATTGTCTAATAGACAATATATAAACTCAAAAAGAGTCTTCATTACAATTATTAATATACTATTTTACAAAATAGTGAGAACTACTAAAATAACTATCCTGAACCATCACTCCAAACCCCGGCTAGTTTCTGCTATGTTCTCACCTCCTGAGAAGAAAAATGGAACAAAAAGGAAAAAGGTGAGCTCAACCAGCCCAGTAAAGAATATTATGACTAAGATAATATACAACAATTTATCATTACTCTTCAACATGAAAAAATCTAATAGAACATAATAGACAACAAGTTTTAGATCAACAACTGCAACGGAAACAACAATCCATCAGAAGAGTCAAGTAGAGAAAGAATTCTACTATCTTTTAAGATTTAAAAGTCCATCATCAATATTTTATCCCTATAACATCAATCAATATACATCTTGAATCAAATATTCATCTTTTTACTACAAGCTAAAGATATTAATTTGTATCACCGGTTGGTTATGTTCATCTCAACACCTGTTCATCTTTGCACTACGGGCCAATATAACAACTCGATATTTTTTATATAATTAAATCAGAAATTTTGCGTATAATTTTATTTATTTATTTTAAGGATGAGGATTTGTACAAGATAATGTGTGTATGTAATTAATAAAAATATTTTATTACATGAATATTTACAAATAATTTTATTTTAGAATTATTGTACATTATAATCTATATTCTTATAATAATTAATTTTATAGTAGAAATATTTTTATTAATTATTTTCCATGAAAATATGATTTTATATTATATAAATAATATATGAAATGATTTTTAGAATTATTATAATAATTATCTATTTTATTATATGAATTTATGCAAGATTAATTAAGTTAATTATTTTAACTTAATTAATAATGTTATATATGAGAATAAATCAGATATGGAATCCAAACCCTAATTTTAGATTTTTATCAATGGATAAGAATAATAATATAATAATATTATATTTTGATTTTTCAGTGCTATAAATATATATTGTATGTTTGTGGACTGACAACGGTTGGTCAATTAGGGTGTATAATGTCAAAACCCTAGCATTAATTTATTTAGCCCTATTTTTTAATTCAAATGGGAAAGTCAATACTGTTATATAACAGTGTTATGTGATATATGTGGTGTATTATAGAATTTAATATTAATTAGAGAAACCCTAATTAATATTTAATTATCCTAATATTTTTGTAGAAACCCTAATATTTAAATTATAAACCCTAATTCGAAGGCCATTTACGACTCTATGAATTTGTTAAGTCGTTATGTAATCATGATAATATGATTAACGACCGGTATTATTGATATTAACACTAATTAGGGAGAACCCTAATTTTCAAAACCCTAATTTATAAATGGAAACCCTAATTTCCAATTTAAAACCCTAATTTGCTAAATTAGTAACCCTAATTGTTAATTGCAAGCTAAATGCTAATTAGTGGACATTAAAATCCTAATGTGCATGTATAATGTAATTAGAAAAATTAATCTCAATTAAGAAACTCTAATTTTCAAAAAAATTAGAAACTAATATGTGACGCCCCCAAAATAGGTATACAACACCCATTCTGAGTCGCCAAATACATGGTACAGAAAACAAACTACAACTTCAATAATACAATTGTCTTGCAAAATACGACAACACATACTGTGAGTTTAAATACAAATATTGTCTTCTAGACAATATCCACACTCAAATAAGTCCTCGTTACAATTATTCAAAACACTTTTACAGAAATAGTGAGGACTGCTAAAACATCTTTCTAGAACCATCACTCCGTACCCCGACTAGTTCCTGCTATGTTCTCACCTCCTGAGAAGAAAAATGGAACAAAAAGGAAAAGGGTGAGCTCAACTAGCCCAGTAAAGAATATTATGACTAAGATAATATACAAACAAATTATCGTTAGTCTTCAACAGGGAGAAATCTGATAAAATATAATCGACAATAAGTTTTAGATCAACAACTGCAGCGGAAACAACAAACCATTAGAAGAGTCAAGTAGAGAAAGAATTCTACTATCTTCTAAGATTTAAAAGTCCATCATCAATATTTTATCCCTGTAACATCAATTAATAATCATCTTTAACCAAATATTCATCTTTGCACTACAGGCCAAAGATATTCATTTGTATCATCAGTCGGTCATGTTCATCTCAACACCTGTTCATCTTTGCACTACAGGCCAAAGATATTCATCAAGGAATTATACATCTTTGCACTACAGGCCAAAGATATTCAGTAATATCATCATTTAGGACTGAGAATGATGAAAAATATCTTAAAGAGAACGAATCCAATGAGACAGAAGGACAAATAGTAG
Organism: Panax notoginseng; assembly: GCA_016801055.1. NCBI lineage: Eukaryota > Viridiplantae > Streptophyta > Magnoliopsida > Apiales > Araliaceae > Panax > Panax notoginseng. The sequence goes on along the minus strand of CM029015.1, from coordinate 151,223,539 downwards.
GGATTCGTATAACAGTTTATCCAAGATCAATAATACTTCATAATAATCAATTGTGAAGCAGAATTCAAAAATAAAGATCAAAACATGGATACAATCAAAGATAGTAACCATAATAGACATCTTGGACAAAAAGGAAAAAATTTTATTTTTCGGTGAATAGTGCCGTATTCGTGAATAGTGCCGTATACGTGAATAGTGCCGTATACGTGAATAGTAACCCCCGACACAAAAAGTTCCAAATTTGATAAAAACTCATATCAATATTTCAGCATAATGATATTGAAGAAAATAATATCATTAAGAAGAAAATAATATCCCTTACCTCAAAATATCAGTACTTCTGGTCGGAATACCGGTATAAGGCTGAAAGAAACTTGCTCTGATGAATAGAAACTCTCAAAGTATCTAAATACTCACAAAATACACTCAATAATCTAGAGAGAGAAAGAGAGAAAACTTGTTTTGGTGTGTAATTTTCAATTCTAACTTAGCCCTCTATTTATAGGAAAATTTGGTAGGTTTGACCTGCAACCTGATGGCTTTACCTGCTACTATTCCCACCTACCACATTTGAAATATAATTCAGCACATTTCTTCACCAACCACAAGTGGGGCCCACCAATTCTAGAATTTTCCATCAAAATGATAAACTCCGAAAATTCAACAATTTCTGAACCAGTCATCTTGTAAAATTCATAATAAATCATACGTTCATTTTTAACGGTTCAAAATTTGTGGGCATATACTCAACTTATATATGTATAACATATCCAAAAATTACCACGATCCAACGGTCGGATTAAAAATTATAACCCCCGCAAAATATCTCAAAAACCCTGATTTTTAATACCTCCATTCCGACACAAATATGGATAAAAACCTCAACATTAACTCCTTCATTTTTAACCACAAAAATATATCCCTCATTTATATCCACATAAAATAAATATTTCCTTATCATATGAATCAATAATTAATTATTCATAAATAATATTACAGAATCACATTTATGACAACCAGGCCGTTCCCAGGAAAGAGGGGGCTTTCAAATAAGGATTTCTCCTTACTGGCGCGCAATTAGATGACCAAACCTCTCCTTAGACAGAACTTTCTAGACATTGTCAATAATATTATCTAATAATATTATTCAAATAATATGAATTATTGATCTGATAATGGGAAATACTGTGCAGTAACAATTATTGAAACAACAATAATATGAAATATCAATGCAGCAATTATTGAACCAATAAAATAAAATATTGAACAGTAATCACTGTAACAATTATTGAGTAGTGCCTTCTTACGTACGAATCAATAATTCAACTATACTGTGCAATCCGTGTGCTACTATGCAACCACGCGTTATTACTGTATTTTTAACCACCGGGTATTTAAACAGTGTTAACGGTAACAACTACGCCATTATTAATAAACAACTTATACTTGTCGTTTTCTTCATCCAATCGCTTTCCGTTATGGGGCCCACACAAGGCTGCGTCGTCGTACGAATATTCCCCGACAGCAAGAATATTCCACGACCAACCGAATATTCACCGACCAAAAATAAATATTTTATAACCACTTGCTTATTTTGCAAAATTTGCACATTTCACCCATAACCAAAGTATTATATCAAATTAACCCCCTTATTATTCACAATAATATTTAGAGAAAATTTGATTTTATTCATTAATAAGTTGGGGTCTTACAACCTCCCCTCCTTATGAAATTTCGTCCTCGAAATTGACGTACGCACCTGATGTTTCAAAAAGGTGAGGATACCTCGCTTTCATTTCTGATTCCAACTCCCAGGTCATTTCTTCAATAGCATGGTTTCTCCACAAAACCTTAACTTGTGGTATAACCTTCGTGCGTAGGACATGCTCTTTCCTATCCAAGATCTTAACAGGTACCTCCTCGTACGTTAAATCTTCAGCTATCTCGTCTGGTTCTAACTCAATAATGTGGTTCGGGTCTTTAACATATTTACGAAGCATAGATATGTGAAAAACATTATGAACACGAGACATGCTTGGAGGTAATGCGAGTCTATATGCCACATTTCCTATTCGCTCAAGAATCTCAAATGGACCAACAAATCTTGGATTGAGCTTTCCTCTCTTCCCAAATCTTGTAACTCCCTTCCATGGTGCAACACGTAACAATACATGATCCCCAATATTAAATTCCACGTCCTTCCGATGAAGATCCGCATAACTCTTTTGTCGATCCTGTGCCGTTTGTATACGTTGTCGAATCGTTTGGATCTTCTCTGTAGTAATGCGTACCAATTCTGGTCCCAACAATGTTGCTTCACCCACCTCGTCCCAGCATACTGGAGAACGACATTTTCTTCCATACAACGCCTCAAATGGAGCCATACCTATGCTCGCCTGATAACTGTTGTTGTAGGAGAATTCCACCAATGGTAGGTACTTATCCCAACTCCCTTTGAGATCTAAGACACAAGTCTTAATAGATCTTCAAGAGTTTGAATAGTCCTCTCTGATTGTCCGTCTGTTTGAGGATGGTATGCTGAACTGAATCGTAAATCCGTGCCCATAGCTTTCTGCAAGCTAACCCAAAATCGTGAAGTGAATCTTGGGTCACGATCCAAAACTATGGATACTGGCATGCCATGCAATCTCAATCTCGTTCACATACATACTAGCAAGACGTTCAAGGGAATAAGTCTCACGTATCGGTAAGAAATGAGCGGACTTGGTTAATCTATCAACAATAACCCAAATCGCATCTATACCTTGAGAAACCTTGGGAAGACCGTAACAAAATCCATAGTAATGTGTTCCCACTTCCATTTCGGGATCTCAAGTGGTTGCAATGGACCCTTTGGCACTTGATGCTCCGCCTTTACACGTTGACAAGTTAAACACCTCGAGATAAACTCCGCGATCTCTCTTTTCATATTGCTCCACCAAAATGTATGTCGAAGATCGTGATACATTTTGGTACACCCAGGATGGATTGCAAACGGTGTGTTGTGTGCCTCCATCATTATTCTATGCTTCAAGTCAAAATCGTTAGGAACACAAAGTCTGGAGTTGACTCGAAGTATTCCTTCTTCATCGATTCTTGCTTCTGGAATAGCACCTTCTTGCACTTTCTTCTTCATACGCATCAGCTCTATATCCGTAGCTTGAGCAGCTTTAACTTTATCGATTAAAGTCGGTTCTACTCGTATATTTGATATCATCATGAGGGTACTTGGAGCCTTCATCTCTATCTCCATCCTTTGCAAGTCATACAAAATGGGCCTTTGTGTTAAAAACATTGCACTCGTACCCGCATATGATCTTCTACTCAATGCGTCAGCTACTACGTTTGCTTTTCCAGGATGGTATTGGATGGTATGATCGTAATCTTTCAACAGCTCAAGCCAACGTCGTTGCCGCATGTTGAGTTCCTTTTGGGTGAAGAAATATTTGAGGCTTTTATGATCTGTATAGATCTCCACTTTCTCCCCATACAGGTAGTGTCTCCAGATCTTCAACGCAAAAACGACTGCTGCCAACTCCAAATCATGAGTAGGATAATTCCTCTCATATTCTTTGAGTTGTCGTGAGGCATAGGCTATGACTTTCCCATATTGCATGAGAACACATCCTAACCCTTTGCCTGAAGCATCGCTGTAGATAACAAATCCATCCGAACCAGATGGTATTGTCAAAACAGGTGCCGAAATGAGTCTCCTCTTGAGTTCTTGGAAACTCTTCTCACATTCCTCACTCCATACGAATTTTGTATCTTTCCGAGTCAGCTGAGTTAATGGAGTAGCGATTCGAGAAAATCCTTCCACAAATCTCCGATAATAACCAGCTAAGCCCAGAAAGCTACGTACTTCGGTTACCGACTTCGGTTGCTCCCAACTTTGTATGGCTTCAATCTTCGCCGGGTCGACAGATACTCCATGTTTTGACACCACGTGCCCAAGGAATGCTACTTCCTCAAGCCAGAACTCGCATTTCTTCAGTTTGGCATATAGCTTGTTTTCACGAAGCCTTTGCAGTACCAGCTTCAAATGGCGCTTATGATCTTCACGGCTTTTAGAATAGATGAGGATGTCATCAATAAAGACAACAACGAACTGATCCAAATATTCTTTGAATACACGGTTCATCATATCCATGAAGGCAGCAGGAGCATTAGTCAATCCAAAAGACATTACTAAGAATTCATAATGCCCGTACCGAGTTCTGAAGGCAGTCTTTGGAATATCCTCAGTTTTAATCTTCAGCTGATGATATCCAGAACGAAGATCGATCTTTGAAAAGAATTGTGCTCCTTGCAACTGGTCAAACAGGTCATCAATGCGAGGTAGCGGATACCTATTCTTGATGGTGACATGGTTCAATTCTCGATAGTCAATACAACGTCGCATACTCCCGTCTTTCTTCTTTACGAATAAAACAGGAGCACCCCAAGGAGACGTACTAGGACGAATAAAACCGATGTCCAACAACTCCTGTAGTTGGACTTTTAACTCCTGAAGTTCAATAGGAGCCATTCGATATGGGGTTTTAGAAATGGGCTTTGTACCGGGTTCAAGGTCAATAAAGAATTCAATTTCTCGTTCCGGGGGTAGACCGGGAAGTTCTTCAGGAAATACATCAGAAAATTCTCTAACAATAGAAATATTATTCAAATCTGACTTGTCTTTGTTCAAATCCATAACATGGGCTAAGAAAGCTTGACATCCGTTTTTCAATAAACGAATAGCTTTGTGGCTTGATATGACAGTGACTGATTTTAGTGGTTTAGTAGTTTGAATTCGTATGACAGGTTGGTTAGGAATATGAAAACTAACAACCTTACAAAAACAATCAATTTTAGCATGATGAGTGGTTAACCAATCAATTCTTAAAATCACATCAAAAGCAAGTATCTTTAAAGAGATAAGATCAACAGGTAATGTGATAGTGCCAACTTGGATCATGCAAGATTTATAAACTGTAGATGTAACGAAGGTTTCACCCAACGGAGTTTCAACAGATAAGTTAAAGTCCAATTTCTCCGGAGTCAAGTTTAAAATTGAGCACAAGCAGGAGAGATAAAAGAATGGGTAGAACCGGTATCTAGTAAGGTATAAACTTCGCAAGAATTCAAGATTAGCTTACCCGTGATCACCTCGTTCGGGTTTCTCACGTTTTGGCCAGTTACGACAAACGCTCTTCCAGGAACCGCTGATTTCGCCTTATCCGGGACAGCCCTTGGAATCACCACTCCCGCTGAACTTGGTTTTGCTATAGTACAATCTCGAGCGATGTGGCCTTCCTTCCCACAGTTGTAACACACCTTGGATTGTTGTGGACAGTTTGGGCTGATATGTCCCTCTTTCCCGCATTTGTAACATCTAACTGGCGGTCGTTCTCCTCCCCTAAAATTTGTTGTTGGTGCTGGTGCTGGTGCTGATGTCTTCCGTCATTGTTGAATCTCCTCTTTCTGAAATTTCCACTTGACTCACCTCTCCTATTATCATGGCCACGATGACCACCCGAGTGGTTACCGCCTTTGTTCGTATTTTTCCCTCCTCGTTGGTTATCATCGCTCTGATGATTGCTGTCACCGGTATGACCCTGGTTGTGGTCCCTCGGTTGAGTATACTCATTATCTCTCTCTAATAATTGGGCCCTGTTGACAACGTCTGAATACAGAGAAAATTTATGAGAGATAAGGTATTGACGAATCTCAGGTTTTAAATCTCTCAGAAACATCCGCGTCATTCGTTCCTCATTTTCGACCAAATGAGGTGCAAACCTGGATAACTCTACAAACTTCGCCTCGTACTGGGACACCGTCATGTTGTTTTGTTCCAGTCTAATAAACTCAACCTCCTTCATATGACGAATACTTTCAGGAAAGTACTTGTCATTGAACAGTTTTTGAAATGTTTCTCAGGACATGTTGAGTGCGTCAGGCTGGGTACGCTTCACAGACTCCCACCAGTAGTCTGCCTCACCGCGAAACATAAATGTGGCAAATGGAACCTTCTGTTCCTCCGTGCATCCCAAGACATCAAATATCTTGGTAATTTGCTTGACCCACGTTTCCGCCATGATCGGATCCGGCTTTCCCTTAAATTCTGGTGGTCCCAATTCTTTGAACTGCTTAGCTGTGACAAACCGCGCGTTGTTATCATTTCCACCCGTATTCTGCACACGAGTCTCCCTCGTCTGATTTTGCATGAATTGCAAAAAGCTCCTAAACATTCCATCATTCATCGTTTGCTCGGTAACGTTGTTTACAGGAGGAATATTGCCTTCCTGTTGCACGTTCCCCTGGGTAGTGATCAAAGGTGTCTCCACGGTCTGATTTACTCCATTATTAACGTTCTCAGCTGCCATTCTTAAATACTGCCATAAAACAAGGGTTAATAGTCATGTCATATATTATCCCTATACTCTGACCGACCAAATAAACACCAAATAAACTTAGTCAGGTCATACTAGCGAAGGAATTCCCCGTCTCTCCCCTCCTAGTTCTTGTCTCACATCTCAGCCAGGGATCATATCCCTAAGCTCTGATACCAACTGTGACGCCCCCAAAATAGGTATACAACACCCATTCTGAGTCGCCAAATACATGGTACAGAAAACAAACTACAACTTCAATAATACAATTATCTTGCAAAATACGACAACACATACTGTGAGTTTAAATACAAATATTGTCTTCTAGACAATATCCACACTCAAATAAGTCCTCGTTACAATTATTCAAACACTATTTTACAGAAATAGTGAGGACTGCTAAAACATCTTTCTAGAACCATCACTCCGTACCCCGACTAGTTCCTGCTATGTTCTCACCTCCTGAGAAGAAAAATGGAACAAAAAGGAAAAGGGTGAGCTCAACTAGCCCAGTAAAGAATATTATGACTAAGATAATATACAACAAATTATCGTTAGTCTTCAACAGGGAAAAATCTGATAGAATATAATCGACAACAAGTTTTAGATCAACAACTGCAGCGGAAACAGCAAACCATTAGAAGAGTCAAGTAGAGAAAGAATTCTACTATCTTCTAAGATTTAAAAGTCCATCATCAATATTTTATCCCTGTAACATCGATTAATAATCATCTTTATCCAAATATTCATCTTTGCACTGCAGGCCAAAGATATTCATTTGTATCATCAGTCGGTCATGTTCATCTCAACACCTGTTCATCTTTGCACTACAGGCCAAAGATATTCATCAAGGAATTATACATCTTTGCACTACAGGCCAAAGATATTCAGTAATATCATCATTTAGGACTGAGGATGATGAAAAATATCTTAAAGAGAACGAATCCAATGAGACAGAAGGACAAATAGTAGGGATTCGTATAACAGTTTATCCAAGATCAATAATACTTCATAATAATCAATTGTGAAGCAGAATTCAAAAATAAAGATCAAAACATGGATACAATCAAAGATAGTAACCATAATAGACATCTTGGACAAAAAGGAAAAATTTTATTTTTCGGTGAATAGTGCCGTATTCGTGAATAGTGCCGTATACGTGAATAGTGCCGTATACGTGAATAGTAACCCCGACACAAAAAGTTCCAAATTTGATAAAAACTCATATCAATATTTCAGCATAATGATATTGAAGAAAATAATATCATTAAGAAGAAAACAATATCCCTTACCTCAAAATATCAGTACTTCTGGTCGGAATACCGGTATAAGGCTGAAAGAAACTTGCTCTGATGAATAGAAACTCTCAAAGTATCTAAATACTCACAAAATACACTCAATAATCTAGAGAAAGAAAGAGAGAAAACTTGTTTCTGGTGTGTAATTTTCAATTCTAACTTAGCCCTCTATTTATAGGAAAATTTTGGTAGGTTTGACCTGCAACCTGATGGCTTTACCTGCTACTATTCCCACCTACCACATTTGAAATATAATTCAGCACATTTCTTCACCAACCACAAGTGGGGCCCACCAATTCTAGAATTTTCCATCAAAATGATAAACTCCGAAAATTCAATAATTTCTGAACCAGTCATCTTGTAAAATTCATAATAAATCATACGTTCATTTTTAACGGTTCAAAATTTGTGGGCATATACTCAACTTATATATGTATAACATATCCAAAAATTACCACGATCCAACGGTCGGATTAAAAATTATAACCCCCGCAAAATATCTCAAAAACCCTGATTTTTAATACCTCCATTCCGACACAAATATGGATAAAAACCTCAACATTAACTCCTTCATTTTTAACCACAAAAATATATCCCTCATTTATATCCACATAAAATAAATATTTCCTTATCATATGAATCAATAATTAATTATTCATAAATAATATTACAGAATCACATTTATGACAACCAGGCCGTTCCCAGGAAAGAGGGGGCTTTCCAATAAGGATTTCTCCTTACTGGCGCGCAATTAGATGACCAAACCTCTCCTTAGACAGAACTTTCTAGACATTGTCAATAATATTATCTAATAATATTATTCAAATAATATGAATTATTGATCTGATAATGGGAAATACTGTGCAGTAACAATTATTGAAACAACAATAATATGAAATATCAATGCAGCAATTATTGAACCAATAAAATAAAATATTGAACAGTAATCACTGTAACAATTATTGAGTAGTGCCTTCTTACGTACGAATCAATAATTCAACTATACTGTGCAATCCGTGTGCTACTATGCAACCACGCGTTATTACTGTATTTTTAACCACCGGGTATTTAAACAGTGTTAACGGTAACAACTACGCCATTATTAATAAACAACTTATACTTGTCGTTTTCTTCATCCAATCGCTTTCCGTTATGGGGCCCACACAAGGCTGCGTCGTCGTACGAATATTCCCCGACAGCAAGAATATTCCACGACCAACCGAATATTCACCGACCAAAAATAAATATTTTATAACCACTTGCTTATTTTGCAAAATTTGCACATTTCACCCATAACCAAAGTATTATATCAAATTAACCCCCCTTATTATTCACAATAATATTTAGAGAAAATTTAATTTTATTCATTAATAAGTTGGGGTCTTACATAATATTATTTTTATTTTTGTGCAAACCCTAATTAGTAATTTTAAAAAACCTAATTACTAATTATAAACCTTAATTATTTAATGATCAAGGTTAATTATAATTAGTAAATTTTAAACACAAATGTTCAAGTAATCGAATTAGAAAACTAATTATATTTAGTAAACTTTAATTTATATTTTTGGAAACTAAATTGTTATTTATTTTTAATTTTGGAAATACTAGAATTTTACTTTTAAAACCTAAAATGGTTCAAACCCTAAACCCTAACCCAAACTCTAAACCCTAAGGGCTTGGTCAAATGTCAAAAATGCCATTAAAATTATAAGGCTAAATAACTATTTTACCCTTTTGCACATTCTTTAATTGGAAACTTGTGTATCTATCCAAATTTGTAGTTGGTGACCTAACTTGTTGACATTGTGACTTAAGTATTGCCAGCAATCAGTCTTTGCTCAGCCAATTCATGCATCTTAGACTCCTATAAATAGATTGGAAGATAGAGAAATTGCATTTGCTAGATTATTTTGTGCAAAACACTCAACCATTCTCTCTCAACCCCAAACCTCCGAAATTTCCTTCATGTATTAGTCATATATCAAGCCCCATGAAATCCATTAACAGATCAGTAGCCAAGAATCATAAGATTGTCCATTGAAGGTATAAACCCTAATTGCAAATCTGACAATTAATCAGTTGTTAGATGTTATGATTCTGTGTTAAAACATGTTATATATGGTGTATAATGATGATCTGGGTTGCTAGATGTTAGATCCATAGCATCTAGAGACTCAGATTTGAAGTTTTATAAAATCTGGAAAAATTTTGTTTTGTGTTCTGACAATGAATGTCAGACGCTGTAGATCCTTCACGGTTTATGTTTTTGGTTGTTTTATGTTTTAGATATGTAGTCTGTTATGTGCTCTTTGATCTGGATCAAGAATAATACTTAGATCTAGTCTAGTTTGCAAGTTATTCTTGGTCAAAGGTCGTTGACTGACCATGACCGGACCATTTCTGGGTAACCCAAAAATGGGTTTTCAGTGTCTGACAAGTTATTGATGAGCCTTGATCTCGCTTCTGGTTGTTTTTTATTTGTTGTTGCTGTAATATATTTGTACTATAGTAAATGGACCACAAGATTAAGCTTTTAGATCGCTTGAATATCTAACGCATCGAAGTCTGTGACAACCCGAATTTTTATAAGTTATTAAAATAAGAATTTAATAATTAAAATTCTTATTATGAGGTGTATATATTTTGAATTATATGATTTGGTGTGAAGAGAATTATATATTCATATGTTGGAGAATGTGAGATTTAATAGGTAATTAAACTATTAAAGAAATTAAATAATATAAGTTAATTTAATTAAGTTGAAATTATGTTATGAGATAATATAATTTTAATTATTATGCCTTGTGGGCAATGAAAATTATTATGAGTTAAGTTTCATAAATAGTGTGAATAATTCACTTAATTAAAATAGTGAATTAATACAAGTATAATTAATTTAATAAAGTGAGAAGGTAATATATTGCATGAAAAATATAAATATTAGTATAATGCGAGTAAAATATTTATTAAGTACATTAAATATTTTAGTTCGAAACTTTATGGAATTAGATGAATATTTATGATATTAAATAAATATTTGATAAAAATTGGTATGAGATAGTTTATTTAAGTGTGATAAAATAGATGAGATTTATACGTATTTTATTACGCGAGTATAATTGTGATATTCTAATTTAATTAAATAATTAAATTAGAGGAGTGAGAATTTGTTAAATAATGTTATGATTATAATGGTTGAATAGAAATTATAATTTTACTAATAAGGTTAATTTTATTTCTTAAAGAATTAAAGGTACATAATCTAGTTTATATTTCTAGTTTATGTGTTCTTAAGTTTCTTTTAAAATTGGAGTTTTGGTTAATGAATTTGTGGGTTACGATGTTATATATGTTATTAGATATTTATAATTTGATAGTGGTCATCTAGAAATAAATTTTCAGAAATCAAATTCATGTATTTATATTAAAGAAGAGGAATTTGGGTTTTGATTGTAATGTGTATTTTGGTGTACTTTGGGACTAAAGTTGATGATGAATTCATGATGAAAACTTTAAATTGATGGATGATTGTTGTTCTCCTCTATAAAACGAAAACAACGCAACTTGAACGGATCGAATTGGTTAAGAAACGAATTCTTGATGAATGAATACACTCAGTATGTTGAAAATAGGAAAAAATAGTATAAACCAATTAGAATTAGTATAAACCAAGTCCCACATCAACTAAATTGAGAACTTTACCCTTTGCTAAACCTATAAATAGAAGGGCTTGATCCTTTGTTTCATTCACCAACAATAAGGCCTCTAATTTTGAGAAAGGCTTTGTTGTGGGAGGACTTTTTATAAAGATCTTCTCTTAGTTAAATTTTGGTCAAGTACGTATTCAGTTTGTGGAATTCGTATTTTCGGGTATGTTTCTTATTTAATTTTTGGTAATGTTATTATTTTAAATATTGTATTTAGTTTATTAGTTAAAGTTTGTATTTTGGAAGTTTAGTTAGTTTTGTTAGAAAACTAGTTAGTTTACTATGTTTATTTTGGCTTGTAATTGATTATGTAAATGAGTTATAATGATTGTAATTAGAGATATGAAACCTTAACATCATCCAAGTGTAACCAAAACTTACAAAATAAAAGATTTACAAAGAACCTTGTTGGGCAGTTTTTGGGACTGAGCTTGAGGACCCTTTGTGCTTTTGATTTATGTCTAAAAGCTTAATTTGATGATTGTATGTTATATCCCTCTAAGTTCTGAAGATTTCCTAACTTGAATGAACCAAAACGGAGTTAAAATGAATCCGTGGGAAAGATTTTAGTAAACCATGTCTAGAAATGAAAATTGAATGAACAGTGACTATAGTGTCAAATTCTGGAATAGCTATGTTGCCTGAAAAATTCTGCGTTTCTGGATAGTTGTAGTGCACTGAGTTAGGAAGCCATAGGCTTTGGAATGACCTCATTCCGACCTCGGATGAGGGAGTTACGGTGATTGGAAAGAAATGTGTCGAATTTGTCAAACTAAAAGTCAGCAGCGGGATGTGCTATTCGGGATACTGTTTCGATCAGTTAATGTTTCCACAAACTTCTGGGCTTTTGGTATGTTATAGTACACTGAATCATCTTTCCATAGACTCCGGAACGGACTAATTCCGACTTCGGAGCAAAGAGTTATGACCATTCAAAGTAGTCGCGTCAAAACTGTCTAACCAACTCGGGGCAGTCACCTTGAACGAATTTTTCGGAATTCTGTGTTTTGAATTTGGAAATGGTCAAAGAATGAAAGTTGTAGCCTCGGAAGTTAGCTTCGCGTGGGCTCAAGAATCGCTCAAAAATGTTTTGAAACGAATTAGTTATGACTGTTTTAGCGAGAGAGGGTAAAGCTGGGAAAAAAAAATTAAAGACTGCTATGAACATCAATTTTTGGCACGCTTTTTAGACTACTTAACAAACCCGAAATGAGAGGTTAGTATTTCTTAAAAATAGTCTTGTATGCCATGAAAAACATACTAAAAAAAAATGCCTTACGATTAGATAAGTAAATTGCAAGCTATTAAGCCGCGAAATGGGTGTCAAAGGTGAGGGGCTGCTGCCTTGTGAAATTATATTGAACCTAGTAATATAAAACGAAGGGGATATAGATAGTTTATGTTTTGATACGTAAAGTATTTACATACTAAATCCATGAGAGAACCTTTTGGGCGTAAAAAAGTTATAACGGACAAAAGTTTCTAAAGAAACATAGAATGGTTTTAAGACAAGAACAAAATATTATAGTTAAATAAAATTAGTTTACATTGAGTACGTGAATTTTGTATGTGAAACTAATATGTACATGTATGTATCCTCAATTTGTGTAGGATCATCACAGCGCAGATAAGTAATAAACATTAAACAACATCCAAGGCAAGTTTTTCAGTTCTATTACGTTTGTGGATTAAATGTGATTATGTGGTGAGTTAGATACCATGCTTTATGAATTGTTAAAGTCAAAATATGACCAAGTTAATTGGGTTATAGAACTCAATTTATATGTGATATGTGATAGCACATGCATGTTGTATAATTTAACTCGATAAATTAGAAATGTAGAATGCATGAATTGTGTGCTATTTGAAACATGATAGACTGTTAAATTTGCTGGGCTGTCGAGCTCAACCTTGCAAATAACCACTTTTGCAGGTTCAAGATTCAAGGTAAAGTTATGCGTTACTTGAAAGACATGAATCAGATGTGATACTTGAAGATTTATATACTTTGGTTGTGTTATTATTTGAACCATGTTTAAGATTTCTAATAATGTATTAATGTTGAATTGTAATATTATTTTGCGAATGTAAACTATTGTAGTATTAAAATGATTCTGAGATATTTAGATGTAAAGGTTGAAGGTTTTGGGAATGAGAATAGTTTGTAATAGAAAATTTTAATTATTCCGCAAATTTCAATGGTTGTATTATCGTTTAATGATGTAAAATTAAAGGTTGAATGTATTATTAAGGACCGAAGTCGAGAATTAAATTGTATGAATTTTGGGGTCGTTACAGTTGGTATCAGAGCTGTAGGTTATAAACCTTAGGTAGGAGTACCTTAGGCTATAACCTTAGGGAAGGAAGGTGAAGATAATGAAAGAATAAGCTCAAATAGAGTTTGAACAATAAGAAGTAATGTAAGAAACGTATAAAGAAGGGATAAAACTTACGTGAAATGATTCAAAGAAGAATCTCGCAGAGTTATAAAGAATATGAATGTGGGGTTACCCAACTCCAATAATAAGGATGTAAGGTGATAACAAATAGACAATGTCTATAAGAAGAGAATGGTAAGGAAGTTAAGAATAGAGAGTTATAGTTAAGTATGGTACAGTTGTACTCTTTAGTAGTTGGTGTATGGTATCTGGGCTAAACGATTCCTTCATAGAGCGGAGGTATATACGAACTAGTAACTCGGAACCTAGTTTGTTGGTTGTTTATGGGAAACCACTCAGCGTACCATATTGAAACTGTTAGAGACTCGATGTGTACCAAGTGTAGAAATGGATACGTATGATGAAAGTGTAGAACTCGAATGAAATTTTGAGCGATGTAAATGATGTTAGAAATTCTTAAAGGAAATTTTTTTTTCTTTATATAAACAAGAAGATTCAAAGAAGAATCTAAGAGATATAAAGATAAGAAATGAGAGTTTCCTAACTCCAAAAGCCAGAATAACGAGTAATGTAGTAAATGATGAAAAAGAGAAAGAAAGAGGATCGTAAAACAAAACGATCACGAGTTAAGAAAAGAATTTTAAGGGAGATGATTATAGAATAAGATCACGACGTGGTCTGTTTAAGTTATAAAAGAAAGATGGTCTATAATATTTGAATAATTATAGCTTAATGCTATGAAGATGGTGTACTATGAAATAGTACGAGATAACTCATGAGGAGTTATAGATGATGTGATACGAGGAATTCGTATCGAGCAAAGGGCAAGTTATAAGCAAGATAGAGTTAGGTGGGATTTCAATTGAGGTCTCATATGATGGCTGAGTTGTACAAACCTTTGTATGGGCGAGGGTTTTGTGCTTGCACTCAGTTTATCACATTGATAATCATTGGAATGTTTGTGTCGCGCTATTTGTTATATGCTTGTTGAGAAGATGATTCTTTTCTCATGTGTATAACAGATAGGTAGAGTATAGTTAGTGAATATTATAAGGTTAAGTGCGAGTTCTTAAAACTCATACTTATGGTAGGTTCGTGACTCATAATTATATGGTATGATTTTGAACCCCTCAGCGAATGGACGCCTATGGTCTGACTAGGATAAGTTCTTAAACTCATATGATTGTGAAAAGTTCCTGAACTCATAACGTGTGGTAAGTTTGACGAACTGGGTATAGATAAGTGTAAATGGAGTATTGAGGATGATAGGAATAGATAGACCTATTAACCAATGGATCATTATAGAAAGTGAAGTTGATGGTGGAAGCATAGGTAATCTAAATCTACTAGCTATGCTAGACTTTCGAAATTTATTGACTTCGTGCTGATGTTTACACTTCTATTTTCTTGAAAAATATTGGATCAAATGATGGAACCAGTGAGTTTTAACAACAATATTGTTATTCGTATGTCTATGCTAATTGCTTCGGCTAGACAAAAATTATTTACAATATATCAAAATGTATTTTATATCATTAATGCATCATGTAACCTGGTGCAAGGATGATAAAAACGATGGAGTCGTCAATGCAGTATTACCTAGTGTTGGATGTGATCTAAGGATCGTCAGCCCACTATGGTATGATGTAGTATGATAAAATCACCAAATGATGGAATCCTCAACGGACTGTAAATACAGTGCGGTATCATGACGTCATAAAAAGATTTTTGAGATTTCTTTGAGATATGAGAATTCATATGTATGTATGTATATGTATATTTCGGTTGATGTTCGAATTGTTGTAGAGGTCTATGCTATTTGATTCAGCTAGACGAATATTGAAAGATGTTCATGAAATTCAAGTGTTTATTGAAAAGTTATGCCAAGCCAAATTGTTTTGGTGCGGATTCAGATGTTGAAAAACTGAGGTGAACAACCCTATAAGGGGACATGTTTTCGGGGACAATGGTTCCGAGAGTAACGCATATAGTCGTTACAAAACACTACGTTGCGGCCCAACGTAGTGGTACAATAGGCTGGCCACCTAGTGTACGTAAGGAGGGTGTTTTCAGTCTTTGTGATTGATAAACACTCTGGTTTGCAGTGTGAAGGATTGAGTTGAAGCACTAGTAAACCGAGAATAGAGTTCACAGTCTTGTGACCCCTCAACATGATTTAAATCTTTTAAATTCCTGAGTTATTCATACTACTTCCTAATAATTGAGCAATTATGGAAGATTCTTGCTATTCTAAAAGGCGAATGTGGTAAGGATTATATTCCTTAGAAAGAAGTAAGTCGTAGAATGCGACACTGAATGATGAATATATTGAATAAGTGAGAAAAGAAGTGTTGATATGAGAAGGAGATGAGTTATCAAAGAATAATGTAAAACTTTTAATAGAAAAGTTAATAATTGTAGAAAGATCTTTGTAGAAAGAAAGTGATTATAGAACCCAATGATTGAATAAATTATTAACGTAAAATTTATTTTGATAGATTGAATGAATAAAGATTAATAGATAAAATTTCGAGGACGAAATTCTTAGAAGAAAGGGTGTATGTAATATTCCGAGTAAATTTTGAAAAAAGATTTGGTGAAAACCGAGTAAGGGAGGTTTCTTTGATTCCGAGGACGGAATCCTTATAAGGAGGGAAGGATGTGACAACCCGAATTTTTATAAGTTATTAAAATAAGAATTTAATAATTAAAATTCTTATTATGAGGTATATATTTTGAATTATATGATTTGGTGTGAAGAGAATTATATATTTATATGTTGGAGAATGTGAGATTTAGTAGGTAATTAAACTATTAAAGAAATTAAATAATATAAGTTAATTTAATTAAGTTGAAATTATGTTATGAGATAATATAATTTTAATTATTATGCCTTGTGGGCAATGAAAATTATTATGAGTTAAGTTTCATAAATAGTGTGAATAATTCACTTAATTAAAAATAGTGAATTAATACAAGTATAATTGATTTAATAAAGTGAGAAGGTAATATATTGCATGAAAAATATAAATATTAGTATAATGCGAGTAAAATATTTATTAAGTACATTAAATATTTTAGTTCGAAACTTTATGGAATTAGATGAATATTTATGATATTAAATAAATATTTGATTAAAATTGGTATGAGATAGTTTATTTAAGTGTGATAAAATAGATGAGATTTATACGTATTTTATTACGCGAGTATAATTGTGATATTCTAATTTAATTAAATAATTAAATTAGAGGAGTGAGAATTTGTTAAATAATGTTATGATTATAATGGTTGAATAGAAATTATAATTTTACTAATAAGGTTAATTTTATTTCTTAAAGAATTACAGGTACATAATCTAGTTTATATTTCTAGTTTATGTGTTCTTGACTTTCTTTTAAAATTGGAGTTTTGGTTAATGAATTTGTGGGTTACGATGTTATATATGTTATTAGATATTTATAATTTGATAGTGGTCATCTAGAAACAAATTTTCAGAAATCAAATTCATGTATTTATATTAAAGAAGAGGAATTTGGGTTTTGATTGTAATGTGTGTTTTGGTGTACTTTGGGACTAAAGTTGATGATGAATTCATGATAAAAACTTTAAATTGATGGATGATTGTTGTTCTCCTCTATAAAACGAAAACAACGCAACTTGAACGGATCGAATTGGTTAAGAAACGAATTCTTGATGAATGAATACACTCAGTATGTTGAAAATAGGAAAAAATAGTATAAACAAATTAGAATTAGTATAAACCAAGTCCCACATCAACTAAATTAAGAACTTTACCCTTTGCTAAACCTATAAATAGAAGGGCTTGATCCTTTGTTTCATTCACCAACAATAAGGCCTCCAATTTTGAGAAAGGCTTTGTTGTGGGAGGACTTTTTATAAAGATCTTCTCTTAGTTAAATTTTGGTCGAGTACGTATTCAGTTTGTGGAATTCGTATTTTCGGGTATGTTTCTTATTTAATTTTTGGTAATGTTATTATTTTAAATATTGTATTTAGTTTATTAGTTAAAGTTTGTATTTTGGAAGTTTAGTTAGTTTTGTTAGAAAACTAGTTAGTTTACTATGTTTATTTCGGCTTGTAATTGATTATGTAAATGAGTTATAATGATTGTAATTAGAGATATGAAACCTTAACATCATCCAAGTGTAACCAAAACTTACAAAATAAAAGATTTACAAAGAACCTTGTTGGGCAGTTTTTGGGACTGAGCTTGAGGACCCTTTGTGCTTTTGATTTATGTCTAAAAGCTTAATTTGATGATTGTATGTTATATCACTCTAAGTTCTGAAGATTTCCTAACTTGAATGAACCAAAACGGAGTTAAAATGAATCCGTGGGGAAGATTTTAGTAAACTATATCTAGAAATGAAAATTGAATGAACAGTGACTATAGTGTCAAATTCTGGAATAGCTATGTTACCTGAAAAATTTTGAGTTTCTTGGTAGTTGTAGTGCACTGAGTTAGGAAGCCATAGGCTTTGGAATGACCTCATTCCGACCTCGGATGAGGGAGTTACGGTGATTGGAAAGAAATGTGTCGAATTTGTCAAACTGAAAGTCAGCAGCGGAATGTGCTATTCGGGACACTGTTTCGATCAGTTAATATTTCCACAAACTTCTGGGCTTTTGGTATGTTATAGTACACTGAATTAGCTTTCCATAGACTCTGGAACGGACTAATTCCGACTTCGGAGCAAAGAGTTATGACCATTCAAAGTAGTCGCGTCAAAACTATCTAACCAACTCGGGGCAGTCACCTTGAACGAATTTTTCGGAATTCTGTGTTTTGAATTTGGAAATGGTCAAAGAATGAAAGTTGTAGCCTCGGAAGTTAGCTTCGCGTGGGCTCAAGAATCGCTCAAAAAATGTTTTGAAACGAATTAGTTATGACTGTTTTAGCGAGAGAGGGTAAAGCTGGGAAAAAAAAATTAAAGACTGCTATGAACATCAATTTTTGGCACGCTTTTTAGACTACTTAACAAACCCGAAATGAGAGGTTAGTATTTCTTAAAAATAGTCTTGTATGCCATGAAAAACATACTAAAAAAAATGCCTTACGATTAGATAAGTAAATTGCAAGCTATTAAGCCGCGAAATGGGTGTCAAAGGTGAGGGGCTGCTGCCTTGTGAAATTATATTGAACCTAGTAATATAAAACGAAGGGGATATAGATAGTTTATGTTTTGATACGTAAAGTATTTACATACTAAATCCATGAGAGAACCTTTTGGGCGTAAAAAGGTTATAACGGACAAAAGTTTCTAAAGAAACATAGAATGGTTTTAAGACAAGAACAAAATATTATAGTTAAATAAAATTAGTTTACATTGAGTACGTGAATTTTGTATGTGAAACTAATATGTACATGTATGTATCCTCAATTTGTGTAGGATCATCACAGCGCAGATAAGTAATAAACATTAAACAACATCCAAGGCAAGTTTTTCAGTTCTATTATGTTTGTGGATTAAATGTGATTATGTGGTGAGTTAGATACCATGCTTTATGAATTGTTAAAGTCAAAATATGACCAAGTTAATTGGGTTATGGAACTCAATTTATATGTGATATGTGATAGCACATGCATGTTGTATAATTTAACTCGATAAATTAGAAATGTAGAATGCATGAATTGTGTGCTATTTGAAACATGATAGACTGTTAAATTTGTTGGGCTGTCGAGCTCAACCTTGCAAATAACCACTTTTGCAGGTTCAAGATTCAAGGTAAAGTTATGCGTTACTTGAAAGACATGAATCAGATGTGATACTTGAAGATTTATAAACTTTGGTTGTGTTATTATTTGAACCATGTTTAAGATTTCGAATAATGTATTAATGTTGAATTGTAATATTATTTTGCGAATGTAAACTATTGTAGTATTAAAATGATTCTGAGATATTTAGATGTAAAGGTTGAAGGTTTTGGGAACGAGGATAGTTTGTAATAGAAAATTTTAATTATTCCGCAAATTTCAATGGTTGTATTATCGTTTAATGATGTAAAATTAGAGGTTGAATGTATTATTAACGACCGAAGTCGAGAATTAAATTGTATGAATTTTGGGGTCGTTACAGTTGGTATCAGAGCTGTAGGTTATAAACCTTAGGTAGGAGTACCTTAGGCTATAACCTTAGGGAAGGAAGGTGAAGATAATGAAAGAATAAGCTCAAATAGAGTTTGAACAATAAGAAGTAATGTAAGAAACGTATAAAGAAGGGATAAACTTACCTAAAATGATTCAAAGAAGAATCTCGCAGAGTTATAAAGAATATGAATGTGGGGTTATCCAACTCCAATAATAAGGATATAAGGTGATAACAAATAGACAATGTCTATAAGAAGAGAATAGTAAGGAAGTTAAGAATAGAGAGTTATAGTTAAGTATGGTACAGTTGTACTCTTTAGTAGTTGGTGTATGGTATCTGGGCTAAACGATTCCTTCATAGAGCGGAGGTATATACGAACTAGTAACTCGGAACCTAGTTTGTTGGTTGTTTGTGGGAAACCACTCAGCGTACCATATTGAAACTGTTAGAGACTCGATGTGTACCAAGTGTAGAAATGGATACGTATGATGAAAGTGTAGAACTCGAATGAAATTTTGAGCGATGTAAATGATGTTAGAAATTCTTAAAGGAATTTTTTTTTTCTTTATATAAACAAGAAGATTCAAAGAAGAATCTAAGAGATATAAAGATAAGAAATGAGAGTTTCCTAACTCCAAAAGCCAGAATAACGAGTAATGTAGTAAATGATGAAAAAGAGAAAGAAAGAGGATCGTAAAACAAAACGATCACGAGTTAAGAAAAGAATTTTAAGGGAGATGATTATAGAATAAGATCACGACGTGCTCATATCTCCTTGGTTATATGTTATATGAACTTACTTGTTGTTGGGTAATGTAGTCCTACACTAGTACTACACGATCTGATAAACAACATGCCCAGAAACACAACACGCACTAAATTAAACCTGGTCAAACTTGGTCACACGTTCACTGACAGGATTTTCTGGGTTGACCAATAACAACTCAAGAACACCTATAGTGACAGTTTCGTCGCTATAGGGTCCTTTAGCGACAGTTTATTATTAAAATTAATTATTTTTATTAAATAAATAGAAAAAAATAGTTTTAAATTATTAAAAATACAAAATAAATTATTAAAAATTATTTTAAAATCTAAAAATTAGTTTTTAATTATTTTGAATATATTTCATAAATATTTATATTTTTTGGAATATTAAAAATATTTAATTTATTTAATTATAATATTAAATAAATTATTTAAAAATGATTTTAATACATGAAAAATCAATTTAAAATTATATTATTGGTATAAGAAAATAATTTAAGTTATTTTTGATAACTTTTAATATTTTATGATGAATTTAATTAATTAATTAATATTAATGATAATTAAGTTATTTATTGAATATATTAAATAAATTATGAAAAATAGAATTAATGATTTAAAAATTATAAAAAAAATGATTTAAAGGTTATAAAAGTATTTTAAGTTATAAAATATATACTTTTGATATTGTGTCATAAAAAATATTAATATTTTAATATTAATGATATTAGATTTATTTAATAATTATATTAAATAAATTGGTTTAAAAATGATTTTAATATTAGAAAAATTATTTTAAATGAAAATAAATAGTTTAAAAATATTTTAAGTTATAAAATATAACTTTCAATATTTAAAGGTAAATTTCATTAATTATTTGCTATTAATGATATTAGAATTATTTAATAATTATATTAAATAAATTAGTTTAAAAATAATTTTAATATTATAAAAATCATTTAAAATAAAAATAAAGTGTTTAAAGATATTTTAAGTCATAAAATATAACTTTTAATATTTAAAAGATAATTTCGTTAATAATTTAATATTAATGATATTAGTTTAATATTAAATGATATTAAGTTTATTTAATAATTATATTAAATAAATAGTTTAAAAATAGTTTTATTTATTTAAAAATTATTTAATAAAGATATTAATGAATTAAAAATATTTTAAGTTATAATTAATGACTTTTAATATTTTGATAGATAATGTAGTAATATTTTATTATTAATAGTAATCATTTAAAAATGATTTTAAACGTTTTAAAAATTATTTAATGGTAATATTAATACTTTAAAAGTACTTTGAGTTATTATAAATAACTTTAATATTTTGGCGATGGTTTCATTAATAATTTAATATTAATTAAATGTTAATGATAATAGAATTGTTTAATATTTAAATCATTTAATAATGATTCCGGTGTTTAAAAATTATTGATAAATTATAATAAATGTTTAAAAATTATTGCAAGTCATTTAAAAATGATATAACTGTTATTTAAATAGTCTAAATAGATATTGAACTTCGATATAGAGTCTTAGACTCGATAATTACCCGATAAAGCCGTCGGTACACCGACATATTTTAGAAATTGATTTGGACTTAGATGATTTGATTAGATATGTGTATATTTGTGATTCAATGGTTGTGGAACATATGTGACAATGTGATTAGGTTATGTGCTAACTGCAATAAGTAGTGCTATGTGTTATAGTATGTTATTCTAATCAATCAAATGATCTTATTACTGATATGTGTTATATAAAGATAGAACTAAGTTACGAACTGTAAGCAGCGCATCAGACAAGTATCTTACCTTTGCATTTTCTTTATGCAATGGACATGAGTAAGAAGTTTCAGAATTATATTATTATTATGCTATATTATTAATCCTATTGTGATATATTCTATATTCGATCATTGTTTATCAACATGTTAGTATATGGTAATTAAGATATATATTTTGTTCAGGGTTACACAAGTGTCCCCACTTGGATAATCATTGTATTTAATCACATGTTGATATATATATATATATATATATATATATATATATATATATATATACATGTCCAAGCTAATTGACCAGCTAGACACAAATTTCAAAATATCGTTGAATATGATAATACCTTTTTGTATCCAATCAAATTGTTTTGGTTCAGATTCCAGACTAAGTATGAACATCTCGATCACGGGAAAACTTTTATGCTCCCAAGGCGGACAGAGTGAACGATCCTATCGTTTTTGTAATGTAGTATTGATCAATTCGGGGCTTATGGGAAGTACAACCTAACGCCCGTAAGTTATGACGGTTTGCAGATGAAGTTCTGCTAAACCTTAGTAAAAACAAAAAACAATGTTCATAATCTGTCGACTAATACCTATATATATAGTCAATACGTAGTTTCAAAAATTTGAGATAGAATTGTTATGTTGTTATTATCGGTTCAGTTTACTTCACAACTATAAATTCGTTGTAGAAGTGATGTACAAAGAAAATATTTATTTCTTTCAGCTAATTATATTCATAATTGTTATTACTTGCTGGGCACCCAAATGCTCATCATTGCTTAAATTTAAATTTAAATATTTTCAGCTAGGCATGATCAACTCGAAGGTTCAGACAAAAACAAGTGAAAAGAAAAGCAAACAGAACATGTTTAAATGATGTCTTTTGTAATAGTTAGACTGTATTAAGATAATGATATGTATTATATATCATGTAAAGAATATAGTAAAGGTTACGTACTTGGGATTAGACTCTGATAAATGTAAGTTAAGCTTTATATTTATATTATTGTTATTATTATTAGTATTATTCCGCTCATAGAAATGTTATCGTGAAGCACCGAGTTTGGGTTTCAAGTACCCGAGTTTGGGGGCTTTACAGCCAAAGATATTCATTGGGTAATCATTCATCTTTGCACTACAGGCCAAAGATATTCAGTAATATCATCATTTAGGACTGAGGATGATGAAAAATATCTTAAAGAAAATGAATCCAGTGAGACAATAGGACAAATATTAGGGATTCGTATTACAGTTTATCCAAGTTCAATAATACTCCATAATAACCAATTGTGAAGCAGAATTCAAAAATAAAGATCAAAACATGGATACAATCAAAGAAAGTAACCATAATAGACATCTTGGACAAAAAGGAGAAATTTTATTTTTCGGTAAATAGTGTCGTATTCGTGAATAGTGTCGTATACGTGAATAGTGTCATATACGTGAATAGTAATCCCGACACAAAAAGGTAGAAATTCCACAATAAAATCCATACCAATATTTTGGTATAATGATATTGAAAGAATAACATCATTAGGAAGAAAATAACATCCCTTACCTCAAAATAACAGTATTTTTGATCGAAATATCAGTATAAGGCTGAAGGAAACTTGCACTGAATAGCAACTCACGAAATATCTGAATACTCACAAAATACGCTCGATAAAACAGAGAGAGAAAGAGAGAAAACTTTTTTCTGGTGTGATTTTTAATTCTAATTGAGCACCCTATTTATAGGAAAATGCTTAGAACGCCATAGCAGACTAACCTGCTACTTGATGGCTTTACTTGCTAATATTCAAGCTCACCACTTTTGAAAATAAATTTCAGCAGATTTCATTTCTCACCAACCAAAAGTGGTGCCCACCATAATATTAATAAAAATATTTATTTCTGAAACTTCAATAATTCATAATAAATAGCCCTTTTATCAGAAAAATTCGAATCTCATGTCTATTCCATAGGAAATTAAATTCTCTACAACTTTGTAAGTTTAGGTTTTTCTAAATTCCAAACAAAAAATGACCGAAATCCACATACGGACGATTTTCAAAACCTCCATTCTGACAAAATACTGATAAAACACCTCAGCATTAATTTCTTCATTTATGTCCACATAAAATATATCCATCATTTATATTCACATAAAATAAATATTTCCTCATCATATAAATTAATGATTAATTATTCATAAATAATATTACAGAATCACAATTATGACAACCAGGTCATTCCCAGGAAAGAGGGGGCTTTTCGATTAAAATTTCTCCTTATTGGTGCGCAATTAGGTGATCAAACCCCTTTTCTAGACAGAACTTCCTTAGACATTATCAATAATGCTATCTAACAATATTATTCAAATAATATAAATTATTGATCTGATAATGGAGATACTGTGCAATGATAATTATTAAAATAATAATAATATAAAATATCAACGCAACAATTATGGAATCAATAAAATAAAATATTGAACAGTAATTACTGTAACAATTATTGAGTAGTGCCTTCTTACGTAAGAATCAATAATTCAACAATAGTGTGCAATACCGTGTGCTACTGTGCATTCACAAGTATTACTGTATTTTAACCACCAGGTATTCCAGCAGTGTTAACGGTAACATTTACGACGTTATTTATAAAAACTCAAACTTGTCATTTTCTTCATCCTACCGTTTTCCGTTATGAAGCCCACAAATGGCTGCGCCGTCGTACGAATATTCCCCGATAAAAAGAATATTTCACGACCAAACGAATATTCCCCGACACAATGAATATTTTATAACCACGTGCTTATTTTGCAAAATTTGTACATTGCACCCATAACCAAAGTATTATATCAAATTAACACCTTATTATTCACAATAATAAATAGAGAAAATTTGATTTTATTTATAATAAGTTGGGGTCTTACATCGTCTTTCCTCTACAGTCTAACTTTTACATATTCTTCGGATCTCCAAAAAACTGAAAAACACTTTTGGGCGTTAAGCATTTTCCTTCACGTTTTCTCCTAACGTAGCTAAATGAATGAAAAATATATAACAATACTTTTCGTTGTTTTTATTTCGTCCGATTTCTGCACGTTTTTCAAGAAAAAATTTTATCGGCTTACTTAACTTTTCACGATATATTATTGTCAAATATTTTGACAGAATGTCATTTCGACATACCGAACTCTCGGAAAGGCTTAGGTTATTCAAACCTTAACTCTTAGGTTTCTTTGGGTGAATAGTGCCTATTTCGTCTTTTTTCCCCGAAAATATTTCTGTTCCTGGAAAATTTTTATTTTCGTCTTGAAAATTCTTACTCGTCCAGTCTAGCTCGTAGCCAGAATCCTCCCCGTATTATAATCATCATAGGTTCTAGAATGATTAATAAATAAATAACATTAAAATAGTATTAATAAAAATTTATTTTATTAATAACTAATTCTTTAAACTTAAATTCTGGACAAACTAAATTTTTGGGTTGTCACACTAGTCGGGGAATGGAGTGACGGTCCAAGATGGTTGACATAGTAGTCCTCACTATTCTATGAAATAGTGTTATAATAAATGTAATGATGACTCCATTTGAGTTTGGATACTGTCTAGAAGACAATATTCGTGTAAAAACTCTCAGCTACGCTTTTGTTGTATTCTGCACGACACTTAGCAGTTGTATAAATTAAGTTTGTATTTAAATTTGGTACCATGTATTTGGCAACTCAGAATGGGTAATGTATACCTATTTTGGGGGCGTCACTAGAATGATAATTAAAACCTTGAGTTTGACGATTAAGCGTCAAATAAAGGTTATAATATGGCGAACGCGAGTTATGTAACCGATATCCGGGGACCCTAGTTGCTATAAAACAAACGTGTGGGATTGCTATGATTGTGATTTCTTAGACGCTGAGTGACGAGAGTGATTTATAACATTTCGATGTTATGATGTTGTAATGAGAGTTAAGTGTAAAGCGTATAGACGCTATAAATGCAACGTAGTTGCGATGAACGATCAGTCTTAGCATACAACGAACCGTATGGCTTCGACATTAAGAAAAGATGATGAACGTAGTGTTCATGTAAGGGATCACGAAGGACAGTGATTAAAATCTTAAGTAAAAATTTAATAAAGGTTTAAACGTCGAACAATGTAAACGCAAGATATGTAAACGATTCTCTTAAATCGTATTCGCGTCGTGCGAACGTTCTAAGTATACATTGGTTGTATGACTTAAACATTGATGAAGGTAGTAAGAAAGATATAAATTATCAAGAAAGCCGTAACGAACGGTAATAAGATTATTGAAAGTCCAAATGTGAGTCGGATAGAGAATGTTAGAATAAAATGTAAGCGTTAAACACTTTAGCTAATCTAAGAGTTGAGTGTACGTGAATATTAAACGGGCAGAACCTACACACTGTGTATGGTTTGACCATAAGGTAATGAAGAATAATGATTAAACCTGTAAAAGGTGAAGAAACTGAATTAATGACAATGGCGTATAACGTTAAGAAGCCGAGTTAATAATTACAACTTGGATAACGTTCCGTGTCAAAAGAACTGGACGTTATAAGATATGAATAAGGTAATGTAAAATGCTTAACGCTATAAACACATAGTATTAACATTGAATGAGTATTCTAGGTATACAAAAGACAGTATGACTTAGACGATAAGGAATAATCCTGAGGTATGGCATTTAGTTGCCAGAAAGCCACAAGGAATGGGAAATCAACTTAACAAACATTATAGTTTTAATGGGTCGAATAAGTTAAGTTTAGGTTGTGGTAAAATCGTAATCTTTAATGGTTGACATATGGTAGATGGGCTAAACAATTCCTTCAGAGAGAGGAGGTATACACGAACTAGCAACCGATCTAACTCACTGTGAAAGACAGTGTAGATGAGACGGGAAACTAGATTGTTGGTTGTTTGTGGGAAACCACTCAGAGTACCATATGGAATACTAGTAGAGACTCGATGTGTACTAAGTCCTAGAAAAGTTATAAGAAGAAGATAAGAATATAAATCATCAAAGATGATGATTGTATGAGTTAAGGCATCTCCGTATTTCATAGCGCCATAAAACGATAAAGAAGAATGGTTACGTGAACTTAGATTATAAACACGAACCCTAATAAGTAAAATTAAGCTTAAACCAATGTGTAAGTCAAGTATACGACTAATTGGTACATGCTATTCCTTATGTGACATATAGGGATTACGATGAGAAGTTCAACGTAAACTGTAAGCTATAGCTGTGCGTAAGGCAAGTTTCCTAACTTCATTCATGTTTAATATGAATGCTAGTTTCTTAAACTTTCTCAAATGTTAAACTTAAGAAGTTTTATCTATGTGCAAATGTTTGATATTTGTACAAGGTGGTAGAATGTATGAGGCTTATTGCCACAATTTTAACACTTCGGTGTTTCTATGAGATGAACTGTTCTGTGGTTGAACTGCTCAATATGAAAATGTTCTGTTTATACATGAACCATTATTGTTAAGTCTGTGCTAATGATTCTAACCATACATAATGTGTATAAAAAAGGTAGAAGAATGAAAGTATTGCAAGGTGAATGTGACTAATATTTTAAAATAATAGGAATCCGAATTTATTCCTATTATTCAAGCTACTTCAAACCCTTTGTTCGGTTATTGAAGTTTTAGAAGAATGTTTAAATTCTTGATGTTATTTATTCAACTGCTATGACCTGCTGACCAATTTAATGCTCACATTTACTTTAAATGAAAAAAAAAAATTTCATCATACGAGTAAAAGAACTTAAGGATCCCATAAAGATCAAGCAGACCGGTACCCAGAAGAAGTGTCATTCAGTAAATGAATGAGCGTAAAGATCAAGCCAAGACTTGTAATGTAGAATAGTTTAATTAAACTGTAGAATAGTTTAATGAACTGTTATGTATCCTTGGTGGCGGATAAAAGTCAATCTTGTAATATGTAAAGAATAATGTAATTATCATTATTTATAATGAATGAGGTTATAAGGTATTAGAACCTGGGATTTGAGAATGTATGTTGTTATATTTAGCTATATAATGATGTATGTTTGGAATGAGTTGTACTCGTGATGTACAAAATTCGGGTGTGAAGATAAACCGGATTTCGAGACATTACAATTTATGATCCTGTACGCTTTAAAGCACTTATATCCATCTGTTAGCTACTTGGAGCTTAGAGAAAGTGTAATGATTAAATGCTTGCGGGGGAGACTATCGAGACTCTAAAAATTTGGGTGAACATCATTTGAAGCTAGGATAGATATAAATGTAAGTTTAGGGGAAATCTTAGGATTATTATGTTAGTTTTTTTTTTAAAAAAACCTTCCTAAGCTGCTAAAACGAGATGAAGCATAAAACATACTCGTTTAATAAGTAGTGAGATGGAGCATAGAATGCACTCACAATGAGAAAAATGGTTAAATGATATACTTTGGAGGGGGTACACTACTTCTGAATAATAAGCCTAATGAGCTTAATTGTTGAATAATCCTTTTTAATTCCACGACTTGAAGTTATTTTTCTTAATGAAAGATTATGTGAACTTTGGACGTATATAGTTGGCATAAGTATTTTGTGTGTAGTATTTAGTTATTTACAATCATTTGTGATTTGACTAATTAAAATAAGGTGGATACACACACACGCGTAAGGGATCGTGAGTAGTTGTATAACTGATGAATAGGTTAAAATATTAGATGTTACAGGTTTTGAAATTTTTCTTGAGTTATTAGAGGGAAAAATTTAAGGCTAATATTAAAGTTATGTTGATTCATTGTTTGAAGAAGTTGTAGTGTAAGTTGGTTTCTGTTTTGATTTTTCTTTATGTTTGCTTGAGGACAAGTAAAGATTCAAGTTTGTGAGTATTTGATGAGTGAGTTTTTATACCTATGATTTGGGTACTCTTGGCTTGATTATTTTGCAAAGTCTTAAGTGTTTTTAGTTCATTTTAATACATTGTAGTGTTTTTATGTAGGAATTGAGTTTTAAAGCATGATGATGTATAAAGCGCAAAAAGATGGAATATCAGTCATGGTTATGTAGCAAAACACAACATTTGGTGTTGGTATACATCAAGCGTCGACGTTGTGTGATAAGTGGCATAGTGAAATATGGCAAAAGAATTTTGGCAAAACATTGGAACGACATTGGATGACTTGGGTGCACATTGATGCTTGTTAATGGCATAACATAGAGATAGTGTCTCGTCCCAGGTTTTGTGAGCTATGACATTATGGATATAGAGAGGCAGCGCTGCGACGCTGCAATGCAAGGCCAATGCGCTATAGCTGATGTTGGGCATGTACGCGAAGTTGTGCAATTCAAATTGACTTGGGACTCTATGATACATGGGATTTGATTAGGATTGGTCATTATATAGATGTGTGGATTCTTATTTATGGGTGTGGCTGATCATAATGGAAAAAAAGGACAACAATATATTGAAATACAACAAAGATTAACTCCATATTTTTTTTGGGAGATCATGGAAGATATCACAAAAAAGAACGAGGATTAAAGGCGGATAGTTAGGATTAAAACTATTGTACAATTTATTCTCTATCTTTTTTGTTTTGTTTTTTGTGATTCAAGGATGTTTATGGATATTATGATGTTATTTTCTTCAAACGTTATAAACTAAATTCTTTTTAAGATTGCAATGGAACCCAATTACTGGTGTGAATTGAATTACTCTTATATTGATTATTATTGATCATATGCAAGTTGTTTATCATATTTTGTACTTCACTATATAATTGTTTGGCCAACAATTAATTCGATGTTCTAGATGATATTGGAAAATATAATCTGTAGTTAAGATCTGAATATGATAACATGTGTTGTGCCTATTCTTCCTAGGAGTGAATAATGTGATTTGTGAATATGATAGGTGTGATGCCCCCAATTCAGATACTCATATCTCGAATCCGGTGCATCACGTACTAATTCTAATATCATACTAAAATCATTAACAACGGAATAATAGAATAATTTACATTGTCATAACATAAGTTTTCTCGTCCCAAAGTCTCGTAACCATTACTACAACATTACATAACTTAAATATAAACATAACTTAGTACACCATAATACATAAGTCTTAATACAACATGATAATATTAAATTCCTAACGCAAAGGAACAAAGCTATTCCGTAGCCTTACCCTTACCCTTGTCCTTGCCTGAGGGTTCACCACGTTCTGCCTTAATTGAAAGTTTTAAGGAAAGCAAGAATGAGAAACAAATTTACCAGCAAGTAATATATCAATAAAGGTGAACAGTTATAAAGTTCAAATCTCAAGGGTATAACAGTGAATAAAAGTTCAGGATTTATCAATAATTCTCAATAAGTGTCGCTATGGACTGAAAGATATCAACAAGATTCAAAGATTTAATCATTTCAAAGTTCCAGAAGAATGAACACTGAGTAGTCGTTATAGACTAAGAACTCCTGCTACAATTAACAGTATTATATTGAAAATCCAATAAAAATGAGTACAACAGGTGATCAACCTAAAGTACCCAATGTTATGCATAACATTTAAACATACTAGTATGTGCGCACGTCGGTTCCCCGAAAGTTATATAATTTCCCTTTCAATGAGGGTTCTTCATCTCAGTAGATTTACAAGAGTCCGCACCAAGACAATTGGTTTAGATAGCTTTCTAACACATGATATTAGTCTAGCCGAATCAATGACTTATGTGACGCCCCCAAAATAGGTATACATCACCTATTCTGAGTCGCCAAAAATATGGTACAAAATTCAAATACAACTGTCGTGTAAAATACGACAAAACATAAGCTGTGAGTTTAAATACAACACTTTCTTCTAAACAGGATTCAAACTCAAAATAAGTCCTCAATACATTTATTCTCACACTATTTTATAGAATAGTGAGGACTACTAATGCTATCATCTGAACAGTCACTCCGTTCCCGGACAAGTACCCGCTACGTTCTCATTTCCTGAAGAGAATAATGAAAACAAAAGGGTGAGCTCAACTAGCCCAGTAAGAAATATTATGACTAAGATAATGCAGAATAAATTATCATTAGCCTTCAATAGTGTTAAACTGATAAAATATAACAAACATCAAGTTTAACTGCAGCGGAACAAGCAACCCATTAGAAGAGTCAAGTAGAGAATAAAATCCACTATCTTCTATGATTTAAAAGGTTTTTCATGACTTTTATCGCTGGGACTCAGCTTAATAAATAATTCACATCATCCCTGCACTACGACCAAGTATATTCTTTAGTATCACGACCACAATTATCCATGCACTACAGGCCAAGAATATTTATGTATTCATTAATGGTCATGATCATGCCAACCACTGTCCATCAATGCACTACGGGCCAATGAGGACTTTTATCACATTATTTGTAACATTACGGTCATGATTATACCGAATAATCCCTGGTCATAATCATACCAAGTCCATCTATACACTACATGCCACAGATAACTTTCAACAGAATATAAACATGAGGATGATGACAATGATATAAGAATTCAATAAAACAAGTTCAAGAATTAATTTATCCAGGAACCAATAACGTCCAAATTGTCAACATGATACTGCTTTGTGGAGTAAAATTCAAGAACGCTCAGAAGAATATTTCCATGAAAAGATACTGGATGAAGCGCAAATATCAAGGATATTCCACTAATTTTATGGAGTATAAAAGTCAAAATTTTAACCAACTGAATATAATAAATAATGGAATAACAAAAGAAATCACCATGCATGCGATAGATCGCACAGACAAGTTATTCCAACATGAAAATAAATAATAGAACCAGGTCATGCGTAAACGCACCGACATGATATTCCGACAGAATAATAAATAATGGAATCAGGTATGGCGTAAACGCACAGACAGGATATTCCGACAGAATAATAAATAATAGAACCAGGTTCGGCGTAAAATGCACAGACAGGATATTCCGACAGAATAATAAAGAAAGGAATAACAGAAGAATTTCACCAAGTATAGGGTAGCCCGCGTATACAGGTTATTCTAACAGAATAATAAGGAATGGAATAATAGAAGTTCTCTTCATGAATAAGAAAGAAAGAATACCCTTAACGAGTACAACAAATAATATCCCTTACCGTAAAAGAAACTTGATATCGGAGTAGTGAAGTAGCAGAATACTTTTCTTCTTTCTCTCTATAGTTTCTCTCTCTAGAGTTTCAGTGAATTCGTAAGAAAATAATGAAGGAATGAGCTTCTATTTATAGAAAAATGTACTGCATAGTAACTAACTCATGAACGGTCTAGATTGATTTACTTTAATCTGACGGTTCATATTTAAAGCAAAATCTTTTAAATAAAAAACGAATAACTTTATAAAAGATTTTACTATGCAAACACTATGCAGGCACTATGCAAATACTATGCATAATAAAATATAATATATTCTAATTATTGTCTAATAAAATAGATAACTTTATAAAAGTATTCTGTTTTATATAAAAAGATTTTACTATTAGCCTAATAAAACGAATAACTTTATAAAAGTATTCTGTTTTATTACATTAATAATACCAATAAAATAAAACTGAGTGACTTATAACGTAAACATCAATAATCAATACCGTGTGCTACTATACAACCATGCGTATTACTGTACTTTTACTACCGAGTAGTTCAACAGTATTAATGGTAAAACTTCCGTCGTTATTTTTATAAAGTATTTTTGTCGTTTTTTCAATCCGACAATAATTCTGTTGTGGGGTCCACCAATGATTGTGTCGTCGTACGAATATTTCCTGTTAAAACGAATATTTCCCGACCAATCGAATATTATATAGCAACTTCCATACTTTGCAAAATTTATAAATATTACCCACAACTATAATATTATATCAATTTCACTCCATAATATTCAAAAATGATATTTAGAAAATTTATCTTTATTTATAAATGTTGGGGTCTTACAACCTCCCCTACTTATGAAATTTCACCCTCGAAATTAGGGTACGTACTTGGTATATCGAAGAGGTAAGGATACCTTGACTTCATTTCAGATTCTAACTCTCAGGTCATTTCCTCAACATCGTGGTTTCTCCACAAAACTTTGACTTGAGGTATAACCTTGGAGCGTAGAATATGTTCTTTCTTATCCAAGATTTGAACAGGAACTTCTTTATACGTTAAATCTTCCGCTATTTCATCCGGTTCTAACTCAATAATGTGGTTCGGGTCTTCCACATATTTACGTAACATGGATATGTGAAAAACATTATGAACACGAGACATACTTGGCGGTAAAGCGAGTCTATAGGCCACAGTTCCTACTCGATCGAGGATTAAAAATGGGCCAATGAATCGAGGATTGAGCTTTTCTCTCTTTTTAAATCTCGTAACTCCTTTGCACGGAGCAACTCGTAACAACACATGATCTCCTGTATCAAATTCCACGTCCTTTCAATGAAGATCAGCATAACTCTTTTGTCGATCTTGTGAGGTTTTTATGTTGCCGGATCGTTTGAATCTTTTCCGTAGTCATACGTATCAACTCTGGTCCCAACAATGTTGCTTCACCCACCTCATCCCAGCATACTGGAGAACGACACTTTCTTCCATACAACGCCTCGAATGGAGCCATGCCAATACTTGCTTGATAACTATTGTTGTAGGAAAACTCCACCAATGGTAAGAACTTATCCCAACTTCTCTTGAAGTGAAGGATACAGAGTCTTAATAAATCTTCAAGATTTTGAATAGTCCTCTCTAATTGTCCATCCGTCTGGGGATGATATGCCAAACTAAATTATAAATCCGTGCCCATAGCTTTTTGCAAACTAACCCAAAATCGTAAAGTGAATCTTGTGTCTCGATCAGAAACTATGGATACTGGCATAGCATGCAGTCTTACAATCTCGTTTATGTACATACGAGTAAGACGTTCAAGTGTATACATTTCTCGTATTGGTAAGAAATGAGCAGACTTGGTCAATCTATCAATAATGACCCAAATTGCATCAATACCTTGAGAAATCTTGGGAAGACCAGTAACGAAATGCATGGTAATGTGCTCCCACTTCCATTCTGGAATTTCAAGTGGTTGCAATGGACCTTTTGGTACTTGATGCTCCACTTTGACTCGTTGACAAGTTAGACACCTTGATATAAACAGTGCTATCTCTCTCTTCATATTGCTCCACCAAAATGTATGACGAAAATCACGATACATTTTAGTACTCCCAGGATAGATTGCAAACGGTGTATTGTGCGCCTCCATCATGATTTTATACTTTAAATCAAGGTCGTTAGGAACACAAAGTCTGGAGTTGACTCGAAGTATTCCTTCTTCATCGATTCTTGGTTCTGGCATAACACCTTCTTGCACTTTCTTCCTCATACGCATCAGCTCCAGGTCTGTAGGTTGAGCAGCTTTAACTTTATCAATTAAAGTCGATTCTACTCGTATATTCGCTATCATCACATGGGTCCCTGGAGTCTTTAACTCTATTTCCATCCTTTGCAAGTCACACAAAATGGGCCTTTAGGTTGACAATATCGCACTCATACTTGCATATGATCTTCTACTCAATGCATCAGCTACCACGTTCGTTGTTCTAGGATGGTATTGGATGGTATGATCATAATCTTTCAACAGTTCCAGCCAACGTCGTTGTCACATGTTGAGTTCCTTTTCAGTGAAGAAATATTTGAGGCTTTTATGATCTGTAAAGATCTCCACTTTCTCCCGATACAAGTAATGCCTCTAAATTTTAAATGCAAAGACAACAGCTACCAACTCTAGATCATGAATAGGATAATTCCTCTCATATTCTTTGAGTTGTCTTGAGGCATAGGCTATGACTTTCTCATGTTGCATGAGAACACATCCCAACCCTTTGCCCGAAGTATCACTGTAGATGACAAATCCCTCTGAGCCAGATGGTATTGTCAGAACAGGTACTGAAATGAGTCTCCTCTTGAGTTCTTGAAAACTATTCTCACATTCTTCGCTCCAACCGAACTTTGTATCTTTCCGAGTCAGCTGAGTTAATGGAGTAGCGATTCGAGAAAATCCTTCCACGAATCTCCGATAATAACCAGCTAAACCAAGAAAGCTACGTACTTCGGTCACTGATTTAGGTTGCTCCCAGCTTTGAATAGCTTCAATCTTTGTCGGGTCAACCGATATTCCACGACTTGATACTATGTGCCCAAGGAATGCTACCTCCTCCAGCCAGAACTCGTATTTCTTCAACTTGGCATAAAGCTTGTATTCACGAAGCTTTTGGAGTACCAGCCTCAAGTGTTGCTCATGATCTTCACGACTTTTGAAATAAATAAGGATGTCATCAATAAAGACGACCACAAAGTGATCCAAATATTCCTTGAATACTCAGTTCATCATATCCATGAAGACAACAGGAGCATTAGTCAATCCAAAAGACATGACTAAGAATTCATAATGCCCGTACCGAGTTCTGAAGGCAGTCTTTGGAATATCCTCAGTTCTAACCTTCAGTTGATGATATCCAGAACGAAGATCGATTTTTGAAAAGAATTGTGCTCCTTGCAACTGGTCAAACAGGTCATCAATACGTGGCAATGGGTACCTATTTTTGACGGTGACATGATTCAACTCCCGATAATCAATACAAAGTCGCATACTCCCATCTTTCTTCTTCACAAATAGAACATGAGCACCCCAAGGAGAAGTACTAGAACGAATAAAGCCAATGTCTAACAATTTCTGCAGTTACCATTCGATATGGGGCTTTGGAAATGGGTTTTGTACCGGGTTCAAGGTCGATACAAAATTTAATTTCACGCTCTGGGGGCAGGCCAGGAAGTTCTTCAGGGAATATGTCAGGAAATTCATTAACAATAGAAATATCATTCAAAACTGAAGTATTTTTGTTTAGTTCCGTGACATGAGCTAAGAAAGCTTGACATTTACTTTTCAATAAACGAATAGCTTTATGGCTTGAGATGACAGTGATTGATTTTAATGGTTTGGATGTTTGAATTCGCATAATAGGTTGATTAGGAATATAAAAGCTAACAACCTTACGAAAATAATCAATTTTTGCATGATGAGTAGTTAATCAATTAATCCCTAGAATTACATCAAATGCAAGTATTTTCAATGAAATAAGATCGACAGGTAATGTGAGGGTACCAATTTGAACCAAACAAGACTTATAAACAGTGGATGTAATGAAGGTTTCTCCCAACGGAGTTTCCACAGATAAGTCAAAGTCTAATTTCTCCGGAGTCAAATTTAATCTTTGAGCGCAAATAGGAGAAATAAAAGAATGGGTAGAACCGGTATCAAATAAGGTATAGACTTCGCTAGAGTTTATGATAAGCTTACCCGTGATGACCTCGTTCGGGTTCCTTGCTTTCTGGGAGGTCACAACAAACGCTCTCCCTTGCACTACCTATTTTGACTTTTCTGGGACGTCCTTTGGTGCCTCCATCCTAGCTGAACTTGTCTTTAGTGAACGACAAAATCGGGCTAGGTGACCTTCTTTTCCACAATTATAACATGCTTTGGACGGCATCGCGCAGTTTGGACTGATGTGTCCCTCCCCTCTGCATTTGAAGCATATGATCGGTGGTCGTTCTCCTTCCTTAACCACGGGTGCTGGTGCTGACGTATTTCTATCATTGTTGAATCTCCTCTTCTTGAAATGTCCATTCTTATTATTTTGGCCATGATTACCACCGAAGTGGTTACCATTTCTAGCCTGTTGATTCCCTCTACGCTTATTGTCACCGCTTCGATGACTATTTTCACTGGTATTATCATTTTGCCGGCTGCTCTCTTTTGGTTGCGTTGACTCGTTATCGCGCTCCACTAACTAAGCCCTATTCACAACATCTAAATATAAACATAGTTTATGAGAAATAAGATGTTGACGTATCTCTGGCTTCAAACCTCTTAAAAACATCTGCATCATTCTCTCTTCATTATCCACCAAGTGGGACGCAAACCGGGACAGCTCGACAAACTTGGCATCGTACTGCGACACGGTCATATTATTCTGCTCCAACTTGATGAACTCTACCTCTTTTATGTGACAAATACTTTTGGGAAAGTACTTGTCGTTGAACAGTTCTTAGAACTTCTCCCAAGACATCTTCAGTGCAGCAGGTTGAGTACGCTTTACCGATTCCCACCAGTAATCTGCCTCTCCTCTCAACATAAAGGTGGCAAAGGGAATTTTTTGTTCCTCGGCAATTCCCAGGACATCAAATATCTTGGTGATCTGTTTTATCCACGTCTCCGCTTTAAGTGGTTTTGGCTCTCCAATAAACTTCGGTGGTCCCAGCTCCTTGAACTGTTTAGCGGTGATCGCCCGAGACTTTTCAGTGTTTCCACCTATATTTTGGACAATGGCCGCTCTCGCCTGCTGTTGCATGAACTGCATAAAGCTTCTGAACATTCCATCATTCATCATTTGGTCAGTGTTGTTATTTGTATGAGGATTATCGCCTTCCTGATGCACATTATCCTAATTATTGATATGTGGTGAATCAACGGTCGCCTGTGCTCCATTGTTATTCTCAACATTCTCGGATGTCATTTTCAAATACTGACACAAAACAAGGGTTAAATCACATATCACATTATCTCTATACTCTGACCGACCAATTAAATACCAAATAAACTTAGGTAGGTCATACTAGCGAAGGAATACCCCGTCTCTCCCCTCCTAGTTCTATTCTCACAACATAGCCAGGGATCATATTCCTAAGCTCTGATACCAACTGTGACGCCCCCAAAATAGGTATACATCACCTATTCTGAGTCGCCAAAAATATGGTACAAAATTCAAATACAACTGTCGTGTAAAATACGACAAAACATAAGCTGTGAGTTTAAATACAACACTTTCTTCTAAACAGGATTCAAACTCAAAATAAGTCCTCAATACATTTATTCTCACACTATTTTGTAGAATAGTGAGGACTACTAATGCTATCATCTGAACCGTCACTCCGTTCCCGGACAAGTCCCCGCTACGTTCTCATTTCCTGAAGAGAACAATGAAAACAAAAGGGTGAGCTCAACTAGCCCAGTAAGAAATATTATGACTAAGATAATGCAGAATAAATTATCATTAGTCTTCAATAGTGTTAAACTGATAAAATATAACAAACATCAAGTTTAACTGCAGCGGAACAAGCAACCCATTAGAAGAGTCAAGTAGAGAATAAAATCCACTATCTTCTATGATTTAAAAGGTTTTTCATGATTTTTATCGATGGGACTCAGCTTAATAAATAATTCACATCATCCCTGCACTACAACCAAGTATATTCTTTAGTATCACGACCACAATTATCCATGCACTACAGACCAAGAATATTTGTGTATTCATTAATGGTCATGATCATGCCAACCCCTATCCATCAATGCACTACGGGCCAATGAGGACTTTTACCACATCATTTGTAACATTATGGTCATGATTATACCGAATAATCCCTGGTCATAATCATACCAAGTCCATCTACGTACTACAGGCCATAGATGACTTTCAACAGAATATAAACATGAGGATGATGACAATGATATAAGAATTCAATAAAACAAGTTCAAGAATTAATTTATACAGGAGCCAATAACGTCCAAATTGTCAACATGATACTGCTTTGTGGAGTAAAATTCAAGAACGCTCAGAAGAATATTTTCATGAAAAGATACTAGATGAAGCGCAAATATCAAGGATATTCCACTAATTTCATGAAGTATAAAAATTAAAACTTTAACTAACTGAATATAATAAAGAATGGAATAACAAAAGAAATCACCATGCATGCGATATACCGCACAGACAGGTTATTCCAACAGGAAAAGAAATATGGAACCAGGTCATGCGTAAACGCACCGACAGGATATTCTGACATAATAATAAATAATGGAACCAGGTCTGGCGTAAACGCACAGACAGGATATTCCGACAGAATAATAAATAATGGAACCATGTCCGGCATAAAATGCACAGACAGGATATTCCGATAGAATAATAAATAATAGAACCAGGTCCGGCGTAAAACGCACAGACAGGATATTTCGACAGAATATTAAAGAAAGGAATAACAGAAGAATCTCACCAAGTATAGGGTAGCCCGCGTATACAGGTTATTCCAACAGAATAATAAAGAATGAAATAACAGAAGTTCTCTTCATGAATAAGAAAGAAAGAATACCCTTTACGAGTACAACAAATAATATCCCTTACCGTAAAAAAAACTTGATATCGGTATAGTGAAATAGCAGAATACTTTTCTTCTTTCTCTCTATAGTTTCTCTCTCTAGAGTTTCAGTGAATTCGTAAGAAAATAATGAAAGAATGAGCTTCCATTTATAGAAAAATGGACTGCATAGTAACTAACTCATGAATGGTCTAGGTTGATTTACTTTAATTTGACGGTCTATATTTAAAGCAAAATCTTTTAAATAAAAAACGAATAACTTTATAAAAGATTTTACTATGCAAACACTATGTAGGCACTATGCAAACACTATACATAATAAAATATAATATATTTTAATTATTGTCTAATAAAATAGATAACTTTATAAAAGTATTCTGTTTTATATAAAAAGATTTTACTATTAGCCTAATAAAACGAATAACTTTATAAAAGTATTCTGTTTTATTACATTAATAGTACCAATAAAACAAAACTGAGCGACTTATCACGTAAGCATCAATAATCAATACCGTGTGCTACTATGCAACCATGCGTATTACTGTACTTTTACTACCGAGTAGTTCAACAGTATTAATGGTAAAACTTTTGCCGTTATTTTTATAAAGTATTTTTGTCGTTTTCTCAATCCGATAATAATTTTGTTGTGGGGTCCACCAATGATTGTGTCGTCGTATGAATATTCCCTGTTAAAACGAATATTCCCCGACCAATCGAATATTATATAGCAACTTGCATACTTTGCAAAATTTATAAATATTACCCACAACTATAATATTATATCAATTTCACTCCATAATATTCAAAAATGATATTTAAAAAATTCATATTTATTTATAAAAGCTGGGGTCTTACAGCTTAGACAACTTTTATAATGCATTTAAGAATGATAAGTTCAATGCTTGTAACAACATCAAGATATAAAATTTATTTTCGAATAGTAATAGATTTTTTCTTGATGTGAATATGGTCGATATGACAACAATTCGGATTTATACAATATGTAAAGTGAAGAGAGTTAGGGAACTTGCCTTAAACGTAGTTTACCAACTCTATAGCTTATCAACACTTTGAAATCCTATTGTAATGCAGTTATGTGTATAACATATTTATTAGTTACTCAACTCTATAAGTTAAAAATCTCATACATGTTCGATCACATAAGGCAACAACATACATTTATTCTTATCTTAGTAACTCAATCAGATTTCACATTAGCACACAATTGCGCTGCATAGTTTTGTAACCACCGTTTACTTATCTTGTAGAAAAGTATTAAGAAAGTTTGTTAAAATCTTTAGATTCTTGGTTTCACATATCCATTATGTGCTATAACTCTTTAAACATCATGGTAATCATGTATTATGACTGGAAGTAGTATAATATACATGGTACAAGTTTATAGATTACAAATAAAACCATCAAATAAAACTGCAGGAGGGCACAATTACGCCCTGGTTAGGCTTAGGGACGGCATAACTACGCTATCCCATGGCCAGACTAGAGTTGAGCTTTGCTCTTCCTGGTGCTATCTCATTTCTTAGCATAAAAATAGCATATACACATGTACAAGGGGTCTTGGGTTTCACTAGGGTCATTTCACGTTCACTTTTTACATCACTATGGCCTTAGTTGAAACTTCAGCAAAATGAGTTCATGAAGTCACGAAGCCAACTATATTAACCATCTATTCATATGAGAAGGTCATATAATCTGAAATAAGCATGCTCGTATATGTTCACATTATTTACATATAGTTAATATCGTTCATCTCTTGAAACTTGCTTAAAAATCATACTTGAATAGCCTTTATTGTATCTACTACGTCAATGTACATCTAGGTTATGTTTAGTCCCAATAATGTATGAGCATGTCTTATCACAAGTTTCAGAATATCACTACACAATGTATAAAAAGCTTTGTTAAACAAACAATGTTCGAGGTTGTTTCTAAAAGTTCTTCCAAATCATGCCAATACTAGTTGATCACATGCAAGACACTTTAAACCATAATTTCATATATTACTAAGCCATATATGTATGCTAACAAGGTCAGGATTTAAAACACATAAGTTTCATCGAATTTGCTTTCAAAAATTCCTTGTTTCCTTTTTAGAAAACATACATTAGGTAACTAAAACAATTCATGATGCGTAAGGTGACTCTAGACTATAAGCTAAGCTTATTTTCATGCATGTCTTAGTCATATTAACATGTTAAGATTTATCACTTCTTTAACAGAAGCCAAAATTTTTGACTGGTGCCCGGCGCAGCTGCGCCGTTCGGAATTGTAGGGAGCGCGCAGCTGTGCCCTACCGTGGACAGTCCAGAAAAGTCTCTGCTTTGGCAGAAATCAAACCATACACAAAATTTCTTTACACAACAAGTTTAAACTTCTGCCACCTTGTTTCGTTACATGCATATAAACTTAGTAAACATGTTGATATCAATCCTTCACCCAATCAGCAATCAATTCATGCATTTCCAAGAATTTATCAAACTCAATTTTTAAGAACATGGTTTAAGAAAATATATGTGAAGATTGAGTTGCCAATTCTTGTTCCCAACCCTCTAGTTTCTCCCCAAATTCAAAGCACTTATACTATATGAACTTATCAGACACTCAAGCAACAAGAAAAATGAAGAAGAGGGCTATTATATATAGAGGATTAAGTGACCAGTTATTGGTTATACATTAGGGTTTGAATATATGAGGTAGAAGAAGAAGCCAATGGTTTAGGAAGAGTTGGTCAACCACTCTCCCCCAGCCATTTCCATAGCCATGATAACCCCCTAGCTAGCCACTGTTAACAACAATGCATTTTACGTAAAGGAGAGTGTATGCACTATTTGGGCCAACTGATTTGGGACAAGGTTTTATAACACTCAACATTTAGTTCCAATGTGGTTAGTTTAGTTCCTTTTTGGTTCCCTTGTGTGATTTTAATGTACTAATGTTACTATATAATGAAAAATTAGGGATTATATATGTACTCATATCATATAATCCATGTACATTGGGTTTACATAAAATAATATTTAATTTAGATAAAATAATGCAGTTGAGTATTATTAACCTGGTGTTCTCCATAAATTTTATTATTATTACACACTTCAATATTATAAAGGTATTCAATACTAACTGTTTATTTTCTAAAACATAACTTCCTCCCGAATTTTTGAGATGCACAGTTAATTAATTCTTTCTGTATTAGAATGCCACAAATGATTCTATTTTGCTACTTAGTACTTCATACCATTCAATTTACATTTACCAAATGTTTTCAATAATGTTACACAATAAAATAATGTTCTATATTATATCCAAAGTAATAAACTAACTTTTTAAAATCTGGCCACTGGCGCAGCTGCGCCAGTTTGTACTGCAGGAAGGGCGTAACTGCGCTGATCCCTGACAGTGCCAAACTGGTTTAGTGATGAGTAAGATTTATACCTGCGAATCAGATCCTTTGTAACTTAAGTTGTTGCCTGTTTTCAGTTATTTAGTTAGCGTTTATTTATATCTTGTTGTTATTATGTCTAAATTCTATGATGCAAGGCTATATAGATATTTTCCAGTTTCTAGGAGCATAATGGGAATTTTTATTGTATTAGCACCGCAGGGCCAAGGTCTGCACTTAGAGCCCGCGCCGCAGCGCCAAAGAAAGGCAAGCTCCCTGTTAATTGGCGTTTTTCAACACCATTACCCGCACCCCAGCGTCACTCCCGGCGCCCCAACGCCATATTCGACGCCCCAATGCCTTCCTCTGAGGTCAGCTTTGCGCCGCAGCACCGAGGTCCCTTAATATAGTTGCGCCACAGCACCACCTCTGGTCTTTTTAAGCCTACGTGGCGCCGCAACGCCACTTGCTAATTCAATGCCCGCACCGCAGCGCGAGATCTGGTGTCCAGATAGTAAACGGCTTTAAATGACCTAAAGAGAGAGAGAAGTAGAGACTTATTATGAGCCGCCTGCGATAGAAATCTCAGACAGTTAGCGTAGCTTAGAAAG
The DNA here is from genome assembly GCA_016801055.1 of Panax notoginseng. NCBI lineage: Eukaryota > Viridiplantae > Streptophyta > Magnoliopsida > Apiales > Araliaceae > Panax > Panax notoginseng. Next base: position 151,179,855 of record CM029015.1, on the reverse strand, counting down.
AGTTATTACAATCTTAAATTCTTAGAAGAGAAAGAAGCCGTGCTTAAATGGAGGAACAATTATTGCATCCTACAGAATCTCAGTAGGTACGCAATGAAGAGAAGATTTGGAGAAAGAACACTTCAAAACAGGGGTTTTCTTATTTCAAATCTCCTATTTATTTGTGTATTACTAAAAATGTGTAATGCATTGAAAATGTGTGTTAGTACCATAGATATGAACTAACTCCATTTTTAGGATTGTAATGTAACCTTTTGTTTAGCCTAATTAAATTTCTCTCCTATTTTATATAATATATCATTTTGGAATGGGTTGTTGTATTTCGTATTTGATGACTAATTGCTTGATAGAGAAATTAGTATTGATATTAACAAGAGATTGAAAAGTGGATGTTATTATCTAGCTTTAAATACAACAACACCTGTTATGACCATGCCAATAGAATGTGTGCATAAACTGCTAATAGGATAGATATATCCCTATTTGCCTTGTGTGTCCTTGAGACTTAGCTTAATGACCTTGGCCTAGTTATTTTCACTAATAGACATATTGTGATTTATCTGGCTAGGGATGTGTATTTGACCTTCGACAAAAGCTTATGCGTATTACTGTTCTCGGTTGACCATTCCTTGATTCATTTGTAATTTGGAGAGTTAGGAGATTATACGATGCATTAGGGGAATTGTAATCCTATCTTGACTTCCTAGCACTACTACTTCTCATAATCTTATAGTTTTAATCATATAGCTTAACCAACCATCTTGTTTTACTTGTTTAGATAAGATAAGTAACGACTTTACCTTAGTATTTGTATTCTCTTAAGACTTTGTCCTCGTGGGTTCGACACTCAACTTTCATATATTACTTGTGGACCGCGTATGCTTGCGCGCGATTTAGCAACAGCGAAATTGACCAACAAGTTTTTGGCGCCGCTGCCGGGGACTTAGTATTATTTGTTATTCAATATTAACACTAAGTCAGTACACTCTTAATTTAAACTGATTCTTCTGTTTAACTCTTGTTTTAGGTAGTCTTCACTGTTTATGCCACCTCGAAAGGGTCGAAACATAATACCTCTCGATCCCGAGGTTGATAGAACATACAGACGACTACGGAGAGAAAAATCTAAGGACATACCTACTCCTATCAAAATGGCTGAGGAACTTTAGAAGTCTTTGAGGGAATATGCTATGCCTCATATCGACGATCTCTAGGTGAGCATTCTCATGCCCGCCATCCAAGCTAATAATTTTGAGATCAAGCCGGGCACCATTCAAATGTGCACCAATATTCAGTTTGGGGGAATACCGAATGATGATCCCAATGATCACTTAATCAATTTTGTGGAGATCTATGATACATTTAAACGCAACGGAGTGTCTGACGATGCCATCAGACTCCAGTTGTTTCCATTCACCTTAAGGGATAAAGCCAAGAGCTGGCTTCATTCATTACCGTCAGGCTCGATCACCACATGGGCTGACTTGGCACAAAAGTTTGTGGCAAAGTTCTTTCTGCCTACCAAAATAGCCAGGCTCAGGCATGATATCACTTCTTTTGTCCAGTTCGAATCAGAATCCTTGTACGACTCGTGGGAGCGATTCAAGGATCTGCTGAGAAAAATGCCCTCACCATGGATTTCCAGAATGGCTTCCTATCCAGACCTTGTATAATGGGTTATCCGGATCTACTCGTTCGAGTATTGATGCTGCGTCGGGAGGGGCCTTCATTGCTAAACATCACACATCAGGGTATAAACTAGTGGAACCAATGGCGGCCAATAATTATCAAAGGCCAAATGATAGGCAAGCCCCTAGAAGAGCAGCGGGGGTTTATGAGGTTGACTCATTCACGTCATTAGCGGTTCAAGTTGCAGCGCTAACGAAACGGCTAGGCACCATGGGCGTATCAGTAGTGCAGAATGTGTAGAGTGTCACAGTCTAGTGTGAATTATGTCAAGGGAGCCACTCTAATGATCAGTGTGCAATAAGCCCTGAGTCACTTCAATTTATTTCCAACTACGGGCGACAACAAAATACTAATCTTCCCACTCATTACCACCCGGGCTTGAGAAATCATCCTAACTTCTTTTGGGGCAACAACAACAACAACAACAACAACATAATCAAGCACAACCTTCATCCACCCGACCGAATTTTTCTAACCCTCCGGGTTTTTAATCTCAGAATCAATACAATCCACAACCACAGAGCTCTCAAAATCAGTTCCACCACCCACCACCTCAACAGGAGAGAAAGCCTAGTTTGGAGGATCTCCTGTCGAGGTACATTACCCAAAATGAAACAAGGAGTAACGATTAAGAAGCTTCCATTCGGAATCTTGAAGTTCATACGGGACAACTGGCCACTGCTTTAAATAGTCGTCCACAAGGCACATTACCTAGTGACACTGATGTCAACCCGAAACGGGAAGACAAAGAACAATGCAAAGCAGTGACACTGAGAAGTGGGAGAATTACTAATGAACAAGTTGGAGGGAGCTCTCTAGTGAAAGAAGAAGTTATTGAAAAGGAACCTGAAATGGAGAAGAATAATGAGAAATCTGGGGGTGAGGAAAGTACTCAAGTTATCCCTACAACACCAACCTCTCCAATGAGTAAAGTTAATCCTCCTCTCCTTCAGTTTCCTTTTCCCTAGCGTCTGCAGAAGCAAAACCTGGACAAGCAGTTTTCTAAATTCCTAGAGGTTTTCAAGAGGCTTCATATAAACATCTCATTTGCGGAGGCATTGGAGGGAATGCCAAGTTATGTCAAGTTTATGAAGGACATATTATCTAAGAAACAGAAAATGGGGGATTATGAAACAGTGGCGTTGATAGAGCAGTGCAGTGCCATTCTACAAAATAAGCTCCCGCCAAAACTAAAAGATCCAGGAGGCTTCACAATTCCTTGCACTATCGGGGATCAATTCATTTGCAAGGCTTTATGTGATCTAGGGGCGAGCATCAACTTGATGCCTCTGTCTATTTATAAGAAGCTGGGGCTAAATGAAGCCAAACCTACAAGTGTTACCTTACAATTGGCTGATAAATCTCTCACGTACCCGAAGGGGATAGTAGAGGATGTGCTTGTCAAGGTTGACAAGTTCATCTTCCCAACTGATTTTATTGTCGTAGATTTTGAGGAGGACATGGAGGTCCCTATAAATATTAGGCAGGCCATTCTTGGCGACGGGGAGGACCCTAATTGATGTACAGAAAGGGGAGTTGACAATGAGGGTTCAGGATTAAGAAGTAACGTTTAATGTCATCAGATCGATGAAATATCCTAACACTTCTGAGGACTTCTTCCAGATTAATGCAATTGACAATTCAGTTAGGGAAGTGTTCTCAGAAACCTGCATTACAGACCCTTTGGAAGCCACGTTAACAGAGGCCAGTACTACTGAAGAGCCCACTAATGTTGAATTTGCCAAGTGGCTAGATGCACCCTAAAGATCCAAACAGTTTCAAAGACAGTTTGAGTCTCTAAATGATGACGAGGCATTAACTTCCAAGGCTCAGCTGTAAGACCCCGAATTTTATGAAATGAAAGTATTCAATTTTCTTATAATTATTATTTTATTTTGTAAATGGTTAAATTGATAAAAGTTTAAAGTTAAAGGTGATATGTGAATTTTTTTGCAAAGTAAGCAAGTGGTTATATAATATTCGATTGGTCAGAAAATATTCGTTTTAACAGGAAATATTCATATGACGGCACAATCATTGGTGGACCCCACAACAGAAGTATTGTCGTAGTTAGAAAATGACATAATTATCTTTTTATAAAAATAACGGCGAAAGTGTTACCGTTAAAACTGTTGAACTACCGGTAGTAAAAGTACAGTAATACGCGTGGTTGCATAGTAGCACACGGTATTGATTATTGATGCTTACGTGAGAAGTCACTCAGTTATACTCAATTATTGCTACAGTAATTACTGCATCATATCTCTCATATTATTGATTCAATTATTGTCACAATATCATCTGCATAATATTTATTATTATTAAATCAATAATTGAGACGACAAAGTTATTCATATTATTATTTGTAATATTGACAATGTCTAGAAGTTCTGTCAAGGAGAGGTTTGGTCACCTAATTGCGCGCCAATAAGGAGAAATCCTTATCGGAAAGTCCTCTCTTTTCTAGGAACGACCTGGTTGTTAAATATTGTGAGTTATAATATTAATGATGAATAAGTTGTGCTGATTAAAGATGAAATTGATAGTTCCATTGTGTTGGGATTATTAGTGTTAGTGAAAATCGACATTTATTTCGATAATAATTGATGTCTGGAGGTTGTATTGACCAATCGAGTAATTAATCGGATAAATGAGCAATTAATTGCTATTATTTCACATGCTTATAACTATTTGTTCACATGTGTGTACTATTAATTCACATTCATGTACTATTAGGGGAGGTGGTGTAAGATTGATAATACTTGCATGACTAAATTAAAAATAGAGGTATAGTTGAAGGTACTATACTGTAATTAGTTTTTTTACATGATTATACTATTGAGTCACATGAATGAACTATTAATTCACATTATTTACTATTAGGAGAGGTGGTGCAAGTTTGATAATACTTGCAGGACTAAATTAAAAATGAAGAAAAAGAGGAAGGTATTATACTGTAACATTTCGAGTCCCAAAACATGTAATTATCGAAACTATATTTTTCTATAAATAGAAGCTCATTCTTTCTTCATTTCTCACCAATTCACAAAAGTTTTAGAGCAATTATTATAGAGAAAAAGAAGAAGAGAAGTCTACAATCTCACTATTCCAGTATCCAATTTTTCTAAGGTAAGGGATATTATTATTATAGTAAGGGGTGTTATTTCTTTCGTATTCATGAAAAGAGCTATTGTTATTCCATTTTTTATTATTCTGTTGGAATAACATGTATACGCGGACTACCGTATACATGGTAAAATTCTTCTGTTATTCCATTCTTTATTATTCTGTTGGAATATCCTGTCTGTGCGGATTACGCATGACTTGGTTCCATTCTTTATTATTCTGTTGGAATATCCTGTCTGTGCGTATTACGCATGACCTAGTTCCATTCTTTATTATTCTGTTGGAATATCCTGTCTGTGAGAATTACGTATGACCTAGTTCCGTTATTTATTATTATGTTGGAATAACCTGTCTGTGCGGTCTATCGCATGCATGGTGAAATTCTTCTGTTATTCCATTCTTTATTATTCTGTTGGAATAACCTGTCTACGCGAACTACCGTATGCATGGTGAATTCTTCTGTTATTTCATTCTTTATTATTCTATTCTTTATTATTCTGTTGGAATAACATGTCTATGTGGATTATCACATACATGGTGAATGATCCTTTGTATTCATATGAATAATATTTTTATTCAAAAGGGGTTTCTGCTAGGGGCAGTTTCATAATTTTTCTGACCCTCAAAAATTCTGAAAAAATTTGAAAAGATAATTTGATGAGTTTTCTAGATTGTGTCCAAAAATGACGATTTTTGAATGTATAGATTAGGAGTTATGAATTTTATAAGAAAAGACTATTTTAAAAGTAAACCCTTATAACTCCTTGTGGTTAACTACAAAATTGGTAAAATTTTTATTGGGAGTACATGTATATAACAGGAGTATACCCTGTAAATTTTGGAATTTTTGGACAAAAGTACAATTAATGATAAATGTCTAAATATTCGGCAGTTTTAGCCATATGAAAAATAGTAAATGAATTTTAAAACTTTTGAGAAAAATATATGTTCAATATGAGACTATATTCTGCTAAATTCCAGAAAAGAAATATTTTTGGGACTGATTTGGTATTTTTTATGAAAATAAACTAGTTATGAGTAAATGAATTAAATATGTTATGTGAAGTAATAAAATTAAAAAATAGGATTTTATGGCTTGGGAATCCTATATAGGGTATATGCAGATTTTTGATGAGGGATTTTATCATTGGTGGTGAAATCTTATGAGTATGGCATTTTTGAATGATTAAATGCATTATGTGGTAAAGTGTAAATAATTGAAATAAATTGTTTATAAGTTTAAGAAGTGATTAAAATATTATTATAATATTAATAATATTAGATTATGAGTTTATTAAGTGATTGATAATATTTGGATAAATTTAAAGTCTTTAATATTTATCCTTGTTTTTGTTTGATTAATGCTTATATCATTGTCATCATCCTCATGTTTATATTGTGTTGAAAGTCATCTTTGGCCGTAGTGCATAGATGGATTTGGTATGATTATGACCAGTGATTATTCGATATAATCATGACCGTAATGTTACAAATGATGTGGTAAAAGTCCTCATTGGCCGTAGTGCATGGATAATTCATGGATGTGAGACTAACGAATATCCTTGGCCGTAGTGCATGGATAATTCGATGATATGAATTATTTATTAAGCTGAGTCTCAGCGATAAAATATTGGTTATACACTTTTAATTCGTAGAAGATAGTAGATATCATGCTCTACTTGACTGTTCTAAAATACAGTTGTATATCTTTGGCTTGTAGTGCAAAGATGAATTGTAAATTAATATCTTTGGCCGTAGTGCAAAGATGAATTTATTAGTATGATTATAAGCAGGAATTGTGATTTGGTATAACCATGACTTTTGATGTTTCAGGTGAAGATAGGTGATGAAAATTATCTTCGTCCTGGGTGTGAAAAGAAATTTAAAATTACAATTATGATTACGAGTTATTTATATGATTGTGGACATGAATTGTTGATTGATGTTACAGGGATAAAACATTATTGGACTTTTAATATGGAGAAGATAATAGACCTGATGGTCTATTTGACTCTTCTAGTGGATTGCTCGTTCCGCTGCAACTATGGTTGAAAAGTTTTATCATCTACCATATGTTCTAAATCTCTGATTTATTACTGATGAAGGCTATTGATGATGTAAATTATCTTTAGTCATGATATTCTTTATTGGGCTAGTTGTGCTCACCCTTTTTGCTTCACAATTCCTTTCAGGTAATAAGAGTGTAGCTGGGTCGAGCGGGGGTAACATGAGAATAGAACGGTGGTCTCTAGCTGTGGAGGTTCTCCCTAAACAGTATAGAAAAGTGTGTTGTATTCTATACATTATTTAGTAGCTATATTTGGTGAATCAAATAGGGTGAGGCGAACCCAACTTTGGAAGGGTGTTTTGCAACTATCATACAAGATGTCAAATGACATACAACATGTCTAATGACATACAACCTCATGTTATCATAAGACATGGTTGTGCACATCTACTTGCTGAGTATATCTACGAGCACTACCTATATGATCTTGGAGTTTATTTGAAATATAATTTTCACTTGGAGTGTGACGCCTCCAAAATAGGTATACATCACCTATTCTGAGTCGCCAAATACATGGTACAAAATACAAATACAATCATAAATATACAACATGAGCTGTGAGTTTTAATACAACTATTGTCTTCTAGACCGTATTCAAACTCAAAATAAGTCCTTAATACATTTATTAACACACTATTTCATAGAATAGTGAGGACTACTAATGCTATCCTCTGAACCGTCACTCCGTTCCCCGACTAGTCCCTGCTACGTTCTCATTTCCTGAAGAGAACAATAAAAGCAAAAGGATGAGCTCACCTAGCCCAGTAAGAAATATTATGACTAAGATAATGCAGAATAAATTATCATTAGCATTTAACAGTGTTAAACTGATACAATAAACAACCATCAAGTTTAACTGTAGCGGAACAAGCAATCCATTAAAAGAGTCAAATAGAGAATAAAACAAGTTCACGGATTAATTTATCTAGGAACCAATAACTTCTAAATTGTCAACATAATGCTTCTTTGTGGAGTAAAATTCAAGAATGCTCAGAAAAATATTTCCATGAAAAGATACTGGATGAAGCGCAAATATCAAAGATATTCCGCTAATTTCATGGAGTATAAAAGCCAAAACTTTAACCAACTGAGTATAATAACGAATGGAATAACAAAAGAATTCACCAAGCATGCGATAGACCGCACAGACAGGTTATTCCAATAGAATAATAAATAATATAACCAGGTCATGCATAAACGCATAGACAGGATATTCCAACAGAATAATAAATAATGGAACCAGGTCATGCGTAAAACACAGACAAGATGTTCCAACAGAATGATAAATAATGGAACCAGGTCATGCATAAAGCACAAACAGGATGTTCCAACAGAATGATAAAGAATGGAATAATAGAAGAATTTCACCAAGTATAAGGTAGTCCGCGTATACAGGTTATTACAACAAAATAATAAAGAATAGAATAACAGAAGTTCTCCTCATGAATACAAAAGAAATAATACCCCTTACCTTAGAAAAACTGGATACTGGAATAGTGAGGTAGCATATTTCTCTTCTTCTTTCTCTCTATAATTTCTCTCTATAATAATTACTCTAAAGCTTTTGTGAATTGGTGAGAAATGAAGGAAAAATGAGCTTCTATTTATAGGAAAATATAATTTCGATAATTGCACGTTTTGGGGCTCGAAATATTACAGTATAATACCTTCCTCTTTTTCTTCATTTTTAAATTAGTCCTGCAAGTATTATCAAACTTGCACCACCTCACCTAATAATAAATAATGTGAATTAATAGTTCATTCATGTGACTCAATAGTATAATCATGTGAAAAAACTAATTACACTATAGTACCTTCAACTATACCTCCATTTTTAATTTAGTCATGCAAGTATTATCAATCTTGCACCACCTCTCCTAATAGTACATGAATGTGAATCAATAGTACATACATGTTAACAAATAGTTATAAGAATGTGAAATAATAGCAATTAATTACTCATTTATCCGATTAATTACCCGATTAGTCAATATAACCTCCAGACATCAATTATTATCGAAATAAATGTCGATTTCCACTAATACTAATAATCCCAACACAATGAAATTATCAATTTTATCTTTAATCAACACAACTTATTCATCATTAATATTATAAATCACAATATTTAACAACCAGGTCGTTCCCAGGAAAGAGGGGGCTTTCCGATAAGGATTTCTCTTTATTGGCGCACAATTAGGTGACCAAACCTCTCATTGACAGAACTTCTAAACATTGTCAATATTGAAAATAATAATATGAATAACTTTGTCGTCTCAATTATTGATTTAATAATAATAAATATTATGCAGATGATACTGTGACAATAATTGAATCAAGAATATGAGAGATATGATGTAGCAATTACTGTAGCAATAATTGAGTATAACTGAGTAACTTCTCACGTAAGCATCAATAATCAATACCGTGTACTATTATGCAACCACGCATATTACTGTACTTTTACTACCGGGTAGTTCAATAATTTTAACGGTAACACTTTCACCGTTATTTTTATAAAAAGATAATTCTGTCGTTTTCTAACTACGACAATACTTCCGTTGTGGGGTCCACCAATAATTGTGTCGTCGTACGAATATTCTCTGTTAAAACAAATATTCCCCGACCAATCGAATATTATATAACCACTTGCTTACTTTGCAAAATTTGTAAATATTACCCACAACTATAACATTATATCAAATTCACATCATAATATTCAAAAATATATTTCGAGAAAATTATTCTTTATTCATAAAAGTTGGGGTCTTACAACTTCCCCTTCTTATGAAATTTCGTCCTCGAAATTAGGGTACGTACCTGGTATATCGAAGAGGTGATGATACCTTGATTTCATTTCAGATTCTAACTCCCAGGTCATTTCCTCAACATCGTGGTTTCTCCATAAAACTTTGACTTGAGGTATAACTTTAGAGCGTAGAATAAGATCCTTCTTATCCAAGATTTTAACAAGTAACTCTTCATACGTTAAATCTTCCTCTATCTCGTCTGGTTCTAATTTAATAATGTGTTTCGGGTCTTTCACATATTTACGTAACATAGATATGTGAAAAACGTTATGAACACGAGATATACTTGGCGGTAAGGTGAGTCTATAGGCTACAGTTCCTACTCGATCGAGGATTAAAAATGGGCCAATAAATCGAGAGTTGAGCTTTCCTCTCTTTTCAAATCTCATAACTCCCTTCCATGGAGCAATACGTAACAACACATGATCTCCAATATCGAATTCCACGTCCTTTCGATGAAGATCAATATAACTCTTTTGTCGATCTTCTGAGGTTTTATACGTTGTCGGATCGTTTGAATCTTTTTCGTAGTCATACGTACCAACTCCGGTCCCAACAACGTTGCTTCACCCAGCTCATCCCAGCATACTGGAGAACGATACTTTCTTCCATACAACGCCTCAAATGGAGCCATGCCAATACTTGCTTGATAACTGTTGTTGTAGGAAAACTCCACCAATGGTAAGAACTTGTCCCAACTTCCTTTGAAGTCAAGGACACAGAGTCTTAATAAATCTTCAAGAGTTTGAATAGTCCTCTCCGACTGCCCGTCCGTCTGAGGATGATATGTCGAGATAAATTGTAAATCTGTGCCCATAGCTTTTTGCAAACTAACTCAAAATCTTGAAGTGAATCTTGGGTCTCGATCAGAAACTATGGATACCGGCATACCATGCAGTCTTACAATCTCGTTTATGTACATACGAGCAAGACGTTCAAGTGTATAAGTTTCTCGTATAGGTAGGAAATGAGCAGATTTGCTCAATCTATCAACAATGACCCAAATTGCATCTATGCCTTGAGAAACCTTGGAAAGGCTAGTAACGAAATCTATGGTAATGTGCTCCCACTTCCATTCTGGAATTTCAAGTGGTTGCAATGGACCTTTTGGTACTTGATGCTCTGCCTTGACTCGTTGACAAGTTAAACACCTTGAGATAAACTCCGCTATCTCTCTCTTCATATTGCTCCACCAAAATGTATTTCGAAGATCATGATACACTTTGGTACTCCCAGGATGGAATGCAAACGGTGTGTTGTGCGCCTCCATCATGATTTTATACTTTAAATCAGGGTTGTTAGGAACACAAAGTCTGGAGTTGACTCGAAGTATTCCTTCTTCATCGATTCTTGCTTCCGGCATAGCACCTTCTTGCACTTTCTTCCTCATACGCATCAGCTCTAGGTCTGTAGCTTGAGCAGCTTTAACTTATCGATTAAAGTCAGTTCTACTCGTATATTCGCCATCATCACATGGGTCCCTGGAGTCTTTAACTCTATCTCTATCCTTTGTAAGTCATATAAAATGGGCCTTTGCATTGACAATAATGCATTCATACCCGTATATGATCTTCTACTCAATGCATCAGCTACTACGTTCGCTTTTTCAGGATGGTATTAAATAGTATGATCGTAATCTTTCAACAACTCAAGCCATCGTCGTTGCCGCATGTTGAGTTCCTTTTGAGTGAAGAAATATTTGAGACTTTTATGATCCGTATAGATCTCCACCTTCTCTCCATACAGGTAATGCCTCCAAATCTTAAGCGTAAAAACAACTGCTGCCAACTCTAGATCACGAGTAGGATAATTTCTCTCATATTCTTTGAGTTATCGTGAGGCATAGACAATGACTTTCCCATGTTGCATGAGAACACATCCTAACCCTTTACCTGAAGCATCACTGTAGATGACAAATCCCTCCGAGCCAGATGGTATTGTCAGAACAAGTGCTGAAATGAGTCTCCTCTTGAGTTCTTGAAAACTCTTCTCACATTCCTCGCTCCAATTAAATTTTGTATCTTTTTGAGTCAGCTGAGTTAATGGAGTAGCGATTCGAGAAAACCCTTCTACGAATCTTCGATAATAACCAACTAAGACGAGAAAGCTACGTACTTCGGTTACTGATTTAGGTTGCTCCCAGCTTTGAATTACTTCAATCTTTGCCGGGTCAACAGATATCCCATGATTTAATATCACGTGCCTAAGGAATGTAACTTCCTCAAGCCAGAACTCACATTTCTTCAACTTGGCATAAAGCTTATTTTCACGAAGCTTTTGGTGTATCAGCCTCAAGTGTTGCTCATGGTCTTCACGGGTTTTGGAGTATATGAGGATGTCATCACTAAAGACAACCATAAAGTGATTCAAATATTCTTTGAGTACTCGGTTCATCATATCCATGAAGGCAGCATGAGCATTAGTCAATCAAAAAGACATGACTAAGAATTCGTAATGCCCGTACCGAGTTCTGAAAGCAGTCTTTGGAATGTTATCAGTTTTAATCTTCAACTGATGATATCAGGAATAAAGATCAATCTTTGAAAAGAATTTGGCGCCTTGGAACTGGTCAAACAGGTCATCAATGCTAAGTAACGGGTACCTATTTTTGATGGTGACATGATTCAACTCCCGATAATCAATACAAAGTCGCATACTTTCATCTTTCTTCTTCACGAATAGAACAGGAGCACCCCAAGGAGACGTACTAGGACGAATGAAACCGATGTCTAACAATTCCTGTAATTGGGTCTTTAACTCCTGAAGTTCAATAGGAGCCATTCGATATGGGGCTTTGGAAATGGGTTTTGTACCGAATTCAAGGTCGATAAAAAAATTCAATTTCATGCTCTGGGGGTAGGCCAAGAAGTTCTTCAGGGAATACGTCAGAAAATTTATTAATAATAGAAATATCTTTCAAATTTGACGTATTTTTGTTTAAATCTGTGACATGAGCTAAGAAAGCTTGACATCCGTTTTTCAATAAACGAATAGCTTTATGGCTTGAGATGACTGTGATTGATTTTAATGGTTTGGTCGCTTGAATTCACATAATAGGGTGATTAGGAATATGAAAGCTAACAACCTTACGAAAACAATCAATTTTAGCATGATGGGTAGTTAACCAATCAATCCCTAGAATCACGTCAAATGCAAGTATTTTTAAAGAAATCAGATCGACAGGTAACGTGCGATTACCGATTTGAATCAAACAAGACTTATAAACAGTGGATGTAATGAAGGTTTCTCCCAACGGAGTTTCAACCGATAAGTCAAAGTCTAATTTCTCTGGAGTCAAATTTAAACGTTGAGCGAAAGTAGGAGAAATAAAAGAATGGTTAGAACCGGTATCAAATAAAGTATAAACTTCACTAGAGTTTATGATTAGCTTACCCGTGATCACCTCGTTCGGATTTCTCGCTTTTTGGGAGGTTACAACAAACGCTCTCCCTTGAATTACCAGCTTTGACTTTTCTGGGACGGCCTTTGGTGCCTCCATCCCAGCTGGACTTGTCTTTGGTACACGACAAAATTAGGCTAGGTGACCTTCTCTTCCACAATTATAACACGCTTTGGACTGCATCGCGCAGTTTGGACTGATATGTCCCTCCCCTCCGCATTTTGAAACATACGATCGGCGGTCGTTCTCCTTCCTTAACAACAGGTGCTGGTGCTGACGTCTTTCCATCATTGTTGAATCTCCTCTTCTTGAAATGTCAACTCTTATTGTCATGGCCATAATTACCACTGAAGTGATTATCATTTCTAGCATGTTGATTCCCTCCACGCTTGTTGTCACCGCTTCGATGACTGCTACCATTGGTATTATCATTTTGTCGGCTGCTCTCTCTTGGTTGGGTTAACTCGTTATCGCGCTCTAATAACTGAGCCCTATTTACAACATCTAAATACTAACACAGTTTGTGAAAAATTAAGTACGTATCTCGGGTTTCAAACCTCTTAGAAACATCCGCGTCATTCTCTACTCATTATCAACCAAGTGAGACGTAAATCGAGACAACTCGGCAAACTTAGCTTCGTACTATGACACGGTCATATTGTTCTGCTCCAACTTGATGAACTCTACCTCCTTCATGTGATGCATACTTTCGGGAAAGAACTTGTCGTTGAACAGTTCTTGGAATTTCTCCCAAGACATCTTCAGTGCGGCAGGTTGAGTACGCTTTACCGATTTCCAACAGTAATCTGCCTCTCCTCGCAACATAAAGGTGGCAAATGGAACCTTTTGCTCCTCAGAGCATCCCAAAACATAAAATATCTTGGTGATCTGCTTTATCCACGCTTCCGCCTTAAGTGGTTTTGTCTCTCTAATAAACTCTGGTGGTCCCAGCTCCTTGAACTGTTTAGCGGTGACCGTCCGAGAGTTGCCAGTGTTTCCACTTGCATTTTGAACAGGAGCCGCTCTCGCTTGATGTTGCATGAATTGCATAAAGCCTCTGAACATCCCACCATTCACCATTTCATCGGTGTTATTGTTTACCTGAGGATTGTCGCCTTTCTAATGCATATTATCCTGATTACTGATCTGTGGAGACTCAACGGTCTCATGTGCTCCATTGCTATTCTCAACATTCTCGGATGTCATTTTCAAATACTACCAAAAAACAAAGGTTAATTGACATGTCACATATTATTCCTATACTCTGACCGACCAAATAAATACCAAATAAACTTAGGTAGGTCATACTAGCGAAGGAATTCCCCGTCTCTCCCCTCCTAGTTCTTGTCTCACATCTCAGCCAGGGATCATATCCCTAAACTTTGATACCAACTGTGACGCCCCCAAAATAGGTATACATCACCTATTCTGAGTCACCAACTATATGGTACAGAAGACAAATACAATCTTAAATATACAACATGAGCTGTGAGTTTTAATACAATTATTGTCTTCTAGACCGTATTCAAACTCAAAATAAGTCCTCAATACATTTATTAACACACTATTTCATAGAATAGTGAGGACTATTAATGCTATCCTCTGGACCGTCACTCCATTCCCCGACTAGTCCCTGCTACGTTCTCATTTCCTGAAGAGAAGAATGAAAGCAAAAGGGTGAGCTCAACTAGCCCAGTAAGAAATATTATGACTAAGATAATGCAGAATAAATTATCATTAGCATTTAACAGTGTTAAACTGATACAATATAACAACCATCAAGTTTAACTGTAGCGGAACAAGCAATCCATTAAAAGAGTCAAGTAGAGAATAAAATCTACTATCTTTTATGATTTAAAAGGTTTTGCATCACTTTTATCGCTGAGACTCAGCTTAATAAATAATCCACATCATTGAATCACCCCTGCACTATGACCAAGGATATTCTGTAGTATCACGACCACAAATTATCCATGCATTGCGGGCCAAGGATATTCGAGTATTCATTAATGGTCATGATCATGCCAACAACTGTCCATCAATGCACTACGGGTCAATGAAAACTTTTACCACATCATTTGTAACATTACGGTCATGATTATACCGAATAATCCCTGGTTATAATCATACCAAGTCCATCTATGCACTACAGGCCACAAATGACTTTCAACATAATACAAACATGAGGATGAAGACAATGATATAAGAATTCAGTAAAACAAGTTCAAGGATTAATTTATCCAGGAACCAATAACGTCCAAATTGTCAACATGATACTTCTTTGTGGAGTAAAATTCAAGAATGCACAGAAGAATATTTTTATGAAAAGATACTGGATGAAGCGCAAATATCAAAGATATTCCACTAAGTTCATGGAGTATAAAAGCCAAAACTTTAACCAACTGAGTATAATAACGAATGGAATAACAAAAGAATTCACCAAGCATGCGATAGACCGCACAGATAGGTTATTCCAACAGAATAATAAATAATGGAACCAGGTCATGCGTAAATGCACAGACAGGATATTCCAACAGAATAATAAATAATAGAACCAGGTCATGCGTAAAGCACAGACAGGATGTTCCAACGGAATGATAAATAATGGAACCAGGTCATGCATAAAGCACAGACAGAATGTTCCAATAGAATGATAAAGAATGGAATAATAGACGAATTTCACCAAGTATAGGGTAGTCCGCGTATACAGGTTATTCCAACAGAATAATAAAGAATGGAATAACAGAAGTTCTCCTCATGAATACAAAAGAAATAATACCCCTTACCTTAGAAAAACTAGATACTGAAATAGTGAGGTAGCAAATTTCTCTTCTTCTTTCTCTCTATAATTTCTCTCTATAATAATTGCTCTAAAGCTTTTGTGAATTGGTGAGAAATGAAGGAAGAATGAACTTCCATTTATAAGAAAATATAGTTTCGATAATTGCACGTTTTGGGGCTCAAAATATTACAGTATAATACCTTCCTCTTTTTCTTTATTTTTTAATTAGTCCTGCAAGTATTATTAAACTTGCACCACCTCTCCTAATAGTAAATAATGTGAATTAATAGTTCATTCATGTGACTCAATAGTATAATCATGTAAAAAAACTAATTACAGTATAGTACCTTCAACTATGCCTCTATTTTTAATTTAGTCATGCAAGTATTATCAATATTACACCACCTCCCCTAATAGTACATGAATGTGAATTAATAGTACACACATGTGAACAAATAGTTATAAGCATGTGAAATAATAGCAATTAATTGCTCATTTATCCGATTAATTACCCGATTGATCAATATAACCTCCAGACATCAATTATTATCAAAATAAATGTCGATTTCCATTAGCACTAATAATCCCAACACAATGAAATTATCAATTTCATCTTTAATCAACACAACTTATTAATCATTAATATTATAACTCACAATATTTAACAACCAGGTCGTTCTCAGGAAAGAGGGGGCTTTTCGATAAGGATTTCTCCTTATTGGCGCACAATTAGGTGACCAAACCTCTCCTTGACAGAACTTCTAGACATTGTCAATATTACAAATAATAATATGAATAACTTTGTCGTCTCAATTATTAATTTAATAATAAATATTATGCAGATGATACTGTGACAATAATTGAATCAATTATATGAGAGATATGATGCAACAATTACTGTAGCAATAATTGAGTATAACTGAGTGACTTCTCACGTAAGCATCAATAATCAATATCGTGTGCTACTATGCAATCACGCGTATTACTGTACTTTTACTACCGAGTGGTTCAACAGTTTTAACGGTAACACTTTCGGCGTTATTTTTATAAAAAGATAATTCTGTCGTTATCTAACTACGACAATACTTCTGTTGTGGGGTCCACCAATGATTGTGCAGTCGTACGAATATTCCCTGTTAAAACGAATATTCCCCGACCAATTGAATATTATATAACCACTTGATTACTTTGCAAAATTTGTAAATATTACCCACAACTATAACATTATATCAAATCCACACCATAATATTCCAAAATATATTTCGAGAAAATTATTCTTTATTCATAAAAGTTGGGGTCTTACATGGAGACAACGGAGATAATTATATGTTAAGAGAAGACTCACCATTAGAAAGAAGATGATAGTAATCTTCTTGTTTTTCTTTGGGAACTTTTGGGTCAACCAATGATAATTCTGTGGACATATGATATCTATCATAACCTAGACGCATGGCCTCCCATGTACGAAGGTTTTTTTAAGCATTTCACAAAGATTTTAATTTCTAAAACAGTTTTTGACTGTACTTTTATGTACAGTACCATTGTAAGGTGGTGGTTGAGGCACCATGAGAGTTACATATATTTGTATTAAAACTTCACAGCTTATCTGTTATCGTACTCTGCACGACAGTTCAACAGTTGTATAAATAAAGTTTATATTTGCTTTTTATAGTGCGATATCTGGCGACTCAAGATGAGTGATGTATACCTATTTTGGGGCGTCACAAATGGTATCAAAACTTAGGGATATGGTCGCTGGCGGAGATATAAGTGTAGAACTAGGAGGGGAGAGACGAGTAATATACTTCGCTAGTGTGTGACTTACCTAAGCTGAAATTTTTACTTTATAAGTTGACAATTTGTGATATGTCAATTGACATTTGTTTTAAAGATATATTCTAGAATGATATCTGAAATACAGGGGATGAGCAATAAAAAAAATCATGATATAGAGGATATAACCGGGAAGGTACAATCTGAAAAAAAAAAGTAAGGTATTCTCATCTCTTCGAATACCAGGTACGTACGTATATTTCAAGGGCAAAATTTCATAAGGAGGGGAGATTGTAAGACCCCGAATTTTATGAAATGAAAGTATTCAATTTTCTTATTATTATTATTTTATTTCGTAAATGGTTAAATTGATAAAAGTTTAAAGTTAAGGGTGATATGTGAAATTTTTTGTAAAGTAAGCAAGTGGTTATATAATATTTGATTGGTCGGAGAATATGTGACGGCCTCAAATCCAAGGTCCCGAATCACCGCGGATTCGGTTCGATCATTCTATCACTATTACTATATTTGCGGAAGATATAAACATAAATTGTTTATACATTAAACTTACACACTTTTTCCCAAGGTCGAGTAACCTTAACTTAATACACATTACATAACTTACTTAACACATAACCTTAAAATACAACACTTATACAATTTAGCTGCACACATATCCTAACGCTGGAACTGTCTTTAACATTTCCTTGTATCCGACGTATTCGCCTTAATCTGCAATATTTATCATGATATAGCAAGGGTGAGCATAAGGATTGCCCAGTAAATTTAAATTTAATAATATAACGATATATCATGATTTAAAGAGTCTGAATAATAAGCTGGCTATAATTCAACAATATAATTGTGAACTAGTAGGAACAAACTTTTGACTGAACAAGTATTAAACATGAACAAAAATATCTGGACCAACTGGTAATGAAGGTGATCAGCCTTTCATACCTGACTTATACATGCAATATGTACAGAGTACAATTCATGGCAACCAGCAATGATTAACCATAAGCTTATCTGAATGAAACACTCTTAGTAGAGTTAAGTAAAAACAAACTTGCCTGAACCGTTGATTACCGCTACGCAATTTATATCGCTTTATCCGAAGACCTAATATTATTAATATAGATCTCCAATATTAGAATAATATCATCGCAATATAATACTACTATATATATAAACATAGAATAACCTAAACGCATAACACATAACCCTATCAGTCTATAACACACATAAGACTCAGTATCAAGTCAAACTATTGCAGCCTGACTTGAGTTCGACAAAGTTCTAACGTCCTGACGGTCTAGTCGGTCAATTCTTCGAATTTAAGTTCAATTAAACTCTGACTTAACACTTAACATTTATCTCAGATAATTTTAATATCAGTCAAAATATTTTTCATAAGCTCGTAATAATTTTTAAATAATTATTACCATTTATCATGAATTTTCAATCACTTATATTGTATTTAAATGAATTAAATACCATATAATTCTATTATCATTAATATTTATTTATTATCAAATATTAATGAAATACATGTCATAATATTATAATATATCAAAGTATTGTTAATACTTCAAAATCATATTTATATGATTTTTAAACAGTTAAATCCATTATCCGATAATTGCTATTAATATTAAATTATTAATATTTTCATGACAAAATATCAAAAGTTATATTTATATAACTTAAAATATTTTTATAATACTTAAATCATTTTTATATGATTTTTAAATCATTAATTCTATTTTTCCATAATTTATTAAATATATTTATTAAATAAACTAATTATCATTAATATTAATTAATTAATGAAATTCATCACAAAATATTAAAAGTCACTGAAAATATCTTTAAATATTTTCTTATACCATAATATTATTTTTCATGATTTTTCATGTATTTAAAATCATTTTTAAAAAATTTATTTAATATTATAATTAAATAAATAAAATACCATTTATATTCTAAAAATATTAAATATTTATGAAATATACTCAAAATAATTAAAAACTATTTTTCAGAATTTAAAATAATTTTTTGAAATTTATTTAGTATTTTTAAAGTGAGTATTCTCTCTCTAAAACGCAATTATTTTGCTATAATGAATCTAAATGGCTGAGGTAGCTGCTGATTGCTGTGAGATATAAGTCACATGGGGTTGGTATAGTGGTTGAACAACTCACACTTGGCAAGATTTGCAAAAAACCTTCAATTATTCAACAAAAGGCATTTTAGTCATTTCTATTTAATTTTTAATGGCATTTTGGACATTGGCCAAACCATTAGGGTTTAGGGTTTGGTTAGGGTTTAGGATTTAGAGTTTGAAACCTTTAGGGTTTACAAATTTAATTTTCTAAAATTTTCAATTTCGATTATAAAAAATAGAAAATTAATATTTCTAACTTATAATTAGGATTTTCTAATTATATAAAAAAATTTCTTAATCATAACTTAAATATTGCTAATTAGGATTAGTATTTCTTAATTAAACTAACTAATTAAGCAATTAGGGTCAAAATCATATATTAGGGTTTATAACCCAAAATTTAGGGTTTCTAATATAAAATAAATTTCTAATTTAAAAATTAGATTTCGTAATTAGATTAGGGTTTTCTAATTATTATAACTTGAAAATTAGGATTAAGGTTTCCTAATTAACATTAAAAGTATTAAATTAACACTGAAGTTTCCCTAATTATAAATTAGGGTTTCAAATCTCGAAATTAGGGTTTTAAAATTTTGAATTTAGGGTTTTCTATCCGAACGCTGACGTTCTTATTATATACTTAGGGTTTGCTACAGATATCGTTTATCTGGTCTACCCTTGACCCTTAACCACATATTGTACACATATGACCATATACACAGAACATATTCACATATACCCTTAATCCTGAATAATTCACCTAAATCCTTCAGAGAATTTGAAATCCTCAAAATTTCATCTTAAAAATATCAAATGCATACACTTATTTTCTGTTTAGGTTCTAATATTGAACCTTAAATCAATTAATAAAAATTTTAAAAATATTCAAAATTCTCGGGTTGTCACATTCACCCCTTTTCTAAAAATTTCGTCCCTGAAATTTACCTTACACCTTATATTATTCATACACCGCATCACATGCTACCCAATACACCTCTCACAAGAGTAAAAATTTTCAAATTTTGCTGAGGAGTCATATAGACTATTTGTCTGTCATTTTCGCAAAGGTTTTAAAATTCATCCGCAAACCGTCATAACTTACAGACACAAAGGGTGATTAGCCCGATATGCCCTGTACTGGCCAAGTACTGCTTTTATCTGTTTCTCGTCACTGCCAAAGGCATAAAAATTCTACCTCAGTCTTATTGGATTTCGCACCAAAACAATTTGGTTCGGGAAATTTCTTTCAATGAACACTTAGAGTTTTTATAAACATCAGTCTAGATGAATCGAATAGCATAGACTCATATCAATAATTCAATTTAATCGAATTATTTAGGTGTAGCCAAACCCCGTTGGCAAATTAAAATTTTTGAAAATTATTTTTGAGAATGACGTCATGATGCCGTACTGTATTAACAGCCCATTTGAGGATGTCGTCATTGTATGACTTTGTCATAACACATCATACTATAGTGGAATAACAATTTTATATCAAATTCAACACTAAGTATTCCTGTATTTACAACTCCATCAACTTTTTGTCATCTCTGCACCAGGTTACATGGTACATGAGTGATAAATAAAATATATTTTGATATTTCAAATCATTTGCGTCTAGCTGAAATAAGTAGCATAGACTATACTTTAAACCGTTTCAAAAATAATTACGAGTCTACATATTTTTTTTAAAAAGCACATAGTGCGTATTTAGCTTGATGTCAAAATTTCTAAGTTTAGCATAGCTAGGAGTTTTGGAAAACTTATGTCTCCACTAATAATTATTTTCTTAACAATCTATCTGTTCCTATTATCCTCAATTCTTTATTTACACACAACTACACCCAGTTCGTCAAACCACACTTATGAGTTCATTTACTTGCCACAATCATATGAGTTTAAGAACTTGTCTTAGTTAGACCTTTGGCGTCCATTCGCTGAGGGGTTCATAAACATTTCATATAACTATGAATCAAGAATGTCACATAAGTATGAGTTTTAAGAACTCATACTTAACCTTATATCATCTACCTATGACCTATCTATCTGTTATACACATGAGAAAGGAATCACCCTCTTAACATGCATATAGCAAATAGCGCGACACAAACATTTCAATGATTATCATTGTCAGAACTAAGTAGTTGTTACACCAAGTACAATTCTCCGCCCATACAAGGAATCATACAACTCAGCTGCCGACATGAATCCTCAATTGAAATCCCCACCTAATCTTAACACCCTTCTAAATACGAATTTCATTCAACTCGTATTCATAATCCTTTCCTGAATATGTACCAATTCATAGTACAACTGACACCCAGCAATCTTGCTGTAAACTTTTCAATCATTCGCTTGATCCTTCTCCATACTAAAATCTTATCCGATCACGGGGTGATCTCATCGTATACGTTACGATTCATTTCTATATCTAGATCGTTTTGTTTTAAGATCTCCTATCACTTCACTTTCAGTCTTTTAGATTCTATCTATTTCTCACTACTGTTCAACTTTATTATCAGAGTTAGGGAACTCTGTATCTTATAACTCGCCGAGATTCATCTTTGAATCTTACCGACCAAACTAACTTTATGTGAGTTAGTACTTATCCTAATAACTGCGGTTATTAGTCTCAGGTATTCCTACCTAAGGTTCATAACCTACAGCTCTGATACCAACTGTAACTTTCATGGTGCTTCCAACCATAGCACCTTACAAGGGTACCTATCAGCTTGCCACCGACTGAATCGGCGTCCCATACGGAGAGTCTGGCTTCAGTGCATTCCACACAAGGAAGTCACCAGCGAGATGCTCGGAGCTCTTCGCAAATTCATGCTTATAGCTCTGATACCAACTGTGACGGCCTCAAATTCGAGGTCCCGAATCACCGCGAATTCGTTTCGATCATTCTATCACTATTACTATATTTGCGGAAGATATAAACATAAATTGTTTATACATTAAACTTACACACTTTTCCCCAAGGTCGAGTAACTTAACTTAATACACATTACATAACTTACTTAACACATAACCTTAAAATATAACACTTATACAATTTAGCTGTACACATATCCTAACGTTGGAACTATCTTTAACCTTTCCTTGTATCCGACGTATTCGCCTTAATCTGTAATATTTATCATGATATAGCAAGGGTGAGCATAAGGATTGCCCAGTAAATTTAAATTTAATAATATAACGATATATCATGATTTAAAAAATCTGAATAATAAGCTGGCTATAATTCAACAATATAATTGTGAACTAGCAGGAACAAACTTTTGACTGAACAAGTATTAAACATGAACAAAAATATCTGGACTAACTGGTAATGAAGGTGATAAGCCTTTCATACCTGACTTATACATGCAATATGTACAGAGTACAATTCATGGCAACCAGCAATGATTAACCATAAGCTTATCTGAATGAAACACTCTTAGTAGAGTTAAGTAAAAATAAACTTGCCTGAACCGTTGATTACCGCTACGCAATTTATATCGCTTTATCCGAAGACCTAATATTATTAATATAGATCTCCAATATTAGAATAATATCATCACAATATAATACTACTATATATATAAACATAGAATAACCTAAACACATAACACATAACCCTATCAGTCTATAACACACATAAGACTCAGTATCAAGTCAAACTATTGCAGTCTGACTTGAGTTCGACAAAGTTCTAACGTCCTGACGGTCTAGTCGGTCAATTCTTCGAATTTAAGTTCAATTAAACTCTGACTTAACACTTAACAATTATCTCAGATAATTTTAATATCAGTCAAAATATTTTTCATAAGCTCGTAATAATTTTTAAATAATTATTACCATTTATCATGAATTTTCAATCACTTATATCGTATTTAAATGAATTAAATACCACATAATTCTATTATCATTAATATTTATTTATTATCAAATATTAATGAAATACATGTCATAATATTATAATATATCAAAGTATTTTTAATACTTCAAAATCATATTTATATGATTTTTAAACAGTTAAATTCATTATCCGATAATTGCTATTAATATTAAATTATTAATATTTTCATGACAAAATATCAAAAGTTATATTTTATAACTTAAAATATTTTTATAATACTTAAATCATTTTTATATGATTTTTAAATCATTAATTCTATTTTTCCATAATTTATTTAATATATTTATTAAATAAACTAATTATCATTAATATTAATTAATTAATGAAATTCATCACAAAATATTAAAAGTCACTGAAAATATCTTTAAATATTTTCTTATACCATAATATTATTTTTCATGATTTTTCATGTATTTAAAATCAATTTTAAAAAATTTATTTAATATTATAATTAAATAAATAAAATACTATTTATATTCCAAAAATATTAAATATTTATGAAATATACTCAAAATAATTAAAAACTATTTTTCAGAATTTAAAATAATTTTTTAGAATTTATTTAGTATTTTTAATAATTAAAATCTATTTATTTCGATTTATTTAATTAAAATAATTATTTTCTAATTAAACTGTCGCTAAAGGGTGCCTATAGCGACATAACTGTCGCTATAGGTGTTCTTGGTGTTCTTGAGCAAGAACCCAGAACTTCAAGCCAGTTAGTGAGGTGTCTTATTTGACCAGTGAGTGAGATAAGTTCGTGATGATTCTGGGCTACTAATTTGTAATACGATTGTAGTATAAGTGTAGAACTACAACTAGAATCAAGTTTCATGGCTAACACATAACATCACATCAAGATCTAAGCTACCAAACATCTTGTCAGACGTGTTCTTGAGCCCAGAATCTCCAGCAGTGATAAGGGTCGATTTTTGAGCATTTAAATCTCTGCTTTCCAGACTTGGTTAATGTGTTATAAAGGTTCAATAATGTAGTATTAATATCCGTGTACAATCTTATAACATTAAAGCATCATAACAACATCAAATACGAGCGATCTAGACCGATCAAACAAGGGTCAAGAACTGTTCTTCAGAAATCTGGGTTTTCCAGATTTCTTCATCCGGCTGGTGGTCAACGGTAGTTTGACCCTGCTTATCTTTCAGTACGGTTATGATCTAAGTTAGATAGTGACTTTAATATGTAGTCGACATGTCAGGCTACAACAATAAAATAACAACTTGATCAAAATATAAACATACAGCAAGATCAAGGACTTCGAAAATCTTGTCAGACCACCTGGAAAATTCTGGGTTACCCAGAAAGGTTTTTCATGAACGGTCAACGGGGTTTGACCGTTGTATCTCTTAATAAACTAAGGATCTGGCCTTGTATCTTGTTGTAGATCATAGTCCTCACGACAAAGAATATAACCAAAACATAACACACACAAGAAAGCTAGCACACACAGATTTAGAGAGCCTGACATATGGCTGTCAGACGACTTTTTCCAACTTTTCCAGATTTGATAAAATGATAATTTTGAACATCTAGATGTTATGGATTCATGATCCAACAACCCAGATCACTTATAGACACCTTATAACACATATTTAACCAACAACTAACATTAAACAACATAAGATCAAAGGATTTCTAGAATTAGGGTTTATACCTCCTTTAAGGCTAAAATCTTGAATCTGACTTTTGGATCCTGATCTTGGAAAGTTAATAACTGATAATGGTTTATCTCCTCACTCTCTCACACTCCCCATTCCCGAATTTTAGAGAGAGAATGTCTTGGGAGAAAATGAAAATTAAAGTGAGTATTCTCTTTCTCTCTCTAAAACCCAATTATTTTGCTATAATGAATCTAAATGGCTGAGGTAGCTGCTGATTGCTGTGAGATATAAGTCACATGGGGTTGGTATAGTGGTTGAACAACTCACACTTGGCAAGATTTGCACGAAACCTTCAATTATTCAACAAAAGGCATTTTAGTCATTTCTATTTAATTTTTAATGGCATTTTGGACATTGGCCAACCCCTTAGGGTTTAGGGTTTGGTTAGGGTTTTGGATTTAGAGTTTGAAATCCTTAGGGTTTACAAATTTAATTTTTTAAAATTTTCAATTTCGATTATAAAAAATAGAAAATTAATATTTCTAACTTATAATTAGAATTTTTTTAATTATATAAAAAAATTTCTTAATCATAACTTAAATATTGCTAATTAGGATTAGTATTTCTTAATTAAACTAACTAATTAAGCAATTAGGGTCAAAATCATATATTAGGGTTTATAACCCAAAATTTAGGATTTCTAATATAATATAAATTTCTAATTTAAAAATTAGATTTCGTAATTAGATTAGGGTTTTCTAATTACTATAACTTAAAAATTAGGATTAAGGTTTCCTAATTAACATTAAAAGTATTAAATTAACACTTAAGTTTTCCTAATTATAAATTAGGGTTTCAAATCCCGAAATTATGGTTTTAAAATTTTGAATTTAGGGTTTTCTATCCGAACGCTGACGTTCTTAATATATACTTAGGGTTTGCTACAGATATCGTTTATCTGGTCAACCCTTGACCCTTAACCACATATTGTACACATATATGGCCATATACACAGAACATATTCACATATACCCTTAATCTTGAATAATTCACCTAAATCCTTCAGAGAATTTTGAAATCCTCAAAATTTCATCTTAAAAATATCAAATGCATACACTTATTTTCTGTCTAGGTTCTAATATTGAACCTTAAATCAATTAATAAAAATTTTAAAAATATTCAAAATTCTCGGGTTGTCAAAGAGTATTCGTTTTAACAGGAAATATTCGTACGACGACACAATCATTGGTGGACCCCATGATAGACACGTAATTCGTACATTTAATTATCCCTAATTTTGTCCTTTTAATTATATTAATTTATTAAATTAATATGTTTTATTTTATTTTGTAGGATTTAATATTTGTTGCAATAAAGTCAAAATCTTGGTGATTAAGGGATATTTAATGTTTTTATTCATATAAGGAATATCCAAGAAGAATCCTACAAGGAGTAGGAAAGAGGTTGAAAAATCTTGGTGTGCAAGTCAAACCCAACAAGAGAAGACAAGTATATCTAGAAGATCTTTTTGAGAAGTTGATTGGGGACAAAACTGTCCAAGTTCAATTAGGGTTCCAAGTTATTTTCCCTATAAATAGGCCTCTTGTTTTAGAGAGAAGGGCACCACTTGTTATTTTCTTTTTCTTAGTTCTTCACTAGGGTAGAAGGGAGTAAGATATTTAGAGTTTATTTTTCTCTTATTTCAATCACGTGTGAAACTACTGTCAGGGAGTATTTATTTCTTTTATTTATATAATAGAAATTCTCTTTTTAATCATTGTTCTTATTTCATGCGAATTGTAGTACTAATATTATTTGTTTTTGTTTTTAATTCCATGGCTAGCTAAATTTCTAATACCTAGGATTATGATGAAACTAAGTATTTCATAATAATATTTTCTTTACGTTCCAAAATTAATGCCTAATTATTTTCGCCTTCATATTTTCCTCCGCATAAATTGCATATGATTTTTTATATTGATTGCGAGGTTTTGATAAGTTATAGTTAATCTGTGAATTTTTCATAACTTATGCTTGCCCATATTAATTATATGAATCATTATTTTTAAAGGGAATGGAGAATAATTTGGGAATTGATTTAGGAAATAAGAAAGAATTTATTATGTTAATATTTGGTGGATTCTGATTCCTAGGTATCTTTTCTCATTAATAGTTTCCGTTATTAATTAGTAGTTTGAATAATTTAGTTAATAAATTTTCTCCACCATATTTATTTCTAATTCGCCTAAAATATTAATTAAGGATATATTAAAGAATTAATCTAGTCTCTGTGGGTTCGACCTGTACTTGCCAGTTCTTCAATTTGACACTGTGCACTTGCAGTTACATATTTTTATCACATCAAGTTTTTGGCGCCGCTGCCGGGACTAAAATTAATTTTTATTTATTCCTTAATTTTTATTTATTCGAATTAGCTTTAACTCTATATTTTTTTTCTCAGGATTATTAAAGTTGGTCGAAGGAGCGAAAAGATAAAAATTTTGTTGCTGCGCTTTCTTCGGTACTTCGTATCTCCATATTTAAAAAAAAAAAGTTTAGCTTTTATTATTATTAATATTTTTTTTATTTGCCGCATTCATGCATTCACTCACGTAGAGCACATCTTGTTAGGTTTTTATTTTTATTTATTATTATTATTTTATTTTTGTCAAATATAAACTGTGGTGATTGCTGGAGGATTGAGGTACGTCAAAATTTCTCATTCTTTCGTAATTCACATAGTTTTAGGACACTTTATTTGTTTACAGTTTTTTTTTATTATTTGTGCATTTTCCTCTTTAATCTAATAATAAGGGCACAACCCTTAACAAGATAAGGTGGGGATTTCATCACCCTTCCTTGGCCCACAAACAACCCAATTTGTATTTTGCATGACCATGACCTAATAAAATCAAGTAGACGTTGGCCCCTAGGACTCTCGAGCTCAATTAGGACAAGAAGCTCCAAGAGGAGTCTGAATTTTAAATTAATCAAACTACTGGTGTCTAGGCAAGTGGTTCAAAAGGTATACGCCTAAAGATTGTGTGGTTAATCAATTAGTCACCGTTTCTACGGAGAGACTCCCACCTTTCTTACACTTACCTGGCTAGTGGTGTGATTAATTTCGAATTTGGTGGACCTTGCGGTGTAACTTGGAACAGTTAGGAGCTGTCTAGATTTTAATTAGGTTGACTTTAGAAGTAAATTTATTGTTTTTATTTTTATTTTATTTTATTTTATTTTATTTTTGTTTTGTTTTGTTTTTTTTTGTGCTTATCTGCTTATTTGTTAAGTAGTGTATGCAAAAAGTGTGGATTAGGGACGAAACATCCCGATTAGTGAGAACACTTGATTTTTCAGATTTCACTTTAAAAGATCTCACTTTAAGAAAAATGGAGGGCGCACAAACTGTTTCTTTAAGAGATCGATGTTATCCTTCCCGCTCTGCCCAACCTTCATGTATCAGTCTACCACCGGTATCTGGTAACAATTTTGAACTTAAGCCACATTTTATAAATATGTTACCTAGGTTCACAGGGATAGAAGATGCATATTTATTTATTCAGGAATTTGAGGAAGTTTGTGCCCTAATGAAAATTCAACAACTGTCTGATGACTCAATTAGGCTAAGATTTATAACATTTGCTTTAAAAGATAATGCTAAAAAATGGTTATATAGCCTACCAAATAATTCCATATCAACCTGGGAGGGATTTGTTGTTACATTTCTAAAAAAATATTTTCCAAATCATAAAACTGCTAAAATTAGGACTGCAATTCATCAATTTTGCCAACTTGAAAAAGAGTCATTTTGGAAATATTTTGATAGATTTAAAAATATGTTATCCCAATGCCCACACCACGGAATTGAGAAATGGAGATTGTGTCAAATTGCTTACGAAGGTTTAGACTATCCCACTAAAACAATGTTAGAGTCAATGTGTAAAGGGGATTTTTTGAATAATGATGAGGAAAAAGCTTGGGAGTTTTTAGAAGACTTAGCAGAAAAAACCATGCAATGGGAAACCACCCGAGAGACAGATAAACCTAGTTCATCTAGGGGTGTTCATATAATTGACAATTCAATTGCTACCGAAGCTAAGTTGGCTGGTGTACTTAAAAGACTTGAAGCTTTAGAAACTAGGGGACAATCACACGTGAACCAAGTCTCAACACCAACACCTTTGTGTCTAAGTAATTCACCAAGCCATGTGATTGAGGAATGTCCTAGAGTCATGTCCCAACTCGAAGAATATGAACAAGTCAATTCAATGTTTCAAAGACCCGCGAATGACCCATTTGCACCCACTTATAATCCTGGTTGGAGAAATCATCCTAATTTTGCATGGAACCAAGGACCCTACCCAAATAATTCTTCAAATCAGGTCAATCAGTCTCTAAATCAATCTTTTCAACCTTATCAAAAGCCAAATCCTGGTCCGTACCAAAATTCAAATCCAGCACCTCAATATCCACAAGGTTTTTCTAATGAAAGTGAGAGGAGACTTATCACCTTAGAGAAAAGTGTGAGCACCTTAGAGAAGAGTGTGGAAACTGTAATAAAATCTATTTCTCGCCTAGAGATCCAAATGAGTCAATTGGCCACTACAGTTAGTGAAAGAGAGAAGGGTAAACTTCCTAGTCAACCCGAGACCAATCCAAAATTTCCAGTCCCTAATCATAAACCTTATCATGCTAATTCACATGAAAACAACCAAGTCAATCATGTGAATTCTATAATTTCTTTAAGGTCTGGAAATTATTTTAATAATCATGCTGGCATTGATAATGAAGAAGAGAAAAATTTAAATGTTGAATCTAACAATCCATCTTCAAAGTCAGCCCTACCTGAGAAGCCCATAAACTCTGAGTCAGTAGGCCCACCTACTAAGCTTGTGTCAAAAGATGATCAAACCACACCTTATGAGTCAATTGAAAAAGTCTTTAAACCAAAAGCCCCATTCCCTCAAAGACTTATTTCAAACAAGCAGTCAGCCCAGTTGGACAAAATTCTAGAAGTGTTCAAACAAGTTAAAATTAATATTCCCCTTCTAGATGCCATTCAACAAGTTCCCTCATATGCTAAATGTCTAAAAGATTTGTGCACACAAAAAAGAACCACTCATGTTCCTCAAAAAGCTTTTCTAACAGCCCATGTTAGTTCTATCTTGTCATGTCAAGTCCCTGTGAAATATAAGGACCCCGGTTGTCCTACTATTTCATGCATCATAGGTGACACCTTAATTGAAAAAGCTTTGCTTGATTTAGGAGCTAGTGTGAACCTGTTACCATTTTCTGTGTACCAAACCTTAGGCTTAGGGGAGTTGAAAAAGACAAGTGTCACACTCCAACTAGCTGACCGTTCTGTTAAAGTACCAAAAGGAATAGTTGAAGATGTACTCATTAAGGTTGGTGATTTTGTCTTCCCTGTTGACTTTATTGTCCTTGAAACCCAGCCTGTTGCCAATCCCAAGAGTCAAATTCCTGTCATTTTAGGTAGACCATTTCTAGCAACTTCTAATGCGTTAATCAATTGTAGAAATGGACTAATGAAATTGGCATTTGGGAACATGACAATTGACTTAAATGTGTTTAATGTGGGAGAGCAACCTAGTGATTTGTTTGATCAGTCCGTTGAAGTGAATATGATTCAACAAATGTCGGGAAATGAGCTTATGGGGGAAGATGAAATTATTAACTTTTGTCTAAATCATTTTGGTCAAAATTGGGATGAAACTGAATACTTGAATGAGGTCAACGAGATGTTGGACTCCACAGCCCAAAAATCTTACTCTAGATTGGAACCTATAGTTGAATCAAGTTTGACACATTTTGAGCATTTTCACGAGAATCAAATTGACCTTCAATCCTCTTATGATCATTTTGAGTCTAGCTTGGGTCCATCCGACGCGCCTTCCAAAAACACTAAATGTGATTTAACAAATGAACCAAAGGTTGTGTACAATGATAATCTTCCATGTTTAGATAATGAGATCATATCTCCCATTTCAGATAATGCATGTGTTAATCAAGTGGTGTCTAAACATCTTGGTCTAACAGTTATTCAAAATGATAAAAATGTTTTAGTGCCCCATGGTAACAAATATGGATGGCAAGTTTGGATAGATTTTATGAAGTTAGAATTTTTCAAAAGGAACCATCATTTGTCGTTATCATTCTTTGACTCAATTTTAAAAGAATCAGTCGGGTATGCTCATAATTGTTCTTCTGTTGCAAATTCTAACTATTTTCAATTACCCAGACCTCCTGAAAATCATACGCAATCCACTTTAGGTTGTCTGTTTGTATCCCTGATCATTTACAGTCGCATAGTTTTTAGGATGCATAAAATTTGTAGATATGTACATTTGTTTTCTTTCTCACCACATTTTCTTACAGAACAAATGCCTCGCATACAAGGTATAATTCTTTCATATCTTTGTTCTCTTTTCTTCATTTGCATACATTGAGGACAATGCATGATTTAGGTATGGGGGGAGTTTGTTTGTATTATTATATTAGATTTTTTTTTATTTCTCTTTTTAGGAAAAAATAGTAAAAAAAAAACACGAAAAAAATATTAAAAAAAAAAATTTTTGTTTGACTTTTTATGCATTGGATTAATTCTAATAAGTGTTTGTGGAGCAAAACTCATGAGTAAGATTGAAAGATTTAGAACTCTTAAATTTTTGATAAGATGTGAAATCTTAGTTCAAAACACCATCCGGATTAAAATTGATTTCACAAGCATTTTTGCACTTCACGTTTACACTAATTCTTAGTTGTGGGGTATAAACCATGATTCGAGTAATTTCAAAAAAAAAAGAAAAAAAAAGAAAGAATGAAAAAAAATGAAGTTGAAAAAAGTTAAAAAAAAAAAGAAGAAATAAATAACTGCTTCAATGTCCATTAAACGAAATAACTGGGTATCCAAGCCTCGGGAAGCATCGATATTCACGCTGAAAAGTGTGATGGATAAAAGCAGCTTGACTAGTCTAATTTTGTGGCCTTTGTTACTCGAGTAAGTAAGCCCTTAGGGGTGTCTCTACACCTAGTGCCCTAAAGCCATCTGGTTTGGGATTCATTGGTCCAACGCTCGCTCTATATGGGTAACTTTGAAAAGCCTAAGAAAATGAGACTTTGCACAAGTCAAGAATCAAAATTGAAAAAAAATGGAAAAAAGAAAAGAAAAGAAAAAAAAAATGAGCTTGCTTGATTTTCATGGTAAAAATTCCTACTAAGAGTTACATCATATACACATGCATGCATCACATGGAATTGATTTAATGAAAGATGGTGTCTAAAATGAAGATTGAGTATTTTTGATAAGGTAAAAGTGTGATTTTGAATTTAATCTTGCTTCTGTACAATGCCCATAGATATTTAGAAGTTTTCTTTCAATTTCATAATTTGTTGAACCCAAAAAATATATTTTTGAATTTTGTGGGTATATTCACTGCAAACCCTCACGAGACACAACTCGTCCACTTGGGTAACCTTGGGGTTTAAAGGCTTGTTGCACATGCTAAGTGCAATCGTGTTTCCTACGGAAATGGGGTAGTTTAATTTTTATTTTATTTTATTTTTATTTTACTCGAGGACGAGCAAAAGCTAGGTATGGGGGTATTTGATAGACACGTAATTCATACATTTAATTATCCCTAATTTTGTCCTTTTAATTATATTAATTTATTAAATTAATATGTTTTATTTTATTTTGTAGGATTTAATATTTGTTGCAATAAAGTCAAAATCTTGGCGATTAAGGGATATTTAATGCTTTTATTCATATAAGGAATATCCAAGAAGAATCCTACAAGGAGTAGGAAAGAGGTTGAAAAATCTTGGTGTGCAAGTCAAACCCAACAAGAGAAGACAAGTATATCTAGAAGATCTTTTTGAGAAGTTGATTGGGGACAAAACTGTCCAAGTTCAATTAGGGTTCCAAGTTATTTTCTCTATAAATAGGCCTCTTGTTTTAGAGAGAAGGGCACCACTTGTTATTTTCTTTTTCTTAGTTCTTCACTAGGGTAGAAGGGAGTAAGATATTTAGAGTTTATTTTTCTCTTATTTCAATCACGTGTGAAACTACTGTCAGGGAGTATTTATTTCTTTTATTTATATAATAAAAATTCTCTTTTTAATCATTGTTCTTATTTCATGCGAATTGTAGTACTAATATTATTTGTTTTTGTTTTTAATTCCATGGCTAGCTAAATTTCTAATACCTAGGATTATGATGAAACTAAGTATTTCATAATAATATTTTCTTTACGTTCCAAAATTAATGCCTAATTATTTTCGCCTTCATATTTTCCTCCGCATAAATTGCATATGATTTTTATATTGATTGCGAGGTTTTGATAAGTTATAGTTAATCTGTGAATTTTTCATAACTTATGCTTGCCCATATTAATTATATGAATCATTATTTTTAAAGGGAATGGAGAATAATTTGGGAATTGATTTAGGAAATAAGAAAGAATTTATTATGTTAATATTTGGTGGATTCTGATTCCTAGGTATCTTTTCTCATTAATAGTTTCCGTTATTAATTAGTAGTTTGAATAATTTAGTTAATAAATTTTCTCCACCATATTTATTTCTAATTCGCCTAAAATATTAATTAAGGATATATTAAAGAATTAATCTAGTCTCTGTGGGTTCGACCTGTACTTGCCAGTTCTTCAATTTGACACTGTGCACTTGCAGTTACATATTTTTATCACATCACCCCACAACGGAAGTATTGTCGTAGTTAGAAAACGACATAATTATCTTTTTATAAAAATAACGGCGAAAGTGTTACCGTTAAAATTGTTGAACTACCCAGTAGTAAAAGTACAGAAATACGCGTGGTTGCATAGTAGCACATGGTATTGATTATTGATGCTTACGTGAGAAGTCACTCAGTTATACTCAATTATTGCTATAGTAATTGATGCATCATATCTCTAATATTATTGATTCAATTATTGTCACAGTATCATCTGCATAATATTTATTATTATTAAATCAATAATTGAGACGACAAAGTTACTCATATTATTATTTGCAATATTGACAACGTTTAGAAGTTCTGTCAAGGAGAGGTTTGGTCACCTAATTGTGAGCCAATAAGGAGAAATCCTTATCAAAAAGCCCCCTCTTTTCTGGGAACGACATGGTTGTTAAATATTGTGAGTTATAATATTAATGATGAATAAGTTGTGTTGATTAAAGATGAAATTGATAGTTCCATTGTGTTGGAATTATTAGTGTTAGTGGAAATCGACATTTATTTCGATAATAATTGATGTCTGGAGGTTATATTGACCAATCGGGTAATTATTTGGATAAATGAACGATTAATTGTTATTATTTCACATGCTTATAACTATTTATTCACATGTGTGTACTATTAATTCACATTCATGTACTATTAGGGGAGGTGGTGCAAGATTGATAATACTTGCATGACTAAATTAGAAATGGAGGTATAGTTGAAGGTACTATACTGTAATTAGTTTTTTCACATGATTATACTATTGAGTCACATGAATGAACTATTAATTCACATTATTTACTATTAGGGGAGGTGGTGCATGTTTGATAATACTTGCAGGACTAAATTAAAAATGAAAAAAAAGAGGAAGGTATTATACTGTAATATTTCGAGCCCCAAAACGTGCAATTATCGAAACTATATTTTTCCATAAATAGAAGCTCATTCTTCCTTCATTTCTCACCAATTCGCAAAAGTTTTAGAGCAATTATTATAGAGAGAAATTATAGAGAGAAAGAAAAAGAGAAGTCTGCTACTTCACTATTCCAGTATCCAGTTTTTCTAAGGTAAGGGATATTATTATTATAGTAAGGGGTGTTATTTCTTTCGTATTCATGAAGAGAGCTATTGTTATTCTATTTTTTATTATTCTGTTGAAATTACCTGTATACACGGACTACCGTATACATGGTGAAATTCTTCTGTTATTTCATTCTTTATTATTCTGTTGGAATATCCTGTCTGTGCGGATTACGCATGACCTGGTTCCATTCTTTATTATTCTGTTGGAATATCCTATTTGTGTGTATTACTCATGACCTGGTTCTATTCTTTATTATTCTGTTAGAATATCCTGTATCTGCGAATTACGCATGACCTGATTCTGTTATTTATTATTCTATTGGAATAATCTGTTTGTGCGGTCTATTGCATTCATGGTGAAATTCTTCTGTTATTCCATTCTTTATTATTCTGTTGGAATAACCTGTCTACGCGGACTACCGTATGCATGGTGAATTCTTCTGTTATTCCATTCTTTATTATTCTGTTACAATAACCTGTCTATGTGGATTACCACATACATGGTGAATGATCCTTTGTATTCATATGAATAGTATTTTCATTCAAAAGGGGTTTCTTCCTGGGGCAGTTTTGTAATTTTTCTGACCCTAAAAAATTCTGAAAAAATTTGAAATGATAATTTGATGAGTTTTCTAAATTGTGTCCAAAAATGGTGATTTTTGAATGTATAGATTAGGAGTTAT
This sequence comes from Panax notoginseng, assembly GCA_016801055.1. Classification (NCBI taxonomy): domain Eukaryota; kingdom Viridiplantae; phylum Streptophyta; class Magnoliopsida; order Apiales; family Araliaceae; genus Panax; species Panax notoginseng. The sequence continues at coordinate 151,143,984 of CM029015.1, read as the reverse complement.
GAATTTTATAGGAAAAGACTATTTTAAAAGTAAACTCTTATAACTCATTGTGGTTAACTACAAAATTAGTAAAATTTTTATTGAGAGTACATGTATATAAGTGGAGTATACCCTGTAAATTTCAGAATTTTTAAACAAAAGTACAATTAATAATAAATGTCTAAATATTCGACAGTTTTAGCCATATGAAAAATAGTATATTAATTTTAAATTTTTTGGAAAAAATATATGTTCAATATGGGACTATATTCTGCTAAATTCCAGAAAAGAAATATTTTTGGGACTGATTTGATATTTTTCATAAAAATAAACTAGTTATGAGTAAATGAATTAAATATGTTATGTGAAGTAACAAAATTGAAAAATAGGATTTTATGGCTTGGGAATCCTATATAGGGTATATGCAGATTTTTGATGAGGGATTTGATCATTGGTGATGAAATCTTATGAGTATGGTATTTTTGAATGATTAAATGCATTATTTGGTAAAGTGTAAACAATTAAAATAAATTATTTATAAGTTTAAGAAGTGATTAAAATATTGTTATAATATTAATAATATTAGATTATGAGTTTATTAAGTGATTGATAATATTTGGATAAATTTAAAGTCTTTAATATTTATCCTTGTTTTCGTTTGATTAGTGCTTATATCATTGTCATCATCCTCATATTTATATTGTGTTGAAAGTCATCTTTGGCCGTAGTGCATAGATGGATTTGGTATGATTATGACCATGGATTATTCGGTATAATCATGACCGTAATGTTACAAATGATGTGGTAAAAGTCCTCATTGGCCGTAGTGCATAGATAATTCATGGATGTGATACTAACGAATATCTTTTCCCGTAGTGCATGGATAATTCGATGATGTGAATTATTTATTAAGCTGAGTCTCAGCGATAAAATATTGGTTATACACTTTTAATTCGTAGAAGATAGTAGATATCATGCTCTACTTGACTCTTCTAAAATACAGTTGTATATCTTTGGCTTGTAGTGCAAAGATGAATTGTAAATTAATATCTTTGGCCGTAATGCAAAGATGAATTTATTAGTATGATTATGAGCAGGAATTGTGATTTGGTATAACCATGACTTTTGATGTTTCAGGTGATGATAGATGATGAAAATTATCTTCGTCCTGGGTGCGAAAAGGAATTTAGAATCACAATTATGATTACGAGTTATTCATATGATTGTGGACAAAAATTGTTGATTGATGTTACAGGGATAAAGCATTATTGGTGGACTTTTAACATAGAGAAGATAATAGACCTGATGGTCTATTTCACTCTTCTAATGGATTGCTCGTTCCGCTGCAACTATGGTCGAAAATTTTTATCATCTACCATATGTTCTAAATATCTGATTTATTACTGATGAAGGCTATTGATAATGTAAATTATCTTTAGTCATGATATTCTTTACTGGGCTAATTGTGCTCACCCTTTTTGCTTCACAATTCCTTTTAGGTAATAAGAGTGTAGCTGGGTCGAGCGGGGGTAACAAGAGAATAGAACGGTGGTCTCTAGCTGTGGAGGTTCTCCCTAAACAGTATAGAAAAAATGTGTTGTATTCTATACATCATTTAGTAGTTATATTTGGTGAATGAAATAGGGTAAGGCGAACCCAACTTTGGAAGGGTGTTTTGTCACTATCATACAAGATGTCTAATGACATACAACATGTCTAATGACATACAACCTCGTGTTATCATAAGACATGGTTGTTGTGACGCCCCCAAAATAGGTATACAACACCCATTCTGAGTCGCCAAATATATGGTACAAAAAGTAAACTACAACGTCAATAATACAATTATCGTGCAAAATACGACAACACATATTGTGAGTTTAAATACAAATATTATCTTCTAGACAATATCCGCACTCAAATTTATTCAAACACTATTTTACAGAAATAGTGAGGACTGCTAAACATCTTTCTAGAACCATCACTCCATACCCCGACTAGATCCTGCTATGTTCTCACCTCCTCAGAAGAAAAATGGAACAAAAAGGAAAAGGGTGAGCTCAACTAGCCCAGTAAAGAATATTATGATTAAGATAATATACAACAAATTATCATTAGTATTCAACAGGAAAAAATCTGATGGAATATAATCGACAACAAGTTTTAGATCAACAACTGCAGCGGAAACAGCAAACCATTAGAAGAGTCAAGTAGAGAAAGAATTCTACTATCTTCTAAGATTTAAAAGTCTATCATCAATATTTTATCCCTGTAACATCAATTAATAATCATCTTTAACCAAATATTCATCTTTGCACTACAGGCCAAAGATATTCATTTGTAACACCAGTCGGTCATGTTCATCTCAACACCTGTTCATCTTTGCACTACATGCCAAAGATATTCATCAGGTAATCATACATCTTTGCACTACAGGCCAAAGATATTCAGTAATATCATCATTTAGGACTGAGGATGATGAAAAATATCTTAAAGAAAACGAATCCAGTGAGACAGAAGGACAAATAGTAGGGATTCGTATAACAGTTTATCCAAGATCAATAATACTTCATAATAATCAATTGTGAAGCAGAATTCAAAAATAAAGATCAAAACATGGATACAATCAAAGATAGTAACCATAATAGACATCTTGGACAAAAAGCAAATTTTTTATTTTTCGGTAAATAATGCCGTATTCGTGAATAGTGTCGTATACGTGAATAGTGTCGTATACGTGAATAGTAACCCCGACACAAAAAGTTCCAAATTTGATAAAAAGTTCATTCAATATTTCAGCATAATGATATTGAAGAAAATAATATCATTTAAGAAAAAAATAATATCCCTTACCTCAAAATAACCGTACTTCTGACTGAATATCGGATATGAGGCTGAATGAAACTTGTGCTGAATAGCAACTTTCAAAGTATCTAAATACTCACAAAATACACTCAATAATCTAGAGAGGGAAAGAGAGAAAACTTATGAATTCTGGTGTGATTTTTAATTCTAACTTAGCCCTCTATTTATAGGAAAATGTTAGCACGCCGAAGCAGATTTAACCTGCAACCTGATGGATTTACCTGCTACTATTCCCACCCACCACATTTGAATAAAAATTTCAACACATTTCTTCACCGACCAAGAGTGGGGCCCACCAATTCTAGAATTTTCCACCAAAATGATTAACTCCGAAAATTCAACAATTTCTGAACCAGTCATCTCGTAAAATTCATAACAAATCATACGTTCATTTTTAACTGTTCAAAATTTGTGGACATATACTCAACTTATATATGTAAAATATATCCAAATATTACCACGATCTAACGGTCGGATTAAAAATTATAACCCTCGCAAAATATCTCAAAAATCCTAATTTGATTTTCAATACCTTCGTTCCGACAAAAATACAGATAAAACACCTCAACATTAACTCCTTCATTTTTAACCACAAAAATATATCCCTCATTTATATCCACATAAAATAAATATTTCCTTATCATATGAATCAATAATTAATTATTCACAAATAATATTACAGAATCACATTTATGACATTCAGGCCGTTCCCAGGAAAGAGGGGGCTTTCCAATAAGGATTTCTCCTTACTAGCGCGCAATTAGATGACCAAACCTCTCCTTAGATAGAACTTTCTAGACATTGCCAATAATGCTATCTAATAATATTATTTAAATAATATGAATTATTGATCTGATAATGGAAAATACTGTGCAGCAACAATTATTGAAACAACAATAATATAAAATATCAACGCAGCAATTATTGAATCAATAAAATAAAATATTGAACAGTAACTACTGTAACAATTATTGAGTAGTGCATTCCTTCGTAAGAATCAATAATTCTAAAATACTGTGCAATCCGTGTGCTACTGTGCAACCACGCGTATTACTGTATTTTAACCACCGGATATTCCAATAGTGTTAACGATAACAACTACACCGTTATTTATAAAAACTCATTTTTTGTCGTTATCTTCATCCAATCGTTTTTCGTTATGGGGCCCACAAATAGCTGCGCCGTCGTACGAATATTCTCCGACAGAAAGAATATTCCACGACCACACGAATATTCACCGACAAAATGAATATTTTATAACCACTTGCTTATTTTACAAAATTTGCACATTTCACCCATAACCAAAGTATTATATCAAATTAATCCCTTATTATTCACAATAATATTTAGAGAAAATTTGATTTAATTCATTAATAAGTTGGGGTCTTACAACCTCCCGTCCTTATGAAATTTCGTCCTCGAAATTAACGTACGTACCTGGTGTTTCGAAAAGATGAGGATACCTCGCTTTCATTTCTGATTCCAACTCCCAAGTCATTTCTTCAATAGCATGTTTTTTCCACAAAATCTTAACTTGTGGTATAACCTTCGTGCATAGGACATGTTCTTTCCTATCCAATATCTTAACAGGTACCTCCTCGTACGTTAAATCTTCGGCTATCTCGTCTGGTTCTAACGCAATAATATGATTCGGGTCGTCCACATATTTACGTAACATCGATACATGAAAAACGTTATGAACACGCGACATACTTAGCGTTAAGGCGAGTCTATAGGCCACAGTTCCTACTCGATCGAGGATTTCAATTAAATCGAAGGCTTGAGCTTTCTTCTCTTCATCGACTCTTACTTCTAGAATAACACATTCTTGCACCTTCTTCTTTATATTCATCAGCTCCAGGTCTGTAGCTTGAGCGACTTTAACGTTATCGATTAAAGTCGATTTTACTCGTATATCATCACGCGGGTCCCTAGAGTCATTAACTCTATCTCTATCATTTATAAATTATACAAAATAGGTCTTTGTGTTCAACAATATCGCACTCGTACTCGCGTACAATCTTCTACTCAACCCGTCAGCTACCACGTTCGCTTTTCCAAGATGGTATGGTCAGAACAGGTTCCGAATGAGTCGCCTCTTGAGCTATTGGAAAATCTTCTCGCATTCCTCGCTCCATACGAATTTTGTATCTTTCTGAGTCAGCTAAGTTAACGGAGTAGCGATTCGAGAAAATTCTTCCACGAATCTCCGATAGTAACCAGCTAAGCCCAGAAAGCTACGTACTTTGGTCACCGACTTTGGTTGCTCTCAATTGTGATTCATATCCTAATCTTGGATAACACATCACAATGACACCTATTGTTTTACCACCACACAAATATAGAGTCCCTTACGGAGAGTCTGGCTTTGGGGCATTCCACAAAGGAAGTCACCAGATAGAGGCTCGGGTACCAACTTCTATAGTTGGGTTTTTAACTCCTGAAATTCAATAGGAGCTATTCAATATGAGATTTTAGAAATGAGTTTTGTATCGGGTTGAATATCAATACAAAAATTCAATATCACGCTATGGGTTAGGCCAGGAAATTCTTCAGGAAATACCTCAGAAAATTCACTAACAACAGAAATATCATTCAAATCTGACGTATTTTTGTTCAAGTCCATGACATGGGCTAAGAAAGCTTGACATCCATTTTTCAATAAACGAATGGCTTTATGGCTTTATGGCTTGGTATGACAGTGATTGATTTTAGTGGTTTGGTTGCTTGAATTCGCATAACAGGTTGGTTAGGAATATAAAAACTAACAACCATACGAAAACAATCAATTTTGGCATGATGAGTAGTTAACCAATCAATTCCTAAAATCACATCAAAAGCAAGTATCTTTAAAGAGATAAGGTCAACAGGTAATGTGATTGTGCCAACTTGGATTAAGCAAGATTTATAAACTGTAGATGTAATGAAAGTTTCTCCTAACGGAGTCTCCACAGATAGGTCAAAGTCTAATTTCTCCGGAGTCAAGTTTAAACGTTGAGCACAAGCAGGAGAGATAAAAGAATGGGTAGAACCGGTATCTAGTAAGGTATAAACTTCGTAAGAATTTATAATTAACTAACTCGTTATACCTTCATTCGGGTTCCTCGCGTTTTGTGCAGTCACGACAAACGCTCTTCCAGAAACCGCCGATTTTATTTTGTCTGTATCCGCCTTTGGTGTTACCGTCCCAGCTGGACTTGGTTTCGCTATAGTACAATCTCGAGCGATATGTCTTTTTCCACAATTATAACATACCTTGAACTTTTGTGGGCAGTTTGGACTTATATATCCCTCATCTCCGAATCTGTAACATCTAACTGGCGGTCGTTCTCCTCCCCAAGAATTTGTTCCTGGTGCTGGTGCTGCTGTCGATGTCTTCCTGTCATCGTTAAATCTTCTCTTCTTGAAATTTCCACTTGACTCACCTCTCCTATTATCATGGCCACGATGACCACTCGAGTGGTTACCACTTTTGTCTGTATTTTTCCCTCCTCGCTGGTTCTCATCGCTCCGATGACTGCTGTCACCAGTATGACCCTGGATGTGGTCCCTCGGTTTAACATATTCATTATCTCGCTCTAATAATTAAGCCCTGTTTACAACATCTGAATATAAAGAAAATTTATGAGAGATAAGATATTGCCGAATCTCGGGTTTTAAACCTCTCAAAAACATCCTTGTCATTCGTTCCTCATTCTCGACCAAATGAGGTGCAAACCTGGATAACTCTACAAACTTCGCCTCGTACTGGGACACCGTCATGTTGTTTTGTTCCAGTCTAATAAACTCTACCTCCTTCATATGACGAATACTTTTAGGAAAGTACTTGTCATTAAACAGTTTCTGAAACGTTTCCCAGGACATGTTGAGTGCGTCAGGCTGGGTACACTTCACAGACTCCCACCAGTAGTCTGCCTCACCGCGGAACATAAAGGTGGCGAATGGAACCTTATGTTCCTCCGTGCATCCCAAGACATCGAATATCTTGGTAATTTGCTTGACCCACGTTTCCGCCATGATCGGATCCGGCTTTCTCTTAAATTCTAGTGGTCCCAATTCTTTGAACTGCTTGGCTGTGACAAACCGCGCGTTGTTATCATTTCTACCCATATTCTGCACACGAGTCTCCCTCGTCTGATTTTGCATGAACTGCAAAAACCTCCTAAGCATTCCATCATTCATCGTTTGCTCGGTAACGTTGTTTACAGGAGGAATATTGCCTTCATGTTGCACGTTCCCCTAGGTGGTGATTAAAGGTGTCTCCACAGTCTCATTCACTCCATTGTTAATGTTCTCTACTGCCATTCTCAAATACTGCCACAAAACAAGGGTTAATTGACATGTCACATATTATCCCTATATCTGACCGACCAAATAATTACAAAATAAACTTATTCAGGTCATACTAGCGAAGGAATTGCCCGTCTCTCCCCTCCTAGTTCTTGTCTCACATCTCAGCCAGGAATCATATCCCTAAGCTTTGATACCAACTGTGATGCCCCCAAAATAGGTATACAACACCCATTCTGAGTCGCCAAATACATGGTACAAAAAGCAAACTACAACTTCAATAATACAATTGTCGTGCAAAATACGACAACACATACTGTGAGTTTAAATACAAATATTGTCTTCTAGACAATATTCACACTCAAATAAGTCATCATTACAATTATTCAAACACTATTTTACAGAAATAGTGAGGACTGCTAAATATCTTTCTAGAACCATCACTCCATACCCCGACTAGATCCTGCTATGTTCTCACCTCCTCAGAAGAAAAATAGAACAAAAAGAAAAAGGGCGAGCTCAACTAGCCCAGTAAAGAATATTATGACTAAGATAATATACAACAAATTATCATTAGTATTCAACATGGAAAAATCTGATAGAATATAATCGACAACAAGTTTTAGATCAACAACTGCAGCGGAAACAGCAAACCATTAGAAGAGTCAAGTAGAGAAAGAATTCTACTATCTTCTAAGATTTAAAAGTCCATCATCAATATTTTATCCTTGTAACATCAATTAATAATCATCTTTAACCAAATATTCATCTTTGCACTACAGGCCAAATATATTCATTTGTAACACCAGTCGGTCATGTTCATCTCAACACCTGTTCATCTTTGCACTACAGATCAAAGATATTCATCAGGTAATCATACATCTTTGCACTACATGCCAAAGATATTCAGTAATATCATCATTTAGAACTGAGGATGATGAAAAATATCTTAAAGAAAACGAATCCAGTGAGACAGAAGGACAAATAGTAGGGATTCGTATAACAGTTTATCCAAGATCAATAATATTTCATAATAATCAATTGTGAAGTAGAATTCAAAAATAAAGATCAAAACATGGATACAATCAAAGATAGTAACCATAATAGACATCTTGGACAAAAAGCAAATTTTTTAGTTTTCGGTGAATAGTGTCGTATTCGTGAATAGTGTCGTATACGTGAATAGTGTCGTATACGTGAATAGTAACTCCGACACAAAAAGTTCCAAATTTGATAAAAGTTCATATCAATATTTCAGCATAATGATATTGAAGAAAATAATATCCCTTACCTCAAAATAACCGTACTTCTGACTGAATATCGAATATGAGGCTGAATGAAACTTGTGCTGAATAGCAACTTTCAAAGTATCTAAATACTCACAAAATACACTCAATAATCTAAAGAGGGACAGAGAGAAAACTTATGAATTCTGGTGTGATTTTTAATTCTAACTTAGCCCTCTATTTATAGGAAAATGTTAGCACGCCGAAGCAGATTTAACCTGCAACCTGATGGATTTACCTGCTACTATTCCCACCCACCACATTTGAATAAAAATTTCAACACATTTCTTCACCGACCAAGAGTGGCTAGAATTTTCCACCAAAATGATTAACTCCGAAAATTCAACAATTTCTGAACCAGTCATCTCGTAAAATTCATAACAAATCATACGTTCATTTTTAACGGTTCAAAATTTGTGGACATATACTCAACTTATATATGTAAAACATATCCAAATATTACCACGATCCAACGGTCGGATTAAAAATTATAACCCTCGCAAAATATCTCAAAAATCCTAATTTGATTTTCAATACCTTCGTTCCGACAAAAATACAGATAAAACACCTCAACATTAACTCCTTCATTTTTAACCACAAAAATATATCCCTCATTTATATCCACATAAAATAAATATTTCCTTATCATATGAATCAATAATTAATTATTCACAAATAATATTACAGAATCACATTTATGACATTCAGGCCGTTCCCAGGAAAGAGGGGGCTTTCCAATAAGGATTTCTCCTTACTAGCGCGCAATTAGATGACCAAACCTCTCCTTAGATAGAACTTTCTAGACATTGCCAATAATGCTATCTAATAATATTATTTAAATAATATGAATTATTGATCTGATAATGGAAAATACTGTGCAGCAACAATTATTGAAACAACAATAATATAAAATATCAACGCAGCAATTATTGAATCAATAAAATAAAATATTGAACAGTAACTACTGTAACAATTATTGAGTAGTGCAATCCTTCGTAAGAATCAATAATTCTAAAATACTGTGCAATCCGTGTGCTACTGTGCAACCACGCGTATTACTGTATTTTAACCATCGGGTATTCCAACAGTGTTAACGGTAACAACTACGTCGTTATTTATAAAAACTCAATTTTTGTCGTTATGGGGCCCACAAATAGCTGCGCCGTCGTACGAATATTCCCCGACAGAAAGAATATTCCACGACCACACGAATATTCACCGACAAAATGAATATTTTATAACCACTTGCTTATTTTGTAAAATTTACACATTTCACCCATAACCAAAGTATTATATCAAATTAACCCCTTATTATTCACAATAATATTTAGAGAAAATTTGATTTAATTCATTAATAAGTTGGGGTCTTACAATTGTGCACATCCACTTGCTGAGTATATCTACGAGCACTACCTATATGATCTTGGATAATTCTGTGGACATATGATATCTATCATAACCTAGACGCATGGCCTTCCATGTACGAAGGATTCCTTGAGCACTTCCCAAAGATTTTAATTTCTAAAACAGTTTTTGACTGTACTTTTATGTAAAGTACCATTATAAGGTGGTGGTCGAGGCACGATGAGAGTTACATACATTTGTATTAAAACTCAGCTTATCTGTTGTCGTACTTTGCACGACAGTTCAACAGTTGTATAAATGAAGTTTATATTTGATTTTTGTAGTGCGATATATGGCGACTCAAGATTGGTGATGTATACATATTTTGGGAGCGTCACATCAACCGTCGATCGTGGAACCTCCTGTCTTAGAATTAAAGCCTTTGCCCAATCACCTGAGGTATGCTTACTTAGGGAACTCTTCCACTTTACCTATGATAATTTTTGCTTCTCTAACTAAGTGCCAGGAATAAAAGTTACTGCTTGTGCTCAAGCAATACAAAACGGCCCTGGGGCGGTCAATTGTTGATATAAAAGGGATCAGTCCGACTCTATGCATGCACAAAATCTTACTGGAGGAAGGGTCTAAGCCATCCATTGAGCATCAGAGGAGGTTGAATCCCATTATGAAAGAGGTGGTCCAGAAGGAGATCATTAAATTGTTAGATGCGGGCATTATCTACCCCATCTCTGATAGTCCTTGGGTTAGTCCTATCCAATGCGTGCCAAAGAAAGGCGGAATGACTGTAGTGCCCAACGAAAACAACGAGCTAATTCCCACCAGAACGGTGACTGGGTGGAGGGTGTGTATGGATTACAGGAAATTGAACAAATCAACCTGTAAGGATCACTTCCCTCTCCCTTTTATTGGTCAGATGCTTGATAGGTTAGCTGGGCATGAATATTATTGTCTACTAGATGGCTACTCGGGGTATAATCAGATTTTAATTGTTCCTGAAGATCAAAAGAAGACGATGTTCACATGCCCGTATGGGACCTTTGCCTTTCGGAAAATGTCATTTGGGCTATGTAATGCTCCCGCAATATTTTAGCGGTGTATGATGTCAATTTTCTCTGATATGGTTGAAAAGACCTTAGAAGTCTTCATTGATGACTTTTCGGTATTCGAGAGCTCATTTGATAATTGTCTAAGGAATTTGACTGCCGTTCTCCACAAATGTGTTGAGACTAACCTTGTCTTGAATTGGGAGAAGTGCCACTTCATGGTTGAAGAGGGCATTATTCTGGGTCACAAGGTTTCTGCTTGCGGCATTAAGTTTGATAAGGCAAAAATTGACGCAATTAATAACCTCCCACCACCGACATCAATAAAAGGAGTAAGGAGTTTCCTTGGGCATGTAGGGTTTTACAGAAGATTTATCCAGAACTTCTCACGGATAACCAAACCGTTGTGTACACTATTGGAAAAGGACTTGCCTTTCCAATTTGATGAAGTCTGCGTGAGTGCTTTTAAGTTATTAAAGAAAAGACTTATCTCGGCTCCTATTGTTGTAGCCCCCGACTAGACTTTCCCTTTTGAGCTAATGTGTGACACAAGTGATTTTGCTATTGGGGCAGTTCTAGGCCAAAGAAGGGAGAAGGTATTCCACACAATATACTATGCCAACAAAACTTTAACGGATGCTTAGCTGAATTATACTACCACTGAGAAGGAGCTGCCGACAGTAGTCTATGCGTTTGATAAGTTCTGTTCCTACCTCATTGGAACGAAGGTGATTGTATATACTGATCACTCGACAATCAAATATTTGATTGAGAAGAAAGATGCTAAGCCGAGATTGATAAGGTGGGTTCTGCTTCTCCAGGAGTTCGACCTAGAAATCTGAGACAAAAAGGGGATAGAAAATCAGGTAGCGGATCATTTATCAAGGTTGGAAAACACCCCGCATTTGGGAGATGCTGAAAAAGCCATCAATGATTTCTTCCCGGACGAACAACTTTTTGTCGTCCAAAGCAAAGCCCCGTGGTATGCGAACTTCGCTAATTATGTCACTTGCCAAGTGCTTCCTCCAAACCTGAGCTACAGAAGAAGAAATTCCTAAAAGATGCCAAACAATACTTGTGGGATGAGCCCTTCCTGTTCAAGCATTGTTCTGATCAAATTCTGCGGAGATGCTTGCCGGATGAGGAAATTGAAAGTGTGCTTAATCACTGCCATTCCTCAAATTATGGAGGTCATTTCGGAGGTCAAAGAACTTCACCTAAAGTGCTTTAGTCTAGATTTTATTGGCCCACCCCATTCAAAGATGCACACACATATGTGTTTCACTGTGATAGATGCCAAAGGGTGGGCACCATCTCAAGACGACATTAATTGCCATTGCAGAATATTCTTGAGGTGGAAATATTTAGCGTATGGGGTATCGACTTTATGGGTCCATTCCCGTCCTCCTACAACAATCTCTATATCCTTGTGGCGGTGGATATTGTCTCCAAGTGGGTTGAAGCAGTTGCCTTTCTGACTAATGATGCGAAGGTAGTGCTCAATTTCCTAAAAAAATATTTTCACTCGTTTTGGCACGCCTTGGGCTATTATCAATGACAAAGGGTCGTATTTTTGTAACAAGTACTTCGAAGCCCTTCTAGATAAGTATGGGGTGACCCATAAGATAGCCACAGCTTATCATCCACAGACTAGTGGCCAAGCTGAAATTTCTAATCGAGAGGTAAAACGAATCTTGGAGAAGATCGTTAATCCCAATCGCAAGGACTGGTCAAAGAAGCTTGACGATGCCTTATGGGCTTACCGCATAGCTTACAAAACGCCTATAGGAATGTCTCCGTATAGGCTTGTCTATGGTAAGGCTTGTCATCTTCCAGTTGAGTTGGAGCATAACGCCTATTGGGCTATTAAGAAGCTAAACTTTGATCTAGAAGCAGCCGGTGAACAGAGACTTCTATAACTCAACGACTCAGACGAGTTTCGTCTACAAGCGTATGAAAAAGCTAAGTTGTACAAGGAGAAGATCAAGAGGTGGCACGATAAGAAAATCCTCGAGAGACACTTTGAACCGGGCCAGAAGGTTCTTCTCTTCAACTCCCGTCTGAAGTTATTCCCAGGGAAATTAAAGTCCAGATGGTCGGTGTGACACCCCCAAATCCGGGTACTTCGATTCCACGGGATTTGGTGTTCACTGTACAAGCATCATCTATCTATCTACCCATAATAAATGCAAACCATGCAATAGATAGAATAAAACTTCTCCTTAAAAGGATTACAACATTCGAATAATAATAATAATACAATCCCAGGTTTAAACTAACCTTAAAATATCTGTGCGGAATTCTAAATAATTAAGTCTTAACAACATCATAACTCAAGTCTTAAACATAAATCATCATCAATAAAATAAATATAAGTCTTCAACACTTGCTAACTTTGCCCTTGCCCTTACTAGTCAAAGGTTCATCACTTCTTTCATTCTTAACTGCAATGTTATTATTAAGCAAGAGTGAGCACAAATGCCCACAAGTATAATAATGAAATAACAGTATAATAACATGCGAATAAATTAAAGACGTATGAATAAGAGCTCAACTTTTGAATCAAGAATGAATAACAAGAATCAAAAGAATTCTGAGGGTCATAAGACCTTGAACTATGTCCTAGGTTAACAAGGGTTATACTTGAAACCTTTAACAATCATAAGACTATGGACCTTCTTCTCGTACTTAGGGGGATCAGCCCTTAGTACCATACTATGCACAATATCTTAACGCTAAAGCGTAAATAATCCCCTATACAGGGTTGTTCATCTCAGTTTGACATTCGAGTCCGCACCAAAGGAAGTTTGGTTTGGATAATTCATCAAGGGTTCTGAAATTTAGAACGCTCATCATCTATGGACTAGTTGAATCAATAAGGTTCACTAGTCTAATAAGGTTCAACAATAATTGATATTCGATTTGAATAATAACCTCAAAAGTATACAATAGGACAATTATTGTATAACTGAATCATGCTTTGGAAAGATAATTAATCTTTAATATCATGCTTGAACTTGAATAATAACAAGGATAATTTATTCAAGGTAAATAATAAACTTGAACAATAATGACAAGTAGGGTTAGGGAAACTTGCTCAACATAAAAGTAACATTTAAGTTTAAATAAACTTGCTCAATAGAATGGAATTAGGGATAGGATACTTGCCTCGTGCGTAAATTACACTTTAACTAAGCACGTTCTTTGAATTAAATCCTACATACCATTCATATACACAATACCAGTTAATTATAAATTAACTAATCAATATAAACTCATTCTCGTTGTCTACTTTAATTATTGACTAAACTTAGTCAAATTATCACGTTGTCACATAATTTATACTTCATGAATTATCAACTAATTATGTATTTAATAATTCAATTCACATATAGTATTTTATTACATGTTAAACAACTATTTTATCATCTCATAATACCTCTAACATGATTACATGTTCATTACATTAATCCACTAACACTTGTTGGACTTTAACATTTTAAAAATATATTTCTGACATTTTCTGGAGAGTAGCGCTGCGGCGCCACTAATGTGCTAAGGAGTCGCGCTACGGCGCGGTGGCGCTGTGGCGGGGCCCTTGGCGCTGCGGCGCTGAGGCGTCGTGGCTCGAGTCTTGGCGCTGCGAGCGCTGTGGCGCTGCGGCGCGAGAAATAAGTTCTAGAGCTGGCGCCGCGGCGCGAGACCCCAGAAACTGAATCTCAGTTCGCGAAGAACACAGAGTTCAGCGAAATCAACACATTTTTAACACTAATTTCACCGAATCACATATACCCACATGTTATAATTCATGCATAATCATAATACAACATCTATAAAGTGATTTTAACCTATTAAAACATATAATCACATATTTAAATCATAAAAATTTAGACTGTTCTTGAAGTTCTTGAGGATTTTGAACAAAACTTATAATTTAACACTACGGATTCGTTATAAGGCCAAATCCGTTCGTTTAAAGCTTGATCACTTCGTATTAACATGCTCAATAATATAAGGGTGTAAAATTTAGGGATAATATATAATCAATACATCAATTATCACATATAAGGCCATATGGCTATATCACGTACTCTGTTTATTTTGAAATAACAAGTCATCAGATTACTACACTTAGGTTATGGGATCATGCAATATATATATAAAACATGTTAAGCTACTCTTATGATTACATTTATACTCATAATTGTTACCCTATTCAACCATAGAAACTCTACAGAGGACTTAAGCCATAATTATGAAAACTTTAAAAAGACGTAGAAATAGAATTTGGAAAAGAAGAGATTACCCAAAGCGTAGATGAGTAAGGATGACAATTCTCTCTATTTCAATCACAGTACACACAATCTCTCTCAAAGATTTCTCCAACTCTCTGTGCAAACTCTCTGGTTCTAAAAAAATACGTAAGTTAAACTCAACTGAGCCGTTAAGCGCAGAGTTGAGGTCAGTTATTCCATTCGTGGTTTAACTGTCCCCAACTCCTCCTAAGGCCTCATTTGGCTAGCAAACTAGGTTCAAAACTCATTATTTTAATAAACCTTTTATCATATAGTTTGAAAATGTCACCCTCTTTATAAAATGAATCCCATATTTTATTTAATTTACTTTAAATAAAATATAATAATTACTCGTAAATTCACATAATCATATATTCAATTATCTCATTAATAAATAATGTCAATTTATTAATTCTCTAATTAATAATTAAATTAATTAAATAACATTATGCTTAATTAAATAATTCATTTAATTCAATAAGCTCGCATAATCACATACTTGAATAATAAAATTCTCTACATTAATTTAATAATGTAACACATATGATTAAATTAATCT
This sequence comes from Panax notoginseng, assembly GCA_016801055.1. Taxonomy (NCBI): domain Eukaryota; kingdom Viridiplantae; phylum Streptophyta; class Magnoliopsida; order Apiales; family Araliaceae; genus Panax; species Panax notoginseng. Next base: position 151,128,302 of record CM029015.1, on the reverse strand, counting down.
ACCACAATTGCATCAATTAATTAATAAATCTAATAATTAAATCATCGAAAATATTTATTTAATTCAATAAATATTAAAATAAATTGCAGAATTCTCGTTCGTCACATCTTTCCCCCTTAAAAGGATTCTGTCCCCAGAATCACGACTCAATATATTTCGACCCGTTACATTCTCCCCCCTTACAAAGATTCTGTCCCCAGAATCGCTTACAAATAATTAAGTAAATAAATGAGGGTAATTCTTCATCATATTCTCTTCAAGTTCCCACGTAGCTTCTTCAGCATTGTGGTTCCTCCAAATTACCTTAACAGAAGGTATAACTTTATTTCTGAGAACTTGTTCTTTTCGGTCGACAATTTGGACAGAAATTTCTTCATAAGATAAGTCTTTCTCAAAATGCAGGGGTTCGTATTCAATTACATGCTTGTAATCAGGTTTGTAAGGTCGTAACACAGAAACATGGAAGACGTTGTGGATATTCTCGAGTGCTGGAGGTAAGGCTACCTCGTACGCAACTTCTCCAATTCTTCGCAGTACCTCAAAGGGTCCAATAAATCTTGGGCTCAATTTTCCTTTCTTTCCGAACCTGATCTTTCCCTTCCAGGGAGAGACCTTCAAGAAAACATAACTACCTGATTCAAACTCGATATTTTTACGATGTGGATCAGCATATTTCTTCTGTCGATCTTGAGCTGCTACCAGTCGTGCTCGGATCACTTTGACTATTTCTGCCGTCTGCTGTACCAATTCTGGCCCTAGCAATTGTCTTTCACCAACTTCATCCCAATAAAGTGGAGTTCTGCACTTTCTGCCGTATAACGCTTCGTAAGGCGGCATACCAATACTAGCGTGGTAACTGTTGTTGTAGTCGAACTCTACCAACGGTAAGTGATCATCCCAATTTCCTTTGAAGTCCATTACACAGGCACGTAACATATCTTCCAGTGTTTGAATCGTTCGTTCGCTCTATCCGTCTGTTTGAGGGTGGTAAGCTGTACTCATTCGCAGTTGTGTACCCATGCATTCCTGAAGACGTTTCCAGAAATTTGATGTGAAGCGCGGATCCCTATCGGAAACAATAGACACCGGCACTCCGTGCCTCGAAACAATCTATTTCACATATAATCTTGCCAACTGATCTAAGTTAAATCTGATTTTGATAGGAAGGAAGTGCGCGGATTTCGTCAGTCGGTCAACGATAACCCATACTGCGTCGTAGCCTTTCTGAGTCGTCGGAAGGCCAACCACGAAGTCCATCGTAATATGTTCCCATTTCCATTCTGGGATCTCCAACGTTTGTAGCAATCCACTCGGTCTCTGATGTTCTGCTTTAACTTTCTGACATGTCAGGCATTTGGCAACACATTCTGCAACATCACGTTTCAAATTCAGCCACCAGAAATGTTGTCGAAGATTTTGGTACATTTTTGTACTACCAGGGTGAATCTAATATCTTGAACTATGAGCCTCACTCAAAATTTCTTCCTTAATTTCTTGTACTGACGGAACCCAAATTCTGCTTTCAAATCTCAATATTCCTTCCTTATCCATCTTAAATCTTGGTTCGGTTCCTTCAGATATCTTCGATGTTACCTTTTTGCATTCATCATCCTGAAGCTGAGCCTCCTTCACTCTATCTAGTAGAGTTGTACCAGATTGCATCTGAAATAGCTTCTCATCAATCTCCATAGGATACTTCACTTCTAACTCCAGTTTCTCCATATCTGCAATTAGCTCCTGCTGAGCAGTCAACATCATCAATTTCTCACGACCCTTTCTACTTAAGGCGTCGGCAACCACATTAGCCTTACCCGGATGGTATAAAATCTCACAGTCATAATCCTTGATTAATTCCAACCATCTTCTTTGACGCATATTCAAATCTTTCTCTGTAAAAATATATTTCAGACTCTTGTGGTCCGTATATATTTCACACTTCTCCCCGTATAGATAGTGCCTCCAAATTTTTAAAGCAAAAACAACTGCAGCTAACTCCAAATCATGGGTTGGGTAACCCTTCTCGTAATCCTTTAACTGCCGTGATGCATACGCAATGACTTTGCCGTTTTGCATCAGCACACAGCCAAGTCCTTTATGCGACGCATCGCTAAAAATAATAAAATTTCCTGTATCATCCGGAAGAGATAACACAGGCGCTGTACTCAACCTCTTCTTTAATTCTTGAAAACTCTCCTCACACTTCTTCGTCCAAACAAATTTCACAGCTTTTCGAGTTAAATTCGTTAACTTAGTTGCGATCTTAGAAAAATCTTGTATGAATCTTCTATAATATCCTGCTAATCCAAGAAAACTTCTTACTTCTGACGGCGTTCTCGGCTGATCCCAGTTAAACACAGCTTCTACTTTGGATGGATCTACTGAAATTCCATCTTTATCGATTACGTGACCAAGAAATTGTACTCTCTCGATCCAGAATTCACATTTCGAAAATTTAGCATACAACTTCTCCCTTCTCAATACTTCCAACGTTAACCTCAAGTGTTCTTCATGTTCCTCTTTGGTTTTGGAATATACCAAAATGTCGTCTATAAATACCACCACGAATTTGTCCAAAAACGGCTTGAATACACCATTCATTAGTCCCATAAATGCTGCAGGAGCATTCGTAAGAGCAAACGACATTACTAAAAACTCATAATGACCATATCGCGTTCGGAACGCTGTATTCGGTACATCCTCTGGCCTCACCTTCAGTTGGTGATAACCACTCCTCAAGTCAATCTTGGAAAAGTATTTTGCTCCCTTCAATTGATCAAACAGATCATCGATCCTCGGTAATGGATATCTGTTCTTAATCGTGACCTTATTTAATTCTCTGTAGTCAATGTAGAGCCTCATCGATCCGTCCTTCTTTTTCACGAACAACACCAGCACTCCCCACGGCGATACGCTCGGTTGAATGTACTTTTTGTCCAACAATTCTTGTAGTTGTACCATTAATTCCTTCATCTCTACTGGCGCCATTCGGTATGGTGCCTTCGATATTGGAGCAGTTCCGGGCGCCAAATCAATCACAAAGTCTACTTCTCTATCTGGTGGAAGTCCTGGCAAATCGTCTGGAAATACATCGACGAAGTCCCTCACAATCAGTATCTCCTCTACCTTCGGGTTCTCTTTTCGACTGTCGACTATGTAAGCTAAATATCCTACACAGCCTTGTCTTAATAACTTCCTAGCCTGCAACATCGTCAGACAACTCGCTTGTCTAGGCAACTTGCTACCATAAAACACAACCTTTGACGGAGTCATAAGGTTAATACGCTTCTTTTGGCAGTCAATTACAACCCCATAATTGGATAGCCAATCTATACCCAATATAACGTCGAATTCCCCCAATCGAATAGGGATAAGATCTACGTTCATGATATTACCCTTAATATCCACTCTACAATTTTTATACACATGCTTAACAGGAATTATCTCTCTATTCGCAATTTCTATAATCATGGGATATTCCAATTCATCCTTAAGCAAATCTAAACTATTAGCAAAGTCATCGGATATAAAGGAACAAGTAGCACCCGAATCAAGTAAAACGTAAGCATTAATTTCATTGATCGGAATGATACCTGACACCACATCACGAGACTGGATTGCATCCTGCACCGTCATATTGAAAGTTCTGGCGGTTGGTCAATTTGTTGCAGGTGGTCCGGTGATGGTTAAGGTATTTCCACTGCTATTTCCCCGGTTTCCTCCTTGTCCTGATCCTCCCGATCCCTTCTTGGGACAGTCTCTTGCTAAATGATCTTTCGAACCACAGTTGAAACAAGCACCCTTCTTTGGGTTTGGACAATTTGGTGCTATGTGGCCTTCCTGACCACAATTGTAGCACACTCTCTTTCCCTTCAAACAAACTCCTAGATGTGCCTTGCCGCAAGTCGGACATGCTTCTATCTTCTTTTTCTGCCCTCCGTTTTGACTTCCAGCTACCGAGTTATCCGTCCACTTTCTCTTCTGATTATTATTATTCCCAGTATTACTTCCACCAGCCTTGTTATTACCTTCATTCTCACTCTTTTTCTTTTTCTGTTCTTGGTTGTACTTAGTCACTGCATCACTTCCTCCTTCCGCGAGAATGGCCTTTTCCAAAACTTCCGCAAACGTGTTAAGTTGAAACATTGTTACCTTGCTGTATATCCAAGGCTTCAGTCCTTGTTCGAATCGTCTGGCTTTCCGCTCGTCAGTGTGTACTTGATACGGGGCAAACCTTGCCAACTCATCGAATTTAGCCGCGTATTCAGGCACGCTCATGTTTCCCTGTTTCAGTTCCAGAAATTGCACCTCCATCTGATTCTGCGAACTAGCTGGGAAATATATTTCGAAAAACATCTCTTTGAATCTTTCCCACGTAATTACACATTCACCTCCTCGCATCTTGTTTGCCTGCCACCAGTAGCTAGCCTCAGACTTCAGCACAAATGTCGCAAAAACGGTCTTCTGATCTTCTCGAACCCTAGCAACGTCGAAAACCTTCTCCATTTCCATCACCCACGTTTGAGCCTCGATCGGGTTTCTGGAACCTTTGAACTCTGGCGGTCCCACCACCTTAAAATCTTTAAACGTTGTGCTAGGTGGAGCTTGCGGTTGGTTATTCATGACTCCAGTTAGTAAATTAACTAGCTGTTGAACTGGATTAACGTTAGCATTATTGTTATTATTGGTTGACCCTTCCTGAGCCGGTTGACGTTGTTGTCTTCTCCTTGGCGGTATTTTTCTGTTAAATAAACGTTTATTAGAACTTTATTTATTTCTCTACGTAGTTAAGACATTACTCAACAATTTAACATATCACTTAACACATCATCTCAAACAACTTGATATCTTTTCATTCAAATAAAAAGTTTTAACATTAAACTATAGCATACTGCTATTTACATCATCTATCCTGGAATAAAGAATCCACAGGATTTAAAACATTAACATATTCCGTCGTTCATAAACACGTCAGAATTTACAATTAAAAACTAGTTAAGTCTTTCACATAATCAAACAGATTCTATTCCGGTCTTCCAAGGTGCTCAATAGCCTTACCACGCTCCTCATTCATGATACGAGACATCGTCCTGCGATCTAACATATACGATGGAAGTCCTTCAAACTGGATGGGGTACCTTAACACTTGCTCTTGAATCTCATCCATCGCATGATTAAGTGTGGCGTACGTGTCTTTAAACTTTGCCTTCTTTGCACGACTATCATTTTCTGCACGATCAGCTCGATGTGATTCTCTTACCCATCCTTCCTCTGCTATTTTCAGTCTACCAGAGGTTTCCTTCAGTTCCTTCTTCAGCTTCTCTATCTCCTCAGTCTTATCTTCGGTTTGACCCTTCTCATGGACCAATTCCCATTCTACATTTCCCAGTCGTGAGTAAAGAGTCGAGATCTCCCTCTCCTTCTGCTCGAGAGTAGACTGCTGAACGGTCGCTCGCTCAGTCAATTCCTGAACCTCGTCTTGTAACTCCACGTTACGATCATATAGTGTGTCATACATCTCAGCATCAACAGTGTACCGTGGTAGCTCCTCTTCTTCTTCCTCCTCATCAAACTCCTCAGGACCCTCCTCAGGATTAATCTCAGGTTCATGCTCCTGACCAACAACGGTGATCAATGGAGATGAAACCCTCTGCACCAGCTGCTCCCTAACGACATGAATGTCTCGGGGCTCCTCCTCAGTCGGTCCTACAAGTACACGAGATCCCTCCTCAGTAGGTACTATAGGTAATTGGGGCCCCTCCTCAGCTTGACTAGCTTCTCCACCATCCGACATCCTGACAACAAAATTTTAAGTTTTAGTTACTAAGTCGTACTATCTAACGCATACTTAATACATAAACACATAATGTATTTTATTATCTTTAATGAATTACAAAAATTCATTTCTTAGAACTCGATAAGAGTTTTCAATTTCTATCTTCTTCTATAAGGCTACTACCTAAGGTTGTTTCCCTCCACCTAAGGTTCATAACCTACAGCTCTGATACCAACTTGTGACACCCCCAAATCCGGGTACTTCGATTTCACGAGATTTGGTGTTCACTGTACAAGCATCATCTATCTATCTACCCATAATAAATGCAAACCATGCAATAGATAGAATAAAACTTCTCCTTAAAAGGATTACAACATTCGAATAATAATAATAATACAATCCCAGGTTTAAACTAACCTTAAAATATCTGTGCGGAATTCTAAACAATTAAGTCTTAACAACATCATAACTCAAGTCTTAAACATAAATCATCATCAATAAAATAAATACAAGTCTTCAACACTTGCTAACTTTGCCCTTGCCCTTACTAGTCGAAGGTTCATCACTTCTTTCATTCTTAACTGCAATGTTATTATTAAGCAAGAGTGAGCACAAATGCCCACAAGTATAATAATGAAATAACAGTATAATAACATGCGAATAAATCAAAGACGTCTGAATAAGAGCTCAACTTTTGAATCAAGAATGAATAACAAGAATCAAAAGAATTCTGAGGGTCATAAGACCTTGAACTATGTCCTAGGTTAACAAGGGTTATACTTGAAATCTTTAACAGTCATAAGACTATGGACCTTCTTCTCGTACTTAGGGGGATCAGCCCTTAGTACCATACTGTGCACAATATCTTAACGCTAAAGCGTAAATAATCCCCTATACAGGGTTGTTCATCTCAGTTTGACATTCGAGTCCGCACCAAAGGAAGTTTGGTTTGGATAATTCATCAAGGGTTCTGAAATTTAGAACGCTCATCATCTATGGACTAGTTGAATCAATAAGGTTCACTAGTCTAATAAGGTTCAACAATAATTGATATTCGATTTGAATAATAACCTCAAAAGTATACAATAGGACAATTATTGTATAACTGAATCATGCTTTGGAAAGATAATTAATCTTTAATATCATGCTTGAACTTGAATAATAACAAGGATAATTTATTCAAGGTAAATAATAAACTTGAACAATAATGACAAGTAGGGTTAGGGAAACTTGCTCAACATAAAAGTAACATTTAAGTTTAAATAAACTTGCTCAATAGAATGGAATTAGGGATAGGATACTTGCCTCGTGCGTAGATTACACTTTAACTAAGCACGTTCTTTGAATTAAATCCTACATACCATTCATATACACAATACCAGTTAATTATAAATTAACTAATCAATATAAACTCATTCTCGTTGTCTACTTTAATTATTGACTAAACTTAGTCAAATTATCACGTTGTCACATAATTTATACTTCATGAATTATCAACTAATTATGTATTTAATAATTCAATTCACATATAGTATTTTATTACATGTTAAACAACTATTTTATCATCTCATAATACCTCTAACATGATTACATGTTCATTACATCAATCCACTAACACTTGTTGGACTTTAACATTTTAAAAATATATTTCTGACATTTTCTGGAGAGTGGCGCTGCGGCGCCACTAATGTGCTAAGGAGTCGCGCTGCGGCGCGGTGGCGCTGTGGCCGGGCCCTTGGCGCTGCGGCGCTGAGGCGCCGTGGCTCGAGTCTTGGCGCTGCGAGCGCTGTGGCGCTGCGGCGCGAGAAATCAGTTCTAGAGCTGGCGCCGCGGCGCGAGACCCCAGAAACTGAATCTCAGTTCGCGAAGAACACAGAGTTCAGCGAAATCAACACATTTTTAACACTAATTTCACCGAATTACATATACCCACATGTTATAATTCATGCATAATCATAATATAACATCTATAAAGTGATTTTAACCTATTAAAACATATAATCACATATTTAAATCATAAAAATTTAGACTGTTCTTGAAGTTCTTGAGGATTTTGAACAAAACTTATAATTTAACACTACGGATTCGTTATAAGGCCAAATCTGTTCGTTTAAAGCTTGATCACTTCGTATTAACATGCTCAATAATATAAGGGTGTAAAATTTAGGGATAATATATAATCAATACATCAATTATCACATATAAGGTCATATGACTATATCACGTACTCTGTTTATTTTGAAATAACAAGTCATCAGATTACTACACTTAGGATATGGGATCATGCAATATATATATAAAACATGTTAAGCTACTCTTATGATTACATTTATACTCATAATTGTTACCCTATTCAACCATAGAAACTCTACAGAGGACTTAAGCCATAATTATGAAAACTTTAAAAAGACGTAGAAATAGAATTTGGAAAAGAAGAGATTACCCAAAGCGTAGATGAGTAAGGATGACAATTCTCTCTATTTCAATCACAGTACACACAATCTCTCTCAAAGATTTCTCCAACTCTCTGTGCAAACTCTCTGGTTCTAATAAAATACATAAGTTAAACTCAACTGAGCCGTTAAGCGCAGAGTTGAGGTCAGTTATTCCATTCGTGGTTTAACTGTCCCCAACTCCTCCTAAGGCCTTATTTGGCTAGCAAACTAGGTTCAAAACTCATTATTTTAATAAACCTTTTATCATATAGTTTGAAAATGTCACCCTCTTTATAAAATAAATCCCATATTTTATTTAATTTACTTTAAATAAAATATAATAATTACTTGTAAATTCACATAATCATATATTCAATTATCTCATTAATAAATAATGTCAATTTATTAATTCTCTAATTAATAATTAAATTAATTAAATAACATTATGCTTAATTAAATAATTCATTTAATTCAATAAGCTCACATAATCACATACTTGAATAATAAAATTCTCTACATTAATTTAATAATGTAACACATATGATTAAATTAATCTACCACAATTGCATCAATTAATTATTAAATCTAATAATTAAATCATCGAAAATATTTATTTAATTCAATAAATATTAAAATAAATTACAGAATTCTCGTTCGTCACAGTCGGGGCTATTCACGGTTGCTAAGGTGTATCCGTATGGGGCAATAGAGGTAGAGGACCCCAATTCTGACAAACCTTCAAGGTTAATGGTCAGCGCTTGAAGCATTGCTGGGGCGGCGAGGTAGACCGGCAGAACACCTCCATCACATTGGGAGACCCGGTGTAAGATGTGATAATAGTCAAGCCGACGACTCTAAATCACGCGCTTGATGGGAGGCATCCCCATCTCAGTATCAAATAAATTGCTTTTGTTATTATTCACGTCAGTCTTATTTTGGTTGTCATTAGTTACTGTCTGTAGTTCTTAGTATAACATGTGGTCTGTATAGTGCATGTATGTTAGTATGTATTTCAGGGTTTTCATTAATTAGAACTGGTGAATACTGTATTCGTTGTGTTTTTGTTGTGATTGATTGCTGATATGAGATTTTGGCCTGTGCAGGATTGCTTAACTCAGTACCAGAACTTTATACTCCGCGTCGCGGCGCCAAGGTTTCTATTGGCATTCGCGCCGCAACGCCATTCTTGCGCTATAACACTGATTTTCGTGCTGCAGCGCCGGGTAAGGAGATGACATACTTCAAACTCGCGCCCTGGCGCCAAATAATAAGGAACTATTCACGCCACAACGCTAATGAGGGTTGTCACCGTGTCGCAGCGCCATGAACCGCGCCGCAGTGCCATTGGCAAAATTTTGGTTTTTAAAGGTGTTTTTTTAGTTATTTACAGCATTCTTCCCCTTCCAAAAAGCATATCACTGCCTTTTCGTCCTCTCGAGCGTTACACAACTTCAACCGTCGCACCCTTCTGTTGTCAATCGTTCAATTTTTGACTGTTCACCAACCGTCGTGTAGTTAATTTGGCCGTTACTTACCTACGCATTCCATCTTTAAAAGCCAAGCGAGGTAAAGTTCTTTGTTATACTGTTGGGCTTGAAAAATTTGTTACAGAGCGTGCCTTTAGTTTATTCTTGCAAATCAAATATGGCTTCTAAGCGTCCAAGAACCAGTATTAGCCCCCCTCTTCCATCCTCTTCCCGATCTTGTGCTCCGACTTGGGATGCAGTAAAATTTCCAACGGAAGAGGCCTATAAGCGGTATACTCAGAATTTCTTATCTCGTAGTTTGGTGTCTGAGCGAGGGCTTAGGCCTGATAAAAAATTGGACGGTCAGATGATGACCATGATTGTCAAAATGAAATGGGTGCATTTCACCAAGTCGCTTGAATCAGTAGTTGTCGCGGTGGTGAAAGAATTCTACGCTGATGCCATTCCTGATGGTCCTCCGGCGGTGCTAGTGCAGGGAAAGTTAATCCCATTCGATAGCCAGGCTATCAATGCAGTTTATGGGACTCCCGACTATGCTGGTCATGATTATCGGGAGGTCGGGCTATGAAGTTACAGCACAGACGACATCATTAGTAAACTCTGCAAGCCTGGGACTGTTTGGAAAACTAATGAATTTCATGTTGAGAAGACGTTGTTCCCCCAACAGGCCTTAAGCCATTATGGTAAGGCTTGGTACTCGTTTATATGTGTTAATATCATGCCTACGCGTCACTTGAGTGATGTAACTCGGGAGAGGGCAATTCTGCTCTATGCCATTGTTACGTGTTTAAAAGTCGATGTAGGGGTACTGATTAACGAGTCCATTAAGAAGGCAATAAAGGGCAATATTATGGCAGGCCTCCCACACCCGTCTCTAATTACCCGTCTTTGTAAAAGGGGGGGTGTTCAGTAGGATAAGGAAGATGTCACCCTGCCACCCATGTCTGTTATTGATCATCATCTCATAGGCCGCTATGGAGTCTGGGAGGGAGCACCGTCGCACCCCCAAGGAGAGGGGTTTTTGCCAGCACCTCAGCCGTCGTCGTCATTTAATGAACCGCTGCCATCCACTGAAGCGGGTACCTCTACGCACGTGCCTGAGCACCCTTCTTTTGAGACCATTCATTCTGGGACCCTCGCAGAAATTCTAAACAGCCTGAACTTCCTACACTGCAAGATAGACACTATCGCCCAATGGCAGAATCAATTCCACCATTTCCATGCAAAGTTTGCCAACACACTCTCCAACATTCATGCTGCTCAGGGAGGTGACGATGCTGATTTCATGTCCTTTCCATTTCCAGCACCTCCAATTTATGCTCCTTATCCGCCATAATTTTTGCCTGCTGAGGGGGCCCGTGCTGATGAACCAGTGAACGTGGAGGATGATGGTGATGAAGATAATCTTGAGGTGGTCGATGGTGATGATGATCATGATGATCACGATGATGAAGGTGGCGATGCTCTGGATGCTTGATAATGAAGTCCAAAGGCCATTGAGGACATTGGCCAAATTGCAAGTTTGGGGGGAGAATTCCTTTTATTTATATTATATGAATTGTGTTAGTCTTTTAATATTTGAACTGCTATGTTTATTTATGTTTATGGTGTGAGGACTTGAGTGAATCACTTGGGCTGAATAGCCCCATACTGCTTGTTTAAATATGTTTTATCTAATGTTATTATTATTATTATTGTGGAATGGTTTTATGTTGTGATTGGTTTATTTTGGATGCATGTTTTGCATAGTAGTATTTTAATTTTTATATGAATGCATGTTTTTGGTATTATATCTTATGTTTATAATTATTATCATGTTAGGATTGTGAAGTTGCCACTTGATAGTTGGGGATATCTTGACTAAGTCAGATATTATTTTGTGGATAGCCATTATTTTTTGGGTTTACACTGATTATTGGTATACTTAATGCATGTGTTATGGCTTTACCCTATTTTGTCAGGGGTACTTTATATTTTATAGTTTTTGCCTATTACATTTTGATTAACTCTAACCCCCGGTCTGTAACTATTTATATGTTGGGTTAGGGTATTATAGCACGTAAGTTTTGATTGTGGCCTATGACGAGCGCCAAGTAATTATATCATTTTCTTAGAGTAGTGTCAAATTTATGTGAACTAGGGGAGTGTTAATTAGATAAGTCGAGACTGTTTTGGATCCATCCTTTTAGAAAGCACTGACCAATTGTCTTTTCTAGTTATGTGTCCAGATTGAGGTTGTCTATTTACCGTGTTAAAAATATTGTACGTTGTTAAAACTCTGTTGATTTCAAGAATAAAAGACTTAGAGACTTTTACACTTTCGGGTCTAAAGTTCTATTAAAAAAAATAAAAATAAAAAAATAAAAAATAAAATAAGGCTATTATAATAACAGTCCTACGGTGGGTTAAGATGGAGCGTGGAAATGCACTCGCCCATAAACGCAGGCTGATAAAATCTATTCTGAACTTATGTTGTTTACGTGGCCTTTGCGCTTGAGTTATTAGATTCTTAGGGGTGTTCTACACCTAGTGCCCTAAAGTCATCTGACTTGGGAGTCATTGATCAAAAGCTTGCTAATGGGTGCTCTAATTTGCCTAAAAGTAATCAAGTACTGTCTGAGTCGGAATTTACTTCATTATACTAGAACCTTTTGATCCTTTCTTGTTTTTGCATCTTGTTTTTAATGCTTGTTAATTATGTGAGTTGCATAGTAAGCTTATTGGTTATCACAGTCGACTTGTGATCTTAATTTGGGTTATGGCTAGTTAAGATGTTTGGTCTGCACACACACAGAGAATGGATCGATTGCAGTCTCATGTTTATTAATAGACATTCAGCCCTCGTTCGTATGCATGTTGTCATATTCTCAGAGGGTGTTTATGATTGTGCTTAAAGGCAATATTATTAGTCTATAGGATTAGTCTTCATTCGTACCTTGCAGTAATGGGGTATGGATGTCTGATAGTTTGCTTGAGGATAAACAAAAGCTTAAGTTTGAGAGTATTTGATGAGTAGGATTTATACCTGCGAATCAGATCCTTTCTAGCTTAAGTTGCATGTTTTCAGTTATTTAGTTAGCGTTTATTTATATTTTATTGTTATTATGTCTAAATTCTATGATGCAAGGCTATACATATATTTTCCAGCTTCCAGGAGCATAATGGGCATTTTTACTGTATTGGCGCCGCAGCGCCAAGGTCTGCACTTAGAGCCCGCACCGTAGCGCTAAAGCAAGGCAAGCTCCCTGTTAATTGGGGCTTCTCAGCGCCATTACCCGCGCCCCAGCGCCTTCCTCTGAGGTCAGTTTCGCGCCACAGTGCCAAGGTCCCTTTATGTAGTCGTGCCGCAGCGCCACCTCCGGTCTTTTTAAGCCTACGTGGCGTCGCAGCGCCTCTTGCTAATTCAATGCCCGCATCGCAGCGCGAGCACCAGTGTCCAGACAGTAAAGGACTTTAAATGACCTAAAAAGAGAGAAAAGCAGAGACTTATTATGAGCCGCCTGCGATAGAAATCTCAGACAGTTAGCGTAGCTTAAAAAGAGTTATTACAGTCTTAAATTCTTAGAAGAGAAAGAAGTTGTGCTTAAAAGGAGGAACAATTATTGCATCCTACAGAAGCTCAGTAACTACACAGTGAAGAGAAGATTTGGAGGAAGAACACTTCAAAGCAGGGGTTTTCTTATTCCAAATCTCTCATTTATTTGTGTATTACTGAAAATGTGTAATGCATTGAAAATGTGTGTTAGTACCATAGTTATGAACTAACTCCATTTTTAGGATTGCAATGTAACCTTTTATTTACCTTAATTAACTTTCTCTCCTATTTTATATAATGAATCATTTTGGAATGGGTTGTTGTATTTCGTATTTGATGACTAATTGCTTGATAGAGAAATTAGTATTGATATTAACAAGAGATGAAAAATGGATGTTATCATCTAGCTTTAAATACAACAACACCTGTTATGACCATGCCAATGGAATGTGTGCATAAACTGCTAATAGGATAGACATATCCCTATTTGCCTTGTGTGGCCTTGAGACTTAGCTTAATGACCTTGGCCTAGTTATTTTCACCAATAGACATATTGTGATTTATCTGGCTAGGGATGTGCATTTGACCTTCGACAGAAGCTTATGCGTATTACTGTTCTCGGTTGACCATTCCTTGATTCGTTTGTAATTTGGAGAGTTAGGAGATTAGGCGACGCATTAGAGGAATTATAATCCTATCTTGACTTCCTAGCACAACTACTTCTCGTATTCTTATAGTTTTAATCATATAGCTTAACCAACCATCTTGTTTTACTTGTTTAGATAAGATAAGTAACGACTTTACCTTAGTATTTGTATTCTCTTAAGACTTTGTCCTCGTGAGTTCGACACTCAACTTTCATATATTACTTCTGGACTGCGTATGCTTGCGCGTGATTTAGCAACAGCGAAATCGACCAACATTTAGCCACTTGCCAGTTCCAGTCTCCACTACCAATCCAGTTTTGCATAGCATATAATAAATCCCAAATTGATAATACTACTAGCTAAACATCTTATTTTATATTTCATGCATGAAGTTACTTTATTACTCAATTATATGCAACTACTCATAATAACAACTAATTAAATAATATAATATTAATTAATTTTTCTCTTATTAAATCATTCCTCTATTAATTCACTTAATGACTCTCTTATTCTTTCATTAGGCCACACTATGCAATCCTTATAAGCTTTAAATTAAGCTTTTCACCAACTCCACCATAACACATAGTTGCCACATACTTAACTTAATTTAATTTGAATTTCTGTATCCCATGACACACCAATATTTATTTATATTCAAATAAATATTTAAAATTTATTAATATAATTATAACTCCCTCCGTTCCAGGATAAAAGTCCTGGTGGACTTTTCACACATATTAAGAAGAGGAATAAAATGACAAAATTGCCCATAATAATATGTCATTAAATATGGAGAGAGAATTAAAATAAGAAAAGTATGAGATATTTAATGCTGCGGACATAATAGGAAAAAATGTGTAAAAGTTTGGTCATTAAAGAAAAGTGGACATTTAACATGGGACTACCCAAAATAGTAATAAGGACTTTTATCCTGGGACAGAAGGAGTAATATTATTCAGAAAATTCTCGGGTATTACAATAGGAACCTATACACCACATGTAACGTGTATGAGAATCTGTTGAAAATATCTATTTTAATTTATTTCGCATAGGAATATAGCAAATTAATTGGGATAAATATTTTTATCTAATCATCGAAAGAGATTTGATAGATAACTTTAATTTCTCGGTGAACATGTGACGCCCCCAAATTCAGGTACTTGAAACCCGAACTCAGTGTTTTACGATACCATTTCTATGAGCGGAATAATACTAATAATGTAAGACCCCAACTTTTATGAATAAAGATTAAATTTTCTCGAAATATATTTTTAAATATTATGGTATGGATTTGATATAATGTTATAGTTGTGGGTATTATTTACAAATTTTGCAAAGTAAGCAAGTGGTTATATAATATTTGATTGGTCGGGGAATATTCGTTTTAACAGGGTATATTCGTACGACAGCACAATCATTGGTGGACCCCACAACGAAAGTATTGTCGTAGATTAGAAAACGACATAATTATCTTTTTATAAAAATAATGGCGAAAGTTTTACCATTAAACTGTTGAACTACCCGGTGGTAAAAGTACAGTAATACGCGTGGTTGCATAGTAGCACACGGTATTGATTATTGATGCTTACGTGAGTAGTCACTCAGTTATACTCAATTATTGCTACAGTAATTACTGCATAATATCTCTCATATTATTGATTCAATTATTGTCACAGTGTCATCTGCATAATATTTATTATTATTAAATCAATAATTGAGACGACAAAGTTATTCATGTTATTATTTACAATATTGACAATGTCTAGAAAGTTCTGACAATGAGAGGTTTGGTCACCTAATTGCGCGCCAATAGGGAGAAATCCTTATCGAAAAGCCCCCTCTTTCCTGGGAATGATCTAGTTGTTAAATATTGTGAGTTATAATATTAATGATGAATAAGTTCGTGTTGATTAAAGATGAAATTGATATTTCTATTTTGTTGGGATTATTAGTGTTAGTGAAAATCGACATCTATTCCGATAATAATTGATGTCTGGAGGTTATATTGACCAATCGGGTAATTAATCGGATAAATGAGCAATTAATTATAATTAATTCACATGCTTATAACTGTTTGTTCACATGTGTGCACTATTGATTCACATGCACGTACTATTAGGGGAGGTGGTGCAAGATTGATAATACTTGCATGACTAAATTAAAAATAGAGGTATAGATGAAGGTACTATACTGTAATTATTTTTTTCACATGATTATACTATTGATTCACATGATTGTACTATTGATTCACAAGATGTACTATTAGGGAAGGTGGTGCAAGTTTGATAGTACTTGCAGGGCTAAATTAAAAATAAAAGAAAAGATGAAGGTATTATACTGTAATATTTCGAGCCCCAAAACGTGCAATTATCGAAACTATATTTTCCTATAAATAGAAGCTCATTCTTCTTTCATTCTCACCAATTCACTAAGACTCGCAAGAGCAATTATAGAAAGAGAAGCTATATAAAGAGAGAGAGAAGCTTTAGAGAGAAAGTAGAAGAGAAGTCTGCTACCTCACTATTCCAGTTTCCAGTCTTCTTCTGAGGTAAGGGATATTATTTTGTTCAATATTCATAGGAATAATATTTTCTTCCATACTTTGTAGTATGTGAGTTATATTATTTCGTCGCGTATTCTTGATTATACCCTCATTTTGTTAAAGTATTACTTCTATACTCACAAGAGAAATTATCGAAACTATATTTTCCTATAAATAGAAGCTCATTCTTCTTTCATTCTCACCAATTCACTAAGACTCACAAGAGCAATTATAGAAAGAGAAGCTATATAAAGAGAGAGAAGCTTTAGAGAGAAAGTAGAAGAGAAGTCTGCTACATCACTATTCCAGTTTCCAGTCTTCTTCTGAGGTAAGGGATATTATTTTGTTCAGTATTCATAGGAATGATATTTTCTTCCATACTTTGTAGTATGTGAGTTATATTATTTCGTCGCGTATTCTTGATTATACCCTCATTTTGTTAAAGTATTGCTTCTATACTCCGTAAAATTAGTAGAATGTCCTTGAAATTTGCGCTTTATCTAGTATCGTTTTAGAAGGATATTTTCTACACATTCTTGTTAAATTTTAAGTTTTTCATGTCGGAGTACTGTCCATGAGTAGTATTCATTTTTATGGTACTATTTATAAAATACTATTCACGGGGTACTATTCACATGTATTATTCACAAAGTACAATTCACGGGGTACTATTCTCGAAGTATTATTCATGGAGTACTATTCATTCAGGTACTATTCACCCGGGAAATTATTCATGACAAATTGATTTCTTTGTTGTCCAAATTATTTTTGATACAATATTATTATTGAATTTTACTCCACAAAGCAGTATCATGTTGACAATTTGGACATGATTGAATTCTGGATAAATTAAGTTATAAATTTTTAAAAATTTATCCTTTGCTTTCTTTTAATTGAATTCTTATATCATTGTCATCATCCTCATGCTTATATTGTGATAAAAGCCATCGGTGGCTTACGTGCATAGATGTACTATTGATTTGTACGATTATGACCAGGGATTATTCGGTATAATCATGACCGTAATGTTACAAATGATGTGGTAAAAATCCTCATTGGCCTGTAGTGCATTGATGGACAGTTGTTGGTATGATTACGACTAGGGATTATTCGGTATAATCATGACCATTGATGATTACATGAATATTCTTGGCCCGTAGTGCAGGGATGATTCGATGATGTGATTTATTTATTAAGCTGAGTCTCAGCGTTAAAATTGATGATAAACTTTTTAAATCATAGAAGATAGTAGATATCATGCTCTACTTGACTCTTCTAATGGATTGATTGTTCCGCTGTAGTTAAACTTGATGTTTATTATATTTTATCAGTTTAACACTGTTGAAGGCTAACGATAATTTATTCTGCATTATCATAGTCATAATATTTCTTACTGGGCTAGTTGAGCTCACCCTTTGTTTTCATTGTTTTCTTCAGGAAATGAGAATATAACTGGAACTAGTCGAGGAACGGAGTGATGGTCCAGCTGTTTGCATTAGTAGTCCTCACTATTCAGTGAAATAGTGTGATAATAATTGTAATGAGGACTTTATTTGAGTTTGGATACTCTCTACAAGACATTATCTGTGTTGAAACTCTCAGCTACATTTTGTCATACTGTATATAAAAGAAGTTTGTATTTAAATTTTGTACCATGTATTTAGTGTGAAGTCCCCAAAATAGGTATACAACACCCATTCTGAGTCGCCAAAATACATGGTACAAAAACAACTACATCTTTATTATTACAACACAAGAACTGTGAGTTTAAATACAAATAGTGTCATCTAGACAATATCCACACTCAAATAAGTCCTCATTACAATTATTGAAACATTATTTCACAAAAATGGTGAGGACTACTAAAATAACTTCTAGAACCATCATTCCATACCCCGACTAGTACTCGCTACATTCTCGCCTCCTGAGAAAAATGGAACAAAAAGGAAAAGGGTGAGCTCAACTAGCCCAGTAAAGAACATTATGACTAAGATAATACAGAACAAATTATCGTTAGTCTTCAACAGGAAAAAATCTAATAGAATACAATAGACAACAAGTTTTAAATCAATAACTGCAGCGGAAACAGCAAACCATTAGAAGAGTCAAGTAGAGAATGAGTTCTACTATCTTCTAAGATTTAAAAGTTCATCATCAATATTTTATCCCTATAACAACAATCAATAACCATCTTTAATCAAATATTCATCTTTGCACTACAGGCCAAAGATATTCACTTGTATCATTGGTCGGTCATGTTCATCTCAACACCTGTTCATCTTTACACTACGGGCCAAAGATATTCATCAGTTAATCATTCATCTTTGCACTACGGGCCAAAGATATTCAGTATCATTTAGGACTGAGGATGATGAAAAATATCTTAAAGAAAACGAATCCAGTGAAACAAAATAACAATATTAAGGATTCGTATTTCGATTTATCCATGTCCAAAAATACCTTATAATTATTTTTAGTGAAGTAGAATTCAAGAATGATCAAAACATGGATACAATCAAAGCTAGTACCCAGAACAGATATTTTGGACGAAAAGAAGAAAATTTTATTTTTCGGTGAATAGTAACTCGTGAATAGTAACTCGTGAATAGTAACTCATGAATAGTAACCCCGACGTGAAAAGTTCCAAATTTGATAAAAATTTCCAACCAATATTTCGGCATAATGATATTGAAGAAATAATATCATTTTCGAATAAAATAACATCCCTTACCTCAAAATAATCGTACTTTTGACTGAATTTCGGGTATAGTGTTGACAGAAACTCGCACCGTATAGCAACACTCAAAGTATACTCACAAGAATACGCTCGATAATATAGAGAGAGAAAGAGAGAAAACTTTGTTTCTGGTATGATTTTCAATTCTAACTTAGCCCTCTATTTATAGGAAAATGCTAGAACGCCAAAGGAGACTAAAATAATAAATTAATATTTTCTTATTTTCCTTACGCATGCCAAGACCAAGACTTATCAAGGCATGCCAATTCTGAAATTCATCCCAGCAGCCCACATGTTTAATCCACCAACCAAAAAGTGGGTCCCGCAATTTAATAAAAATTATTTTATTTTTCGAAACTTCAGTAATTCATAGAAAATAGACCGTTTATCAGAAAAATACGAATTTTATGTCTATTCTGACTGAAATCGAATTCTCTACAACTTTGTAGCTTTAAGTTTTTCCAAATTCCAAACCAAAAATATCCGAAATCCACAAACGGATGATTTTTAATACCTCCACATTGACAAAATACTGATAAAATACCTCAGCTTTAATTCTTTCATTTTTATCCACATAAAAATAAATATATCCATCATTTATATCCACATAAAATAAATATTTCTTTATCATATGAATCAATAATTAATTATTCATAAATAATATTACAGAATCACATTTATGACAACCAGGCCGTTCCCAGGAAAGAGGGGGCTTTTCAATAAGGATTTCTCCTTACTGGCGTGCAATTAGATGACCAAACCTCTCCTTAGACAGAACTTTCTAGACATTGCCAATAATGTTATATAATAATATTATTCAAACAATATGAATTATTGATCTGATAATGGGAAATACTGTGTAGTGACAATTATTGAAACAACGGTAATATAAAATATCAACGCATCAATTATTAAATCAATAAAATAAAATACTGAATAGTAATTACTGTAACCATTATTGAGTAGTGCCTTCTTACGTAAGAATCAATAATTGGTGCAACCAGTGTGCTACTGTGTAACAACGCGTATTACTGTGTTTTAACCACCGGGTATTCCAACAGTATTAACGGTAACAATTACGCCGTTATTAATAAACAACATATACTTGTCGTTTTCTTCATCCAATCGCTTTCCGTTATGGGGCCCACAAAAGACTGCGCCGTCGTACGAATATTCCCCGACATGAAGAATATTCCTACGACCAAACGAATATTCCCCGACAACAATGAGTATTTTATAACCACCTGCTTATTTGAAATATTTGCGCATTTTACCCATAACTAACCTCATTAATCAATTCAACACTTACTATTTCAAAATAATAAATAGAGGGAATTTAAATTTTATTTATTAATAATTTGGGGTTTTACAACCTCCCCTCCTTATGAAATTTCGTCCTCGAAATTGATGTACGTACCTGGTGTTTCGAAAAGATGAGGATACCTCGCTTTCATTTCCGTTTCCAACTCCCAGGTCATTTCCTCAATAGCATGGTTTCTCCACAAAACTTTAACTTGTGGTATGACCTTCGTGCGTAGGACATGCTCCTTTCTATCCAAGATTTTGACAGGTACCTCTTCGTACGTTAAGTCTTCAGCTATCTCGTCCGGTTCTAACTCAATAACGTGGTCTGGGTCTTTCACGTATTTACGTAACACAGATATATGAAAAATATTATGAACACGAGACATACTTGGAGGTAACGCGAGTCTATAAGCCACATTTCCTATTCGGTCAGAACTGAAATGGACCAATAAATCGTGGATTGAGCTTTCCTCTCTTCAAATCTTGTAACTCCTTTCCATGGAGCCACACGCAACAATACATGATCCCCAATGTCAAATTCCACGTCCTTTCGATGAAGATCCGCATAACTCTTTTGTCGATCCTGTGCCGTTTGTATACGTTGTCGAATCGTTTGGATCTTCTCTGTAGTCATGCGTACCAACTCTGGTCCCAACAATGTTGCTTCACCCACCTCGTCCCAGCATACTGGAGAGCGACACTTTCGTCCATATAATGCTTCAAATGGGGCCACACCTATACTTGCCTGATAACTGTTATTGTAAGAGAATTCCACCAATGGTAGGTACTTATCCCAACTCCCTTTGAAATCTAGGACACAAAGTCTTAATAGATCTTCAAGAGTTTGAATAGTCCTCTCTGATTGTCCGTCCGTTTGAGGATGGTATGCCGAACTAAATCGTAAATCTGTACCCATAGCTTTTTGCAAGCTAACCCAAAATCTTGAAGTGAATCTTGGGTCACGATCCGAAACTATGGATACTGGCATGCCATGCAGTCTCACAATCTCATCTACGTATATACGAGCAAGACGTTCAAGGGAATAAGTCTCCCGTATCGGCAAGAAATGAGCAGACTTGGTTAATCTATCAACAATAACCCAAATAACATTTATACCTTGAGAAACCGTGGGAAGACCCGTAACGAAATCCATGGTAATGTGTTCCCACTTCCATTTCGGAATCTCAAGTGATTGCAATGGACCCTTTGGCACTTGATGTTCCGCCTTTACACGTTGACAAGTTAAACACCTCGAGATAAACTTTGCAATCTCTCTCTTCATATTATTCCACCAAAATGTATGTCGAAGATCACGATACATTTTGGTACTTCCAGGATGGATTGCAAATGGTGTATTGTGTGCTTCCATCATGATCTTGTACTTCAAATCAGAATCGTTAGGAACACAAAGTCTGGAGTGGACTCGAAGTATTCCTTCTTCATCGATTCTTGCTTCTGGAATAGAACCTTCTTGCACTTTCTTCTTCATATGCATCAGCTCTATGCCCGTAGCTTGAGCAGCTTTAACTTTATCGATTAAAGTCGGTTCTACTCGTATATTTGATATCATCATGTGGGTACTTGGAGCCTTCATCTCTATCTCCATCCTTTGTAAGTCATACAAAATGGGCCTTTGTGTTAACAACATTGCACTCGTACCCGCATATGATCTTCTACTCAATGCGTCAGCTACTACGTTTGCTTTTCCAGGATGATATTGGATGGTATGATCGTAATCTTTTAACAGCTCGAGCCAACGTCGCTGCCGCATGTTGAGTTCTTTTTGGGTGAAGAAATATTTGAGGCTTTTATGATCTGTATAGATCTCCACTTTCTCCCCATACAGGTAGTGTCTCCAGATCTTCAACGCGAAAACTACTGCTGCCAACTCCAAATCATGAGTAGGATAATTCCTCTCATATTCTTTGAGTTGTCGCGAGGCATAGGCTATGACTTTCCCATGTTGCATGAGAACACATCCTAACCCTTTGCTTGAAGCATCACTGTAGATAACAAATCCATCCGAACCAGATGGTATTGTCAGAACAGGTGCCGAAATGAGTCTCCTCTTAAGCTCTTGAAAACTCTTCTCGCATTCCTCGCTCCATACGAATTTGACATCTTTCGAGTCAGCTGAGTTAACGGGGTAGCGATTCGAGAAAACCCTTCCACGAATCTTCGATAATAACCAGCTAAGCCTAGAAAGCTACGTACTTCGGTCACCGTCTTGGTTGCTCCCAACTTTGTATTGCTTCAATCTTCGCCGGGTCAACAGATACTCCATGTTTTGACACCACGTGCCCAAGGAATGCTACTTCCTCAAGCCAGAACTCGCATTTTTTCAGCTTGGCATATAACTTATTTTCACGCAGCCTTTGGAGTACCAGCTTCAAATGATGCTCATGATCTTCACGGCTTTTGGAATATATGAGGATGTCATCAATAAAGACAACAACGAACTGATCCAAATAATCCTTGAATACCGGTTCATCATATCCATGAAAGCCGCAGGAGCATTAGTCAATCCAAAAGACATGACTAGGAATTCATAATGCCCGTACCGAGTTCTGAAGGCAGTCTTTGGAATATCCTCAGTTTTAACCTTCAGCTGATGATATCTAGAACGAAGATCGATCTTTGAAAAGAATTGTGCTCCTTGTAACTGGTCAAACAGGTCATCAATACGAGGTAGCGGATACCTATTCTTAATAGTGACATGGTTTAATTCCCGGTAATCAATACAAAGTCGCATACTCCCGTCTTTCTTCTTTACAAATAAAACAGGAGCACCCCAAGGAGATGTACTAGGACGAATGAAACCGATGTCCAACAACTCTTGTAGTTGGACCTTTAACTCCTGAAGTTCAATAGGAGCCATTCGATATGGGGTTTTAGAAATGGGCTTTGTACCAGGTTCAAGATCAATAAAGAATTCAATTTCTCGTTCCGGGGGTAGACCGGGAAGTTCTTCAGGAAATACGTCAGCGTCAGGAAAGTCAATAACAACAGGAATATATATTCAAATTTGACGTGTCTTTATTCAAATCCATAACATGGGCTAAGAAAGCTTGACATCCGTTTTTAATAAACGAATGGCTTTATGGCTTGATATAACAGTGATTGATTTTAATGGCTTAGTTGTTTGAATTCGTACAACAGGTTGGTTAGGAATATGAAAACTAACAACCTTACGAAAACAATCAATTTTAGCATGATGAGTGGTTTAACCAATCAATTCCTAAAATCACATCAAAAGCAAGTATCTTTAAAGAGATAAGATCAATAGGTAATGTGATTGTGCCAACTTGGATCATGCAAGATTTATAAACTGTAGATGTAACAAAGGTTTCACCTAACGGAGTTTCAACAGATAAGTCAAAGTCCAATTTCCCCGGAGTCAAGTTTAAACGTTGAGCACAAGCAGGAGAGATAAAAGAATGGGTAGAACCGGTATCTAGTAAGGTATAAACTTCGCAAGAATTCAAGATTAGCTTACCCGTAATCACCCTCGTTCGGTGTTCCTCACGTTTGGCCAGTTACGACAAACGCTCTTCCAGGAACTTGCTGATTTCGCCTTATCCGGGACAGCCCTTGGAATCACCACTCCCGCTGAACTTGATTTCGCTATAGTACAATCTCGAGCGATGTGGCCTTCCTTCCCACAGTTGTAACACACCTTGGATTGTTATGGACAGTTTGGGCTGATATGTCCCTCTTTCCCGCATTTGTAACATCTAACTGGCGGTCGTTCTCCTCCCCTAAAATTTGTTGTTGGTGCTGCTGCTGATGTCTTCCCGTCATTGTTGAATCTCCTCTTTCTGAAATTTCCACTTGACTCACCTATCCTATTATCATGGCCACGATGACTACCCGAGTGGTTACCGCCTTTGTTCGTATTTTTCCCTCCTCGTTGGTTATCATCGCTCTGATGATTGCTGTCACCGGTATGACCCTGGTTGTGGTCCCTCGGTTGAGTATACTCATTATCTCTCTCTAATAATTGGGCCCTGTTGACAACGTCTGAATACAGAGAAAATTTATGAGAGATAAGGTATTGACGAATCTCAGGTTTTAAACCTCTCAGAAACATCCGCGTCATACGTTCCTCATTTTCTACCAAATGAGGTGCAAACCTGGATAACTCTGCAAACTTCGCCTCGTACTGGGACACCGTCATGTTGTTTTGTTCCAGTCTGATAAACTCCACCTCCTTCATATGGCGAATACTTTCAGGGAAGTACTTGTCATTAAACAGTTTCTGAAACGTTTCCCAGGACATATTGAGTGCGTCAGTCTGGGTACGCTTCACAGACTCCCACCAGTAGTCTGCCTCACCGCGGAACATAAAGGTAGCGAATGGAACCTTCTGCTCCTCCGTGCATCCCAAGACATCGAATATCTTGGTAATTTGCTTGACCCATGTTTCCGCCATGATCGGATCCGGCTTTCCCTTAAATTCTGGTGGTCCCAACTCCTTGAACTGCTTGGCTGTGACAGACCGCGTGTTGTCATTATTTCCACCCGTATTTTGTACACGAGTCTCCCTCGTCTGATTTTGCATGAACTGCAAAAAGCTCCTAAACATTCCATCGTTCATCGTTTGCTCGGTAGTGTTGTTTACAGGAGGAATATTGCCTTCCTGTTGCACGTTCTCCTGGTTTGTGACTAAAGGTTGTTCCACAGTCTCATACACTCCATTGTTAACGTTCTCAGCAGCCATTCTTAAATACTACCATAAAACAAGGGTTAATTAAATAAATTAACAAATCACATAATACCCCTATATTATGACTGACCAATAAGTAAGCTTAGGTAGGGCACACTAGCGAAGGATTTATTCGTCTCTCCCCTCCTAGTTCTATTCCCCGATCTCCGCCAGAGATCATATCCCTAAGCTCTAATACCAATTGTGACGTCCCCAAAATAGGTATACAACACCCATTCTGAGTCGCCAAAATACATGGTACAGAAACAACTACATCTTTATTATTACAACACAAGAACTGTGAGTTTAAATACAAATATTGTCATCTAGACAATATCCACACTCAAATAAGTCCTCATTACAATTATTGAAACATTATTTCACAAAAATGGTGAGGACTACTAAAATAACTTCTAGAACCATCATTCCATACCCCGACTAGTACTCGCTACATTCTCGCCTCCTGAGAAAAATGGAACAAAAAGGAAAAGGGTGAGCTCAACTAGCCCAGTAAAGAACATTATGACTAAGATAATACAGAACAAATTATCGTTAGTCTTCAACAGGAAAAAATCTAATAGAATACAATAGACAACAAGTTTTAAATCAATAACTGCAGCGGAAACAGCAAACCATTAGAAGAGTCAAGTAGAGAATGAGTTCTACTATCTTCTAAGATTTAAAAGTCCATCATCAATATTTTATCCCTGTAACAACAATCAATAACCATCTTTAATCAAATATTCATCTTTGCACTACAGGCCAAAGATATTCACTTGTATCACTGGTCGGTCATGTTCATCTCAACACCTGTTCATCTTTGCACTACGGGCCAAAGATATTCATCAGTTAATCATTCATCTTTGCACTACGGGCCAAAGATATTCAGTATCATTTAGGACTGAGGATGATGAAAAATATCTTAAAGAAAACGAATCCAGTGAAACAAAATAACAATATTAAGGATTCGTATTTCGATTTATCCATGTCCAAAAATACCTTATAATTATTTTTAGTGAAGTAGAATTCAAGAATGATCAAAACATGGATACAATCAAAG
Source organism: Panax notoginseng (assembly GCA_016801055.1). Taxonomy (NCBI): domain Eukaryota; kingdom Viridiplantae; phylum Streptophyta; class Magnoliopsida; order Apiales; family Araliaceae; genus Panax; species Panax notoginseng. The sequence goes on along the minus strand of CM029015.1, from coordinate 151,102,073 downwards.
CTAGTACCCAGAATAGATATTTTGGACGAAAAGAAGAAAATTTTATTTTTCGGTGAATAGTAACTCGTGAATAGTAACTCGTGAATAGTAACTCATGAATAGTAACCCCGACGTGAAAAGTTTCAAATTTGATAAAAATTTCCAACCAATATTTCGGCATAATGATATTGAAGAAATAATATCATTTTCGAATAAAATAACATCCCTTACCTCAAAATAATCGTACTTTTGACTGAATTTCGGGTATAGTGCTGACAGAAACTCGCACCGTATAGCAACACTCAAAGTATACTCACAAGAATACGCTCGATAATATAGAGAGAGAAAGAGAGAAAACTTTGTTTCTGGTATGATTTTCAATTCTAACTTAGCCCTCTATTTATAGGAAAATGCTAGAACGCCAAAGGAGACTAAAATAATAAATTAATATTTTCTTATTTTCCTTACGCATGCCAAGACCAAGACTTATCAAGGCATGCCAATTCTGAAATTCATCCCAGCAGCCCACATGTTTAATCCACCAACCAAAAAGTGGGTCCCGCAATTTAATAAAAATTATTTTATTTTTCGAAACTTCAGTAATTCATAAAAAATAGACCGTTTATCAGAAAAATACGAATTTTATGTCTATTCTGACTGAAATCGAATTCTCTACAACTTTGTAGCTTTAAGTTTTTCCAAATTCCAAACCAAAAATATCCGAAATCCACAAACGGATGATTTTTAATACCTCCATATTGACAAAATACTGATAAAATACCTCAGCTTTAATTCTTTCATTTTTATCCACATAAAAATAAATATATCCATCATTTATATCCACATAAAATAAATATTTCTTTATCATATGAATCAATAATTAATTATTCATAAATAATATTACAGAATCACATTTATGACAACCAGGCCGTTCCCAGGAAAGAGGGGCTTTTCAATAAGGATTTCTCCTTACTGGCGCGCAATTAGATGACCAAACCTCTCCTTAGACAGAACTTTCTAGACATTGCCAATAATGTTATATAATAATATTATTCAAACAATATGAATTATTGATCTGATAATGGGAAATACTGTGTAGTGACAATTATTGAAACAACGGTAATATAAAATATCAACGCAGCAATTATTAAATCAATAAAATAAAATACTGAATAGTAATTACTGTAACCATTATTGAGTAGTGCCTTCTTACGTAAGAATCAATAATTGGTGCAACCAGTGTGCTACTGTGTAACAACGCGTATTACTGTGTTTTAACCACCGGGTATTCCAACAGTATTAACGGTAACAATTACGCCGTTATTAATAAACAACATATACTTGTCGTTTTCTTCATCCAATCGCTTTCCGTTATGGGGCCCACAAAAGACTGCACCGTCGTACGAATATTCCCCGACAGGAAGAATATTCCTACGACCAAACGAATATTCCCCGACAACAATGAGTATTTTATAACCACCTGCTTATTAGAAATATTTGCGCATTTTACCCATAACTAACCTCATTAATCAATTTAACACTTACTATTTCAAAATAATAAATAGAGGGAATTTAAATTTTATTTATTAATAATTTGGGGTCTTACATTTAGCGACTCAAGATGGATGATATATACCTATTTTGGGGGCGTCACAGCTGGTATCAAAGCTTAGAGATATGATCCTTGGCTGAGATGTGAGGCAAGAACTAGGAGGGGAGAGACGGAGAATTCCTTCGCTAGTATGACCTACCTAAGTTTATTTGATATTTATTTGGTCGGTCAGAGTATAGAGATAATACGTGACATGTCAATTAACCCTTGTTTTGTGTCAGTATTTGAAAATGGCATCCAAAAATGTTGAGATAAGCAATGAAGCACATGAGACCGTTGAGTCACCAATGATCAATACTTAGGATAAGATGCATCAAGATGGCAATAATCCTCAAGAAAACAACAACGCTAACCAAATGATGAACGATGGGATGTTCAGAAGCTTTATGCAATTCATGCAACATCAGGCGAGAGCGGCTCCTGTTCAAAATGCAGGTGGAAACACTGGCAACTCTCGGACGGTCACCGCTAAACAGTTCAAGGAGTTGGGACCACCAGAGTTTATTGGAGAGTCAAAACCACTTAAGGCGAAGACGTGGATAAAGCAGATCACCAAGATATTTGATGTCTTGGGATGCTCCAAGGAGCAAAAGGTTCCCTTTGCCACCTTTATGTTCTGAGAAGAGGCAGATTACTAGTGGGAATCGGTAAAGCGTACTCAACCTACCGCACCGAAGATGTCTTGGGAGAAGTTCCAAGAACTGTTCAACGATAAGTACTTTCTCGAAAGTATTCGTCACATGGAGGTAGAGTTTATCAAGCTGGAGCAAAACAATATGACCATGTCGCAGTACGAAGCTAAGTTTGCCGAGTTATCCCGGTTTGCATCCCACTTGGTTGATAATGAGGAGAGAATGACGCGGATGTTTCTAAGAGGTTTGAAACTCGAGATACGTCAATATCTAATTTCTCACAAACTGTGTTTGTATTCAGATGTTGTAAATAGGGCTCAGTTATTGGAGCGCGATAACGAGTCAACCCAACCAAGAGAGAGCAGCCGGTAAAATGATAATACCAGTGGTAGCAGTCATCGAATGAGTGATAACAAACGTGGAGAGAAACAACATGCCAGAAATGGTAACCACTTCGGTAGTAATCATGGCCAAGATAATAGAAGTGGAAATTTCAAGAAGAAGAGATTCAGCAATGATGGAAAGACGTCATCACCAGCACCTGTTGTTAAGGAAGGGAAACGACAGTTAATCGTATGTTACAAATACGGAGGGGAGGGACATATCAGTCTGAACTGTACACAGCAATCTAAAGCCTGTTATAATTACGGAAGAGAAGGTCACCTTGCCCAATTTTATCGTGCACCGAAGTCAAGTCCGGCGGGGATGGAGGCATCAAAGGCCGTCCTAGACAAGACAAAACTGGTAGTTCAAGGGAGAGCGTTTGTCGTAACCTCCCAAAAAGCGAGGAATCCGAACGAGGTGATCACGGGGAAGCTAATCATAAACTCTATCGAAGTATATACCTTATTTGATACCGGTTCTACCCATTCTTTTATTTTTCCTACTTGCGCTTAACATTTAAATTTGACTCCGGAGAAATTAGACTTTGACTTATCTGTTGAAACTCCGTTGGGAGAAACCTTCATTACATATACTGTTTATAAGTCTTGTGTGATTCAAATCGGTAACCACACGTTACCTGTCGATCTTATCTCCTTCAAAATACTTGCATTTGGTGTGATTCTAGGGATTGATTGGTTAACTACTCATCATGCAAAAATTGATTATTTTCGTAAGGTTGTTAGCTTTCATATTCCTAATCAACCTATTATGCGAATTCAAGCGACCAAACCATTAAAATCAATCACGGTCATCTCAAGCCATAAAGCTATTCGTTTAATGAAAAATGAATGTCAAACTTTCTTAGCTCATGTCACAGATTTAAATAAAAATAAGTCTGATTTGAATGATATTTCTGTTGTTAATAAATTTCCTGACGTATTCCCCGAAAAACTTCTTGGCCTACCCTCGGAGCGTGAAATCGAGTTTGGTATCGACCTTGAACCCGGTATAAAATCTATTTCCAAAGCCCCATATCGAATGGCTCCTATTGAACTTCAGAAGTTAAAAACCCAACTGCAGGAATTGTTAGACATCGATTTCATTCGACCTAGTACGCCTCCTTGGGGTGCTCCTATTCTATTCATGAAGAAGAAAGATGGAAGTATGCGACTTTGTATTGATTATCGGGATTTGAATAATGTCACCATCAAAAATAGGTACCCGTTGCCTCGCATTGATGAACTATTTGGCCAGTTACAAGGCGCCAAATTCTTTTCAAAGATCGATCTTCGTTCTGGATATCATCAGTTGAAGATTAAAACTGATGACATTCCAAAGACTGCTTTCAAAACTCGGTACGTTCATTACGAATTCCTAGTCATGTCTTTTGGATTGACTAATGCTCCTGCTGCCTTTATGGATATGATGAACCGAGTATTCAAGGAATATTTGGATCACTTTGTGGTCGTCTTTATTGATGACATCCTCATTTACTCCAAAAGTCGTGAAGATCATGAGCAACACTTGATGCTGATACTCCAAAAGCTTCGTGAAAACAAGCTATATGCCAAGTTGAAGAAATGTGAGTTCTGGCTTGAGGAAGTAGCATTCCTTGGCCATGTGATATCAAATCATGGAATATCTGTTGACCCGGAAAAGATTGAAGCAATTCAAAGCTGGGAGCAACCTAAGTCAGTGACCGAAGTACGTAGCTTTCTCGGCTTAGCTGGTTATTATCGAAGATTCGTAGAAAGGTTTTCTCGAATCACTACTCCATTAACTCAGCTGACTCGAAAAGATACAAAATTCGGTTGGAGTGAGGAATGTGAAAAGAGTTTTCAAGAACTCAAGAGGAGACTCATTTCAGCACCTGTTCTGACAATACCATCTGGCTCAGAGAGATTTGTCATCTACAGTGATGCTTCAGGCAAAGGGTTAGGATGTATTCTCATGCAACATGGAAAAGTCATAGCTCATGCCTCACGACAACTCAAAGAATATGAGAGGAATTATCCTACTCATGATCTAGAGTTGGCAGCTGTCGTTTTTACGCTTAAGATTTGGAGACATTACCTGTATGGAGAGAAGGTGGAGATCTATACGGATCATAAAAGCCTCAAATATTTCTTCACTCAAAAGGAACTCAACATGCGGCAACGACGATGGCTTGAGTTATTGAAAGATTATGATCATACCATTCAATACCATCCTGTTAAAGCGAACATAGTAGCTGACGCGTTGAGTAGAAGATCATATGCGGGTACGAGTGCGATATTATCAACGCAAAGGCCCATTTTGTATGACTTACAAATGATGGAGATAGAGTTAAAGACTCCAGGGACCCATGTGATGATGGAGAATATACGAGTAGAACCGACTTTAATCGATAAAGTTAAAGATGCTCAAGCTACAGACCTGGAGCTGATGCGTATGAGGAAGAAATTGCAAGAAGGTGCTATTCTGGAAGCAAGAATCGATGAGAAGGAATACTTCGAGTCAACTCCAGATTTTGTGTTCCTAACGATTCTGACTTGAAGTATACAATCATGATGGAGATGAAAAATACACAGTTTGCAATCCATCTTGGGAGAACCAAAATGTATCGTGATCTTCGACATGCATTTTGGTAGAGCAATATGAAGAGAGAGATAGCGGGGTTTATCTCAAGTTGTCTAACTTGTCAACGAGTCAAGGCAGAGTATCAAGTGCCAAAAAGTCCATTGCAACCATTTGAAATTCCAAGATGAAAGTGGGAGCACATTACCATGAATTTCTTTACTGGTCTTTCCAAGGTTTCTCAAGGCATAAATGCGATTTGGGTCATTGTTGATAGATTGACCAAGTCTGCTAATTTCTTATCGATACGAGAAACTTATACACTTGAACGTCTTGCTCGTATGTACATAAACGAGATTGTAAAATTGCAAGGTATGCCAGTATCCATAGTTTCTGATCGAGACCCAAGATTCACTTCACGATTTTGGGTTAGTTTGCAAAAAGCTATGGGCACGGATTTACGATTTAGTTCAGCATATCATCCTCAAACGGACGGGTAGTCGGAGAGGACTATTCAAACTCTTGAAGATTTATTAAGACTTTGTGTCCTTGACTTCAAAGGAAGTTGGGACAAGTTCTTACCATTGGTGGAGTTTTTCTACAATAACAGTTATCAAGCAAGTATTGACATAACTCCATTTGAGCCGTTATATGGAAGAAAGTGTCGTTCTCTAGTATGCTGGGATGAGGTGGGTGAAGCAACGTTGTTGGGACCAAAGTTAGTACGTATGACTACGAAAAAGATTCAAACGATCCGAAAACGTATAAAAACCTCACAAGATCGACAAAAGAGTTATGCTGATCTTCATCGAAAAGATGTGGAATTTAATATTGGAGATCATGTGTTGTTACGTGTTGCTCCATGAAAAGGAGTTACGAGATTTGGAAAGAGAGAAAAGCTCAATCCTCGATTCATTGGCCCGTTTTTAATCCTCGATCGAGTAGGAACTGTGCCCTATAAACTCGCCTTATCGCCAAGTATGTCTCGTGTTCATAACCTTTTTCATATATCTATGTTACGTAAATATGTGAAAGACCTGAACCACGTTATTGAATTAGAATCGGACGTGATAGCGGAAGATTTAACGTATGAAGAGGTACCTGTTAAAATCTTAGATAAAAAGAATCATATTCTACGCTCCAAGGCTATACCTCAAGTCAAAGTTTTATGGAGAAACCACGATGTTGAGAAAATGAACTGGGAGTTAGAATCTGAAATGAAGTCAAGGTATCCTCACCTCTTTGATATACCAGGTACGCACTCTAATTTCGATGACGAAATTTCATAAGAAGGGGAGGTTGTAAGACCCTAACTTTTATGAATAAAGATTAATTTTTCTCGAAATATATTTTTGAATATTATGGTGTGGATTTGATATAATGTTATAGTTATGGGTATTATTTACAAATTTTACAAAGTAAGCAAGTGATTATATAATATTCGATTGGTCGGGAAATATTCGTTTTAACAGGGAATATTCGTACGACGGCACAATCATTGGTGGACCCCACAACGATTGTATTGTCATAGATTAGAAAACGACATAATTATCTTTTTATAAAAATAACGGCGAAAATTTTACCGTTAAACTGTTGAACTATCCGGTGGTAAAAGTACAGTAATACGCGTGGTTGCATAGTAACATGCGGTATTGATTATTGATGCTTACGTGAGAAGTCACTCAGTTATACTCAATTATTGCTAAAGTAATTGCTGCATAATATCTCTCATATTATTGATTCAATTATTGTCACAGTATCATCTGCATAATATTTATTATTATTAAATCAACAATTAAGACGACAAAATTATTCATATTATTATTTGCAATATTGACAATGTCTAGAAAATTCTGTCAAGGAGAGCTTTTGTCACCTAATTACGCGCCAATAGGGAGAAATCCTTATCGGAAAGCCCCCTCTTTCTTGGGAATGATCTGGTTGTTAAATATTGTGAGTTATAATATTAATGATGAATAAGTTCGTGTTGATTAAAGATGAAATTAATATTTCTATTGTGTTAGGATTATTAGTGTTAGTGGAAATCGACATCTATTCCGATAATAATTGATGTCTGGAGGTTATATTGACCAATCGGGTAATTAATCGGATAAATGAGCAATTAATTGCTATTAATTCACATGCATATAACTGTTTGTTCGCATGTGTGTACTATTAATTCACATGCATGTACTATTAGGGGAGGTGGTGCAAGATTGATAATACTTGCATGACTAAATTAAAAATAGAGGCATAGATGAAGATATTATACTGTAATTATTTTTTTCACATGATTGTACTATTGATTCACATTACTGTACTATTGATTCACAAGATTTACTATTAGGGGAGGTGGTGTAAGTTTGATAATACTTGCAGGGCAAAATTAAAAATGAAGAAAAAGATGAAGGTATTATACTGTAATATTTCGAGCCCCAAAACGTGAAATTATCAAAACTATATTTTCCTATAAATAGAAGCTCATTCTTCTTTTATTCTCACCAATTCACTAAGGCTCACAAGAACAATTATAAAAAGAGAAGCAATAGAGAGAGAAGCTTTAGAGAGAAAGTAGAAGAGATGTCTGCTAACTCACTATTTCAGTTTCCAGTCTTCTTCTGAAGTGAGGGATATTATTTTGTTCAGGATTCATAGAAATAATATTTTCTTCCATACTCTGTAGTAGTGAGTAATATTATTTCGTCTCGTATTCCTAATTGTACCCTCATTTTGTTAAAGTATTGCTTCTATACTCCGTGAAATTAGTAGAATATTCTTAAAATTTGCGCGGATATTTTCTACACATTCTTGTTAAATTTTAAGTTTTTCATGCCGGAATACTGTCCATGAGTAGTATTCATTTTTACGGTATTATTCACAAAGTACTATTCACGGGGTACTATTCACGGGTATTATTCACAAGTACTATTCACGGGGTACTATTCCCGAAGTATTATTCATGGGGTACTATTCACTCAGGTACTATTCACCTGGAAAATTATTCATGACAAAAATTAATTTCTTTATTGTCCAAATTATTTTTGATACAATATTATTCTTGAATTTTATTCCACAAAGCAGTATCATGTTGACAATTTGGACATTATTGAATTTTGAATAAATTAAGTTATAAATTTTTAAAAATTTATCATTTGCTTTCTTTTAATTGAATTCTTATATCATTGTCATCATCCTCATGCTTATATTGTGATAAAAGTCATCTGTAGCCTACGTGCATAGATGTACTATTGATTGGTATGATTATGACCAGTGATTATTCGGTAAAATTATGACCGTAATGTTACAAATGATGTGGTAAAAATTCTCATTGGCCTGTAGTGCATTGATGGACAGTTGTTGGTATGATTATAACCAGGGATTATTCGGTATAATCATGACCATTGATGATTACATGAATATTCTTGGCCCGTACTGCAGGGATGATTCGATGATGTTGTTTATTTATTAAGCTGAGTCTCAGCGATAAAATTGATGATAAACTTTTTAAATCATAGAAGATAGTAGATATCATGCTCTACTTGACTCTTCTAATGGATTGATTGTTCCGCTGCAGTTAAACTTGATGTTTATTATATTTTATCAGTTTAACACTGTTGAAGGCTAACGATAATTTATTCTGCATTATCATAGTCATAATATTTCTTACTGGGCTAGTTGAGCTCACCCTTTGTTTTCATTATTTTCTTCAGGAAATGAGAATATAGCTGGGACTAGTCGAGGAACGGAGTGATGGTCCAACTATTTGCATTAGTAGTCCTCACTATTCAGTGAAATAATGTGATAATAATTGTAATGAGGACTTTATTTGAGTTTGAATACTCTCTACAAGATATTATCTGTGTTGAAACTCTCAGCTATATTTTGTCATACTTTATAAAAGAAGTTTGTATTTAAATTTTGTACCATGTATTTGGCAACTCAAGATGGATGATGTATACCTATTTTGGGGGCGCCACAGCTGGTATCAAAGCTTAGGGATATGATCCCTGGCTGAGATGTGAGACAAGAACTAGGAGGGGAGAGACGGAGAATTCCCTCGCTAGTATGACCTACCTAAGTTTATTTGGTATTTATTTGGTCGGTCAGAGTATAGAGATAATATGTGACATGTCAATTAACCCTTATTTTGTAGCAGTATTTGAAAATGGCATCCGAAAATATTGAGATAAGCAATTAAGCACATGAGATCGTTGAGTCACCAATGATCAATACCCAGAATAAGATGCATCAGGATGGCAATAATCCTCAAGAAAACAACAACGCTGACCAAATGATGAACGATGGGATGTTCAGAGGCTTTATGCAATTCATGCAACATCAGGCGAGAGCGGCTCCTGTTCAAAATGCAGGTGAAAACACTGGCAACTCTCGGACGGTCACCGCTAAACAGTTCAAGGAGTTGGGACCACCAGAGTTTATTGGAGAGCCAAAACCACTTAAGGTGAAGACGTGGATAAAGCAGATCACCAAGATATTTGATGTCTTGTGATACTCCGAGGAGCAAAAGGTTTCCTTTGCCACCTTTATGTTGCGAGGAGAGGCAGATTACTAGTGGGAATCGGTAAAGCGTACTCAACCTGCCGCACTGAAGATGTCTTGGGAGAAGTTCCAAGAACTGTTCAATGACAAGTACTTTCTCGAAAGTATTCGTCACATGAAGGAGGTAGAGTTTATCAAGCTGGAGTAAAACAATATGACCATGTCGCAGTACGAAGCTAAGTTTGCCGAGTTATCCCGGTTTGCATCCCACTTGGTTGATAATGAGGAGAGAATGACGCGGATGTTTTTAAGAGGTTTGAAACTCGAGATACGTCAATATCTAATTTCTCACAAACTGTGTTTGTATTCAGATGTTGTAAATAGAGCTCAATTATTGGAGCGCGATAACGAGTCAACCCAACCAAGAGAGAGCAGCCGGTAAAATGATAATACCAGTGGTAGCAGTCATCGAAGGAGTGATAACAAACGTGGAGAGAAACAACATGGCAGAAATGATAACCACTTCGGTAGTAATCATGGCCAAGATAATAGAAGTGGAACTTTCAAGAAGAAGAGATTCAACAATGATGGAAAGACGTCATCACCAGCACCTGTTGTTAAGGAAGGGGAACGACAGTCAATCGTATGTTACAAATACGGAGAGGAGGGACATATCAGTCTGAACTGTACGCAGCAATCCAAAGCCTGTTATAATTGCGGAAGAGAAGGTCACCTTGTCCAATTTTATGGTGCATCGAAGTCAAGTCCAGCGGGGATGGAGGCATCAAAGGCCGTCCCAGACAAGACAAAATCGGTAGTTCAAGGAAGAGCGTTTGTCGTAACCTCCCAAAAAGCGAGGAATCCGAACGAGATGATCACGGGTAAGCTAATCATAAACTCTAGCGAAGTATATACCTTATTTGATACCGATTCTACCCATTCTTTTATTTTTCCTACTTGCGCTTAACATTTAAATTTGACTCCGGAGAAATTAGACTTTGACTTATCTATTGAAACTCCGTTGGGAGAAACCTTCATTACATCCACTGTTTATAAGTCTTGTGTGATTCAAATCGGTAACCACACGTTACCTGTCGATCTTATCTCCTTCAAAATACTTGCATTTGGTGTGATTCTAGGGATTGATTGGTTAACTACTCATCATGCTAAAATTGATTGTTTTCGTAAGGTTGTTAGCTTTCATATTCCTAATCAATCTATTATGCGAATTCAAGCGACCAAACCATTAAAATCAATCACGGTCATCTCAAGCCATAAAGCTATTCGTTTAATGAAAAACGAATGTCAAGCTTTCTTAGCTCATGTCACAGATTTAAATAAAAATACGTCAGATTTAAATGATATTTCTTCTGTTAATAAATTTCCTGACGTATTCCCCGAAAAACTTCTTGGCCTACCCCCGGAGCGTGAAATCGAGTTTGGTATCGACCTTGAACCCGATATAAAATCTATTTCCAAAGCCCCATATCGAATGGCTCCTATTGAACTTCAGAAGTTAAAAACTCAACTACAGGAATTGTTAGACATCGATTTCATTCGACCTAATACGTCTCCTTGGGGTGCTACTATTCTATTCATGAAGAAGAAAGATGAAAGTATGCGACTTTGTATTGATTATCGGGAGTTGAATAATGTCACCATCAAAAATAGGTACCCGTTGCCTCGCATTGATGAACTGTTTGACCAGTTGCAAGGCGCCAAATTCTTTTCAAAGATCGATCTTTGTTCTGGATATCATCAGTTGAAGATTAAAACTGATGACATTCCAAAGACTACTTTCAAAACTCGATACGTTCATTACGAATTCCTAGTCATGTCTTTTGAATTGACTAATGCTCCTGCTGCCTTTATGGATATGATGAACCGAGTATTCAAGGAATATTTGGATCACTTTGTGGTCGTCTTTATTGATGACATCCTCATTTACTCCAAAAGTCGTGAAGATCATGAGCAACACTTGAGGCTGATACTCCAAAAGCTTCGTGAAAACAAGTTATATGTCAAGTTGAAGAAATGCGAGTTCTGGCTTGAGGAAGTAGCATTCCTTGGGCATGTGATATCAAATCATGGAATATCTGTTGACCCGGCAAAGATTAAAGCAATTCAAAGCTGGGAGCAACCTAAGTCAGTGACCGAAGTACGTAGCTTTCTCGGCTTAGCTGGTTATTATCGAAGATTCGTAGAAAGGTTTTCTCGAATCACTACTCCATTAACTCAGCTGACTCGAAAAGATACAAAATTCGGTTGGAGTGAGGAATGTGAAAAGAGTTTTCAAGAACTCAAGAGGAGACTCATTTCAGCACCTGTTCTGACAATACCATCTGGCTCAGAGGGATTTGTCATCTACAGTGATGCTTCAGGCAAAGGGTTAGGATGTATTCTCATGCAACATGGAAAAGTCATAGCTCATGCCTCACGACAACTCAAAGAATATGAGAGGAATTATCCTACTCATGATCTAGAGTTGGCAGCTGTCGTTTTTACGCTTAAGATTTGGAGACATTACCTGTATGGAGAGAAGGTGGAGATCTATACGGATCATAAAAGCCTCAAATATTTCTTCACTCAAAAGGAACTCAACATGCGGCAACGACGATGGCTTGAGTTATTGAAAGATTATGATCATACCATTCAATACCATCCTGTTAAAGCGAACATAGTAGCTGACGCGTTGAGTAGAAGATCATATGCGGGTACGAGTGCGATATTATCAACGCAAAGGCCCATTTTATATAACTTACAAAGGATGGAGATAGAGTTAAAGACTCTAGGAACCCATGTGATGATGGAGAATATACGAGTAGAACCGACTTTAATCGATAAAGTTAAAGTTGCACAAGCTACAGACCTGGAGCTGATGCGTATGAGGAAGAAAGTGCTATTCTGGAAGCAAGAATCGATGAGAAGGAATACTTCGAGTCAACTCCAGACTTTGTGTTCCTAACGATTCTGACTTGAAGTATAAAATCATGATGGAGGCGCAAAACACACCGTTTGCAATCCATCTTGGGAGAACCAAAATGTATCGTGATCTTCGACATGCATTTTGGTAGAGCAATATGAAGAGAGAGATAGCGGGGTTTATCTCAAGTTGTCTAACTTGTCAACGAGTCAAGGCAGAGTATCAAGTGCCAAAAAGTCCATTGCAACCATTTGAAATTCCAAGATGAAAGTGGGAGCACATTACCATGAATTTCTTTACTGGTCTTTCCAAGGTTTCTCAAGGCATAAATGCGATTTGGGTCATTGTTGATAGATTGACCAAGTCTGCTAATTTCTTATCGATACGAGAAACTTATACACTTGAACGTCTTGCTCGTATGTACATAAACGAGATTGTAAAATTGCATGGTATGCCAGTATCCATAGTTTCTGATCGAGACCCAAGATTCACTTCACGATTTTGGGTTAGTTTGAAAAAAGCTATGGGCACGAATTTACGATTTAGTTCAGCATATCATCCTCAAACGGACGGGTAGTCGGAGAGGACTATTCAAACTCTTGAAGATTTATTAAGACTTTGTATCCTTGACTTCAAAGGAAGTTGGGACAAGTTCTTACCATTGGTGGAGTTTTTCTACAACAACAGTTATCAAGCAAGTATTGGCATAACTCCATTTAAGCCGTTATATAGAAGAAAGTGTCGTTCTCCAGTATGCTGTGATGAGGTGGGTGAAGCAACGTTGTTGGGACCAAAGTTGGTACGTATGACTACGAAAAAGATTCAAACGATCCGAAAACGTATAAAAATCTCACAAGATCGACAAAAGAGTTATGATGATCTTCATCGAAAAGATGTGGAATTTAATATTGGAGATCATGTGTTGTTACGTGTTGCTCCATGGAAAGGAGTTACGAGATTTGGAAAGAGAGAAAAGCTCATTCCTCGATTCATTGGCCCATTTTTAATCCTCGATCAAGTAGGAACTGTGGCCTATAAACTCGCCTTATCGCCAAGTATGTCTCGTATTCATAACATTTTTCACATATCTATGTTACGTAAATATGTGAAAGACCTGAACCACGTTATTGAATTAGAATTAGACATGATAGCGGAAGATTTAACGTATGAAGAGGTACCTGTTAAAATCTTAGATAAAAAGAATCATACTCTACGCTCCAAGATTATACCTCAAGTTAAAATTTTATGGATAAACCACGATGTTGAGAAAATGACCTGGGAGTTAGAATCTGAAATGAAGTCAAGGTATCCTCACCTCTTTGACATACCAGGTACGCACCCTAATTTCGAGGACGAAATTTTATAAGAAGGGGAGGTTGTAAGACCCCAACTTTTATGAATAAAGATTAATTTTTCTCGAAATATATTTTTGAATATTATGGTGTGGATTTGATATAATGTTATAGTTGTGGGTAATATTTATAAATTTTGCAAAGTAAGCAAGTGGTTATATAATATTCGATTGGTCGGGGAATATTCGTTTTAACAGAGAATATTCGTACGACGGCACAATCATTGGTGGACCTCACAACGGAAGTATTGTCGTAGTTAGAAAACAACAAAATTATCTTTTTATAAAAATAACGGCGAAAGTGTTACTGTTAAAACAGTTGAACTACCCGGTAGTAAAAGTACAGTAATATGCGTGGTTGCATAGTATCATGCGGTATTAATTATTGATGCTTACGTGAGAAGTCACTCAGTTATACACAATTATTGTTAAAGTAATTGCTGCATAATATCTCTCATATTATTGATTCAATTATTGTCACAGTATCATCTGCATAATATTTATTATTATTAAATCAACAATTAAGACGACAAAGTTATTCATATTATTATTTGCAATATTGACAATGTCTAGAGAATTCTGTCAAGGAGAGGTTTTGTCACCTAATTGCGCTCCAATAGGGAGAAATCTTTATCGGAAAGCCCCCTCTTTCTTGGGAATGATCTGGTTGTTAAATATTGTGAGTTATAATATTAATGACGAATAAGTTCGTGTTGATTAAAGATGAAATTAATATTTCTATTGTGTTGGGATTATTAGTGTTAGTAAAAATCGACATCTATTCCGATAATAATTGATGTCTGGATGTTATATTGACCAATCGGGTAATTAATCGGATAAATGAGCAATTAATTGCTATTAATTCACATGCTTATAACTGTTTGTTCGCATGTGTGTACTATTAATTCACATATATGTACTATTAGGGGAGGTGGTGCAAGATTGCTAATACTTGCATGACTAAATTAAAAATAGAGATATAGATGAAGATATTATACTGTAATTATTTTTTTCACATGATTGTAATATTGATTCACATTACTGTACTATTGATTCACAAGATTTACTATTAGGGGAGGTGGTGTAAATTTGATAATATTTACAAGGCTAAATTAAAAATGAAGGAAAAGATGAAGGTATTATACTGTAATATTTCGAGTCCCAAAACGTGAAATTATCGAAACTATATTTTTCTATAAATAGAAGCTCATTCTTATTTTATTCTCACCAATTCACTAAGGCTCACAAGAGCAATTATAAAAAGAGAAGCAATAGAGAAAGAAGCTTTAGAGAGAAAGTAGAAGAGAAGTCTGCTACCTCATTATTCCAGTTTTCAGTCTTCTTCTGTGGTAAGGGATATTATTTTGTTCAGTATTCATAGGAATAATATTTTCTTCCATACTTTGTAGTAGTGAGTAATATTATTTCGTCTCGTATTCCTGATTATACCCTCATTTTGTTAAAGTATTGCTTCTATACTCCGTGAAATTAGTAGAATATTCTTGAAATTTGCACTTCATCTAGTATCGTTTCACAAGGATATTTTCTACACATTCTTGTTAAATTTTAAGCTTTTCATGCCGAAATACTGTCCATAAGTAGTATTCATTTTTACGGTATTATTCACAAAATACTATTCACAAAGTACTATTCATGGGGTACTATTCACAAAATACTATTCACGTGTATTATTCACAAAGTACTATTCACAAAGTACTATTTACGGGGTACTATTCCCGAAGTACTATTCATGGAGTACTACTATTTACTCGGGTACTATTCACCCGAAAAATTATTCATGACAAAAATTAATTTTGTTGCTGTCCAAATCATTTTTGATACAATATTATTCTTGAATTTTACTCCACAAAGTAGTATCATGTTGACAATTTGGACGTTATTGAATTATGGATAAATTAAGTTATAAATATTTAAAAATTTATTATTTGCTTTCTTTTAATTGAATTCTTATATCATTGTCATCATCCTCATGCTTATATTGTGATAAAAATCATCTGTGGCTTACGTGAATAGATGTACTATTGATTGATATGATTATAACCAGGGATTATTCGGTATAATCATGACCGTAATGTTACAAATGATGTGGTAAAAATCCTCATTGACCTGTAGTGCATTGATGGACAGTTGTTGGTATGATTATGACCAGGGATTATTCGGTATAATCATGACCATTGATGATTACATGAATATTCTTGGTCCGTAGTGCATGGATGATTCGATGATTTGATTTATTTATTAAGCTGAGCCTCAACGATAAAATTGATGATAAACTTTTAAAATCATAGAAGATATTAGATATCATGCTCTACTTGACTCTTCTAATGGATTGCTTGTTCCGCTGCAGTTAAACTTGATGTTTATTATATTTTATCAGTTTAACACTGTTGAAGGCTAACGATAATTTATTCTGCATTATCATAGTCATAATATTTCTTACTGGGCTAGTTGAGCTCACCATTTGTTTTCATTGTTCTCTTCAGAAAATGAGAATAAAACTGGGACTAGTCGGAGAACGGAGTGATGCTCCAGCTGTTTGCATTAGTAGTCCTCACTATTCAATGAAATAGTGTGATAATAATTGTAATTAAGACTTTATTTGAGTTTGGTTACTCTACGAGACATTATCCGTGTTGAAACTCTCAGCTACTTTTTGTCGTACTGTATAAAAGAAGTTTATATTTAAATTCAGTACCATGTATTTGGCGACTCAAGATGGGTGATGTATGCCTATTTTGGGGGCGTCACAAATAATAATAACAATAATATAAAAATCAAACTTGATTTACATATATCATAGTCTAATCCTAAGTACGCAACCTTTACTATAATTCTTTACATGATAGATAATACATATCATTGTCTTAATACAGTTTAAATATTACAAAAGATACCATTAAACATATTCTGTTTACTTTTCTTTTCACTTGTTCTTGTCTGAACCTTCGGGTTGATCATGCCTAACTGAAAACATTTAAATTTAAAGTAAGAATGAGCATTTGGGTGCCCAGCAAGTAATAACAATTATAAATATAATTAGCTGAAAGAATTAAATATTTTCTTTAGACATCACTTCTACAACGATTCAATAGTTAAACTAAATCAATAATAATAACATAACAACTCTATATCACATTTTTGAAACTACTTATTGACTATAAATAGGGTTAAGGTGACTTTCTATGTACATTGTTTTTAGTTTTCGCTAAGGTTTAGCAGAACTTCATCCGCAAACCGTCATAACTTACGGGCGCGATGGTGATCATCTCAATGTGCCCTGTATTGATCAATACTGCATGCAAGAACGATATTATCGTTCACTCTATCCGCCTTGGGCGCATAAAAGTTTTTCCTTGTTCGGGATGTTCATACACTACACCAAAAATGGCCTCTAGTGAAGGACAAATCCTTCACTAGAGGCCCTATATCTCTCACAAGTGATTTATTGCGAAGAAATATTTTCTTCACACGAGTGTTCGCATTAAACCTTCTCGCAATTGGGTATCTTTCGCTAAGTAGTAACTAAATATTTTTTGTGAATGATATATTGTGAATAACTTATTCCTTCACAAATTGTATTTAGTAATGTAATATTGTTATTTAGTGAAAGATTGTTTTCCTTCACAAATAATATTTTAAGAATGACTATTTGAAATTAGTGAATAACTTGATTCCCTCACAAATAATATATTGTGAATAACAAATTTATTTAACGAGAGAATATTTTTCCTAACTAATTATAAATTGAGAATCTTTCTTCCAAAGGCAACCTCCAAAGTTTTTCTCCAGCAACTTCTGAAGCTGCAAGTACCTCCTTTGCCAGGTCATCACTAGGTATAAAGATTTCTGTTTAGGAAATATTAATAATGTCTTAGGTTTCCCCAGAGATTTAGATTCTCTTTGTAATTTCTATGAAAATGAGCAGCAGAAAATTTGAATTAAAAGGAAGTTCATTAGTCAAATAAGTTAGATGTAATACTTAAAAAATGTTTTGTTTTTTAATTAGTACCATAATTTATCAGAAAATTATGAATCAAAAGGATATATAACATTTGAACTTCTGGAACTACCAGTATTGTAGCTTTCCCCATGGATTTGGTTCTGAAATAATACGACCTTTGCCAGGTACCAAATGAACTTGGTGATTTTTATTATAATTTAGTTTTACTTCAAATTACAATCATAATGTCAAAACTCAGTACAGAATCCTGCAACATTATGTTTAAAGATTAGTAGGAGGCATGTCTTAATATATGCAGTAATTGAGCTTTACATAGGGACAACTGATAAAGGTAGTTAAAGTGAGCTAGCTGATCTTCTAATGTGCTGTAAATTATCATGATCGATGTTGCAACAACTAAAGCATTATTTTTCCTAATTAATGTCAGCAAGAACTGTATCTAGAGCGTAAAATTGATGAAGATCATACCACACTTTTAGAGGAAAGATATATCAGCACTTATTTAGTGAAAGTCTTTCTAATCAAAAAACCAACCTAAGCCAATGCTATAGCATAAACATAAAGAAAATTTAGAATAAAAAAAAGATACAGAAAAAAAAGAAAAAAAAGGAAATAATTTCATGCTAATAATCTAAAGCTTCTGCCAACAAGTTACACTACTATAATTAACTACCTCACAAGAGAAAGCCATCAAGCAATTATCTGCATTCATTTCTCCCACTGAATAAATAAATAAATAGTCAAAGGATCAGTGAATGGTACCTCTCTAATCCAATAAGATACTTATCATAGAAGGAGAACTGTAGCCGACCACCAGTTGACATGGTAAGAACCTCAAAAAGATTATCACTGATAATTACATTGGCAATGATAGGAACTGCTGGAGCAATTCGAGAGAAGACTTCCACCCCGACAGTAGCATCCTCATCTATCTGTGACCAAATAAAGAGTCATACAAGCCCCATCTGATTGAAAAGGCAAAAGTATAATAAGAAAAATATTTTCTTGTATAAATATTAAGGGCAGTGATACATTAAGGAGGAAGAATTAGCCCCCGGGAAATGCCTAAAGACTTTGAAGAGATTATGGGTTATGGGGTGTTCCAGGAATTAGGATCATTCAGAACATGTTCAGGATTTGCTGCCTTTTTGTTATCCTAATTAATTTAATACTTCACATGGAATTGGGATTATAACTTTGGAACGAAAAAGGGTAATAGAAAATTTAAGACGAGATAACAAAAACAAACAGTGAGATGCTTCGTTTTGTTGATAATCAATGACTGCTATCAGTAAAGTAAGTAATGCTTTTTGGTAGTTGATCTTTGGCCACTATTGAAGAGGTTAATACTGGTATGAGAAAAGATTTAAAAGATGTACTGCTTTGGCAACTATCTCTGCACTCTGGGGTATATCAGCCTCGATCTCAAAAAAAATCCATGCCTATTTGTCGCTACTTGCATCATCATCGGCAATGTATGATTGGCCATATTTCTGGTATCTAGACGCTTACCTCTAACCTAGCAACTCAAACTTGAAGGCGATCCTGCAAGGCCATCCCCTCGGAGACTTCAGCCAGTGATTTGAGGTTGCAGTTGATTAGGGCCTTAACGAAGTAGCAAGTCTCCTCTTTAGTATTACCATCAGGCACATCCACCAGGAACGATTCAATGACTAGAGTGCCAGCTCTCCCATCAATCACTTCGGGATGGACAGTAATGACTGAAGAATAGTTCCGCCAAAGTAACATAAAATTAACATTAGAATGTTTACAGAAAGAGAACACGAGGATAATTAGTATAGAATGGATTAATCTGATGCTCCTGCAAAAATTTAAAGGACGTGTATGTGCTATAATCTATTTTAAATGAACTCCTTCAAAATGCATCAAATACTATATTTGACCAAATCAAGTGTCAAGAGGGTCTTCATGCCTTTAGAAACCATATCCAACAACTCAAACCTCATCATAATTTTACCAACCCTCTTTCTATATGCTGCTTTTATAACAAACTTTACTTCAAACAAATGAAGTACCAATTTTCAACATGCTGGTGTACACAGAAGATCACATTACTCTAGAATAAAGGCAACCCAAGAACAGAGTCAAACATTCGGGAATTCACAAATTACAAGTTAATCAATATAAGGTTTTTACTTACTGTTGGAACTAGGAATTCATGGAGGGGGTAGAAGCAATAAAAATGTTCATCTTGCCCCCCCCCCCCCCCCCCGGTTGAAAAAAATCACGACCAAAAAAATAGAATAGATCTTCAGTTAGTTCTAATCTTAGGCTCTGTTCCTCATATTCTAGGAATGATATCTTTTATACAAATACAGAAAACTCACAAAATACATATACGAATTTAATCTATATAAATCTATAACTACAATAGTCAATAGATGTGATACTTTCAGCTTGATACATGTATTATTACAGTTAGTCAATTCCACAAACACATAGCCTACAATTATCCTTGTAGCCTTTTCCTGTTCATCAATTGCCAAAAACAATTCTACAATGACTCAAGACAATAGGGAATATAATGGTTACAACAGCTAGATTTACACTTGTATATTGTGCTTGCATATCCTGAACAACAGTTATCTCAATGGTGCATAGCCTATGTCACAGCCTCACACATACCTACTAACGTTCTACAAAAATTGAATTTGTACTGAACAAGTTCTACAGGAAATTCTCAGCCTATGTCATTCATGAGGCAATGAAAGTCCTCTTTTACTTTCTGGATACTCTTGATTAATGTGAATTATAAGTTTAAGAAACCACAAACAGATTTTCTTGATTTTTGTCTACTTTTAAATCCTGCCAGAAAAGTTTAAACATACCAAACTTTAATGATTAGTGCCATTCAATGCAAACATATGCAATAATATAACTGGTTAAAAATAGGGTGTCTTCTCATGCTTCTCATTAAACCAGGGAAGGCCTATGCTACAGTAATAAAAAGTACATTGAGGTTCCAACGGTATACAGCCAAAGAGGCAACAAATGCTAAAAACAAATTATATAAAGCAGAAATCAATGAAAAGTAAATGGAAACTAAATAACCTCTATAGATGCATATCTAAAGAACCATGTACATATGGGAGACAACAGATAAATTCATACAATATTCTCATATCATCCATTTCCTACTCATTTCTAGTACGAAAATATGTCATCTCTCTTGTTCTTCATTGCACAAACTTCCTTCTCAAAGCAGTAGGGAGTTTTTATTCCATAGATTAGGGGAATCATATGTAAGAGTTAGAGTACATCACATGTATTCAAATTGAATATCTGGGTGACCTATACAAATAACAACCTAATAACAGGATCTCTAAGATGTTTTTTTTATTACATTTTTTTAACGTTATGATTTCCTAGAAAATCCTTGCTTTCAAAATTCTGATTAAGATGGCGACAAATGTATGAAAAACTTGTTAAGATATTGCAAAAAAATTCAAGTCATATTTGTGTCAACTTTTTTATTACTCATTTCTCAAGAGAAACACTATTCATTTATATTAGTGTTTGATAATTATTCTGCCTAAAATTATTTCAAACCAAAAAAATGGGTCTAGACAATTAGCAAGTTGACAGCAACGTAATTTGGTGAAAATATATAAAATGCAAATCTATGCCCAAGAAACCAAAGTCTTGCCCTTTACATTTGGAGCATCACTATAATATAACACCATACACTATAAAGGTCTTACCACATAGTCCCAGCCATGCTTTCTGCAAATGCTTTTGCAGCTTCTTCACTATCAAATCCTAGTGCAGAATCACTAACATGGGCATATGGGTCCCCAGTAGATGTGCAACCCATCAAAGGATTTTCCCATCTACAGAAATATCAGAAATAACACTTGTTAAACATAGGGTCACAATGAAAATTACAGAATCCAAGACTCATTAGTACAAAAAGAGTACAGTTATGAAGCATCAGGATGCAGACTTGTGTCTGAGATGGATATCAACCAGCAAATTAAGTTTTACATGTTCACCTTCTGCTGAATAAAAAACATATAAAACAATGACCCAAATGTATCAAACTATCAAACTGATACAGAATGAACATCACTGACCCAAATCTTTTGAAAATTCTAGTGATTGAAGCAATATCAGGATTGTCACTAAATAGGGAACAGAATCAAATTCTATATACTTGGTGTCTAACCATGATTTGTGATTATAAATTTATATCATGTAACTATTCAGAAGATTCTCTCTAGTAATGGAAACACATTGAAAGTAAAAATTACATAACCCAGATTAGGCAAAATATGAAATTTAAAACAGAGATTTCTTCCATTTGGGGGATCGAAAATCAACCAGAGCACTGTTGTCACAGGGTGCACAATCTGACACTAAATTTTTCGTGTCTTTGTCCTCCTTGTGATGCACTGGTTCGCCTAACCAGTCAGCAACCTGTCAGTCACACAAGCACAGTCTGTATAAACAAGCCACACACACACAAGCCAACAAGATTTACAGGACAACGTCCCAACCTTTTATTGCTCACTCAATAACAAGGAATACAATATATGACTAGGCTCGCAGGCTACACTTGCTCAGTGATCTCACATGCCTTGCCAAGCCCTTGGCTACACATATATATACACATTAGGCTGCAGTTGACACCCCCAACTGCTAGGTCATTCAGAACCAATAGGAAACCAGCATTTTGAATCAGCAACTGCCTGCCAACTGCCCACTATCAGATGTGTGCGTCCCATGATGTGCAAACTGCTCATCAACCGCTTCTCAACTGCCCATTAGCAGCTATGTGCGCCCCATGATGTGCAACTGCTCCTCAACCGCCCACCAGCAGGTGTGGGGCGCCCCATGATGTGCAGCTGGCTGGAGACATGCCAGTCATGTGCATGGAGGTTACTGCCAGCAATTGCCCTCAACTGTCAGTCAGTTGGGTCAAGCTCCAGTCATCCAATCCAAAACTGCCCATAGTGTCAGCCCACCTTCTTGATGTCCTTCACCCACTATTGTCAGCCCACATTGTTATTGTCTCAGCCCAAGTTGTCCAGTCATGTCGCCCAAACATGTTGCCCAATCATGCTGTCCATTTGGTCCACGAATTTCCAACTAGCCCAGCACTTGCCTAAGGTGCTGTCCAAGTTTGTTGTGCACGTCCAGCCCATACGTCTGTCCACATGCATTAGCTTTGATGTATGCTAGGCGTATGCCCATGCCATGCATTGACATGTTAGGCATACGCCTATGCTATGCCCAACCGATGCCACGCTCAGCATCGTTCTTACTTGTTCATGCCCAGCCCATGCACAAGCCTTTGATTCGATCCAAACTTCCCAATCCGATGTTAGACATTGTTGTAGGGGAGCCCAACAATGTCCCAACGTCCAGCACTGACCGCCCATGGCATCTGCCCATGGTCCCGGGTAACCTTCACGGAGTACCCCTCCCCTATAGTAGCACTTATGAAAATTTCCAAACTGTCAGCACTAGACATCAGACCTGTCTGAGGAAGCATAATGCAAACCTTCTAGATTTGCTAGTTTTCTGACATAGCCCATTTGCTGCACAATGATTGCCCATTGGCCCAAATGGCCGAGTGTCAAACTATTTTGCTGGTTAAGCACGCACAGCGCCCTTGGCTGCCGCGCACTTCTGAGTGGTGCCGCACGCTGCCGAGTGATGCCGCACACTGCCGCACACTGCCGAGTGGTGCCGCACGCTGCCCCACACTGCTGCTCAGGAGTGCCTTGCTGAATGTCAAGGCTTGACTTGGCATGCTATCCGAGCGTCCCGCATGCCAAGTGCGTGTTAACCCACTAAGGGGCTAACAAACCACCCCCACCAGAAGAGCCCGACGTCCTCGTCGGTGGGTGTGCCCAATACTCTGCAATCTGTTTCTCAAACTGCCACAAAGTCACATCTCTTTCCCAACTCGCGTCTACCTCATCTTCACCTTTCCAATGAACTAAGTAGTCTGTCCTTCGATTTTTCTTGCTCATACCTTCGGTTTTATGAGCCAAAATCTTCTCAACATTCTTGTCAAACTGCTTTCTGATTACTGGCGGAGCCCTCTTGGCTTGCTTTCTACCAGCATCAAGCAATTCCTGCTGGAATGGCTTAAGGTAACTCACATGGAAAGTTGGATGTACCTTCAATCTGTCTGGAAGCTTCAGTCTGTAGGCCACAACCCCAACTTTCTTTAGTACTTCAAATGGGCCGTCATACTTGGGAACCAATCCTCTATGCACTGCCTTACTACTGATTTTCTTCCAAATCTGAGGTGTTAGCTTCAGTAACACCATGTCTCCCACTTTAAACGCCAATGGCCTTCGATGTGCATCCGCATACTTTTTCATCCTTCTCACTGCCTTGCTTAGGCTGTCTCGTGCCTCCTCAAGCAACTCTGTTCTAGCCCTTGCGTAGCGATAGGCAGCAGGACAATTTCCTCCCGTACGCTGCACAGCCACATCATTTGGAGTCCTTGGCTGAAAACCCATGCTCAGCTCAAAGGGACTCATACCCGTTGCAGAAGATTGATGCAAGTTGTAGCAGAACTGTGCTGGTTCGAGCAACTCTAACCAATTTTTCTGACTTGCAGTCACATAATGTCGCAGATACTCCTCAAGCAGCTGATTCATCCTTTCAGTCTGTCCGTCTGTTTGGGGATGATTCGCCGTGCTGAACTTCAACTCAGACCCGACTAAGCCAAACAGAGTCGTCCAAAATCTGCCCGTAAATCGCGTATCTCGATCACTTATGATATCTTCTGGCAACCCAAAGTATTTCACAACATTTCTGAAAAACAACCCAGCAGCCACATCTGCTGTACAAGCATGGGGTGCTGGGATGAACACCGCATACTTGGAAAACCGATCAACCACAACAAAAATTGATCTCATTCCATCAACCTTCGGCAAGCCAGAAATGAAGTCCATTGACACTGATTGCCAAGGTCTGTCAGGAATGGGAAGAGGTTGTAACAAACCTGCTTCACTCTTTTTCTCAAGTTTGTCTACTTGACACACAAGACAAGACTTGACATACGCCTCCACGTCGTTCTCCATTTTGGGCCAGTAGTATGAGCGAGACAGCAATGCCAACATTCTTTCAATGCCTGGGTGACCAGCCCATTTTGTATCATGCGTCTCATGCATGATCTGTCTCCTCAAACCCCCTCCACTAGGGACATACAACCTACTGCCCTTTGCATATAGCAAATCATCTTCAATCCAATATCTTCGAACCAAGCCTTCTTGTACATGCATCCGAAGTTTTTGGTAAACTGTATCATTTAGGGACTGTTCTTTGATCTTGTCCAGGTACTCGGCTTCAACCACCGTGAGAGCATTAACGAACTCCTGGACAACTTTCCGACTTAATGCATCCGCCACCGAATTTTGTAAGCCCGGCTTATGTACCCACACAAAATCAAATTCTGCCAAGAACTCCTGCCAACGTGCCTGCTTTGGAGTCAGCTTTTTCTGAGTTTTGAAGTAGGTGTTGGCAACATTGTTGGTCACCACCACAAACTTCGTACCCAACAGATAATGCTTCCATGTTTCCAAACAATGCACCACTGCAGTCATTTCTTTCTCATGAGTACTATACCGCTGCTCAGCATCTTTCAGTTTCCGACTCTCATAGGCGACTGGGTGACCATCTTGTACTAATACCCCGCCAATAGCTCTGTCTGATGCATCAGTGTGTACCTCAAAAGGAATTTCGAAGTCTGGGAGTCTCAGCACCGGCTCAGATGACACTGCTACTTTCAAATTGTCAAATGCCTCTTGACACCCCACTGACCAATCCCACTTGCAATCCTTCTTCAGCAAATCAGTTAAAGGAGCCACCTTCTTCGAGTAGCCCTTAATGAACTTTCTATAGTAGTTCGCCAGTCCTAAAAATGATCTCAATTCAGCAACTTTCGTAGGAGCAGTCCATTCAACAATGGCTTGGACTTTTCGGTCGTCCATTCTGACTCGTCCTTGGCTAATCCAATGCCCAAGGAACATCACTTCTGCCCTACAAAACTCGCACTTCTCCTTTTTGACATATAATTGATATTCCCTAAGCTTTTGAAATATCAATCTTAGATGTTCCACATGACCATCTAGTGTTTCGCTATACACCACAATATCATCTAGATAGACTACCACAAATCTATCTAAATATTCATAGAATACATCGCTCATAAGATTACAAAAAGTTGCTGGAGCATTGGTTAAGCCAAACGGCATTACGAGAAATTCATATGAACCGTACCTCGTTACACACGCAGTCTTAGCTTCATCACCAGCGGCAATCCTCACTTGCCAATAGCCTGCTCTCAAGTCCAGCTTTGTGAAGTACTTAGCTCGAGATAATCTGTCGAACAAGTCAGCAACGTTCGGAATAGGGTACTTGTTTTTAATAGTAACCTTATTCAGTGCCCGATAGTCGACACACATCCTCATAGAGCCATCTTGCTTCTTTTGAAACAGTACTGGGGCACCATAAGGAGCTTTTGAGGTCGAAGGAAACCAGACTCTAACAAATCTGCCAATTGTTTCCTCAGCTCAACTAACTCAGCAGGGCCCATCCGGTAAGGAGCTTGAGCAGGGGGTCTTGCACCCGGCTCCAACTCAATCTTATGATCAACCGCACGCCTTGGAGGAAGGGTCTTTGGTAATTCTGGAGGCATCACATCCTTGAAATCATCCAGCACCTTAGCGACAGTATCTGGCACTTCTTGGGCTACACCAGGCTTGATCTCAATCAAAGCACACAAGTAGGTTTCTTCGCCTCTTTTAAGCCCAGACTCGAGCTGCACCGCAGACAGCAAACTAGCCTTCCGTTTGCCTTCCTTCTTCTCCAAATTTGGGTATATAGTACTCACAAATCCTGACATCTTCTCATCTGTGATCATCAATCCACCAAGATGAGGCATCACCATACATTTAGCCGACATCAGAAACTCCATTCCTAGGATGAGATCAAAATCATCCAAAGGAACGGCCATCAAGCTGCACTTTCCTTCCCACGGGCCAACCTTCAAATCTGCCACCGCCGTGCCACGAATTGGTCTGGCCTCAGAATTCACAGCCTTAATTTTACTTGCGTTCTCCTGCAAGTTCAACTTCAGTTTATCCACTTCCCTTTCTGCAACAAAGTTGTTGGTAGCACCAGTGTCTACCATAGCCAACACTTCCTGGCCATTAACAACCACTGACACATACATCAGTCCTCGTGGAGTGGGCGTCTTTGCCTTTTGAGTCTGCAAAGCACCCAACAGTTGCAAGGGGCTCATTCTTGGACCATCTGATGTTCCTTCATTCGAGTCATCTGCAACTAGGGCATTAACTTTCTCTTTCTTTGGGCATTCTCTCATCCGATGGGGACCTCCACATATGAAGCAACCTTTGCTCTTGTTGTCCTTGGACTGTCCATCACTTTTAGGCTTTGACGATTTGTCAGCACCTTTCTTGAATTTCTTGTCCTTCTTGCCATCTTTAGAACCGCCCTTTTCTTTCTTACCCATTTGCTTCTTCTTTCCATCGGCAGCATTGGGACCAGAATATTTGTAGTCCACCAGACTATCAGCCGCTGCAATTGCTGTAGGCAGGTCTTTGACACCTTGTCTACGCAACTCAGTCTGTGCCCATTGTTGTAAACCCGACATGAAATTGAACAATTTGTCTTCCTCAGACATGTTCTTGATGTCCAACATCAAAGAACTAAACTCCTTCACATACTCCCGAACAGATCCTGTCTGTTTCAAGTGCTTCAAGGTATCTCTTGCCAGCCACGAAGTATTAAGAGGTAGGAACTGATCCTTCAATTCCTTCTTGAGAACTGCCCACGTCTCAATCTTTGGCCTGCCCGCACTAACATCATCCTCAGTCGAGTTCGCCACAAAGCTTAGCATCCTCCGTCAGGTACATGCTTGTAATTGTGACCTTCTCTCGGTCTAGGATATGGGCAGCCACAAAGTACTGCTCCATGTCCCATAAGAAATTCTCCAATTCTTTGGCATTCCGACTGCCCCCAAAGGATTTGGGTTCAGGGACTCGCAGCTTCGAGTGGTGTCCATCGCTCACTGGACCACCAGCCACAGCACGTTTGACTAGTGCCATATCTTCAGATATTCTTTCGAATCGTTCAGAAACTTCGAGGGTCCGATTTGTAGCAGCCAACACATCATGAGCCATGTCGTCCAACTTCTTGTTGAACTCCACGACATGCTCAGCAACTTCAGCACGAAGGTTCTCCAGTAGAGCATTTGAGGCTCTGAACTGGTCCACCAACGAACCTTCCAACATCAAAGAACTAAACTCCTTCACATACTCCCGAACAGATCCTGTCTGTTTCAAGTGCTTCAAGGTATCTCTTGCCAGCCACGAAGTATTAAGAGGTAGGAACTGATCCTTCAATTCCTTCTTGAGAACTGCCCACGTCTCAATCTTTGGCCTGCCCGCACTAACATCATCCTCAGTCCGAGTTCGCCACCAAAGCTTAGCATCCTCCGTCAGGTACATGCTTGTAATTGTGACCTTCTCTCGGTCTAGGATATGGGCAGCCACAAAGTACTGCTCCATGTCCCATAAGAAATTCTCCAATTCTTTGGCATTCCGACTGCCCCCAAAGGATTTGGGTTCAGGGACTCGCAGCTTCGAGTGGTGTCCATCGCTCACTGGACCACCAGCCACAGCACGTTTGACTAGTGCCATATCTTCAGATATTCTTTCGAATCGTTCAGAAACTTCGAGGGTCCGATTTGTAGCAGCCAACACATCATGAGCCATGTCGTCCAACTTCTTGTTGAACTCCACGACATGCTCAGCAACTTCAGCACGAAGGTTCTCCAGTAGAGCATTTGAGGCTCTGAACTGGTCCACCAACGAACCTTCTTCACCAACCAATCGAGTGCCCACATAAGTTTCCAGCGCTTGCAACTTCTCTTGCAGTTCATTGATCCGAGTAGTATTGTTTGCCATCGTTCGCTAACGAAGCTCTGATACCAATTGTCACAGGGTGCACAATCTAACACTAAATTTTTCGCGTCTTTGTCCTCCTTGTGATGCACTGGTTCGCCTAACCAGTCAGCAACCTGTCAGTCACACAAGCACAGTCTGTATAAACAAGCCACACACACACAAGCCAACAAGATTTACAGGACAACGTCCCAACCTTTTATTGCTCACTCAATAACAAGGAATACAATATATGACTAGGCTCGCAGGCTACACTTGCTCAGTGATCTCACATGCCTTGCCAAGCCCTTGGCTACACATATATATACACATTAGGCTGCAGTTGACACCCCCAACTGCTAGGTCATTCAGAACCAATAGGAAACCAGCATTTTGAATCAGCAACTGCCTGCCAACTGCCCACTATCAGATGTGTGCGTCCCATGATGTGCAAACTGCTCATCAACCGCTTCTCAACTGCCCATTAGCAGCTATGTGCGCCCCATGATGTGCAACTGCTCCTCAACCGCCCACCAGCAGGTGTGGGGCGCCCCATGATGTGCAGCTGGCTGGAGACATGCCAGTCATGTGCATGGAGGTTACTGCCAGCAATTGCCCTCAACTGTCAGTCAGTTGGGTCAAGCTCCAGTCATCCAATCCAAAACTGCCCATAGTGTCAGCCCACCTTCTTGATGTCCTTCACCCACTATTGTCAGCCCACATTGTTGTTGTCTCAGCCCAAGTTGTCCAGTCATGTCGCCCAAACATGTTGCCCAATCATGCTGTCCATTTGGTCCACGAATTTCCAACTAGCCCAACACTTGCCTAAGGTGCTGTCCAAGTTTGTTGTGCACGTCCAGCCCATACGTCTGTCCACATGCATTAGCTTTGATGTATGCTAGGCGTATGCCCATGCCATGCATTGATATGTTAGGCATACGCCTATGCTATGCCCAACCGATGCCACGCTCAGCATCGTTCTTACTTGTTCATGCCCAGCCCATGCACAAGCCTTTGATTCGATCCAAACTTCCCAATCCGATGTTAGACATTGTTGTAGGGGAGCCCAACAATGTCCCAACGTCCAGCACTGACCGCCCATGGCATCTGCCCATGGTCCCGGGTAACCTTCACGGAGTACCCCTCCCCTATAGTAGCACTTATGAAAATTTCCAAACTGTCAGCACTAGACATCAGACCTGTCTGAGGAAGCATAATGCAAACCTTCTAGATTTGCTAGTTTTCTGACATAGCCCATTTGCTGCACAATGATTGCCCATTGGCCCAAATGGCCGAGTGTCAAACTATTTTGCTGGTTAAGCACGCACAGCGCCCTTGGCTGCCGCGCACTTCCGAGTGGTGCCGCACGCTGCCGAGTGATGCCGCACACTGCCGCACACTGCCGAGTGGTGCCGCACGCTGCCCCACACTGCTGCTCAGGAGTGCCTTGCTGAATGTCAAGGCTTGGCTTGGCATGCTATCCGAGCGTCCCGCATGCCAAGTGCGTGTTAACCCACTAAGGGGCTAACAACTGTCCTCAATTAGACACAGTTATCCACAATTTTTTCATAACTATCCAGATTGATTTCTATGATAACCAAGAAAAGAAATTAAAATATTCACAAAATCAGAGATCCGAAGAAGATGAACGTAGACCAAAACAAAAACGAAGAAACCATAAAATCAGCAAACAAAGCCCTATATCACGATCTCGATCACGCACTCAATTTCAAAAGGAGAACTTACTTGAAATTCCGAACAACAACTCTTCAACTAATAAAATCTCTAGAGGTTTGCTCTTCATTTTGTCACAAATCGATACTTTTTGCTTGCCGTGGTTCCGATTAAGGGGAATTTTTTTCAACATCAGTTGTTTTTTAGACGCGGGGGGCAAGGGTTCAGAGTTGTTTCCCAAAAGAAACAAAAACCACTGTTGCGCCAAACCTGTTGAAGAGCCCAACAAGAGGGGTCCAGACCAGGCCTACTTGTTTCAATTTTGCTTGAGTCGCTTGCTTGAGTCACACACTGTGAAGCACTATGTCCCTCCCAAATTGTTATTTAAGTGAATGTTAAATACAATACCAAAAAAATAAAGTTCTTTAAATTAATCTCTAAAAGACTTTTTTAGATTAATATTATATACTTAAAATAAAATTTAAAGTCTTTTAGATTATTTAATTTAATTTTTATTTAACTTTAACTTTATTTAATTATGATCATAAAAATAAACTTTTATGAAAAAATTTTAAAGTTTAACATAGTGTAAAGTTATTTATTTTATAGTTTATTAAAATAAATAGTTGATATTATAAGTTACTTAAAAAGTGTTATTAAAATTAAATTTACTATTATAAAAAATTTAAGGTATTTATATTCACCACAATTAATTCAAAAAAAATTATTTAGAACAAGATAGCGACCAATTTTATCCCTCACAAAAAACTTCTGAATAATGATATATAGTGAATAATAATTCCTTCACTAAATAGATTTTTTTCTCGTAAATTTTCTTCATAAATTGGCTCCAAAAATCTTTCTATCGCCCCAATTTTGCGAGGAATTTTTTTTTAATTGTGAAAGATGTTTCTTTCGCTAATAACTATATTGTCACTATACTTTTTTCCTTCACTGTTCCTTCGCTAAACAATTCCTCATGTAAAGGAATAAATTCCTTCACAAAATTTTCTTCGCTATAGGCCATTTTTGGTGTAGTGATACTTAGTCGGGAATCCGAACCAAAACAATTTCATTTGATACAAAAAGGTTTTATTATATTCAACGATATTTCTAAATCTATGTCTAGCTGATCAAATAGCTTAGATGGCTTTTCATTAATGTATACATACGGGGAATCAGTAAGTATATATAAATATATCAACATGTAATTAAATACAATGATTATCCAAGTGAGGTCACTTGTATAACCATATTTAGAAATTAACGAACAGAATAAATATATTTGAATTATATAATAATACCATATTGATAAACAATGATCGGATATAAAATATATAACAATAAGGTTAATAATCTGGCACAATAATAATATAATTCTGAAATTTTCTTACTCATGCCCATTGCATAAAGAAAATACAAAGGTAGGATACTTGACTGGTCTACTGCTTACAATACGCAATCTAGTTTTATCTTTTATACCGAAATCTATCATTAATAAGATCATTTGATCGATTAGAATAACATATTATAACACATAGCACTGCTTATTGCAGTCAGCACATAACCTAATCACCTTGTCACACATATTCAACAGTCATTGAATCACCAACAAACATTAATACAGTCAAAATATCTAAGTCCAGATCAATTTCTGAAACATGTCAGTGTACCGAAAGCTTTACCGGTTAATTATCAAGTCTAAAACTCTATCGTGTAGTTCAATATTCCTTTAGATATTTTAAATATCAGTCGTATTATTTTTCATAGTCTATTAATAATTTTTAAATAATTATTATAATTTATCATGATTTTTCAAACACTGGAATAATTATTAAATAATTTAAATACTAAATAATTCTATTATGATTAATATTTAATTAATATTAAACTATTAATGAAACTATTGTCAAAATAATAAAATTATTTATAATAACTTAGAATATTTTTAAAATATTAATATTACCCTTAAATGATTTTTAAAACAACTGAAATCATTTTTAAATAATTACCATTAATATTTAAATATTAATGCACTATTTACCGAAATATTAAAAGTCATTAACTATAACTTAAAATATTTTTAATTAATTTATATCCTTTCTAAATGATTTTTAAATTAATAAAACCATTTTAAAACTATTTATTTAATATAATTATTAAATAAATATAATATCATTAATATTAAATTATTAATAAACTTATCCTTTAAATATTAAAAGTTATATTTTATAACTTAAAATATCTTTAAACACTTTATTTTCATTTAAAATAATTTTTATAATATTAAAATCATTTTAACTAAACTATTTTATTTAATATAATTATTAAATAACCTTAATATCATTAATAATAATTAATTAATGAAATTTACCTTTAAATATTGAAAGTTATATTTCATAACTTAAAATATTTTTAAATACCTTGTTATTATTTAAAATGATTTTTGATATAATAACATCATTTTTAATTTATTTATTTAATACATTTATTAAATAACTTAATTATCATTAATATTAATTTATTAATGAATTTTATCACAAAATATTAAAAGTTATTAAAAATAACTTAAAATATTTTCTTATACCATAATATAATTTTAAATGATTTTTCAAGTATTAAAATTATTTTTAAATAATTTATTTAATATAATAATTACATAAATTAAATACCATTAATATTTCAAAAATATTGAATATTTATGAAATATACTTAAAATAATTAAAAACTAATTTTCGGACTTTAAAATAATTTTTAATAATTTATTATGTATTTTTAATAATTAAAAACTAATTTTTTCTATTCATTTAATAAAAATAATTAATTTTAGAAATAAACTGTCGCTAAAGACTGCCTATAGCGACAGAACCGTCGCTATAGGTGTTCTTCGTGTTCTTCATCAAACCCAGAACATCATTGTCATTGAACGAGGGTACTACTTTGACCAGTGATAACTTTTAATCTATGAGGTTTATGGGCAAGACAAAACATTGATCTTGTAGTGTTTATGTAACACTACACGAATCAGCCATCATCAATGTCATACCTTAACAGATCAGCAAGATATGAACCTTGAAAGTTGCTGTCAGACCAAATCTGGGTTTTCTGGGTAACCTAGAAACCCTGCAGCTTCGAGG
The DNA here is from genome assembly GCA_016801055.1 of Panax notoginseng. Taxonomy (NCBI): domain Eukaryota; kingdom Viridiplantae; phylum Streptophyta; class Magnoliopsida; order Apiales; family Araliaceae; genus Panax; species Panax notoginseng. The sequence goes on along the minus strand of CM029015.1, from coordinate 151,068,394 downwards.
GTCCATTTTTGGGCTAGATTATTCCTATGTTCTGGTCTTGATTCAAGTGATCTTAAGGTTCAAATATATAGTAGTTATGTCAGGATACATGATTAAAACAACATATAGGTATAACAACAACAGAATCACAAATTATCCTTTGGTCAAACGCTGTCAGAAGCTTTGTTCTAACAGTTTCTAGAAATTCCAGAAACTGCACTTTGTGATCAACTGGTCAAGTTTGACCACTCACTACACTCGATCAGCTGAATGTTTTAATGTTCTAAAAGCATATATATATATATATATATATATATATATAGTCCAGACAACAAGCTAGAATCTAGATATAACAACATCACCAAAAAACATAAAACTTGACAGTTCTTGGGCTTCAAAAATCTTGTCAGACGCTAATTTACACTTTTTGGGTTACCCAGAAAGCTTCGGTCATGCCCGGTCAACGGGTTTTGACCAACCAAAACATGAAATCTAGACATCAAATAACTGTTATTTCACTTCCAGATCACAGACCACATAATAAACTATAGATCTAAAACATAAAACATCAAAAAATCATTAACAAGGAAAGATCTAGAGCCACTGACATTCGTTGTCAGACAAAAATTTTAAACTTTTCCAGAATTTTAAAACTTCAAATCTGAGCACTTTGATGTTATGGATCTGAGATCTAACAACCTAGATCACTAAATAACATCTTATTACACAACATTAAACAACAAAATCTAACATCAGATCATAAGAACTTTTTTTTTAAGGTTTATACCTCTTTAGACTTTGATCCTTTGAATCTAATCCTTGGATCTGTTTTTGGTAAATTGGGACATGGTCATGGCTTATCCTAACACTCTCTATCACTCCCCATTCCCGAAATATAGAGAGAGAGAAAAGGTTGGGAAAGTATATATTAGAGAGAAAGTAAGCATTTCTCTCTCTTTCTAATCTATATAAAAATTTGATTCAATGAATGTAGTTGATATAGTTGGTAATTTGCTGATATAAGTCACATGGCTAGGGTTTAGGGTTAGTGAACAACCCACACTAGGTCAAGATCTACTCACCAACTCATTAAAGTATTGCAAAAAGAGCATTAAGGTCATTTGGCATTTAATTTGAAAGGCATTTTGGTAATCTTGGCAAACCCTTAGGGTTTAACTCTAAGATTTAACACATTAAATTTGTAGGATGTCTAATTTAGGGTTTGAAAATATAACATTTTTGTTTCCAAAAAAAATGTAATTTAGAGTTTCTTAATCATGCTTAATTTCTTAATCACATAGAACATAAACTTTAGATTATAGATTCACTAATTATCATTAGGATCTATAACTAGCAATTTAGGGTTTTCAATTTGACAATTAGGGCTAAAATAGAAAATTAGGTTTTCTAAATTACAAACTTAGGGTTTCTAAAATTTAATATTTTTAAATATTAATTAGGGTTTACCTAATTAGTCATAAAATTATATAATACACACATAATTCATATAACACATTTATATAATAGTCTCAAACTCATAATTGAGTTTTAAATTAGGGTTTTCCCTTAGCAATTAGCTAATTACAGTTTAAGGTTTCTAATTTAAAAAATTAGGGTTTTAAATCACTAATTAGGATTTTCCACATAATAATTAGGGTTTTCCTAATTAAAATTAAATTTTAATAATACATATCATATACCACATAACATAATCACTAGACATATTTTAAAGTCTCATTTGACTTCCAAAATAGGGTTTGTTAGTAAAATTAGGGTTTTGCATGTTACATTAAAATTGTTTCACACATTAACCTTACACACATAACATACATATTTATAACACTGAAATATAATTAATATTATATTATTATCCTCTTTCCTTATTCCAAATCCAGAATTAGGGGTTGGATTCCATATCTGATTTATCTGTCATATACATACAATTATTAATTAAGTTATAATAATTACCTTAATTAATCTAAAATAAATTTATATAACAAAATAATTATTATAATAATTCTATAATCATTTCATATATTATTTATATAATATATAATCATATTTTTATGTAAAATAAATAATAAAAATATTTCTACTATAAAATTAATTATTGTATGAATATACTTTATAATGATCAATAATTCTAAAATAAAATTATTTGTAATTATTCATGTAATAAATAAATTTTTATTTATCACAAATATACATACACATTACCTTACACTTATTCTCACCTTTAAAATAATAATAATAATAAAAATTAATACGCAAAATTCTTGATTTAATTATATAGAAAATATCGGGTTATTACATTCACCCTCTCTTATAAAGATTCTGTCTCCGGAATCACCGATTTAAAACTTATACATACAAGGGTACATAGCATACACAATCATTGCAAGTAGATCTCGATCATAACTGATCGAACCGATCTTGAACTATTCAGCATAAAGCTTATCTATCTGATTAAACAGAAATTTGATTTCTAATAGAACTCAAATTCCTCCTTCAAAATTCTTTATAAAATAATTCATAATATAAGAAAATCATATAGAAAATAAAAGTTGTACGAATAATAGCTGGAGTTGCATCCTCATCTGCCACGGAATCTTGAACATTCATGTTGAAGACTCTTGCGGTTGATTTTGTTGGTTTGTTTGTTGAAGTTGGTCTCGTTGTCGCCCGCGTCCCGCTACTTTTTCCCGTATTCGCATTCCTTGCCTCCCTTCTCCTTCTTGGACAGTCTTTCACCTTATGCTTCATTGATCCTCTAAATCCTGGCAATACGACTGCCTTGAAGTCTTTGAAGTTTGTCGATCGATTATTTGACTGATTTCCCGCGGCTGGTATTCCATTCTGCATATCTTAAGCAACCAAATTCGCAAAATTCGGTATCGGGTCTGGTTGTCCTCCATCTTTGTTGACAGACCCTTCTGTCCTTTGGTTTCGTTTTCGTCTTGGCGGCATTATCATAAATTATTCTTTATTAACTTGCATTCTAAGCCTTATCGTATACGTTTAACATATAACACAAAATTTTCTACTCAAACAATCATGTATTCAAAATATTAGATTTTGAAAACTTAGTTTACTGTATTAATCAGTGTTCAGATAAATAATTACCATCTTTATACCAACTTATTTCATTAATCCAACATAGATTCATTTTCATAGCACTTGACATACTATAGCACATACTTCTTTAAACATCCGATATCCCTTTGTGACTCAAAAGTCAGGATTCGCTGCCACAACTTATATAAAATATTACATTACACATGCATACCTATCATATACACATCATAGAATCATACATAATCAAGTAATACTAATACTACTTATTTCTTACGCACTCACTAAGGATCAATTGCTTAATATTCTATATATTCCGATTATCCTCAATAATCCTTTCACACATAACTATACCAAATTCGTCAAACTTATCACACATTATGAGTTTAAGAACTCACCACAATCATATGAGTTTAAGAACTCGAGCTTGACCATATATTCTCTAACTATACTCTACCTATCAGTTATACTATCGTTTCTGGGTCCAGTACTACACTTTTCAGTATAATCTCCTCATTAGGGTTGCTTTCAATGTGAGCATCTATTTCAGCTATTGACTTTGATATTGGCTCGGTTATTGAGGTTGACTCTTTCTTTACGATCTGAGGGTATCCTAATTCTTTTCTATCTGACATCTACACACATGAATTATTCTGATAGCATATAGTATATACATACAACAAATAATAGTTTTATATAAGTTATCTTTTATTTTGTTTAACGATGAATTTATTCAATTCGTCTCCTTATAAACTCTATATGAGTTATTTGTATTTTCAACGTTTCCCTCTGTCCCAAGTTTATAGCCTAAGGTCTATCCCACCTAAGGTTTTTAACCCTAAAGCTCTGATACCATGTTGTGACGCCCCCAAATTCAGGTACTTGAAACCCGAACTCAGTGCTTTATGATATCATTTCTATGAGCGAAATAATACTAATAATAATAAAAATAATATAAAAATCATACTTGATTTACATATATCAGAGTCTAATCCCAAGTACCCAATCTTTACTATAATTCTTTACATGATAGATAATACATATCATTGTCTTAATACAGTTTAAATATTACAAAAGATACCATTAAACATATTCTGTTTGCTTTCCTTTTCACTTGTTCTTGTTTGAACTTTTGGGTTGATCATGCCTAGCTGAAAATATTTAAATTTAAAGCAAGAATGAGCATTTGAGTGCCCAGCAAGTAATAACAATTATAAATATAATTAGCTGAAAGAATTAAATATTTTCTTTATACATCACTTCTACATAACAACTCTATATCACATTTTTGAAACTATGTATTGACTATAAATAGGGTTAAGGTGACATTCTATGAACATTGGTTTTAGTTTTCGCTAAGGTTTATCAGAACTTTACCCGCAAACCGTCATAACTTACGGGCGCGAGGGTGATCATCCCAATGTGCGCTGTATTGATAATTACTGCATGCAAGAACGATATTATTGTAAGATCCCCAACTTTTATGAATAAAGAATAGTTTTTTCGAAATATATTTTTGAATATTATGGTGTGGATTTGATATAATGTTATAGTTGTGGGTAATATTTACAAATTTTGCAAAGTAAGCAAGTGGTTATATAATATTCGATTGGTCGGGGAATATTCGTTTTAACAGAGAATATTCGTACGACGGCACAATCATTGGTGGACCTCACAACGGAAGTATTGTCGTAGTTAGAAAACAACAAAATTATCTTTTTATAAAAATAACGGCGAAAGTGTTACTGTTAAAACAGTTGAACTACCCGGTAGTAAAAGTACAGTAATATGCGTGGTTGCATAGTAGCACACGGTATTGATTATTTATGCTTACGTGAGAAGTCACTTAGTTATACTCAATTATTGCTGCATCATATATCTCATATTATTGATTCAATTATTGTCACAGTATCATCTGCATAATATTTTATATTATTAAATCAATAATTGAGACGATAAAGTTATTCATATTATTATTTGTAATATTGACAATGCCTAGAAGTTCTGTCAAGGAGAGGTTTGGTCATCTAATTGCGCGCCAATAATGAGAAATCCTTATCGAAAAGCCCCCTCTTTTCTGGGAACGACATGGTTGTTAAATATTATGAGTTATAATATTAATGATGAATAAGTTCGTGTTGATTAAAGATGAAATTGATAGTTCCATTGTGTGTGAATTATTAGTTTTAGTAGAAATCGACATCTATTTCGATAATAATGGATATCTGGAGGTTATATTGATCCATCGGGTAATTAATCGGATAAATGAGTAATTAATTGCTATTAATTCACATGCTTATAACTATGTGTTCACATGTGTGTACTATTGATTCACATGATTTACTATTAGAGGAATTGGTGCAAGATTGATAATACTTGCATGACTAAATTAAAAATAAAGAAAAAGTGGAAGGTATTATATTGTAATATTTTGAGCCCCAAAACGTGCAATTAACGAAACTATATTTTTCTATAAATAGAAGCTCATTCTTCTTTCATTCTCACCAATTCACTAAGTCTCACAAGAGCAATTATTATAGAGAGAAAGAAGAAGAGAAGTTTGCTACCTCATTATTCAAGTATCCAATTTCTTCTAAAGTAAGGGGTATTATTTCTTTCGTATTCATGAATAGAGTTATTTTCTTTCAGTACTCGTAAGGGTTGTTATTCCATTCTTTATTATTCTGTTGGAATAACCTGTCTGTGCGGTCTATCGCATGCCTAGTGAATTCTTCTGTTATTCCATTCTTTATTATTCTGTTGGAATAACCTGTCTGTGCGGTCTATCGCATGCTTGGTGAATTCTTTTGTTATTCAATTCTTTATTATTCTGTTGGAATACCCTGTCTACGCGGGCTACCGCATGCATGGTGAATTCTTCTGTTATTCCATTCTTTATTATTCTGTTAGAATAACCTGTCTATGTGGACTACCGCATGCATGGTGAATGATCCTTCATATTCATTCCTTATTAAACTGTGGAAATGATCTGTTTACGTGGATTACCGCATGGCGGGCACAAATCCATTTGCAGTTTCATATATTCTATTATACTCAGTTGGTTAAAGTTTTGGCTTCTATACTCCATGAAATTAGTAGAATATCCTGGATATTTGCGCTTCATCCAGTATCTTTTCATGAAAATATTCTTCTGAGCATTCTTGAATTTTACTCCACAAAGCAGTATCATGTTGACAATTTGGACGTTATTGATTTCTGGATAAATTAAATTATAAATCTTTAAAATTTATCTTGAACTTATTTTATTGAATAATTATGCCATTGTCATCATCCTCATGCTTATATTGTGATGAAAGTCATCTTTGGCTTACGTGCAGAGATGGACTTGGTATGATTATGACCAGGGATTATTCGGTATAATCATGACCGTAATGTGACAAATGATGTGGTGAAAGTCCTCATTGACTTGTAGTTCATTGATGGACAATTGTTGGTATGATTATGACCAGGGATTATTCGGTATAATCATGACGGTTGATGATTACATGAATGTCCTTCGCCGTGATGCAGGGATGATTCGATTTTATTTATTAAGCTGAGTCTCAGTGATAAAGTTGATGAAAAACTTTTTAAATCATAGAAGATAGTAGATTTTATGCTCTACTTGACTCTTTTAATGGATTGCTTATTCCGCTGCAGTTGTTGATCTAAAACTTGTTGTCTATTATATTCTATCAGTTGTTATACTGTTAAAGGCTAATGATAATTTATTCTGCATTATCTTAGTCATAATATTTCTTACTGGGCTTAGGGGTGAGCATTCGGTTAATAACCGAACCGAATACACATTTCGGTTATAACCGAAAATCGAATTTAGACTGTTTAGAATATCTGAACAACTACCCGAATCACATGATAACCGAACTAATTATTCGGTTATTCGATTAATAACTGAATTTAACAGTTTACTCTTACTTTGCATTGCACACAAGACCATGTTAAATCTAGTGAAAACTTTGTAATTCAAAATTAAGACCCCAATACAACAAAACACAGTTTCAGGAAAATGAAATTGAACAAGAAAATTGAACTTTGAGATATTTGATTCATTTGTTCACCCAACTTCATTCATCTGTTCGCCCAACTCTTTAGTACTACTTTTGATATCTGTTCCTCGTTTCATGTGCTCTGCCCGTGCCTCACTAGCATGACCCTCTTCGTCGCCTTAGACGTCGAAAAAGGGGCCGAATCTCGTAGCTCTAAACTGAGTTTGAGAGAGAGAGAGAGATGAAGAGTTTAAGAGATCTGAGTTTGACAGATCTGAGTTTGAGAGATCTCGTAGCTCCGACCCTCTTCGTCGCCTTAGTCGTCGGTGTGACAGATTTGAGTTTGAGAGATCTCGTAGCTCCGACCCTCTTCGTCGCCTAACAGATCTGAGTTTGAGAGAGAGGTGTGACATATGTTTTTATCTGCTCACCAGTAAAATAAACCCTGCCGAGTCTTTTGGACCAGAAAGTAATCACCATCAGCCATTTTCCATCACTCAAGTTTAACTCTACCAAATGCATTGTTTGATCTCATGCTGCTTACAGAGGCACAAAGTTTTATTCCCCTCAGGTACGAAACACAGTACAGCTCTGTAACTTCAAAATGAAAAATGATTCATAAATTCATACACGGTATCGATTAAAGAGGTGTGATCTGAGTTTGAGGGAGAGGTGTGACCCTCTTCGTCACCTTAGTCATCGTGCCTGAAGAGAGGTGTGACGGATCTGAGTTTGAGACTTGAGAAGGGTTTGAGAGAATTTGAGATCTGAGTCTGGGGCTATCGGAAGTGAGTAGTGCTTTTGTTCGGTTTAGTAAATATTTCGACTTTGCTTAGCTTGTTCGGTTATTCAGTTTACCTGAATAACCCAAAAGTAAAACCCGTACCACCTAACCGAAAACCGTAATAAATTTAGGGTATAATCGAAATGTTAAAAAAATCGAATTATCAGAAAATTTCGGTTCGGTTCGGTAATTCGGTTATACCCATTTTTTGCTCAGTTCTAACTGGGCTAGTTGAGCTCACCCTTTTCTTTCATTGTTCTCTTCAGGAAATGAGAATATAGCTGGGACGAGTCGGGAAATAGAGTGATGGTCCAGGATAAGTGGCTTTAGTAGTCCTCACTATTCTATGAAATAGTGTGATAATAATTGTAATGAGGACTCCATTGAGAGTGGATATTGTCTAAAAGGCAATATTCTTGTTTAAACTCTCAGCTTTGTTTTGTCGTATATTACCCGACAGTTGTATAATTAAGTTTGTATTTGATTTATGTACCATATATTTGGCGACTCGAGATGGGTGATGTATACCTGTTTTGGGGGTGTCGCAGTTGGTATCAAAGCTTAGGGATATGATTCCTGGCTGAGATGTGAGACAAGAACTAGGAGGGGAGAGACTGAGAATTCCTTCGCTAGTATGACTTACCTAAGTTTATTTGGTATTTATTTGGTCGGTCAGAGTATAGGGATAATATGTGACATGTCAATTAACCCTTGTTTTGTGACAGTATTTGAAAATGGCATCCGAAAATGTTGAGATAAGCAATGAAGCACATGAGACCGTTGAGTCACCAACGATCAATACCCAGGATAATGTGCATCAGGATGGTAATAATCCTTAAGAAAATAACAACGCTGACCAAATGATGAACGATGGGATGTTCAGAGGCTTTATGCAATTCATGCAACATCAGGCGAGAGTGGCTCCTGTTCAAAATACAGGTGGAAACACTAGCAACTCTCGGACGGTCACCGCTAAACAGTTCAAGGAGCTGGGACCACCGGTGTTTATTGCAGAGCCAAAATCACTTAAGGCGGAGACGTGGATAAAGCAGATCACCAAGATATTTGATGTCTTGGGATGCTTCGAGGAGCAAAAGGTTCCCTTTGCCACCTTTATGTTGCGAGGATAGGCAGATTACTGGTGAGAATCTATAAAGCGTACTCAACCTGTCGTACTGAAGATGTCTTGGGAGAAATTCCAAGAACTGTTCAACGACAAGTACTTTTCTGAAAGTATTCGTCACATGAAGGAGGTAGAGTTCATCAAGCTAGAGAAGAATAATATGACCGTGTCACAGTATTAAGCTAAGTTTGTCGAGTTGTCCAGATTTACGTCCCACTTGGTTGATAATGAGGAGAGAATGACCCGGATGTTTCTTCTAAGAGGTTTGAAACCCGAGATACGTCAATATTTAATTTCTCACAAACTGTGTTTGTATTCAGATGTTGTAAATAGGGCTCAGTTATTGGAGCATGATAACAATTCAACCCAACCGAGAGAGAGATAATACCAGTAGTAGCAGTCATCGAAGCAGTGACAACAAGCGTGGAGGGAATCAACATGCCAGAAATGGTAATCACTTCGATGGTAATCATGACCGTGACAATAAGAGTGGACATTTCAAGAAGAGGAGATTCAACAATGATGGAAAGACGTCAGCACCAGCACCTGTTGTTAAGGAAGGAGAACGACCGCTGGTCGTATGTTACAAATGTGGAGGGGAGGGACATATCAGTCCAAACTGCGTGTTGGAGTCCAAAGCATGTTACAATTGTGGAAGAGAAGGTCACCTAGCCCGATTTTGTCGTGCACCAAAGTCAAGTCCAGCTGGGATGGAGGCAACAAAGGCCGTCCCAGACAAGATAAAACCGGTAGTTCAAGGGAGAGCGTTTGTCGTAACCTCCCAAAAAGCGAGAAATTCGAACGAGGTGATCACGGGTAAGCTAATCATAAACTCTAGTGAAGTATATACCTTATTTGATACCAGTTCTACCCATTCTTTTATTTCTCCTACTTGCGCTCAACGTTTAAATTTGACTCCGGAGAAATTAGACTTTGACTTATCGGTTGAAACTCCGTTGGGAGAAACCTTCATTATATCCACTGTTTATAAGTCTTGTTTGATTCAAATTGGTAACCGCACGTTACCTGTCGATCTTATTTTTTTGAAAATACTTGCATTTGATGTGATTTTAGGGATTGATTGGTTAACTACTCATCATGCTAAAATCGATTATTTTCGTAAGGTTGTTAGCTTTCATATTCCTAACCAACCTATTATGCGAATTCAAGCAACCAAACCACTTAAATCAATCACTGTCATATCAAGCCATAAAGCTATTCATTTATTGAAAAACGGGATGTCAAGTTTTCTTAGTCCATGTCACGGATTTAAATAAAAATACGTCAGATTTAAATGATATTTCTATTGTTAATAAATTTCCTGACGTATTCCCTGAAGAAATTCCTGGCCTACCCCCAGAGCGTGAAATTGAATTTTGTATCGACCTTGAATCCGGTACAAAACCCATTTCCAAAGCCCCATATCGAATGACTTCTATTGAACTTTAGGAGTTAAAAACCCAACTACAGGAATTGTTAGACATCGGTTTTATTCGTCCTAGTACGTCTCCTTGGGGTGCTCCTGTTCTATTTGTGAAGAAGAAAGATGGAAGTATGCGACTTTGTATTGATTATTGGGAGTTGAATCATGTCACCATCAAAAATAGGTACCCGTTACCTCGTATTGATGATCTGTTTGACCAGTTGCAAGGCGCCAAATTCTTTTCAAAGATCGATCTTCGTTCTGGATATCATCAGTTGAAGATTAAAACTGATGACATTCCAAAGACTACTTTTAAAACTCGGTACGGGCATTACGAATTCCTAGTCATATTTTTTGGATTGACTAATGCTTCTGCTGCCTTCATGGATATGATGAACCGAGTATTCAAGGAATATTTGGACCACTTTGTGGTCGTCTTTATTGATGACATCCTCATTTACTCCAAAAGCCGTGAAGATCATGAGCAACACTTGAGGCTGATACTCCAAAAGCTTCGTGAAAATAAGTTATATGCCAAGTTGAAGAAAAGTGAGTTCTGGCTTGAGGAAGTAGCATTCCTTGGGCACGTAATATCAAATCACGGAATATCTGTTGACCCGGCAAAGATTAAAGCAATTCAAAGCTGGGAGAAACCTAAGTCAGTGACCGAAGTACGTAGCTTTCTCGGCTTAGCTGGTTATTATCGGAGGTTCGTGGAAGGCTTTTCTCGAATCGTTACTCCATTAACTCAGCTGACTCAGAAAGATACAAAATTCAGTTGGGGCAAAGAATGTGAGAAGAGTTTTCAAGAACTCAAGAGGAGACTCATTTTAGCACCTATTTTGACAATACCAGCTGGTTCGGAGGGATTTGTCATATACAGCGATGCTTCAGGCAAAGGTTTAGGGTGTGTTCTCATGCAACATGGGAAAGTCATAACCTATGCCTCACGACAACTCAAAGAATATGAGAGGAATTATCCTACTCATGATCTAGAGTTGGCAGCAGTCGTTTTTGCGCTTAAGATTTGGAGGCATTACATGTATGGAGAGAAGGTGGAGATCTATACGGATCATAAAAGTCTCAAATATTTCTTCACTCAAAAGGAACTCAACATACGGCAACGACGATGACTTGAGCTGTTGAAAGATTATGATCATACCATCCAATACCATCCTGGAAAAGCGAACGTAGTAGCTGACGCATTGAGTAGAAGATTATATGCAGGTACGAGTATAATATTTTCAACGCAAAGACGCATTTGTATGACTTACGAAGGATGGAGATAGAGTTAAAGACTCTAGCGACCCATATGATGATGACGAATATACGAGTAGAACCGACTTTAATCTATAAAGTTAAAGCTGCTCAAGCTATAGACCTACAGCTGGTGCGTATGAGGGAGAAAGTGCAAGAAGGTGCTATTTCGGAAGTAAGAATCGATGAAGAAAGAATACTTCGAGTCAACTCCAGACTTTGTGTTCCTAACGATTCTGACTTGAAGTATAAAATCATGATGCAGGCGCACAACACACCGTTTACAATCCATCTTGGGAGTACCAAAATGTATCGTGATCTTCGACATATATTTTGGTGGAGCAACATGGAAAGGGAGATAACGGGTTTTATCTAAAGGTGTCTAACTTGTCAACGAGTCAAGACGGAGCATCAAGTGCCAAAAGGTCCATTGCAACCACTTGAAATTCCAGAAATGAAGTGGGAGCACATTACCATGAATTTCGTTACTGGTCTTCCCAAGGTTTCTCAAGGTATAGATGCGATTTGGGTCATTGTTGATAGATTGACCAAGTATGCAAATTTCTTACCGATACGAGAAACTTATACACTTGAACGTCTTGCTCGTATGTACATAAACGAGATTGTAAGATTGCATGGTATGCCGGTATCCATAGTTTCTGATCGAGACCCAAGATTCACTTCACGATTTTGGGTTAGTTTTCAAAAAGCTATGGGCACGAATTTACGATTTAGTTCGGCATATCATTTTTAAACGGACGGGCATTCGGAGAGGACTATTAAAACTCTTGAAGATTTATTAAGACTTTGTGTCCTTGACTTCAAGGGAAGTTGGGACAAGTTCTTACCATTGGTGGACCTTTCCTACAACAATAGTTATCAAGAAAGTATTAGCATGGCTCCATTTGAGGCGTTGTATGGAAGAAAGTGTCATTCTCAGTATGCTGAGATAAGATGAGTGAAGCAACATTGTTGGGACCGGATTTGGTACGTATGACTACGGAAAATATTCAAACGATCCAACAACGTATAATAACCTCACAAGATCGACAAAAGAGTTATGCTGATCTTCCTCGAAAGGACATGGAATTCAATATTAGAGATCATGTGTTGTTACGTGTTGCTCTATGGAAAGGAGTTGCGAGATTTGGAAAGAGAGGAAAGCTTAATCCTCGATTCATTGGACCATTTATAATCCTCGATCGAGTAGGAACTATGACCTATAGACTCGCCTTACCGTCAAGGATGTCTCGTGTTCATAATAGTTTTTACATAACTATGTTATGTAAATATGTGAAAGACCCGAACCACATTATTAAATTAGAACCCGACGAGATAGCGAAAGATTTAACGTATGAGGAGGTACCTGTTAAAATCTTGGATAAGAAGAATCATATTCTACGCTCCAAGGTTATACCTCAAGTCAAAGTTTTGTGGAGAAACCACGATGTTGAGGAAATGACCTAGGAGTTAGAATCTGAAATGAAGTCAAGGTATCCTCACCTCTTCGACATACTAGGTACGCACCCTAATTTCGAGTACAAAATTTCATAAGAAGGGGAGGTTGTAAGATTCCCAACTTTTATGAATAAAGAATAATTTTCTCGAAATATATTTTTGAATATTATGGTGTGGATTTGATATAATTTTATAGTTGTGAGTAATATTTATAAATTTTGTAAAGTAAGCAAATGGTTATATAATATTCGATTGGTCGGAGAATATTCATTTTAACAGGGAATATTCGTACGACGGCACAACGATTGGTGGACCCCACAACGGAAGTATTGTCGTATTTAGAAAACGACGTAATTATCTTTTTATAAAAATAACGGCGAAAGTGTTACCGTTAAAATTGTTGAACTACCTTGTAGTAAAAGTAAAGTAATACGCGTGGTTGCATAGTAGCACACGGTATTGATTATTGATGCTTACGTGAGAAGTAACTTAGTTATACTCAATTATTGCTACAGTAATTGCTGCATCATATCTCTCATAGTATTGGTTCAATTATTGTCACAGTATCATCTACATAATATTTTATATTATTAAATCAATAATTGAGACGACAAAGTTATTTATATTATTATTTACAATATTGACAATGTCTAGAAGTTCTGTCAATGAGAGGTTTGGTCACCTAATTGCGCGCCAATAAGGAAAAATTCTTATTGGAAAGCCCCCTCTTTCCCGGGAACGACCTGGTTGTTAAATATTGTGAGTTATAATATTAATGATGAATAAGTGCGTGTTGATTAAAAATGAAATTGATAGTTCCATTATGTGGAAATTATTAGTATTAGTAGAAATCGACATCTATTTCGATAATAATGGATGTCTAGAGGTTATATTGATCAATCGGGTAATTAATTGGATAAATGAGCAATTAATTGTTATTAATTCACATGGTTATAACTATGTGTTCACATGTGTGTATTATTGATTCACATGATTTTCTATTAAAGGAATTGGTGCAAGATTGATAATACTTGCATTACAAAATTAAAAATGAAGAAAAAGAGGAAGGTATTATACTGTAATATTTCGAACCCCAAAACGTGTAATTAGTGAAGCTATATTTTTTTTATAAATAGAAGCTCATTCTTCTTTCATTCTCACCAATTCACTAAGTCTCACAAGAGCAATTATTATAGAGAGAAAGAAGAAGAGAAGTCTGCTACCTCATTATTCAAGTATCCAGTTTCTTCTAAAGTAAGGGGTATTATTTCTTTCGTATTCATGAAGAGAGTTATTTTCTTTTAGTACTCGTAAGGGTTGTTAATCCATTTTTTATTATTTTGTTGGAATAACCTATCTGTGCGGTCTATCACATGCCTGATGAATTCTTCTGTTATTCCATTCTTTATTATTCTGTTGGAATAACCTGTCTGTGCGGTCTATCGCATGCCTGGTGAATTCTTTTGTTATTCCATTCTTTATTATTCTATTAGAATAACCTATCTACGCGGGCTACCGCATGCATGGTGAATTCTTCTGTTATTCCATTCTTTATTATTCTGTTGGAATAACCTGTCTACGTGGACTACCGCATGCATGGTGAATGATCCTTCATATTCATTCCTTATTAAATTGTGAAAATGATCTGTTTACGTGGATTACCGCATAGCGGGCAAAAATCTATTTGCAGTTTCATATATTCTATTATACTTAGTTGGTTAAAGTTTTGGCTTCTATACTCCATGAAATTAGTAGAATATCTTGGATATTTGCGCTTCATCCAGTATCTTTTCATGGAAATATTCTTCTGAGCATTCTTAAATTTTACTCCACAAAGCAGTATCATGTTGACAATTTGGACGTTATTGATTTCTGGATAAATTAAATTATAAATCTTTAAAATTTATCTTGAACTTATTTTATTGAATTATTATGTCATTGTCATCATCCTCATGCTTATATTGTGATGAAAGTCATCTTTGGCTTACGTGCATAGATGGACTTGGTATGATTATGACCAGAAATTATTTGGTATAATCATGACCGTAATGTGACGAATGATGTGGTGAAAGTCCTCATTGGCCTGTAGTTCATTAATGGACAATTGTTGGTATGATTATGACCAGGGATTATTCGGTATAATCATGACGGTTGATGATTACATGAATATCCTTCGCCGTGATGCAAGGATGATTCGATTTTATTTATTAAGCTGAGTCTCAGTGATAAAGTTGATGAAAAACTTTTTAAATCATAGAAGATAGTAGATTTTATGCTCTACTTGACTCTTTTAATGGATTGCTTATTCCGCTGCAGTTGTTGATCTAAAACTTGTTGTCTATTATATTCTATCAGTTGTTATACTGTTAAAGGCTAATGATAATTTATTCTGCATTATCTTAGTCATAATATTTCTTACTGGGCTAGTTGAGCTCACCCTTTTCTTTCATTGTTCTTTTCAAGAAATGAGAAGATAGCTGGGACAAGTCGGGAAATGGAGTGATGGTCTAGGATAAGTGGCTTTAGTAGTCCTCACTATTCTATGAAATAGTGTGAAAAAATTGTAATGAGGACACCATTGAGAGTGTATATTGTCTAGAAGGTAATATTCTTGTTTAAACTCTCAGCTATGTTTTGTCGTATATTACCCGACAGTTGTATAATTAAGTTTGTATTTGATTTATGTACCATATATTTGGCGACTCGAGATGGGTGATGTATACTTGTTTTGGGGGCGTCACAATTATCGTTCACTCTGTCCGCCCTGGGCGCATAAAAGTTTTCTCTTATTCAGGATGTTCATACTTAGTCGGGAATCCGAACCAAAATAATTTGATTGGATACAAAAAGGTTTTATCATATTCAACGATATTTCTAAATCTATGTCTAGCTGATCAAATAGCTTAGACGGCTTTTCATTAATGTATACATACGGGGAATCAATAAGTATATATAAATATATCAACATGTAATTAAATACAATGATTATCCAAGTGAGGTCACTTGTATAACCATATTTAGAAATTAACGAACAGAATAAATATATCTGAAATTTATAATAATACCATGTTGATAAACAATGATCGGATATAAAATATATAACAATAAGGTTAATAATCTGGCACAATAATAATATAATTCTGAAACTTTCTTACTCATGTCCATTGCATAGAGAAAATGCAAAGGTAGGATACTTGCCTGGTCTGCTGCTTACAATACGTAACTTAGTTTTATCTTTTATACCGAAACCTATCATTAATTAGATCATTTGATCGATTAGAATAACATACTATAACACATAGCACTGCTTATTGCAGTCAGCACATAACCTAATCACCTTGTCACACATTCAACAGTCATTGAATCACCAACAAACATTAATACAGTCAAAATATCTAAGTACAGATCAATTTCTGAAACATGTCAATGTACCGACGACTTTATCGGTTAAATATCAAGTCTAAAACTCTATAGTGTAGTTCAATGTTAATTTAGATATTTTAAATATCAATCGTATTATTTTTCACAGCCTTATAATAATTTTTAAATAATTATTATAATTTATCATGATTTTTCAAACACTGGAATAGTTATTAAATGATTTAAATACTAAATAATTCTATTATCATTAATATTTAATTAATATTAAACTATTAATGAAACAATTGTCAAAATATTAAAGTTATTTATAATAACTTAGAATATTTTTAAATTATTAATATTACCCTTAAATAATTTTTAAAACAACTAAAATTATTTTTAAATAATTACCATTAATATTTAAATATTAACGCACTATTTACCGAAATATTAAAAGTCATTAACTATAACTTAAAATATTTTTAATTCATTTACATCCTTTTTAAATGATTTTTAAATTAATAAAGTCATTTTAAAACTATTTATTTAATATAATTATTAAATAAATCTAATATCATTAATATTAAATTATTAATAAACGTATCCTTTAAATAGTAAAAGTTATATTTTATAACTTAAAATATCTTTAAACACTTTATTTTCATTTAAAATAATTTTTATAATATTAAAATTATTTTTAAACTTATTTATTTAATATAATTATTAAATAACCTTAATATCATTAATAATAATTAATTAATGAAATTTACCTTATTATGATTTAAAATGATTTTAAATATAATAAAATTATTTTTAATTTATTTATTTAATACATTTATTAAATAACTTAATTATCATTAATATCAATTTATTAATGAATTTCATCACAAAATATTAAAAGTCATTAAAAATAACTTAAAATATTTCCTTATACCATAATATAATTTTAAATGATTTTTCAAGTATTAAAATTATTTTTAAATAATTTATTTAATATTATAATTAAATAAATTAAATACCATTAATATTTTAAAAATATTAAATATTTATGAAATATACTTAAAATAATTAAAAACTAATTTTCGGACTTTAAAATAATTTTTAATAATTTATTATGTATTTTTAATAATTAAAAACTAATTTTTTCTATTTATTTAATAAAAATAATTAATTTTAGAAATAAACTGTCGCTAAAGACTGCCTATAGCGACAGAACCGTCGCTATAGGTGTTCTTCGTGTTCTTCATCAAACCTAGAACATCATTGTCAGTGAACGAGGGTACAACTTTGACCAGTGATAACTTTTAATCTATGAGGTTTCTAGGCAAGATAAAACATTGATCTTGTAGTGTTTACGTAACACTACACGAATCAACCATCATCTATGTCATACCTTAACAGATCAGCAAGATATGAACCTTGAAAGTTTCTGTCAGACCAAATCTGGGTTTTCTGAGTAACCCAGAAACCCAGCAGCATCGAGGATCCATTTTTGGGCTAGATTATTCCTATGTTCTGGTCTTGATTCAAGTGATCTTAAGGTTCAAAGATATAGTAGTTATGCCAGGATACAAGACTAAAACAACATATAGGTATAATAACAGCAGAATCACAAATTATCCTTTGGTCAAACGCTGTCAGAAGCTTTGTTCTAACAGTTTCTAGAAATTCCAGAAACTGCACTTTGTGATCAACTGGTCAAGTTTGACCACTCACTACACTCGATCGGCTGACTGTTTTAATGTTCTAAAAGCATATATATATATATATATATATATATATATATATATATATATATATATATATATATATATATATATATATATATATAGTCCAGACAACAGACTAGAATCTAGATATAACAACATTACCAAAAAACATAAAACTTGACAGATCTTGGGCTTCAAAAATCTTATCAGACGTTAATCTACACTTTCTGGGTTACCAAGAAAGCTTCGGTCATGCCTGGTCAACGAGTTTTGACCAACCAAAACATGAAATCTAGACATCAAATAACTGTTATTTCACTTCCAGATCACAGACCACATAATAAACTATAGATCTAAAACATAAAACATCAAAAATCATGAACAAGGAAAGATCTAGAGCCACTGACATTCGTTGTCAGACAAAAAATTTAAACTTTTCTAGAATTTTAAAAACTTCAAATCCGAGCACTTTGATGTTATGAATCTGAGATCTAACAACTCAGATCACTAAATAACATCTTATTACACAACATTAAACAACAAACAACAAAATCTGACATCAGATCATAAGAACTTTTTTTTAAGGTTTATACCTCTTTAGACTTTGATCCTTTGAATCTGATCCTTGGATCTGTTTTTGGTAAGTTGGGACATGGTCATGGCTTATCCTAACACTCTCTATCACTCCCCATTCCCGAAATATAGAGAGAGAAAAGGTTGGGAAAGTATTAGAGAGAAATTAAGCATTTCTCTCTCTTTGTAATCTATATAAAAATTTGATTCAATGAATGTAGTTGATATAGTTAGTGATTTGCTGATATAAGTCACATGGCTAGGGTTTAGGGTTAGTGAACAACCCACACTAGGTCAAGATCTACTCACCAACTCATTAAAGTATTGCAAAAAGGGCATTAATGTCACTTGACATTTAATTTTAAAGGCATTTTGGTAATCTTGGCAAACCCTTAGGTTTTGACCCTTAGGGTTTAACCCTAAGGTTTAACACGTTGAATTTGTAGGATGTCTAATTTAGGGTTTGAAAATATAACATTTTAGTTTCCAAAAAAAATGTAATTTATAGTTTCTTAATCATGCTTAATTTCTTAATCACATAGAACATGAAATTTAGATTATAGATTCACTAATTATCATTAGGACCTATAACTAGCAATTTAGGGTTTTCAATTTGACAATCAGGGCTACAATAGAAAATTAGATTTTCTAAATTACAAACTTAGGGTTTCTAAAATTTATTATTTTTAAATATTAATTAGAGTTTACCTAATTAATCATAAAATTATATAATACACACATAATTCATATAACACAGTTATATAATAGTACTCGAACTTATAATTGAGTTTTAAATTAGGGGTTTCCCTTATCAATTAGCTAATTAAAGTTTAAGGTTTCTAATTTAAGAAATTAGGGTTTTAAATCACTAATTAAGGTTTTCCACATAATAATTAGGGTTTTCCTAATTAAAATTAAATTCTAATAATACATATCATATACTATATAACATAATCACAAAACAGATTTTAAAGTTTCATTTGACTTCCAAACTAAAGTTTGTTAATAAAATTAGGGTTTTGCATGTTACTGAAAGTATTATGCATACAAGCCAATCATATATGATGATAAAGCATATACTTTGTAATCAATCTTATTTATTTATTAATAAAAGAATTATTTATTAAAGGCATTTATTATCTACATGGTGCTGTTTTAATAATATGTGATAAACCCATAGTTTTAAGTAATGCTTTTAGAATCATGATGAGAGTATGCTAATGAGATCTAAATTCTTAGATAGCTTAAAACTAAAATATTTCCAATCAATGGATTACTAAAAAGGGGATTAATGAATCCGGATAGATTGGTACGTACGTTACTTGCTCATTGGATGAGGATGATTGATCTCATGATCATTTGTATGGAGACACTAAAGCAAGTATGTAAGTGCTTATTAGAGAATAAGTTCACTGAACATGACTCGCTAAGGAATACCTAATGGAGTTTTACTTGCCTGTCAATAGGAATTCCTGTAGTGATAGTAGTACAAATGATCCTTAGACTTGAGATCATCTAGTACCTTATGTATAATGAATTACACTTTGACTTATTCCTTAAAACTCTTAGAGTATATCAAAGGCTATGCTTGGGTGTAATAAGTTATATATGAAGAAAATGAATGATCAATAAAGAATCTACCATTTCTAGTAAAAGAAGAGAAATATCCTATGTGATTCGATAAATGACAACCAGGAATCCTTGGCCAAGGTGGAATCAAATTAGAAAGTAGTTTCTAATTTTTATTCATTAGGAGTTGTGCATTTAGAAATCGAAATACATATAATTAAATAACATAAGACTTGACAGTAATTCTATGTCTTATATTTAATTGGGACATTGTATGGTGGAAGGATTGAATTGTACGGTAACTATTAACTCAAAGGTTCTTTTATGAATAATGTTGAAATCTATATTATCTGAAAAGTCGTTGATCGCTAGGGAGGTTTATCCCTATTCCAGAATAAATATTATTTATTTAAATAAATTAATCGTTTAATTTATTTATTTAAATAAGATTAGAATTGTTCTAATTGATTTATTCACAACCGGTTTAATATGGAGAACCTAAAGGGTCACACCATAAAAGGAAGAATAATTATTTAAGAAGTTAATGACATAATCATAATAATATGTTAAGTATATTTAATTTAATTTACGGTGATAGAATAAATTAAATAGCTTAATATTTAGACTAAAAGACAATTTGCACCCTAAATTTTACACCGTTGTTGACTTTTGCACCCCAAACTGAAAAAGATGTCTAAGTACACCCCAAACTTCATTATACGTAACAAAACGCACATTTTCTTCACTTAACCGGTCAAAAGTGACCGGCTAAGGCGGTAACAAAAGTTTGGAGTGCAAATTGTAACAGTTTAAAAAAATTTAAACTTTTTTTAACAATTTTTTTTAAAACAAACTAAAATTTATAACAGTTTAAAAAAAATTATAACAGTCTAAATTTTTTTTTGTTAAAAATAGTTTAAAAAAAATTGGTAAAAGCAGTTAAAAAAATTTGTTTTGTTTTAAAAAAAAATTTATAACAGTTAAAAAAAAAGTTTATAACAGTTTAAATAAAAATTTGTTAAAAACAGTTTAAATTTTTTTTGTTAAAAACAGTTTAAAAAATTTATCTTGTTTTAAAAGTTTTTTTATAACAGTTTAAAAAAAAAGTATAACAGTCTAAATTTTTTTTGTTAAAAACAGTTTAAATTTTTTTTGCTAAAAACAGTTAAAACAAATTTTTTTATTTTTTTATAACAGTTAAATTTTTTTTATCACAGTTTAAATTTTTTTTTTTGTTAAAAACAGTTAAAAAAATTTATTTTCTTTAAAATTTTTTTTTTTTAAAAACCGTTAAACAAATTTTTTTTGTTTTTAAAAAAATTTATAACAGTTTAATTTTTTTTTATAACAGTCTAATTTTTTTTTTGTAAAAAACAGTTTAAAAAAATTGCTAAAAACAGTTAAAACAATTTATTTTGTTTTTAAATTTTTTTTATAACAGTTAGAAATTTTTTTATAACAGTTTTAGTTTTTTTTTGTTAAAAACAGTTTAAAAAAAAATTTATAACAGTTTAAATTTTTTTTGTTAAAAACAGTTTTAAAAAAATTTGTTAAAAACAGTTTAAAATTTTTTTTTTGTTAAACACTTTATTTTGTTTTTAAAAAAAAATTAACAGTTTTAAAAAAAGTTTGTTAAAAATAGTTAAACAAATTTATTTTGTTTTAAAAAAAATTTATAACAGTTTAAATTTTTTTTTATAACAGTCTAAAAAAAAATTTGTTAAAAAAAGTTAAAAAAAAATTGTTAAAAACAGTTAAAAAAAATTATTTTGTCTTAAAAAAAAAAGTTTAACATTTTAAAATTTTTTTTATAACAGGTTTAAAAAAAAATTTATAACAATTTTAAAATTTTTGTTAAAAACAGTTTAAAAAAATTGTTAAAAAAATTTATTTTGTTTTAAAAAAAAATTTGTTTTTTAATTGTATGGTAATTGTATGCTAACTATTTTAAAATTCTGTTTTTAAAAATTCTTATATTTAAAATCATTTTATTTTATTTAAAATTAATTATTTTTGCCTTTTTTTTAAACCGTTACAATTTGCACCCCGAACTTTTGTTACCGCCTTAGCCGGTCACTTTTGACCGGTTAAGTGAAGAAAGTGTGCGTTTTGTTACGTATAATGAAATTTGGGGTGTACTTAGACACCATTTTCGGTTTGGGGTGCAAAAATCAAAATCGGTATAAAATTTAGGGTGTAAATTGTCTTTTAGTCTAATATTTATTATTTAATATTTTAGAAATATTAAATATAAATTAATAAAAAGAGTCTTATTAATATTATTACAATTATTATTATTTTAATTTCTAAAAGAGTTTAGGAATTAATTAAGTACTCTCATTTATTCCTAATAGGATTAGGAGAAAAAATTAGTTAAAGGAGTTTAATTAATTATCCCTAATAAGATTAGGCAGCCCATTTAATTAAAAGAGTTTAATTAAATAAATAATACCTTATTTTAATTAAATAGGGTTACCTGATATCTTTATAAGAGGAGCCTTATGTGACGCCCCCAAAATAGGTATACATCACCCATTCTGAGTCGCCAAATATATGGTACAGAAATAAATACAACTTCATTAAAACACTTGTCGCGCAAAATACGACAACACAATACTGTGAGTTTAAATACAAATATTATCTTCTAGACAATATCCACACTCAAATAAGTTCTCATTACAATTATTGAAATACTATTTAATAAAATAGTGAAGACTGCTAGCACCACTGACTAGAAACATCACTCCACACCCCGACTAGTTCCCGCTATATTATCGCCTCCTGAGAAAAATGGAACAAAAAGGAAAAGGGTGAGCTCAACTAGCTCAGCAAAGAATATTATGACTAAGATAATATACAACAGCTTATCATTAGTCTTCAACAGGAAAAAATTTAATAAAATATAATAGACAACAAGTTTTAGATCAACAACTGCCATGGAAACAACAAACCGTTAGAAGAGTCAAGTAGAGAATGAATTCTACTATCTTCTAAGATTTAAAAGGTCATCAACGATATTTTATCCCTGTAACATTAATCAATATACATCTTGAATCAAATATTCATCTTTGCATTACAGGCCAAAGATATTCATTTGTATCATCAATCGGTCATGTTCATCTCAACACCTGTTCATCTTTGGACTACGGCCAAAGATATTCATCAGTTAATCATTCATCTTTGCACTACAGGCCAAAGATATTCATCAGTTAATCATCATTTAGGACTGAGAATGATGAGAAATATTTTAAAGAAAACGAACCCAGTGAGATAGAAGAACAAATATTAGGGATTCGTATTATAGTTTATCCAA
This sequence comes from Panax notoginseng, assembly GCA_016801055.1. Lineage (NCBI taxonomy): Eukaryota > Viridiplantae > Streptophyta > Magnoliopsida > Apiales > Araliaceae > Panax > Panax notoginseng. Next base: position 151,044,767 of record CM029015.1, on the reverse strand, counting down.
GTGCAATAATACTCCATAACAACCAATTGTTAAGTAGAATTCAAAAATAAATCAAAACATGGATACAATCAAAGATAGTAACCATAATAGACATCTTGGACAAAGAGAAAAAATTTTATTTTTCGGTGAATAGTCCTTATTCGTGAATAGTGCCGTATACGTGAATAGTAATCCCGACATAAAAAGTTCCAAATTTTGATAAAAAGTTCAAACCAATATTTTGGCATAATGATATTGAAGAAAATAATATCATTTAAGAAGAAAATAACATCCCTTACCTCAAGATAACAGTACTTCTGTTCAGAATATCGGTATAAGGCTGAAGAAAACTTGCACTGATAAATAAAAACTCACAAAGTATCTAAATACTCACAAAATACGCTCGATAATATAGAGAGAGAAAGAGAGAAAACTTATGAATTATGGTGTGATTTTCAATTCTAACTTAGCCCTCTATTTATAGAAAAATATTAGCACGCCGAAGCAGACTTGACCTGCTACCTGATGACTTTACTTTCTACTATTGCCACCCACCACATTTGAAATAAAATTTAGCACATTTATTCACCAACCACAAGTGGGCCCCACTCAATTCTAAAATTTTCCACCAAAATCATTTATAAACCTAATTTTCGAATCAGTCACCTCTTAAAATTCATAACAAATTATACGTTCATTTTTAACGGTTCAAAATTTGTGGACATATACTCAACTTATATATGTATAACATATCCAAAAATCACAACGATCCAACGGTCAGATTAAAAATTATAATTCACGTAATATAGCTCAAGAACAGTGATTTAATTTTTAATACCTCCATTCCGACAAAAACACCTCAACATTAATTCCTTCACATAAAATAAATATATCCATCAATTATATCCACATAAAATAAATATTTTCTTATCATATAAATCAATAATTAATTATTCACAAATAATATTACAGAATCACAATTATGACAACCAGGCCGTTCTCAGGAAAGAGGGAGCTTTCCAATAAGAATTTCTCCTTACTGGCGCGCAATTAGATGACCAAACCTCTCCTTAGAAAGTACTTTCAAGACATTGCCAATAATGCTATCTAATAATATTATTCAAATAATATGAATTATTGATCTAATAATGAAAAATACTGTGCAGCAACAATTATTGAAACAACAATAATATAAAATATCAATGCAGCAATTATTGAATTAATAAAATAAAATATTGAACAGTAACTACTGTAACAATTATTAAATAGTGCCTTATTACGTAAGGATCAATAATTGGTGCAATACCGTGTACTACTGTATTTTAACCACAGGATATTCCAATAGTATTAACGGTAACAACTACGCCGTTATTTATAAACAACTTATACTTATCATTTTTTTCATCCAATCGTTTTTCGTTATGGGGCCCACACAAGGCTGCGTCGTCGTACGAATATTCCCCGACAGTAAGAATATTCCACGACCAAACGAATATTCCCCGACAAAAATGAATATTTTATAACCACTTGCTTATTTTACAAAATTTACACATTTCACCCAAAACCAAAGTATTATATCAAATTAACACCTTATTATTCACAATAATATTTAGAGAAAATTTAATTTTATTCATTAATAAGTTGGGGTCTTACAACCTCCCCTCCTTATGAAATTTCGTCCTCGAAATTGACGTACATACGTTGTGTTTCGAAAAGGTGAGGATACCTCGCTTTCATTTCTGATTCCAACTCCCAGGTCATTTCTTCAATAGCATGGTTTCTCCACAAAACCTTAACTTATGGTACAACCTTCGTTGGTAGAACATGCTCTTTCCTATCCAAGATCTTAACAGGTACCTCCTCATACGTTAAATCTTCGGCTATCTCGTCTGGTTCTAACTCAATTATGTGGTTCGGGTCTTTTACATATTTACGAAGCACAGATACGTGAAAAATATTATGAACACGAGACATGCTTGGAGGTAATGCGAGTCGATATGCCACATTTCCTATTCGGTCAAGAATTTCAAATGGACCAACAAATCGTGGATTGAGCTTTCCTCTCTTCCCAAATCTTGTAACTCCTTTCCATGGTGCAACACGTAACAATACATGATCCCCAATACTAAATTCTACATCCTTTCGATGAAGATTCGCATAACTCTTTTGTCCATCCTGTGACGTTTGTATACGTTGTCGAATTGTTTGGATCTTCTCTGTAGTTATGCGTACCAATTCTGGTCCCAACAATGTTGCTTCACCCACCTCGTCCCAGCATACTGGAGAACGACACTTTCGTCCATACAAGGCTTCAAATGGAGCCATACCTATACTTGCCTGATAACTGTTATTGTAGGAGAATTCCACCAGTGGCAAGTACTTATCCCAACTTTCTTTTAAATCTAGAACACAGAGTCTTAATAGATCTTCAAGGGTTTGAATAGTCCTCTCTGATTGTCCGTCCATTTGAGGATGGTATGCTGAACTGAATCGTAGATCCGTGCCCATAGCTTTCTACAAGCTAACCCAAAATCGTGAAGTGAATCTTGGGTCACGATCCGAAACTATGGATACTGGCATTCCATGCAATCTCACAATCTCATTCACGTACATACTAGCAAGACGTTCAAGGGAATAAGTCTCACGTATAGGTAAGAAATGAGCAGACTTGGTTAATCTATCAACAATGACCCAAATCGCATCTATGCCTTGAGAAACCTTGGGAAGACCCGTAACAAAATCCATAGTAATGTGTTCCCACTTCCATTTCGGAATCTCAAGTGGTTGTAATGGATCCTTTAGTACTTGATGCTCCGCTTTTACACGTTGACAAGTTAAACACCTCGAGATAAACTCCGCGATCTCTCTTTTCATATTGCTCCACCAAAATGTATGTCGAAGATCGTGATACATTTTGGTACTCCCAGGATGGATTGTAAACGGTGTGTTGTGTGCTTCCATCATGATTCTATGCATCAAGTCAGAATCGTTAGGAACACAAAGTCTGGAGTTGACTCGAAGTATTCCTTCTTCATCGATTCTTGCTTCTGGAGTAGCACCTTCTTGCACTTTCTTCTTCATACGCATCAGCTCCATGTCCGTAGCTTGAGCAGCTTTAACTTTATCGATTAAAGTCGGTTCTACTCGTATATTTGAAATCATCATGTGGGTACTAAGAGCCTTCATCTCTATCTCTATTATTTGCAAATCATACAAAATGGGCCTTTGTGTTAACAACATTGCACTCGTACCCGCATATGATCTTCTACTCAATGCGTCAGCTACTACGTTCACTTTTCTAGGATGATATTGGATGGTATGATCGTAATCTTTCAACAGCTCAAGTTGCCACATGTTGAGTTCCTTTTGGGTGAAGTAATATTTGAGGCTTTTATGATCCGTATAGATCTCCACTTTCTCCCCATACAGGTAGTGTCTCCAAATCTTCAACGCAAAAATGACTGTTGCCAACTCCAAATCATGAGTAGGATAATTCCTCTCATATTCTTTGAGTTGTCGCGAGGCATAGGCTACGACTTTCCCATGTTGCATGTGAACACATCCTAACCCTTTGCCTGAAGCATCGCTGTAGATAACAAATCCATCTGAACCAAATGGTATTGTCAGAACAGGTGCCGAAATGAGTCTCCACTTGAGTTCTTGAAAACTCTTCTCACAATCCTCGCTCCAATCGAATTTTGTATCCTTCTAAGTCAGCTGAGTTAACGGAGTAGAGATTCTAGAAAATCCTTCCACGAATCTCCGATAATAACCAGCTAAGCCTAGAAAGCTACGTATTTCGGTCACCGACTTCGGTTGCTCCCAACTTTGTATGGCTTCAATCTTCGCCGGGTCGACAGATACTCCATGTTTTGACACCACGTGCCCAAAGAATGCTACTTCCTCAAGCCAGAACTCGCATTTCTTCAGTTTGGCATATAGCTTATTTTCACGAAGCCTTTGCAGTACCAGCTTTAAATGGTGCTCATGATCTTCACGGCTTTTGGAATAGATGAGGATGTCATCAATAAAGACATCAACGAACTGATCTAAATATTCTTTAAATACATGATTCATCATATCCATGAAGGCAGCAGGAGCATTAGTCAATCCAAAAGACATGACTAAGAATTCATAATGCTCGTACCGAGTTCTGAAGGCAGTCTTTGAAATATCCTCAGTTTTAATCTTCAGCTGATGATATCCAGAACGAAGATCGATCTTTGAAAAGAATTGTGCTCCTTGCAACTGGTCGAACATGTCATCAATACGAGGTAGCGGATACCTATTCTTGATGGTGACATGGTTCAATTCTCGATAGTCAATACAAAGTCGCATACTCCCGTCTTTCTTCTTTACGAATAAAACAAGAGCACCCCAAGGACACGTACTAGGACGAATGAAACCGATGTTTAACAATTCCTGTAATTGGACTTTTAACTCCCGTAATCACCTCATTTGGGTTCCTCGTATTTTGGGCAGTCACGACAAACGCCCTTCTAGGAACCACCGACTTTAACTTGTCCGGTACAGTCTTTGGAGTCACCATCCCCGTTGAACTTGGTTTCGCTACAGTACAATCTCGAGCGATATGACCTTCTTTTCCATAATTATAACACACCTTGGATTGTTGTGGGCAGTTTGGGCTGATGTGTCCCTCTTTCCCGCATTTGTAACAAATGACCAATGCTCGTTCTCCTCCCCTAGAAACAGTTGATGTTTGTGCTGACATTTTCACGTTATCATTGTTGTACCTTCTCTTCTTGAAATCTCCTCCCGACTCGCTCCTTCTATTATCACGACCACGATTTCCACCAGAGTGGTTACCGCTTTTGTCCAAATATTTTCCTCCCTGTTGGTTTTCATTGGTCTGATGACCGCTGCCATCGGTATTACCTTGGTTGTGTTCCCTCGGTTGAATATACTCATTATCTCGCTCTAATAATTGAGCCATATTTACAACATCTGAATATAAAGAAAATTTATGAGAGATAAGATATTGCCGAATCTCGGGTTTTAAACCTCTCAGAAACATCCTTATCATTCGTTCCTCATTCTCGACCAAATGAGGTACAAACCTGGATAACTCTGCAAACTTCGCCTCGTACATGGACACCGTCATGTTATTTTGTTTCAGTCTAATAAACTCTACCTCCTTCATATGACGAATACTTTTAGGAAAGTACTTGTCATTAAACAGTTTCTAAAATGTTTCCCAAGACATGTTGAGTGTGTCAGGCTGGGTACGCTTCACAGACTCCCACTAGTAGTTTGCCTCACCGCGGAACATAAAGGTGGCGAATGGAACCTTCTGTTCCTCCGTGCAGACATCGAATATCTTGGTAATTTGGTTGACCCACATTTCCGCCTTGATCGGATCTGACTTTCCCTGAAAGTCTGGTGGTCCCAACTCTTTGAACTGCTTGGCTGCGACAAGCCGCGCGTTGCTATCATTTCCACCCGTATTCTGCACACGCGTCTGATTTTGCATGAACTGCAAAAAGCTCCTAAACATTCCATCATTCATCGTTTGCTCGGTAACGTTGTTTACATGAGGAATATTGCCTTCCTGTTGCACGTTCTCCTGGTTTGTGACTAAAGGTTGTTTCACAGTCTCATATACTCCATTGTTAACGTTCTCGGCTGCCATTCTCAAATAATGCCATAAAACAAGGGTTAATTAAACAAATTAACATATCACATAATATCCCTATATTATGACCAACCAACAAATAAGCTTAGGTAGGACACACTAGCGAAGGATTTACTCATTTCTCCCATCCTAGTTCTATTCCCCGATCTCTGCCAGAGACCATATCCCTAAGCTCTGATACTAACTGTGACGCCCCCAAAATAGGTATACATCACCCATTCTGAGTCGACAAATATATGGTACAGAAACAAATACAACTTCATTAAAACACCTGTCGTGCAAAATACGACAACACAATACTGTGAGTTTAAATACAAATATTATCTTCTAGACAATATCCACACTCAAATAAGTCCTCATTACAATTATTGAAATACTATTTAATAAAATAGTGAAGACTACTAACACCACTGACTAGAAACATCACTCCACACCCCGACTAGTTCCCGCTATATTCTCGCCTCCTGAGAAAAATGGAACAAAAAAGAAAAGGGTGAGCTCAACTAGCCCAGTAAAGAATATTATGACTAAGATAATATACAACAACTTATCATTAGTCTTCAACAGGGAAAAATCTGATAAAATATAATAGACAATAAGTTTTAGATCAACAACTGCAGCGGAAACAACAAACCATTAGAAGAGTCAAGTAGAGAATGAATTCTACTATCTTCTAAGATTTAAAAGCCCATCAACGATATTTTATCCCTGTAACATCAATCAATATACATCTTGAATCAAATATTTATTTTTGCACTACATGCCAAAGATATTCATTTGTATCACCAATCGGTCATGTTCATCTCAACACCTGTTCATTTTTGCATTACGACCAAGGATATTCATCAGTCAATCATTCATCTTTGCACTACAGGCCAAAAATATTCATCAGTTAATCATCATTTAGGACTGAGGATGATGAAAAATATTTTAAAGAAAACGAACCCAGTGAGATAGAAGGACAAATATTAAGGATTCGTATTACAGTTTATCCAAGTGCAATAATACTCCATAACAACCAATTGTGAAGTAGAATTCAAAAATAAATCAAAACATGGATACAATAAAATATAGTAACCATAATAGACATCTTGGACAAAGAGGAAAAATTTTATTTTTTGGTGAATAGTGCCTTATTCGTGAATAGTGCCGTATATGTGAAATACTGCCGTATACGTGAATAGTAATCTCGACACAAAAAATTCCAAATTTGATAAAAAGTTCAAACCAATATTTCGACATAATGATATTGAAGAAAATAATATCATTTAAGAAGAAAATAACATCCCTTACCTCAAGATAACAGTACTTCTGTTCAGAATATCGGTATAAGGCTGAAGGAAACTTGCACTGATAAATAAAAACTCACAAAGTATCTAAATACTCACAAAATACGCTCGATAATATAGAGAGAGAAAGAGAGAAAACTTATGAATTCTGGTGTGATTTTTAATTCTAACTTAGCCCTCTATTTATAGGAAAATATTAGCACGCCGAAGCAGACTTGACCTGCTACCTGATGGCTTTACCTGCTACTATTGCCACCCACCACATTTGAAATAAAATTTAGCACATTTCTTTACCAACCACAAGTGGGGCCCACTCAATTCTAGAATTTTTCACCAAAATTATTTATAAACCTAATTTCTGAATCAGTCACCTCTTAAAATTCATAACAAATTATACGTTCATTTTTAACGGTTCAAAATTTGTGGACATATACTAAACTTATATATGTATAACATATCCAAAAATCACAACGATCCAACGGTCAGATTAAAAATTATAACTCACGTAATATATCTCAAGAAAAGTGATTTAATTTTTAATACCTCTATTCCGACAAAAACACCTCAACATTAATTCCTTCACATAAAATAAATATATCCATCAATTGTATCCACATAAAATAAATATTTCCTTATCATATAAATTAATAATTAATTATTCACAAATAATATTACAGAATCACAATTATGACAACCAGGCCGTTCCCAGGAAAGAGGAGGCTTTCCAATATGAATTTCTCCTTACTGACGCGCAATTAAATGACCAAACCTCTCCTTAGATAGAACTTTCTAGACATTAACAATAATGCTATCTAATAATATTATTCAAATAATATGAATTATTGATCTGATAATGAAAAATACTGTGCAGCAACAATTATTGAAACAACAACAATATAAAATATCAACGCAGCAATTATTGAATCAATAAAATAAAATATTGAACAGTAACTACTGTAACAATTATTGAGTAGTGCCTTATTACGTAAAGATAAATAATTGGTGCAATACCGTGTGCTACTGTATTTTAACCACCGGGTATTCCAATAGTATTAACGGTAACAACTACGCCGTTATTTATAAACAACTTATACTTATCGTTTTCTTCATTCAATCGCTTTTCGTTATGGGGCCCACACAAGGCTGCACCGTCGTACAAATATTTCCTGACAGCAAGAATATTCCACGACCAAACGAATATTACCTGACAAAAATAAATATTTTATAACCACTTGTTTATTTTGTAAAATTTGCACATTTCACCCATAACCAAAGCATTATATCAAATTAACACATTATTATTCACAATAATATTTAGAGAAAGTTTGATTTTATTAAATAATAAGTTGGGGTCTTACACCTTATATCAGATATTAGATATACATAATTCCAATAGTTGGAGAGTACGCCCCTTTTCTATAGAGATAGGAAAAACTAAGGTTTGAGCTAATGCACCCTCCTTCTTGAAAATTATTCTTCTTTGGTGGATTACCTCTAGAGGCCATACACTTGGGTGGCTAACATTGATCAAAGGAAGGAATCTACCCAGAGATTCAAGGAGATCGCAGAGAAGTAGGAGGGTGAACTCGTACCTGTGGAAGCTCGTATCTACAAGGGTATGATTCCATAATTTCTTGTTCTTCGTTTTAATTAATAATATGCATAAAGGATGATCCGGGTAATTGGTTTGTGAAATTTTTTTCAAATCTGATTTTATTATGCTTCCGCTAATTTTACAATTTGATTGCTACTTTGATTTTCACAAAAACCTTACAGTAGTATCAGAGCCAAACTTTATGTGAATTATTAATTATTTTGATTCCATATATGTATGGGTATGTATATATTTAGAATAATTTATTGGGCATATTTTTGTTGTATAAAATTATTATTTATAAAAAAAAAAATCGCGTTAGCTTCTTGCGTAATTTTTTTTTTTCCGCTTTTACGCTGAGGTTTTTTTAAACCACTATCCGTGATTTAACAGGTTATGTTTATTACTATAATATATATTTCATATAGGAAGATTCGCCTGTTACTTCACATGAATCAGATTCACTTTTAGGAGTCAGGATAAAAGATATATATTAGATATATATTATATATTTATCATCCTATAATGGTTATTATATATAGGAATGTTGATCACGTGTAGTAAGTTAAAGACTCCAGTATGATTACCTATATATATATATATATATATATATATATATATATATATATATATTACATGATATATATTATATATATTAACCTTAATAATTTTATAATTAAAATAAAAAGTTTATTTTAATCTTGAAATTAGATTTCATGCAATTTAAAAATACCCATTAAATGATATTCATATATATATATATAATGATTTTATTTATTGATACATATGATGATATGTATGATAATAAATGGGATTGATTATGGACTATTGACCAATGTGATTGGATTTATTTTGGTTGGATGTTTGAATGAATGAGTTTTATTAAATAGGGTCTGCGTACCTCGTCTTTTTTGGTTTTCTTCTTGATGTAAATTCTATCTCTCTCTTATGTACTTCTGCTTGACTGCTGATCAATGTTTCTATTTAAATTAAATAGTTTAATTGTATAGGATTAGTTAGAATTTTTTGAAGAACCGGAGATCAAGGAGCAAGGAGCGCTCGAAGACCCGTTTGTAATGGAGCCCAGGTTTAAATATAATAGTTATATTTAAATATTTATTCTTGCACCCTAGGATTTGACCTTTTAGTTCACTAAGTGGCTCTTGTGAACCAAACTAGAATAAAAGTCCATAATCAATCCGGGTAGAAAATAGTATTCTATATGTGCATGCTAGTATTATATATATTATATATTATGCAAACATGCTTCACATGTTTAATAATATGCTTCACATGTTTATATATATATTTACATGAGCGCTAAACAAGATGAGACTAAATAATAACAAATCCCTCAGAGTTTATTATATATATTAAGTCTTAAGCGTTCAAAAAAATTTAGAATATCGAACGTCGCCTTCTAGCATGATAAAATTAAGAGAGTATTAAATATTTAATATGAGTTTGTTGTGTCACCACAAGGTAAGTATTAAGTATTTAAGATGTTAATTTATCACATTTGATGCTTATAAAAAAAATTGAACTAATATTATTTTGTTGTGTCACCATAAGGATAATATTTTTCTTTTTTGAATATATGGAAGTGCTAGATTGGACTTAACTTAGATAATTTTGATTCGGATGTGCCACCACTCGATCAAAATAATCTAAGAGGCAAAACATAAGGAACTATATGATGATGTAATTGACAAGGAGTTGTCTACCTATTTATTTATATATAGTTTGTTGTGTCACCACAAGGCTATATATATATTTGAAATGGGATCTTTATTCTCACTAGCAAATCTTTAATTAGATATTGCCGAACTATATTTATGAGGGTAATATAGTTTGAAGAAAATAGTGGGAGATACCAATATAAAATAAAACCTAATTTATTTTGGTAATTAATTAAATGAATGTTTGCTAAAATATTATTTTTTTACATGCAGAATTTTGAAAATGTCACATTCACTAATTTTACTGCGTAGCATACTTGATGCTAACAAATTGACCGGACTGAACTACACGGACTGGTTAAGGAATCTGAGAATTGTTTTCACTGCTGAAAAGATTTCTTATGTCCTAAATTCACCCGTACTTGCAAAAGTTGCAGAGACAACCTCTGAAGAAAAGATTGCTACTTTTAAACAGTGGCAAGATAATGCATCTGTGGCTCAATGCATCATGCTCACATCCATGAGTAACGAGCTTCAGCGTCAGCATGAAAACATGGATGCTCCTACTATACTGCTGCACCTGCAAGAGCTGTATGGTGAGCAAAGTAGGAATGCTAGATATGAAATATCTAAGGAGCTCTTCCGATCTCGGATGACCGAGGGCACTACCGTTGAGACTCATGTCTTAAAGATGATCAATCTGATTGAATTTCTTGGACAGCTTGGGTTCGTCATGGATGGGGAGTTGAGTCGAGATTTGATCTTGCAGTTACTCCCTGACACCTTCTCACAATTTGTTGTGAATTTTCACATGAATAAGTTGGACGTCAGCTTGCCTGAGTTACTTAACATGTTGAAAACGGCTGAAGGTCACTTCCCATCCAAGAAGAACCATGTCTTACTGGTGGATGATTCTTCCAAGAAAAGGAAGAGGCCCAAGGTGTCTTTTGAAAAGAAGAAATCCAAGAAGGCTAAGGGAAAGGCGAAAGTGAAGGATCAAAAGAAACCTGATCCAGCTAGCAAAGAAATTTGCTTCCATTGCAACAAGTCGGGTCACTGGAAGAGGAACTGTAAGGATTATCTTGCGGAACAAAAGTAGAAAAAGCTTGGAGAAGCTTCAAATCCTAATCAAGGTTTGTTTATGATTGAAATTAATTTTTCTGAAAGTCAATCTTCTACTTGGGTATTGGATACCGGCTGTGGTTCTCACATATGTAATAATATGCAGGGGCTGGTCAGAAGTAGAAAGCTGAGCAAGGATGAGGTCGTCCTACGAGTGGAAAATGGAGCAAAGGTTGCTGCATTAGCTGTAGGGACTTATTGTTTAGCATTGCCTATGGGCAAGTTTATTGATTTAAATAATTGTTATTTTGTTCCAAATATCATTAGAAATATTATTTCTATCTCTGTATTGAATATGGATGGTTTTAATATTATAATAAAGAACAACAATTGTTCTATTTATAATGATAATGTTTTATATGGTGTTGGTAATTTGCGAAATGGATTTTATATACTTGACTTGCATGAAAATATACTTCAAATTGAACAAACTAAGAAAAGAAAAAGAGATGATGTTAATTATACCTTCATGTTGCACTGTAGACTCGGTCATATTAATGAAACAAGATTATCCAAGTTGCATAAAGATGGGCTCCTAGAGCTATCAGATTATGAATCATATCCAACTTGTGAATCTTGTCTCATGGGTAAAATGACTAAATCTCCTTTTAGTGGAAAAGGAGAAAGAGTTACAGAGTTGTTATCGTTGGTACACACAGATGTATGTGGACCTATGACAATGACTGCACGAGAAAGGTATTCTTATTTTATTACATTCACTGACGATCACTCAAGATTTGGATATGTGTATTTAATGAAATACAAATCTGAATCATTTGAAAAGTTCAAAGAGTTCAGAAGTGAAATAGAGAAACAAACTGGTAAGACTATTAAGATTCTTCGATCTGATCGAGGAGGAGAATATTTAAGTGGTGAGTTTCTCAATTGTCTCAAAGAAAATGGTATAATCTCACAATGGACTCCACCAGGGATGCCACAGATGAATGGTGTATCTGAAAGGAGAAATCGAACATTGTTGGACATGGTTCGATCCATGATGAGCTTTACTGACCTTCCAGTTTCCTTCTGGGGATATGCCCTAGAATCGGCTGCATACCTACTTAACAAGGTACCTACAAAATCCGTCCCCAAGACCCCATATGAGTTATGGACATGGAGGAAACCAAATCTTAAGCATGTTAAAACTTGGGGTTGTCCAGCTTATGTCAAAAAGTTTGAAAACGATAAGCTACAGACTAGATTTGACAAATGTAGATTTGTGGGATACCCTAAAGAAACATCAGGGTATTATTTCTTTCATCCAACTGATCAAAAGGTGTTTGTTGCGAAACATGCTACCTTCTTGGAAAAGGAGTTTATCCTTGAAGGGGTCAGTGGGAGTAAGATATATCTTGAAGAGGTTCAAGAACCAAAAAATGCTACAGATTAAAGTGAGGTACCTAACCAAGTAGAGATTCTTTCTGTACCACACCCTATTCGTAAATCTGGAAGAGTACCAAAGATACCTGATAGATATGGACTTATCATAGAGGATGACGATGAGGTACACATCATAGATGATGATGATCCATTGAATTATGAAAAGGCTATGAGTAGTAAAGACTCAGAGAAGTGGCAAGATGACATGAAATCCGAGATGGACTCCATGTATGAAAACCAAGTATGGACTTTGGTTTCACAACCTGAAGGCATTAAGCCTATTGGGTGTAAATGGGTCTTTAAAAGAAAGACTGGAGCAGACGGCAAGGTAGAGACCTATAAGGCCCAACTGGTCGCAAAAGGTTTCAAACAAAGACAAGGAGTTGACTATGATGAAACCTTTTCACCAGTAGCAATGCTCAAGTCCATTCGGATTTTGCTTGCGATTGCAGCTTACTATAACTACGAAATTTGGCAGATGGACGTGAAAGCGGCCTTCCTCAATGGGAAACTTGAGGAGGAAGTGTATATGACACAACCAGAGGGATTTGTTCCAAAGGTTGGAACAAATCAAGTCTGTAAGCTACAAAGATCTATTTATGGATTGAAGCAAGCTTCTCGTAGGTGGAACATCCGTTTTGATGAGATAATCAAAGAGTTTGATTTTATCAAAAATGAGGATGAACCATGTGTGTACAAGAAGGTTAGTGGGAGCGCTATTTCATTCCTCGTATTATATGTTGATGATATATTACTGATAGGGAATGATATTCCTATGCTACAATCAATTAAAATTTGGTTATCTAAACACTTCTCCATGAAGGACTTGGGAGAAGCATCCTATATTTTGGGGATAAAGATCTATAGAGATAGATCTAAAAGGATGCTTGGCTTGTCCCAAGGAACGTACATTGACTCGATGCTAAAGAGGTTTAGCATGGAACATTCCAAAAGAGGTCTCATGCCGATGAGCCATGGAATAAATCTCTCCAAGAAACAGGCCCCAAAGACACCTGAGGAGAGAGACCGTATGAGTAAAATTTCTTATGCTTCAGTAATAGGATCTATCATGTACGGTATGATATGTACTAGATCGGATGTCGCTCATGCACTTAGTGTAACAAGCAGATATCAGTCGAATCCAGGAGAAGAGCACTGGAAGGCAGTGAAGAATATCCTAAAGTACTTAAGAAGAACTAAGGATGTATTTCTTGTCTACGGTGGGTCTGAATTGAAACTAGAAGGCTTCACAGACTCAAGTTTTCAAACGGACCAAGATGACAGTAAATCCGTTTTGGGGTATGTGTTTACCTTAAACGGTGGCGCAGTGAGTTGGAAGAGTTCCAAACAGCAAACAGTTGCTGATTCAGTGACAGAGACAGAGTACATAGCTGCAAGTGAAGCTGCAAAGGAAGCTATTTGGATGAAGAAGTTCATTACCAAACTTGATGTGGTTCCTAGCATTACAGGACCAGTGCCTTTATTCTGTGACAACACCGGAGCTGTTGCGCAGGCTAAGGAACCCAGGTCTCATCAGAAATCCAAACACGTGTTGTGGTGGTTGCATTTAATCAGAGAGATCATTAAAAGAGGAGACGCCACCCTAAAGCGTGTAGACTCTCAAGACAATATTGCAGATCCATTTACTAAAGCGTTAACACAACAGCAGTTTGATCGCCACTTAGAGAAGATGGGTATGAGATACCACAACGATTGACTTTAATGCAAGTTAGAGATTGAAAGTATTATGCATACAAGTCAATCATATATGATGATAAAGTATATACTTTGTAATCAATCTTATTTATTTATTAATAAAAGAATTATTTATTAAAGGCATTTATTATCTACATGGTGCTATTTTAATAATATGTGATAAACCCATAGTTTTAAGTAATGCTTTTAGAATCATGATGAGATCATGCTAATGAGATCTAAATTCTTAGATAGCTTAAAACTAAAATGTTCCCAATCAATAGATTACTAAAAAGGGGATTAGTGAATCCGGATAGATTGGTACGTACGTTGCTTGCTCATTGGATGAGGATGATTGATCTCATGATCATTTGTGTGGAGACACTAAAGTAAGTATGTAGGTGCTTATTAGAGAATAAGTTCACTGAACGTGACTCGCTAAGGAATACCTAATAGAGTTTTACTTGCCTGTCAATAGAAATTCCTGTAGTGATAGTAGTACAAATGATCATTAGACTTGAGATCATCTAGTATCTTATATATAATGAATTACACTTTGACTTATTTCTTAAGACTCTTAGAGTATATCAAAGGCTATGCTTGGGTGTAATAAGTTATATATGAAGAAAATGAATGATCAATAAAGAATCTACCACTTCGAGTAAAAGAAGAGAAATGTCCTATGTGATTCGATAAATGACAACCCAGGAATCCTTGGCCAAGGTGGAATGAAATTAGAAAGTAGTTTCTAATTTGTATTCATTAGCAGTTGTGCATTTAGGAATCGAAATACATATAATTAAATAAAATAAGACTTGACAGTAATTCCATGTCTTATATTTAATTGGGACATTATATGGTGGAAGGATTTAATTGTACGGTAACTATTAACTCAAAGGTTCTTTTATGATTAATGTTGAAATCTATATTATCTGAAAAGTCGTTGATCGCTAGGGAGGCTTATCCCTATTGTAGAATAAATTGTATTTATTTAAATAAATTAATCGTTTAATTTATTTATTTAAATAAGATTAGAATTGTTCTAATTAATTTATTCACAACCGGTTTAATATGGAGAACCTAAAGGGTCACACCATAAAAAGAAGAATAATTATTTAAGAAGTTAATGACATAATCGTAATAATATGTTAAGTATATTTAATTTAATTTATGGTGATAGAATAAATTTAATAGTTTAATATTTATTATTTAATATTTTAGAAATATTAAATATAAATTAATAAGAGGAGTCTTATTAATATTATTACAATTATTATTATTTTAATTTCTAAAAGAGTTTAGGAATTAATTTAATATAAGTACTCTCATTTATTCCTAGTAGGATTAGGAGGAAAAATTAGTTAAAGGAGTTTAATTAATTATCTCTAATAAGATTAGGGAGCCCATTTAATTAAAAGAATTTAATTAAATAAATAATACCTTATTTTAATTAAATAGGGTTACCTGATATCTTTATAAGAGGAGCCTTATATCAGATATTAGATATACATAATTTCAATAGTTGGAGAGTACGCCCCTTTTCTATAGAGATAGAAAAAATTAGGGTTTAAGCCAATACACTTTTCTTCTTGAAAATTGTTCTTCCTTGGTAGATTACCTTTAGAGGCCATACACTTGGGTGGCTAACATTGATCAAAGAAAGGAATCTACTTGGAGATTTAAGGAGATCGCGGAGAAGTAGGAGGTGAACTCGTACTTGTGGAAGCTCGTATCTATAAGGGTATGATTCCATAATTTCTTATTCTTCGTTTTAATTAATAATATGCATAAAGGATGATCCGGGTAATTGGTTTGTGAATTTTTTTTAAAATCTGATTTTATTATGCTTCCGCTAATTTTGCAATTTGATTGCTACTTTAATTTTCACAAAAACCTTACAGTTACATTAAAACTGTGTCACACATTAACCTTACACACATAACATACATATTTATAACACTGAAATATAATTAATATTATATTATTATCCTCTTTCCTTATTCTAAATCCAGAATTATGGTTTGAATTCCATATCTAATTTATCTGTCATATACATACCATTATTAATTAAGTTATAATAATTACCTTAATTAATCTGAAATAAATTTATATAATAAAATAATTATTATAATAATTGTATAAACATTTCATATATTATTTATATAATATATAATCATATTTTCATGGAAAATAAATAATAAAAATATTTATACTATAAAATTAATTATTGTATGAATATACTTTATAATGATCAATAATTCTAAAATAAAATTATTTGTAAGTATTCATGTAATAAAGAATCTGAATAAGATGAAAAAATAACTACCATAAGAGAATCAAAGAATCTGAATAAGATGATTGTGCAGAAGCTCTATGGTAATCTCCTTACCTACAAGCTCGAGCTAAACCAAAGAGAAGATACTACTTCAGAATCCAAGAGGAAAGAAAGAGGAGCCGCCCCTAAAGTGTTAGAGGTAGCTTCCTGTTGAAGAGGATTCAGTTGATGATGAAGACGATGAAGATATTGCTCTTCTTTCTAGAAGATTAAGGAAATTCATGAGAAATGACAGAAGTAGCAAGCCCAAGAGATACGACAACAAAAACATCAGAAATTATGATCACTCAAAGGAGTTATGCTACAATTTTAAAAAGCCAGGTCATTATATCACTGAGTGCAACAAGCCTCTGATAGAGAAGCTGAAGAAAGATAAGAAAAAGAAAGAG
The DNA here is from genome assembly GCA_016801055.1 of Panax notoginseng. Classification (NCBI taxonomy): domain Eukaryota; kingdom Viridiplantae; phylum Streptophyta; class Magnoliopsida; order Apiales; family Araliaceae; genus Panax; species Panax notoginseng. The sequence continues at coordinate 151,027,652 of CM029015.1, read as the reverse complement.
TCAGCCCCAAAGAAAGAATTCAAGGGCTACAAGATGTTCTAGAAGAAGGACAAATGCTTAGTTACTGAGGGTTCGTGGAGTGATTTTGAGAATGATTCAAGTTTAGAATCTAGAAAAGATGAAGAACCCTAGATGTCCAACTTGTGTCTTATGGCCATAGAAGTAGACATCATTATTGACAATCAAGAAGTTAATATTAGTGAGGTATTTGATTTCAATTCTCCAAATGTAGATATAGATGATTTAAGAACTGCATTGCATGATATTACATCTACTTTACATAAATATATGAAATGGTTCAAGGTTCTATCAAAGAACCATTCACTTCTTTAAGAGGATAAATAGAAAGTTCTAGTGGAGTTGGAAACAACTCTACAAAATGCAAGCTCTCTCTAATCTTGAAGCTAAGAATGAGAGATTGAGAAAGATAACTGAAAAATATGCACAGAGAGTGTAAAACCTGTGAATTTTATAAATAATTATTAGTAATGAAAAGGAAGATGTCTGAAAATTATTAGTATGCGTGTATATATATGTATATGTGTTATGTGCCTTAATAATTTAATTTAAATTGAATTAAGTATATAATAATTGAGAAATATGGTAATGATCATAATGGTAAGCTTAATTAAGCTTAAGTAGTATGCCTTGTGACAACCCGAGAATTTATAAGATTAATAAAATCTTAAATGATTAAATAAATGTTAAATAATAAGACCTAGACTGGAAATAGAGTCTGGATATAAATTTTTTTGTGAAGGACTTGTATGATATATAAGATGTAAGTGATTATCTGATAGCAAGGTATATGGTTTTGTGTATAGTGATTATGTGTGTACAGTATGTGGTTAAGGGTTAAGTATGAATCAGGTAAAAGGTAATATAAGTAAACCCTAGTGTTATGTTAAGAAATCTAATGTTCAGTTAAGAAAACCTAACGATTGATTTGAAACCCTAATTCTAGCTTTGGAAACCCTAATTTTTCTTTTTGAAATCGTAAACCCTAATCGGGAATTTTAAACCCTAATTTTGGAACTCTAATGCTAAGTATAAAACTCTAAGAGTTAAGAGTTATGGGATATATGTGAAATGATCCAATTACCCTTCAAATTGGTGGGAAAATGACCAAAATACCCTTAGTAGGTGCAAAATTACCAAAATGCCCTTTTACTTAACTTAAGTTAAGGATTTTGCCAAATCTTGGTGAGTCACCACTTAAGCTTTCCAAGTGTTCCAATTCAACACCGATCAGCCAATAAGGACACTTAACATCATTCTTGTCCATGGAATCAAAGATTAAAAGCTTAAAAGTAAAGAAATATCTCCAATTTATTTTCTAACTTAGCCAAGACCTTCTCTCTCTCTAACCCACAAATTTTGGGAATGAAAATCAGTGATATGTAAAGCCAAGAATATCTCTTAGCTAGCCAAGATCATATCATAAGGGCAGAAATCAAAGATTTGAGCAATAAAGGTATAAACCCTAATTCATGCTAGATCCTTAAGATTTCTGTAAATTACGTGTTTTGTTGTTTATATGTGTGTTATAAGATGTTATTTAGTGATCTATGATAATACATCATGTATCCATAACATCTAAGTGCATGAAAATAAGAATTTTAGAAAACAGTCAAGAACCCTAAAATGAGGTCTGACAGTCAAATGTCAGAGCCTCTAGATCATTCTGTGTTTATTGTTTGAGGTTGTAAGTGTATCATTGATATAGTATGCCATAAGGAGAGTACAATGAAAACGGAATAAAGTCCATATCATGTCTAGATTTCAAGTTATTAAAGGTCAAACATGGTTGACCAGTCACAGAAACTAGATTATGGAAAACCTAGATTTTCCAAAAATTGTCTGACAAGTTTTTGCAGGGCTTTGATCTTACAGTTGTTAAGTTTTTAAGCCTTGAGAGTGTATAACTTTTATACTTTGCCATGTGGACTACCAAACCATGACACTAGAACACCTAAATCATCAACATGATTAAAGTTATTAATGGTCAAAATTGGGTTGACCAACTGACTGGAATGAGTTTTTGGAAAACCCAGAAATCTTCAAGAATAATTTTTGGCAGGTACTTTGACCAAGCTAGATCTTGCTTCTGTGATGTTGTTAAGCTACTTAAGTGTATTATTTTTGTACCTTGACAGACATACTACAAAATTTTGACACTTTAACACTTAATCAAAGCCTAGAATCCAAGTTATAAAGGCTAGAAAATGGACCCTTGACACTGTCTGAGTTTTTGGGTAACCCAGAAACTCAAGAACAGCTCTGACAGCGAGTTTGAGCTCTTATATCTTGATGATATGATGTAGTTTGACCATGAAACTTGTTAGTACATGTAGTATTACATCAATACTACATAACTAATACACCCTCATGCCCACAAACATCAAGAACATGAAATTACTGATGGTCAAAGTAGGCTACCTAACACTGACTTTGAATGTTCTTCAAGGCTCAAGTGTAAGACCTCAACTTTTATAAATAAAGATGAATTTTCTATAAATATCATTTTTGAATATTATGGAGTTAATTTGATCTAATGTTATAGTTGTGGGTAATATTTATAAATTTTGCAAAGTACGCAAGTTGTTATATAATATTCGATTAGTCGGGGAATATTCGTTTTAACAGAAAATATTCGTACAACGGCACAATCATTGGTGGACCCCACAACGGAATTATTGTCAGATTGAGAAAACGACAAAAATATTTTATTAAAAATAACGACGAAAGTTTTACCATTGATACTGTTGAACTACTCGGTAGTAAAAGTACAGTAATACGTGTGGTTGCATAGTAGCACACGGTATTGATTATTAATGCTTATGTGAGAAGTCACTCAGTTTGATTCAATTATTGTCAGTTAATAATATGAATTATTTAGCGATAATGAAGTTTTGTTTTATTTGTATTATTAACGTAATAAAACAGAAACATCTTTTTATATAAAACAGAATACTTTATTAAAGTTATTCTATAATTAGAATATATTATATTTTATTTAAAAAAAATTTCTTTAAATATGGACCGTCAGATTAAAGTAATCAATCTGGACCGTTCATGGATTAGTTACTATGCATTCCATTTTTCTATAAATAGCAGCTCATTCCTTCATTATTTCTTACGAATTCACTGAACTCTAGAGAGAGAAACTATAGAAAGAGAGAAGAAAAGTATTCTGCTACTTAACTACTTCCTTATTTTAGTTCTTCTTTAAAACGGTAAGGGGTGTTATTCTTTCTTATTCATGAAGAGAACTTTTGTTATTCCATTTCTTATTATTCTGTTGGAATAACCTGTATACGCGGTCTACCCTATACTTGGTGACATTCTTCTATTATTCTGTTGGAACATCCTGTCTGTGTGTTTTACACCGGACCTGGTTCCGTTTTTATTATTATTCTGTTGGAACATCCTATCTGTGTGTTTTACACCGGACCTGGTTCCATTATTTATTATTCTGTCGGAATATTCTGTCTGTGCGTTTACACCGGACCTAGTTCCATTATTTATTATTCTGTTAGAATAACCTGTCTGTGCAGTCTATCGCATGCGAGGTGATTTCTTTTGTTATTCCATTCTTTATTATACTCAGTTGGTTAAGTTTTAACTTCTATACTCCATGAAATTAGTGGAATATCCTTGATAATTGCGTTTCATCCAGTATCTTTTCATGAAAATATTATTCTAAGCATTCTTGAATTTTACTCCACAAAGCAGTATCATGTTGACAATTTGGACGTTGTTAATTCTTGGATAAATTAATTCTTGTACTTGTTTTATTGAATTCTTATATCATTGTCATCATCCTCATGTTTATAAAATGTTGAAAGTCATCTGTGGCCTGTAGTGCATAGATGGACTTGGTATGATTATGACCAGGGATTATTCGGTATAATCATGACCGTAATATTACAAATGATGTGGTAAAAGTCCTCATTGGCCCGTAGTGCATTGATGGACAGTTGTTGGCATGATCATGACCATTAATGAATACACAAACATTCTTGGCCCGTAGTGCATGGATAATTGTGGTCGTGATACTAAAGAATATCCTTGGCCGTAGTGTAGGGGTGATTCGATGATGTGGATTATTTTGTTAAGCTGAGTCCCAGCGATAACAGTGTTGAAAAACCTTTTAAATCATAGAAGATAGTAGATTTTATTCTCTACTTGACTCTTTTAATGGATTACTTGTTTCGCTGCAGTTAAACTTGATGTTCGTTATATTTTATCAGTTTAACACTGTTGAAGGCTAATGATAATTTATTCTGCATTATCTTAGTCATAATATTTCTTACTGGGCTAGTTGAGCTCACCCATTCTTTCACTGTTCTCTTCAGGAAATGAGAATATAGCTGGGAGGAGTTGGGGAACAGAGTGATGGACCAGATGATAGTATTAGTAGTCCTCACTATTCTGTTAAATAGTGTGACAATAATTGTAATGAAGACTCCTTTTGAGTTTGTATAGTCTCTAGTAGACAATAATTGTATTCAAACTCACAGTTATGTTTTGTCGTATTGTACACGACAGTTGTATTAGTAAGTTGTATTTGTTTTCTGTACCATGTATCTGACGACCCAAGATGGGTGATGTATACCTAATTTTGGGGGCGTCATAGTTGGTATCAGAGCTTAGGGATATGATCCCTGGCTAAGATTTGAGAATAGAACTAGGAGGGGAGAGACGGGGAATTCCTTCGCTAGTATGACCTACCTAAGTTATTTGCATGGTATTTAATTGGTCGGTCAGAATATAAGGATAATATATGACATATCAATTAACTTTTGTTTTGTGGCAGTATCTGAAAATGAAATCCGAGAATGTTCAGAATAGAAATGGAGCACAGGCGACTGTTGATTCACCACATATTAATAATCTGTATAATGTGCATCAAGAAGGCGACAATCCTCATGCAAACAACAATACTGACCAAATGATGAATGATGAAATGTTCAAAAGCTTTATGGAGTTCATGCAACAGCAGGCGAGAGCGGCTCCTGTTCAAAATGTAGGTGGAAACACTAAAAACTCTCGGACAGTCACTGCTAAACAGTTCAAGGAGCTGGGACCGCCGGAGTTTAAGGGAGAGCCAAAACCACTTATAGCGAAAATATGGATAAAGCAGATCACCAAGATATTTGATGTCTTGGGATGCTCTAAGGAGCAAAAGGTTCCCTTTGTCGCCTTTATGTTGCGAGGAGAGGTAGATTACTGGTGGGAATCGATTAAGCGTACTCAACCTGCCACACTAAAGATGTCTTGGGAGAAGTTCCAAGAGCTGTTCAATGACAAATACTGTGACACCCCCAAATCCCGGTACTTCATTTCCTCAGGATTTGGTGTTCACGAAATCAAAACATTCATTTCTAACTACCCAATTATAGTAAAATTGAATAACAAAACCTACCCATATAGGATTAAACTTAAATAAAAATCTCCCAGGTTATCTAACCTTTACAAACATTCATTCATGCAGAAATTTAAAATAACCATCATTACAGTCTTTGAAACAAGGTCTGAAAATAAACTATCAAACTATTACAAGTCTTCATCTTATCTTTCGTTTTCCCTTACTGGTGCTAGGTACATCACCAGTTTCAACCTTAGCTGTAAGAAAGTTTACAGGCAAGAGTGAGCAAACAAGGCCCACTTGGAATAACAATAAATAAATCATTAAACTTTTACATCATTTGCCAACATTAGGCTCAATAGAACTGAACAATAAATTCTATTATTTTCCGAAAACTTTAACATTCACTGAGGGTCAAATGACCACACATGTCCACAGTTATAAGTAATCTTTCAACTTAAACTTTAACAGTCATAAGACTATAAGGACTCCACGTACTTAGAGGGATCAACCCTTCGTACAATGTATTGTGCACAATCATTTCAACGCTAAGCGTAACCTCTTATAAAAGAGTTGTTCTTCTCAGTATTTAGAATACAAGTCCGTACCAAAGTGAGTTTGGTTTGGATACATCATGGGGTAATTTAGAATTCAACGGTAATCAACTACGGTTTAGTTGATTACAAACGACATAACTGTATACTATGGAATAATCATAGTTTAATTGATGTTTATAAATTGACATCATGCTTTAGGGATAATCTAATAGCATACAATTTGAATAATTATAACCTACCTTGCTTGAACAATAATAAGACAAGGTTAATTGAATAATAAACATCCACAACATGTATATAATTGTACATGCTAAACCACAAGTTAAGTACAAGAATAACTTGCTCCAAATAAATTTACACCATTATATGATAATCGAAATTGAAACAATAATTAGTTCAATAACACCAATGATTAGAAAACTTATACAATAAAGAACTTGCTAAATATCAAAAGTTAAGGATTAGAAACTTGCTCAATGTAAAAGGTAGGTTTAGGAAACTTGCCTTTAGCACAAGCTACACTCTTACCACTTGAATTAATATCCTATATGTAAGACCCCGAATTTTATGAAATAAAAGTATTCAATTTTTCTTATAATTACTATTCAGTAAATGGTTAAATTGATAAAAGTTTAAAGTTATGGGTCAAATATGAATTTTTTTTCAAAATAAGCAAGTGGTTATAAAATAATCATTGTTGTCGGAGAATATTCGTAGGTCGTGAAATATTCTTTCTGTCGGAGAATATTCGTACGACGGCGCAGCTATTTGTGGGCCCCATAACAGAATAACTGTCGGGTGAAGAAAACGACAAATTTGAGTTTTTACAAATAACGGCGTAGTTGTTACCGTTAACACTGTTGGAATACCCGGTGGTTAAAATACAGTAATACGCGTTATTGCACAGTAGCACACGGTATTGCATTATATTTTTGAAATTATTGATTCTTACGTAAGAAGGCACTACTCAATAATTATTACAGTAATTACTGTTCAATATTTTATTTTATTGATTCAATAATTGCTACGTTGAAATTTTGTATTATTATTGTTCAATAATTGTTGCTGCACAGTATTTCTCATTATCAGATCAATAATTCATATTATTTGAATAGTATTATTAGATAGCATTATTGGCAATGTCTAGAAAGTTCTGTCTAAGGAGAGGTTTGGTCATCTAATTGCGCGCCAGTAAGGAGAAATTCTTATTGGAAAGCCCCCTCTTTCCTGGGAACGGCCTGGTTGTCATAAATGTGATTCTGTAATATTATTTGTGAATAATTAATTATTGATTCATATGATAAGGAAATATTTATTTTATGTGGATATAAATGTTGGATATATTTATTGTGGTTAAAAATGAAGGAGTTAATGTTGAGGTTTTTATCAGTATTTTTCTCGGAATGGAGGTATTAAAAATCAAGATTTTTGAGATATTTTGCGGGGGTTATAATTTTTAATCCGACCGTTGGATCGTGGTAATTTTTGGATATGTTATACATATATAAGTTGAGTATATGTCCACAAATTTTGAACCGTTAAAAATGAACGTATGATTTGTTATGAATTTTAAGAGGTGGCTGATTCAGAAATCAGGTTATAAATCATTTTTGGTGGAAAATTCTAGAATTGGTGGGCCCCACTTGTGGTTGGTAAAGAAATGTGCTGAATTATATTTCAAATGTGGTGGGTGGGAATAGTAGCAGGTAAAGCCATCAGGTTGTAGGTCAAACCTACCAAAATTTTCCTATAAATAGAGGGCTAAGTTAGAATTGAAAATCACACCAGAAACATAAGCTTTCTCTCTTTCTCTCTCTATATTATGAAGCATATTTTGTGAGTATTTAGATACTTTGAGAGTTGCTATTCAGTGCAAGTTTACTTCAGCATCATATCCGATATCCAGTCAGAAGTACTGCTCTTTTGAGGTAAGGGATAGTAAGGGATATTAAGAGATTTTAAGGGTTGTTATGATTTTCAGTTTTGTAATTTTTCTGATCTTCAAAATTCTGGAAAAATTTGAAATGATATTTTGATGAGTTTTCTTGATTGTGTCCAAAAATGGTGATTTTTGGATGTATAGATTGGGAGTTATGAATTTTATGAGAAAAGACTATTTTAAAAGTAATCGCTTATAATTTCTTGTGGTTAACCCCAAAATTGATGAAATTTTTATTGAGAGTACATGTATATGATATGAGTATACTCTGTGAATTTCAGAATTTTTAGATAAAAGTACAATTTTTTGATAAATGTCTAAATATTCGGCTGTTTTGGCCATATGAAAAATAGTAAATGACTTTTGAAAATTCTGAGAAAAATATATATTCACTATGGGACTATATTATGCTAAATTCCAGAAAAGAAATATTGTTGGAACTGATTTTATTTTTCATAAAAATAGTCTAGTTATGAGTAAATGAATTAATATTTTTGTGAAGTAAAGAAATTTAAAAATTATGATTTTATGGCTTGAGAATCATATATGAGTTATATGCAGATATTTGATGAGGATTTTGGTTATTGGTGATGAAATATTATGAGTTTGACATTTTAAGATGATTAAATACATTATTTAGTAAAGTGTAAACATTAAATAAATTGTTTATAAGCTTAAGAAATGTTATTCTTTCAATATCATTATACCGAAATATTGGTATGAATTTTATTGTGGAATTTTCTACCTTTTTGTGTCGGGTTACTATTCATGAGTTACTATTCACGAGTTACTATTCATGAGTTACTCTATTCACGAGTTACTATTCACGACAAAATTGGTTTCTTTTTCTGACCAAATTATAGTTGAGTTATGAATATTACTCTTGAGATTAATCTATATGTTGATCATATTGTTTTTATTATCATATATAACATTTTTATAACCTGATGTTGAAATTCTCTTTCGCTTGAGTGTAAAGATGGGTAAATTATTGGAATGATCATGACTATGGGTTCTCTTTGGCCAGTTGTTGCAAAGTTGAATTGTGACTGGTATGATCATGACCATTAATTTATAAGTGAATATCTTTAGCTTAAGTGCAAAGGTGAAATGATCAACATGGTTATAATTATTGTTTATATAAATTCTGAAATGATTATATATTTCTTTGAGATAATGAATATATTTGGCTGTAGTGCAAATATGAACTGTTGATGAATATCTTTGGCTGTAGTGCAAAGATGAATTGTAGATGAATATCTTTGGCATGTAGTGCAAAGATGACATGTTGTTGAAATATCATTTGCCAGTAGTGCAAAGATGAACATGTGTTGAATGAACAATGACCAACTGATACAAATGAATATCTTTGGCCGTAGTGCAAAGATGAAGTTATTAGTATGATTATGAACAGGAACTGTGATTTGGTATAACCATGATCTTTGATGTTTCAGGTAAAGACATGTGATAAAAATATTCTTCATCATGGGTGTGAAGAAAAATTTAGAGTCACAATTATGATTATGAGTTATTCATATGATTGTGGAAAGAAACTGTTGAGTGATGTTACATGGATAAAACATTGTTGGTGGATTTTTAACATGGAGGAGATAATAGACTTTATGGTCTATTTGACTCTTCTAATGGATTGCTCGTTCCGCTGTAACTATGGTTAAAATTTTTATCATTTACCATATGTTCTAAATCTCTGATTTATTGTTGATGAAGGCTATTGATAATTGAATTATCTTTAGTCATGATATTCTTTACTGAGCTAGTTGTGCTCACCCTTTTGCTTCACAATTCCTTTCAGGTAATAAGAGTGTAGCTGGGTCGAGCGGGGGTAACAAGGGAATAGAACGGTGGTCATCATTTAGTAGTTATATTTGGTGAAGAAAATAGGGTAAGGTGTACCCAACGTTGGAAGGGTGGTTTGCCACTATCATACAAGATGTCTAACGACATACAACCTCGTGTCATCATAAGACAAGGATGTGCTCATCCACTTGCTGAGTATATATACGAGCACTGCCTATATAATCTTGGTGTTTGTTTGAAGTATAATTCTCAATTAGAGACAGTAGAGATAATGATATGTCAAGAGAAGACTCACCATTGGGAAGAATATGATAGTAATCTTCTCGTTTTTGTTTGGGGTCTATTGGGTCAACCAAGGATAATTCTGTGGCCATATGATATCTATCATAACCTAGACGCGTGGCCTCCCATGTACGAAGGTTTCCTTGAGCACTTCCCAAAGATTCTAATTTCTAAAATAGTTTTTGACTATACCTTTATGTAAGGTGTTATTGTGAGGTGATGTCCACGGTTGGAACATGAGTCACATTTGGTATATATTTGTATCCAAACTCACAGCATATGTGTTGTTGTATTTTGCACGACAATTGTTGTAATAAAGTTGTAGTTGTTTTCTGTACCATGTATTTAACGACTCAGAATGGGTTGGGTGGAATGGACCTATTTTGGGGTTGTCACAGGTGGTATCAGAGCTTAGGGATATGATCTCTGGCGGAGATCGGGAAATATAACTAGGAGGGGAGAGATGAGTAAATCCTTCGCTAGTGTGTCCTACCTAAGCTTATTTGTTGGTCAGTCATAATATCAGGATATTATGTGATATGTTAATTTGTTAAATTAACCCTTGTTTTGAAGCTGTATTCTAGAATGATATTTGAAATATAGGAGATGAGCAATGGAGAAATTATGATAACAGGAAAGATGGAATCTGAAATGAAAGGAAGGTATTCTCAACTCTTTGAAATACCAGGTACGTAAATTTCGGGGACGAAATTTCATAAGGAGGGGAGATTGTAAGACCCCGAATTTTATGAAATAAAAGTATTCAATTTTTCTTATAATTACTATTCAGTAAATGGTTAAATTGATAAAAGTTTAAAGTTATGGGTGTGAAATATGAATTTTTTTCAAAATAAGCAAGTGGTTATAAAATAATCATTGTTGTCGGAGAATATTCGTTGGTCGTGGAATATTCTTTCTGTCGGAGAATATTCGTACGACGGCGCAGCTATTTGTGGGCCCCATAACAGAATAACTGTCGGGTGAAGAAAACGACAAATTTGAGTTTTTACAAATAACGGCGTAGTTGTTACCGTTAACACTGTTAGAATACCCGGTGGTTAAAATACAGTAATACGCGTTATTGCACAGTAGCACACGGTATTACATTGTATTTTTGAAATTATTGATTCTTACGTAAGAAGGCACTACTCAATAATTGTTACAGTAATTGCTGTTCAATATTTTATTTTATTGATTCAATAATTTCTACGTTGAAATTTTGTATTATTGTTGTTCAATAATTGTTGCTGCACAGTATTTCTCATTATCAGATCAATAATTCATATTATTTGAATAGTATTATTAGATAGCATTATTGGCAATGTCTAGAAAGTTCTGTCTAAGGAGAGGTTTGATCATCTAATTGCGCGCCAGTAAGGAGAAATTCTTATTGGAAAGCCCCCTCTTTCCTGGAAACGGCCTGGTTGTCATAAATGTGATTCTGTAATATTATTTGTGAATAATTAATTATTGATTCATATGATAAGGAAATATTTATTTTATGTGGATATAAATGTTGGATATATTTATTGTGGTTAAAAATGAAGGTGTTAATGTTGAGGTTTTTATCAGTATTTTTGTCGGAATGGAGGTATTAAAAATCAGGATTTTTGAGATAATTTGCGGGGGTTATAATTTTTAATCCGACCGTTGGATCGTGGTAATTTTTGGATATGTTATACATATATAAGTTGAGTATATGTCCACAAATTTTGAACCGTTAAAAATGAACGTATGATTTGTTATGAATTTTAAGAGGTGGCTGATTCAGAAATCAGGTTATAAATCATTTTTGGTGGAAAATTCTAGAATTGGTGGGCCCCACTTGTGGTTGGTGAAGAAATGTGCTGAATTATATTTCAAATGTGGTGGGTAGGAATAGTAGCAGGTAAAGCCATCAGGTTGTAGGTCAAACCTACCAAAATTTTCCTATAAATAGAGGGCTAAGTTAGAATTGAAAATCACACCAGAAACATAAGCTTTCTCTCTTTCTCTCTCTATATTATGAAGCATATTTTGTGAGTATTTAGATACTTTGAGAGTTGCTATTCAGTGCAAGTTTCCTTCAGCATCATATCCGATATCCAGTCAGAAGTACTGCTCTTTTGAGGTAAGGGATAGTAAGGGATATTAAGAGATTTTAAGGGTTGTTATGATTTTCAGTTTCGTAATTTTTCTGATCTTCAAAAATTCTGGAAAAATTTGAAATGATATTTTGATGAGTTTTCTTGATTGTGTCCAAAAATGGTGATTTTTGGATGTATAGATTGGGAGTTATGAATTTTATGAGAAAAGACTATTTTAAAAGTAATCGCTTATAATTTCTTGTGGTTAACCCCAAAATTGATGAAATTTTTATTGAGAGTACATGTATATGATAGGAGTATACTCTGTGAATTTCAGAATTTTTAGATAAAAGTACAATTTTTGATAAATGTCTAAATATTCGGCTGTTTTGGCCATATGAAAAATAGTAAATGACTTTTAAAAATTCTGAGAAAAATATATGTTCACTATGGGACTATATTATGCTAAATCCCAGAAAAGAAATATTGTTGGAACTGATTTGATATTTTTCATAAAAATAGTCTAGTTATGAGTAAATGAATTAACTATGTTTTGTGAAGTAAGAAAATTTAGAAAATATGATTTTATGGCTTGAGAATCATATATGAGTTATATGCAGATATTTGATGAGGATTTTGGTTATTGGTGATGAAATATTATGAGTTTGACATTTTAAGATGATTAAATACATTATTTAGTAAAGTGTAAACAATTAAAATAAATTGTTTATAAGCTTAAGAAATGTTATTCTTTCAATATCATTATACCGAAATATTGGTATGAATTTTATTGTGGAATTTCTATCTTTTTGTGTCGGGGTTACTATTCATGAGTTACTATTCACGAGTTACTATTCATGAGTTACTCTATTCACGAGTTACTATTCACGACAAAATTGGTTTCTTTTTCTGACCAAATTATAGTTGAGTTATGAATATTACTCTTGAGATTAAATCTATATGTTGATCATATTGTTTTTATTATCATATATAACATTTTTATAACCTTGATGTTGAAATTCTCTTTCGCTTGAGTGTAAAGATGGGTAAATTATTGGTATGATCATGACCATGGGTTCTCTTTGGCCAGTTGTGCAAAGTTGAATTGGTGACTGGTATGATCATGACCATTGAATTTATAAGTGAATATCTTTAGCTTAAGTGCAAAGGTGAAATGATCAACATGGTTATAATTATTGTTTATATAAATTCTGAAATGATTATATATTTCTTTGAGATATGAATATATTTGGCCTGTAGTGCAAATATGAACTGTTGATGAATATCTTTGGCCTGTAGTGCAAAGATGAATTGTAGATGAATATCTTTGGCATGTAGTGCAAAGATGACATGTTGTTGAATATCTTTGGCCAGTAGTGCAAAGATGAACATGTGTTGAGATGAACATGACCAACTGATACAAATGAATATCTTTGGCCGTAGTGCAAAGATGAAGTTATTAGTATGATTATGAACAGGAACTGTGATTTGGTATAACCATGATCTTTGATGTTTCAGGTAAAGACAGGTGATAAAAATATTCTTCATCATGGGTGCGAAGAAAAATTTAGAGTCACAATTATGATTATGAGTTATTCATATGATTGTGGAAAGAAACTGTTGAGTGATGTTACATGGATAAAACATTGTTGGTGGATTTTTAACATGGAGGAGATAATAGACTTTATGGTCTATTTGACTCTTCTAATGGATTGCTCGTTCCGCTGCAACTATGGTTAAAATTTTTATCATTTACCATATGTTCTAAATCTCTGATTTATTGTTGATGAAGGCTATTGATAATTGAATTATCTTTAGTCATGATATTCTTTACTGAGCTAGTTGTGCTCACCCTTTTGCTTCACAATTCCTTTCAGGTAATAAGAGTGTAGCTGGGTCGAGCGGGGGTAACAAGGGAATAGAACGGTGGTCATCATTTAGTAGTTATATTTGGTGAAGAAAATAGGGTAAGGTGTACCCAACGTTGGAAGGGTGGTTTGCCACTATCATACAAGATGTCTAACGACATACAACCTCGTGTCATCATAAGACAAGGATGTGCTCATCCACTTGCTGAGTATATATACGAGCACTGCCTATATAATCTTGGTGTTTGTTTGAAGTATAATTCTCAATTAGAGACAGTAGAGATAATGATATGTCAAGAGAAGACTCACCATTGGGAAGAATATGATAGTAATCTTCTCGTTTTTGTTTGGGGTCTATTGGGTCAACCAATGATAATTCTGTGGCCATATGATATCTATCATAACCTAGACGCGTGGCCTCCCATGTACGAAGGTTTCCTTGAGTACTTCCCAAAGATTCTAATTTCTAAAACAGTTTTTGACTATACCTTTATGTAAGGTGTTATTGTGAGGTGATGTCCACGGTTGGAACATGAGTCACATTTGGTATATATTTGTATCCAAACTCACAGCATATGTATTGTTGTATTTTGCACGACAATTGTTGTAATAAAGTTGTAGTTGTTTTCTGTACCATGTATTTGACGACTCCGAATGGGTTGGGTGGAATGGACCTATTTTGGGGTCGTTACACTATACATATGTCATATTGATATAATTAGCCATAACCAACATTGTACATTTATATAAACAATTATATTCCTCATATGGGTTGAATTACCCATTCACATAGTCAATTATATTTCAAGTAGATAACACTTAATAACATGATTATTCATAGTCTAATACTTCTGAAATTATCATTTAACATTATTATAATCAACACATAACATTTATTTTCAAGTTTTGTACACTTAAACAAAACTGTCAGACCATTCTGCTAAGTCGCGCCGCGGCGCCACAGTTTGTACTGTAGCTCGCGCTGCGGCGCTGAGTCGGCGCTGCGACGCAGCGATTATACTACGAGCCGGCGCTGCGGCGCAGTGATTGTGCAACAGGCCGCTTACGTCATGGTGATGGCGCTGCGGCGCTAGCAATGAACTGCTGGGCCGCGCCGCGGCGCGAACTGTCAGCGTCGACTGACAGCTTCGGCAACCATGAAAGAAAAAGCCAAATTGGCCAAAAAGCTCGAATCTAATAGACTAATTATCATGAAAATTGCATATAGACATCATATAAACATATTGTGAGTACTCCTAACATGTTTCTATTCATAATTTGTCTAAACATCAACTATAAAACACCTAATTTTAAGGTTTTTGGCAAAACTCCATTATTGATATTATTTTTCATTAAAATTACCACTGTGATTTTGTTATTCAATCAAAATAGAAAATTTAAAGCATCATGATTATGATTTTACATACTCTATCAATTCTAACAATCAATTTATCAATACAACAACTAATTAAACCTTAATTTCTATTTTAACTAAAGCCATACTCATTCATAAAAACTATCTGTAAAATAATTTCTTCATAAATTAAATACATACGTGAATTAATTTATCTATAATCATGCATAGACTCATGAAATAATCATATAATCAACAATCCTTACAAAATTACAATCATACAACAATTTTATCTATTATAAAATTTTCATAGAGACTTTTTGGGAAGAAGAAAAACTAGTTTTTTTTAAAAGAAGGAGATAGAGCTCCTACCTTGGATTATGAAGATGATGATGCTATCTCTTTTCTCTAAATCTTTTCTCCAAAACCTATTAAGAGTTCTCTCAATTCTCTCTAGTTTTCTCTGTGTTCTTCTTCTTCCTCTCTCTTTTCTTCTTCTGAGTCTTCTTAGTATACGTAATAGAATATAACGTATATTGTAATAATATATATTAATGATATAATATAAGTACTGATATAACTTATGTCAGTTATATAAGTTTTAAAAATCAAAAGTCATAAGGCTTGTTTGGGTAACACAATAAAAATAACTATTTAATCCTTACACCTTATTTGGTAAATTGAATTAAAACAAATAGATTAATCCTTATACATTGTTTGCTAAAACACTATTAGATTAAAGACTTATTATGCAATAAGACATGTTTGGCAAAACTACATTAAACTCTTTTAATTTATTTTAATAACTCCTTTATAGCAAGGTTATTAGTCACACCTTTATTAAATTAATAAATCAATTAAACATTAATCTATTAAATTACTTTAACACATAAACAATTATAATTCTTTTTACAATTATAATTTCATTTAATCAACTAATATTTCAAACTACAATTTCTCATTTAAATATTATTATTTATTTAAAATCATTATAAGCTCTCTAGCTTATTAAATTAAACTCCATTATTATAAAATCTCATAATAATTAATTTATTTAGCTCCTTAATTATTTACACAGCAAATAATTAATTAAATCACATCTATTCAAATTGCCATATAATTCAATAAATATTTAATATTTCCAATAAATATTTAATATTTACTATTTAATTATTTATTCAACAAATAATTAAATACACCACATCACTCAAATTGAACAATTAATTATTCCATCAATAAACATATCCATTAAATATTTATATAAATCAATAAATATTTATTATAACACTTTAAAATTATGGAATGTTACATCATTCCCTCCTTGCAAGGATTCTGTCCTCAGAATCACAATTCAAACAAATCATTCGTTACATTCTTCCCCACTTACAAAGATTCTGTCCCCATAATCGAAGACACAGATTAAACAAATAACTCAGGGTATTCTTTCATCATTTTCTCTTCGAGTTCTCACGTAGCTTCTTCAGCGTTGTGGTTCCTCCATATCACCTTCACAGAAGGTATCACTTTATTCCTGAGCACTTGTTCTTTCTTGTCGACTATCTAGATAGGAACCTCTTCATAAGACAAATCTTTCTCGAACTGCAACGGTTCATACTCGATTACATGTTTGTAGTCGGGTTTATATGGTCGTAACACCGAAATATGAAAGACATTATGAATATTTTCCAATTCTGGAGGTAGAGCTACCTCGTAAGCCACTTCTCCCACTCTTCGCAGCACTTCAAAGGGTCCAATAAACCTCGGGCTTAGCTTTCCCTTTTTACCGAAACGAATTTTCCCTTTCCAGGGAGAAGCTTTTAAGAATACCAAAGTTCCTACGTCAAATGTACGATCTTATCTGTGTTGATCAGTATACTTTTTCTGTCTGTCTTGAGCTACGACCAGTCTTGTCCTGATGAGTTTGACAACATCAGCAGTTTGTTGTACCAGTTATGGTCCTAACAGTTGGCGTTCACCGACTTCATCCCAACACAGTGGGGTTCTGCACTTTCTGCCGTACAATGCCTCGTAAGGTGGCATGCCGATGCTCGCGTGATAACTGTTGTTGTAAGAAAATTCCACCAATGGTAGTTGATCTTCCCAGCTTCCTTTAAAGTCCATGACACATGCTCTCAGCATATCTTCCAATATCTGAATTGTTCGTTCGCTTTGGCCATCTGTTTGTGGATGATAAGCCGTACTCATTCGCAACTGTGTTCCCATACATTCTTGTAGTCTCTTCCAGAAATTCGATGTAAACCGCGGATCTCTATCAGACACAATTGATACTGGCACTCCGTGCCTCAAAACGATCTCCTTAATATACAATCTTGCCAACTGATCAAGATTGAATCTAATCTTTATTGGTAAAAAGTGTGCTGATTTAGTCAGTCTGTCCACTATTACCCAAATCGCATCGCATCCTCTCTGAGTAGTTGGAAGACCCACCACAAAATCCATCGTGATGTGTTCCCACTTCCATTCCGGTATTTCTAACGGTTGGAGTAATCCGCTGGGTCTTTGATGTTCGGCTTTTACTCTCTGACATGTCAAACATTTCGCTACGCATTCAGCAACATCTCTTTTCATATTTGGCCACCAAAAATGTCGGCGCAAATCCTGATACATTTTCGTGCTTCCTGGATGAATTGAATACTTTGAGCTATGAGCTTCAGTCAGAATTTCTTCTTTCAGCTCTAGCACTGCTGGAACCCAAATTCGTCCATCGAACCGTAGTAAACCTTCAGTATCGACCTTGTATTTTACATCTCCGCTTTCACCCAAATTCTCTTTGATTTTTCCACACTCTCCATCTTGTAATTGAGCAATTTTCACTTTGTTCACTAAAGTTAGATCAGCTTCTATCTGGAATAGTTGTTCGTCAGATTCTTTTGGAAATTTAATTTCCAACTCCAATTTTGTCATTGCTGAAATGAGCTCCTTTTGAGTTGTTATCAGCATCAACTTCTCCCGACCTTTCCTGCTTAAAGCATCTGCAACTACATTCGCTTTACCCGGATGATAAAAGATCTCACAATCGTATTCTTTTATTAATTCCATCCACCTTCTTTGACGCATGTTCAAATCCTTCTGAGTGAAAATATACTTTAGACTTTTGTGGTCTGTGTAGATCTCACATTTCTCTCCATAAAGATAGTGTCTCCATATCTTTAGAGCAAACACCACTGCAGCTAATTCTAAATCATGAGTCGGATACCCCTTCTCATAATCCTTCAATTGTCTGGATGCATAGGCAATAACTTTGCCGTTCTGCATAAGAACACAACCCAACCCTTTATGTGAGGCATCACTATATACCACAAAATTTCCTGTATTATCTGGCAAAGTCAATATAGGTGCCACACTTAACTTCTTCTTTAAATCTTGGAAACTCTCTTCGCACTTCTCCGTGCAAACGAATTTTACAATTTTTCTTGTCAAATTTGTTAGCAGAGTGGCTATCTTAGAAAAATCTTGAATAAATCTTCTATAATAACCAGCCAGTCCCAAGAAACTCCTCACTTCCGATGGTGTTTTTGGTTGTTCCCAATTGATTACTGCTTCCACTTTCGACGGATCCACTGAGATCCCATCTTTGTCAATCACATGCCCCAAAAATTGTACACGGTCGAGCCAAAATTCGCACTTAGAGAACTTCGCGTACAGTTTTTCCTTTCTTAGTGTGTCCAATGTCAGACGTAGGTGTTCCACGTGTTCTTCTTGAGTTTTGGAATACACTAGAATGTCATCAATGAATACCACCACAAACTTGTCTAGGAATGGTTTAAACACCCTGTTCATCAAATCCATGAATGCAGCAGGTGCATTGGTTAAACCAAAAGACATCACCAGAAACTCGTAATGTCCATACCGAGTTCTGAATGCCGTTCGTGGTATATCCTCCTTTCTTACCTTCAATTGGTGATAACCACTTCTCAAATCTATTTTTGAAAAGTACTTAGCACCCTTCAGTTGATCAAACAAGTCATCTATTCTTGGCAACGGGTATTTGTTTTTAATAGTGACTTTGTTTAACTCCCTATAATCAATGCAAAGACGCATTGACCCGTCCTTCTTCTTCACAAATAAAACTGGCGCTCCCCACGGCGATACGCTTGGTTGAATATATTTCTTGTCCAGCAGCTCTTGCAACTGAACCATTAGTTCCTTCATTTCTACCGGAGCCATTCTGTACGGGGCCTTCGATATCGGTGCTGTTCCCGGTACTAAGTCGATCACGAACTCAATTTCTCTGTCAGGCAGAAGTCCTAGCAAATCTTCTGGAAAAACGTCTTCGAATTCCCTCACTACTGGTATTTCTTCCAGCTTTACCCCCTTCTTTTGAGTATCGACTATGTAAGCTAAATAGCCCACACAACCTTGACTCAACAATTTCTTGGCCTGCATAGTCGTCAGACATTTCATTTGTCTAGGTGACTTGCTACCATAAAATACTACCTTTGACGGAGTCATAAGGTTTACACACTTCTTTTGGCAGTCAATTACCGCTCCGCATTTGAACAACCAATCCATTCCCAAAATTACATCAAATTCCCCCCAGTCTAATCGGAATCAAATCTACCAACAAGACATTCTCCTTAATGTTCACCCTACAGTTCTTGTATACGAATCTAACAGGGATTATTTCCTTATTCGCAATTTCTATGTTCAAAGGAAAATTCAGTTCTTATCTAGGCAATTCTAACCTCTTAGCAAATTCATCAGATATAAACGAGTAAGTAGCACCCGAATCAAATAATACATATGCATCAATATCATTGATTGGGATAATACCTGAAACTACATCCTTTGATTGCACAACATCTTGCACAGTCATGTTAAAGGTTCTGGCTGTGGGTTTGATTGATGCTGCAGGTCCTGTAATAGCCAACGCACCTCCATTGTTATCTCCTTTGCTTCTGGTTGTCACTCCCTCCTTCTTCTTAGGACATTCACGAGCAAAGTGATCCTTGGATCCGCACGTGAAGCACGCATTCTTCTTTGATTGAGTGCAATTTGAGGCGATGTGACCCTCCTGGCCACAATTGTAGCAAACTCGTTTTCCCATCAAGCACACACCCTTGTGAAACTTTCCACATGTCGCACATGCTTCAAACTTTTTGTTCTGCTGGTTACCTTGCTGGTTTCCAGTACCCATACTCCCATTCCACTTCCTCTTGTTGTTGTTGTTATTGTTGTTATTGTTGTTGTTTCCACTGCTACTACCACCATTCTTCACCTCATTCTCATTCTTCTTCTTCTTTTGTTCCTGGTTAAATTTTGTCACCGCCTCACCTCCACCTTCAGCGAGTACTGCTTTCTCCATCACTGCTGCAAATGTCTTCAATTGGAACAGGGAAACCCTACTGTACAACCATGGCTTCAGTCCCTGTTCAAACCTCTTCGCCTTACGCTCATCTGTGCTAACCTGATATGGCGCAAACCTCGCCAATTCATTGAATTTTGCGGCATACTCAGATACTGTCATCGTCCCTTGCTTCAATTCTAGAAACTGTACTTCCAGCTGACTCTTCGAACTCTCCGGGAAATAGGTCTCGAAAAACAACTCCTTGAACCTATCCCAAGTCATCACTCCTGGCCCTTCACGAGTTTTATTAGCCTGCCACCAATAACTAGCTTCTGCTTTCAACATGAACGTTGCGAAAGCAGTCTTCTAATCATCCCCTACCCTAGCGACATCGAACACCTTCTCTATCTCCATAATCCAGGTTTGTGCTTCGACTGGATTCATGGACCCACGGAATTCAGGTGGTCCAACCGCCTTAAACTCCTTAAACGTTGCACCTTGGTTTTTGAGGTTGATTCTGCAACGCTCCTGTCAGTAGTGTTACTAGTTGTTGAACGGGATTCGCATCAACATTGTCGTTATTGTTAGTTCCTTCAGTGGTTCTCTGTCGTGTTGGCTGATGTCTGGGAGGCATTTTCTATTAAAATAAAACATCTATTAGACCATTACTCAACCTCTTTAAGTATTTCTAATTAACTTGCCTCTATAAAAGAAATACCCACATAGCACATAACACTTTGAACAAAATAATAACATTTATTTATTCATAAACTTTCTGAAAACATAACACAATAGCATCTCTGCTATCTACATTCCTTTCCTGAACTACAAAAGTTTCAGGACAACATCATTATTATCATATCCCATGGTTACTTAACACTAGGGACTTACACATTATTTAATACTTATTACGTACATTACCGACACATTTTCTACGATGATCTATTAAGGTACTTCGTAGCCCTATCACGTTCTTCCTCCATGACTCGAAACATTGTTCTGCGATCTAACACGAATGATGGCAGCGTCTCGAACTGAATCGGATATCCCATGACCCGATCTTGAGCTCGATTAATTGCGGTGTTAAATACTTTATCCATCTCTTCCATCTTCATCCTCTTTGCCTGCGCGTCTCTCGCTGCTCTTCCAGTTCGTTGATAAGCTTCCTCGTATGCATCTTCAGCTCTTGCCCTCTTAGCAGCTTCTTCTCTCAGCTTGCTCTCCAGTTCAGCAACCATCTCGATCAATTGTTCTTTCTCTCCTTCAGTCTGTATTAATTTCTCCTCGGTGTTAGTCAGTCGTTCTTCACGATCCAGGATCTCATCGTCCTTCTGTGTCATTACAGTCTGTTGTTCAGCTACTATCTCTTGCAATTCCTCAACTGTATCCAGAAGTTTCACGTTGCGGTTATGCACCTCATCGTAAATACGGCCTGTTATCGATTTAAGTGGAATCCTTTCTTCCTCATCCTCCTCATCTGTCTCCACATCATCCTCCTCATCTTCAACTACTGTGACCAACGGGGCTAACTCCCGTGGCAGTAGTTGTTCCCAAACTACCTGAATGTCGCGAGGCTCCTCCTCTATAGGCATTTGAGGTCCCTCCTCCCTAGCCTGACTGGATTGTCCGACATTAGTCATCCTGACAACAAAATTTTAAAGTTTTAGTTATTAATCATTCTACTCGACACTCGCGAGCACATAAGTTATAAACACATAAGAACATAAGTGTTTTATTACTTCTTTCTTAAAACTCGATAAGAGTTATCTCCACTATCTTTTCAAAGGTTACTTCCTAAGGCTTTTTTTTTCCCACCTAAGGTTCATAACCTAAAGCTTTGATACCAACCTGTGACACCCCCAAATCCCGGTACTTCATTTCCTCAGGATTTGGTGTTCACGAAATCAAAACATTCATTTCTAACTACCCAATTATAGTAAAATTGAATAACAAAACCTGCCCATATAGGATTAAACTTAAATAAAAATCTCCCAGGTTATCTAACCTTTACAAACATTCATTCATGCAGAAATTTAAAATAACCATCATTACAGTCTTTGAAACAAGGTCTGAAAATAAACTATCAAACTATTACAAGTCTTCATCTCATCTTTCCTTTCCCCTTACTGGTGCTAGGTACATCACCAGTTTCAACCTTAGCTGTAAGAAAGTTTACAGGCAAGAGTGAGCAAACAAGGCCCACTTGGAATAACAATAAATAAATCATTAAACTTTTACATCATTTGCCAACATTAGGCTCAATAGAACTGAACAATAAATTCTATTATTTTTCGAAAACTTTAACATTCACTGAGGGTCAAATGACCACGAATCATGTCCACAGTTATAAGTAATCTTTCAACTTAAACTTTAACAGTCATAAGACTATAAGGACTCCACGTACTTAGGGGGATCAACCCTTCGTACAATGTATTGTGCACAATCATTTCAACGCTAAGCGTAACCTCTTATAAAAGAGTTGTTCTTCTCAGTATTTAGAATACAAGTCCGTACCAAAGTGAGTTTGGTTTGGATACATCATGGGGTAATTTAGAATTCAACGGTAATCAACTAAGGTTTAGTTGATTACAAACGACATAACTGTATACTATGGAATAATCATAGTTTAATTGATGTTTATAAATTGACATCATGCTTTAGGGATAATCTAATAGCATACAATTTGAATAATTATAACCTACCTTGCTTGAACAATAATAAGACAAGGTTAATTGAATAATAAACATCCACAACATGTATATAATTGTACATGCTAAACCACAAGTTAAGTACAAGAATAACTTGCTCCCAATAAATTTACACCATTATATGATAATCGAAATTGAAACAATAATTAGTTCAATAACACCAATGATTAGAAAACTTATACAATAAAGAACTTGCTAAATATCAAAAGTTAAGGCTTAGAAACTTGTTCAATGTAAAAGGTAGGTTTAGGAAACTTGCCTTTAGCACAAGCTACACTCTTATTACTTGAATTAATATCCTATACATATGTCATATTGACATAATTAGCCATAACCAACATTGTACATTTATATAAACAATTATATTCCTCATATGGGTTGAATTACCCATTCACATAATCAATTATATTTCAAGTAGATAACACTTAATAACATGATTATTCATAGTCTAATACTACTGAAATTATCATTTAACATTATTATAATCAACACATAACATTTATTTTTAAGTTTTGTACACTTAAACAAAACTGTCAGACCATTCTGCTAAGTCGCGCCGCGGCACCACAGTTTGTACTGTGGCTCGCGCTGCGGCACTGAGTCGGCGCTGCGACGCAGCGATTATACTACGAGCCGGCGCTGCGGCGCAGTGATTGTGCAACAGGCCGCTTACGTCATGGTGATGGTGCTGCGGCGCCAGCAATGAACTGCTGGGCCGCGCCGCGGCGCGAACTGTCAGCGTCGACTGACAGCTTCGGCAACCATGAAAGAAAAAGCAAAATTGGCCAAAAAGCTCGAATCTAATAGACTGATTATCATGAAAATTGCATATAGACATCATATAAACATATTGTGAGTACTCCTAACATGTTTCTATTCATAATTTGTCTAAACATCAACTATAAAACACCTAATTTCAAGGTTTTTGGCAAAACTCCATTATTGATATTATTTTTCATTAAAATTACCACTGTGATTTTGTTATTCAATCAAAATAGAAAATTTAAAGCATCATGATTATGATTTTACATACTCTATCAATTCTAACAATCAATTTATCAATACAACAACTAATTAAACCTTAATTTCTATTTTAACTAAAGCCATACTCATTCATAAAAACTCTCTGTAAAACAATTTCTTCATAAAATACATACATACATGAATTAATTTATCTATAATCATGCATAGACTCATGAAATAATCATATAATCAACAATCCTTAGAAAATTACAATCATACAACAATTTTATCTATTATAAAATTTTCATAGAGACTTTTTGGGAAGAAGAAAAACTAGTTTTTTTTAAAAGAAGGAGATAGAGCTCCTACCTTGGATTATGAAGATGATGATGCTATCTCTTTTCTCTAAATCTTTTCTCCAAAACCTATTAAGAGTTCTCTCAATTCTCTCTAGTTTTCTCTGTGTTCTTCTTCTTCCTCTTTCTTTTCTTCTTCTGAGTCTTCTTAGTATACGTAATAGAATATAACGTATATTGTAATAATATATATTAATGATATAATATAAGTACTGATATAACTTATGTCAGTTATATAAGTTTTAAAAATCAAAAGTCATAAGGCTTGTTTGGGTAACACAATAAAAATGACTATTTAATCCTTACACCTTATTTGGTAAATTGAATTAAAACAAATAGATTAATCCTTATACCTTGTTTGCTAAAACACTATTAGATTAAAGACTTATTATGCAATAAGGCATGTTTGGCAAAACTACATTAAACTCTCGTAATTTATTTTAATAACTCCTTTATAGCAAGGTTATTAGTCACACCTTTATTAAATTAATAAATCAATTAAACATTAATCTATTAAATTACTTTAACACATAAACAATTATAATTCTTTTTACAATTATAATTTCATTTAATCAACTAATATTTCAAACTACAATTTCTCATTTAAATATTATTATTTATTTAAAATCATTATAAGCTCTCTAGCTTATTAAATTAAACTCCATTATTAAAAAATCTCATAATAATTAATTTATTTAGCTCCTTAATTATTTACACAGCAAATAATTAATTAAATCACATCTATTCAAATTGCCATATAATTCAATAAATATTTAATATTTCCAATAAATATTTAATATTTACTATTTAATTATTTATTCAACAAATAATTAAATACACCACATCACTCAAATTGAACAATTAATTATTCCATCAATAAACATATCCATTAAATATTTATATAAATCAATAAATATTTATTATAACACTTTAAAATTATGGAATGTTACAAATACTTTCCCGAAAGTGTTCGTCACATGAAGGAGGTGGAGTTCATCAAATTAGAGCAAAATAATATGTCCGTGTCGCAGTATGAGGCTAAATTTGCTGAGTTATCCCGGTTTGCGTCCCACTTGGTGGAGAATGAAGAGCGAATGACGCGAATGTTTTTGCGAGATTTGAAACCTGAGATATGTGTTTGTATTCAGATGTTGTGAATAGGCTCAGTTAGTGGAGCGCGATAATGAGTCAACGTAACCAAAATGAGAGCAGTCATCGAAGCGGTGACAACAAGCGTGGAGGGAATCAACAGGCCAGAAATGGTAACCACTTCGGTGGTAATCAGGGCCAAAACAATAAGAATGGTCATTTCAAGAAGAGGAGATTCAACAATGATGGAAAGACATCAGCACCAGCACCCGCTGTTAAGGAAGGAGAACGACCACCTATCATATGTTTCAAATGCGGAGGGGAGGGGCACATCAGTCTAAACTGTGCGATGCCGTCTAAAGCATATTATAATTGTGGAAGAGAAGGTCATTTAGCTCGATTTTGTCGTTTACCAAAAATAAGTTCAGCCAGGATGGAGACACCAAAGGCCGTCGCAGAAAGTCAAAACCGGTAGTGCAAGGGAGAGCGTTTGTTGTGACCTCCCAGAAAGCAAGGAACCCGAATGAAGTCATCACGGGTAAGCTTATCATAAACTCTAACGAAGTCTATATTTTATTTGATACCGGTTCTACCCATTCTTTTATTTCTCCTACTTGCGCTCATCGATTAAATTTGACTCCGGAGAAATTAGACTTTGACTTATCTGTTGAAACTCCATTGGGAGAAACCTTCATTACATCCACAGTTTATAAGTCTTGTTTGGTTTAAGTTGGTACCCACACATTACCTATCGATCTTATTTCATTAAAAATGCTTGCATTTGACGTGATTCTAGGGATTGATTGGTTAACTACTCATCATGCAAAAATTAATTATTTTCGTAAGGTTGTTAGCTTTCATATTCCTAATCGACCTATTATGCGAATTCAAGCAACCAAACCATTAAAATTAATAGCTGTCATCTCAAACCATAAAGTTATTCGTTTATTGAAAAACGGATGTCAAGCTTTCTTAGCTCATGTCACGGATCTAAACAAAAATACGTCAGTTTTGAATGATATTTCTATTGTTAATAAATTTCCTGATGTATTCCCTGAAGAACTTCCTGGCCTACCCCCAAAGTGTGAAATTGAATTTTGTATTGACCTTGAACCCGGTACAAAACCCATTTCCAAAGCCCCATATCGAATGGCTCCTATTGAACTTCAGGAGTTAAAGATCCAACTGCAGGAATTGTTAGACATTGGCTTTATTCGTCCTAGTACTTCTCCTTGGGGTGCTCCTGTTCTATTTGTGAAGAAGAAAGATGGAAGTATGTGACTTTGTATTGATTATCGGGAGTTGAATCATGTCACCATCAAAAACAGGTACCCATTGCCACGTATTGATGACCTGTTTGACCAATTGCAAGGAGCACAATTCTTTTCAAAGATCGATCTTCGTTCTAGATATCATCAGTTGAAGGTTAGAACTGAGGATGTTCCAAAGACGGCTTTCAGAACTCGGTACGGGCATTATGAATTCCTAGTCATGTCCTTTGGATTGACTAATGCTCCTGCTGCCTTCATGGATATGATGAATCGGGTATTCAAGGAATATTTGGATCACTTTGTGGTCGTCTTTATTAATGACATCCTTATTTATTCCAAAAGCCGTGAAGATCATGAGCAACACATGAGGCTGGTACTCCAAAAGCTTCGTGAATACAAGCTTTATGCCAAGTTGAAGAAATGCGAGTTCTGGCTGGAGGAGGTAGCATTCCTTGGGCACGTAGTATCAAGTCGTGGAATATATGTTGACCCGACAAAGATTGAAGCTATTCAAAGCTGGGAGCAACCTAAATCAATGACTGAAGTACGTAGCTTTCTTGGTTTAGCTGGTTATTATTGGAGATTCGTGGAAGGATTTTCTCGTATCGCTACTCCATTAACTCAGCTGACTCGGAAAGATACAAAGTTCGGTTGGAGCGAAGAATATGAGAAGAGTTTTCAAGAACTCAAGAGGAGACTCATTTCAGCACCTGTTCTAACAATACCATCTGGCTCGGAGGGATTTGTCATCTACAGTGATGCTTCGAGCAAAGGGTTGGGATGCGTTCTCATGCAACATGGAAAAGTCATAGCCTATGCATCAAGACAACTCAAGGAATATGAGAGGAATTATCCTACTCATGATCTAAAGTTGGCAACTGTTTTTGCACTTAAAATTTGGAGGCATTACTTGTATGGGGAGAAGGTGGAGATCTTTACGGATCATAAAAGCCTCAAATATTTCTTCACTCAAAAGGAACTCAACATGCGACAACGACGTTGACTTGAATTGTTGAAAGATTTTGGTCATACCATTCAATACCATCCTGGAAAAGTGAACGTGGTAGCTGACGCATTGAGTAGAAGATCATATGCAAGTACGAGTGCGATAATGTCAACACAAAGGCCCATTTTGTGTGACTTGCAAAGGATGAAGATAGAGTTAAAGACTCCAGGGACCCATGTGATGATGGTGAATATACGAGTAGAACCAACTTTAATCGATAAAGTTAAAGCTGCTCAAGCTACAGACTTAGAGCTGATGCATATGAGGAAGAAAGTGCAAGAAGGTGCTATGCCGGAAGCAAAAAACGATGAAGAAGGAATACTTCGAGTCAACTCCAGACTTTGTGTTCCTAACAACCCTGATTTAAAGTATGAAATCATGATGGAGGCGCACAACACACAGTTTACAATCCATCCTGGGAGTACCAAA
Organism: Panax notoginseng; assembly: GCA_016801055.1. NCBI lineage: Eukaryota > Viridiplantae > Streptophyta > Magnoliopsida > Apiales > Araliaceae > Panax > Panax notoginseng. The sequence goes on along the minus strand of CM029015.1, from coordinate 150,999,267 downwards.
ATGTATCATGATCTTCGTCATACATTTTGGTGGAGCAATATGAAGTGAGAGATAGCGTTGTTTATCTCAAGGTGTCTAACTAGTCAACAAGTTAAAGCGGAGCATCAAGTACCAAAAGGTCCATTGCAACCACTTGAAATTCCAGAATGGAAGTGGGAGCACATTACCATGGATTTCGTTACCAGTCTTCCTAAGGTTTCTCAAGATATAGATGCGATTTGGGTCATTGTTGATAGATTGACCAAGTCTGCTCATTTCTTACCGATACGAGAAACTTATACACTTGAACATCTTGCTCGTATGTACATAAACGAGATTGTAAGACTACATGGTATGCCAGTATCCATAGTTTCTGATCGAGACCCAAGATTCACTTCACGATTTTGGGTTAGTTTACAAAAAGCTATGGGCACGGATTTATGATTTAGTTCGGCATATCATCCTCAGAGGGACGGATAATCAGAGAGGACTATTCAAACTCTAGAAGATTTATTAAGACTCTGTGTCCTTGACTTCAAGGGAAGTTGGGACAAGTTCTTACCATTGGTGGAGTTTTCATACAACAACAGTTATCAAGCAAGTATTGGCATGGCTCCATTCGAAGCATTGTATGGAAGAAAATGTTGTTCTCCAGTATGCTGGGATGAGGTGGGTGAAGCAACGTTGTTGGGACCGAAGTTGGTACGTATGACTACAGAAAAGATTCAAGCGATCCGACAACGTATAAAAACCTCACAAGATCGACAAAAGAGTTATGCTGATCTTCATCGAAATGTCGTGGAATTTGATATAGGAGATCATGTGTTCTTACGTGTTGTTCCATGGAAAGGAGTTACGAGATTTGGAAAGAGAGGAAAGCTCAATCCTCGATTCATCGGTCCATTTTTAATCCTCGATCGAGTAGGAACTGTGGCTTATAGACTCGCTTTATCGCCAAGTATGTCTCGTGTTCATAATGTTTTTCACATATCCATGTTACGTAAATATGTGGAAGACCCAAACCACATTATTGAGTTAGAACCGGACGAAATAGCGGAGGATTTGACGTATGAAGAAGTTCCTGTTCAAATCTTGGATAAGAAGGAACATATTCTACGCTCCAAGGTTATACTTCAAGTCAAAGTTTTGTGGAGAAATCACCATATTGAGGAAATGACTTGGGAGTTAGAATCTGAAATGAAGTCAAGGTATCCTTACATCTTCGACATACCAGGTACGTACCCTAATTTCGAGGGCAAAATTTCATAAGGGGAGATTGTAAGACCCCAACTTTTATAAATAAAGATGAATTTTCTATAAATATCATTTTTGAATATTATGGAGTTAATTTGATATAATGTTATAGTTGTGGGTAATATTTATAAATTTTGTAAAGTACGCAAGTTATTATATAATATTCGATTGGTCGGGGAATATTCGTTTTAACAGAAAATATTCGTACAACGGCACAATCATTGGTGGACCCCACAACAGAATTATTGTCGGATTGAGAAAACGACAAAAATATTTTATTAAAAATAATGACGAAAGTTTTACCATTGATACTGTTGAACTACTCGGTAGTAAAAGTACAGTAATACGTGTGGTTGCATAGTAGCACACGGTATTGATTATTAATGCTTATGTGAGAAGTCACTCAGTTTGATTCAATTATTGTCAGTTAATAATATAAATTATTTAGCGATAATGAAGTTTTGTTTTATTCGTATTATTAACGTAATAAAACAGAAACATCTTTTTATATAAAACAGAATACTTTATTAAAGTTATTCTATAAATAGAATATATTTTATTTTATTTTAATTTTTTTTTAAATATGGACCGTCAGATTAAAGTAATCAATCTGGACCGTTCATGGATTAGTTACTATGCATTCCATTTTTTTATAAATAGCAGCTCATTCTTTCATTATTTCTTACGGATTCACTGAACTCTAGAGAGAGAGAAGAAAAGTATTTTGCTACTTAAGTACTTCTTTATTTTAGTTCTTCTTTAAAACGGTAAGGGGTGTTATTCTTTCTATTCATGAAGAGAACTTTTGTTATTCTATTTCTTGTTATTCTGTTGGAATAACCTGTATACGCGGTCTACCCTATACTTGGTGACATTCTTCTATTATTCTGTTGGAACATCCTGTCTGTGTGTTTTACACCAGACCTGGTTCTATTTTTATTATTATTCAGTTGGAACATCCTGTCTGTGTATTTTACACCGGACCTGGTTCCATTATTTATTATTCTGTCGAAATATCCTGTCTGTGCACTTACGCCAGACCTAGTTCCATTATTTATTATTCTGTTAGAATAACCTGTCTGTGCGGTCTATCGCATGCCGGGTGATTTCTTTTGTTATTCCATTCTTTATTATACTCAGTTGGTTAAGTTTTAACTTCTATACTCCATAAAATTAGTGGAATATCCTTGATAATTGTGTTTCATCCAGTATCTTTTCATGAAAATATTATTCTAAGCATTCTTGAATTTTACTCCACAAAGCAGTATCATGTTGACAATTTGGACGTTGTTAATTCTTGGATAAATTAATTCTTGTACTTGTTTTATTGAATTCTTATATCATTGTCATCATCCTCATGTTTATAAAATATTGAAAGTCATCTGTGGCCTGTAGTGCATAGATGGACTTGGTATGATTATGACCAGGGATTATTCGGTATAATCATGACCGTAATGTTACAAATGATGTGGTAAAAGTCCTCATTAGCCCGTAGTGCATTTATGGACAGTTGTTGGCATGATCATGACCATTAATGAATACACAAACATTTTTGGCCCGTAGTACATGGATAATTGTGGTCGTGATACTAAAGAATATCATTGGCCGTAGTGCAGGGGTGATTCGATGATCTGGATTATTTTGTTAAGCTGAGTTCCAGCGATAACAGTGTTGAAAAATCTTTTAAATCATAGAAGATATTAGATTTTATTCTCTACTTGACTCTTTTAATGGATTGCTTGTTTCGCTGCAGTTAAATTTGATGTTCGTTATATTTTATCAGTTTAACACTGTTGAAGGCTAATGATAATTTATTCTGCATTATCTTAGTCATAATATTTCTTACTGGGCTAGTTGAGCTTACCCTTTCTTTCACTGTTCTCTTCAGGAAATGAGAATATAGCTGGGACGAGTCGGGAAAAGGAGTGATGGACCAGATGATAGTATTAGTAGTCCTCACTATTCTATTAAATAGTGTGACAATAATTGTAATGAGGACTCCTTTTGAGTTTGTATAGTCTCTAGTAGACAATAATTGTATTCAAACTCACAGTTATGTTTTGTCGTATTGTTCACGACAATTGTATTATTAAGTTGTATTTATTTTCTGTACCATGTATCTGACGACCCAAGATGGGTGATGTGTACCTAATTTTGGGTGCGTCACATCAAGAATACATATAGCGACAGTTTTCATTGCGATATGCCTTTAGCGACAGTTTAAATAAAAATTAAATTATTTAATTAAAATAATTAGAAAAAAATAGAAAATAATTATGAAAAATTCATAATTAAGTTTTAAAAATTATTGTAAGTTATAAAAATTAACTTTTAATAATTTGAGATATATTTCATTAATATTTTAATTTATTTAAATATTAATGATATTAAATTTATTTAATAATTATATTAAATAAATTAGTTAAAATTATTTTAATATTTTAAAAATCATTTGAAAATATATTAAAGTGTTAGAAAATATTTTAAGTTATATTGAATAACTTTTAATATTTTGGTATGGATTTCATTAATAATTTAATATTAATGACCATAATTTATTTAATAATTGTATTAAATAAATTATGTAAAAATGGTTTTAATGTTTTAAAAATCAATTAAAAATGATTTAAAGATTTTAAAAATATTTTAAGTTATAATATATAACTTTTAATATTTTGACATGGATTTTAATATTTTGTCATGAAATACATTAATATTTTAATGTTAATGTCAGTTATTTAAAAATAATTTTAAATATTTTAAAAATCATTTAAAGGTGATATTAAGGTATTAAAAATATTCTGAGTTATTATAAATAACTTTTAATATTATGGCATGGATTTTATTAATATTTAAATTAATTAAATATTAGTGATAATGGAATTACTTGGTATTTAAATCATTTAAAAATGATATTAATGATTGAAAAATCATTACAAATGATAATAATTAGTTGAAAATTATTATGAGCATTTGAAAAATGATATGACTGATAATTAAATTATCTAAAATAATATTGAAGTAGTTAAGTGGAGTTTTATTTATAATTAACTCAATAATTATCCGATAAGGCAATCGGGACGTTAAAATAATACCGAAATTAAACTAAACTAAAATAGTTTGACTTGACACCAGGTAAGTACGAACATAACCCAAGTGGAGACATCAGATTTGGACATAAAACGAACTCGTAGCAAAACAATGGGTAAGACATGCTAAAATAAGAACCCTAGCTTGGAAAATCAACAAGTTTGGCTAGATAAACATTTTTGAAAATTGTGTAAGAGATAAAATATTGAAGATATATGAGTTAATGAAATAATGGAAGTGGTTTGAATCGTTTTGGATGAGAAATGAACAAGTTCTGCAACATTGAATAAAAAGAGGCATCAAATCAAACATGTAGAAAAAATTACAATGAGTAACCTTTCCAAAAACTTTCGACCCCTGTTTGGACAAGTTATCTTGTGCCAAAAATTCGGCCCTTTTTGACACTGAAAATGTATCATATTAGGAAGTTTCAGTCCAAAGATGGACCCAATCCGACTTCATACGAATGAGTTATGACCAAATGAATTTTTAGGAATTAAAACTTTGAACGGGAAAATCAATGTAGAGACTCAAAATTTTCTTTTCCTGTTACTAACTATGTAGGAGGGCAAAAATATATTTTTCACACTTCAGAGATAACCCTAGAAGATCACAACATCAAATCTAACCATGAAGACATCCCCGTAGAGCATCAAATCAACCTTGGATATCAACCCTAAGGAAAAGAAAAGTAGCCAGTAATCAAACCATGGAGATAACCCCGAAGGACAGCCAAAAGCCCCGTCAACCTTAGAGACAACCCCCAGAAGGGCAAAACGGTTATTTTGAAAATTTAACTTCAAAAAACCTAATACATTTGCAAATTGGGTCACAAAGATCTATTTGCATCACTTCAGAGTGCAAACTACGCAAAATAGCTCAACGAACTGCTTGCGAAGACCCAAAGATGCCATTTTGGTCATGGACCCATATTCCCGAATTAGAAAAAAGGGCAAGCCCTATGTTATTGCGTAGCTCTCGAAAAGAGCTTTCCATAATGGTATGGCACGCCTCCATCGGACTCCCGGATTGAAATTTATGAAGGTTCAAGTAGACTGTGCGTTGGACCAAGTGCACATACTTCGAGTCAATGGGACCCACGGGGCCAGGCCCACCCGGGTCAGCCGCATGTAGATTCGCGACTAATTTGGTCTATAAATAGACCCCCCCCATCAGCCTTAAAAAGGAGAAAAAAAGAAAAAAATAGAGGGAATTCCTCCCATTTCAGCTCTTAACCCCTCATATAGTGTCCAAACTTCAATATTCTTCTTTGTAAACACTTGTATACATATATACTACAACATATCAAATTTTAACTGGTGAAAATGGAGTTTTCAAGCTTCAAAAGTAGTTTAAAATTCTCCTCGCTACACACTGTAAGATTCTTTTAGATATGAAGCTTTTACTCGCTTTTCTCTCTCTCTCTCTCTATATATATATATATATATATATATATATATATATATATATATATCTAACAAAATGCAAATGATTTTGAATTTTCCGCTCATTCAATAAATCATCTGGGTCGTCCAAAGTTTGGAATAAATTCCACCGTCCATACAGTGCCGAAGGCACGGAACACAGCTAATATTATATATATATATAATATATATATATATATATATATATATATATATATATATATATATCGAAATAGAGCAGATGTTCCTGGATTGATAATCCAGGAACATCTGCTCTATTTCGAGATATATATATGTTGATAGTTGACTGTGATTAAAATATTTGTATTAACTGTTTATTCAATGTAAAGCTGTGATATTAATGTTTGTGGACTAGATTTATCTAAATCTAGCTATATCTAACTTTTAACCGATTCAAAAGTTGTAAAATTGGAACCGTTAATCTTGAATAGCTAAGAATTATTTAAATCTATTTTTCTTTCTAGTTTTTGTAAATATTAAGCAACCACGCGTCCCTAGATCTGTATCTAGAGGAAACGAGAAGCTTAGCTACTCGTATGCAAGGATTTAACTGATGAATCCTTTGTTTTATGACGTTTAAATTAAGTATATGTTTTATTTTATTATATTTGCTATGTAGGCTATTCATATGACATTATGTGAGCCTAAGAACCACGAGATTTAAGATCCAACTGACGGATCTAAATCTGGTTCCCATAATGGACCCTTTTTCGTTGTACAACCATCTTGCAAATCCTAGATGAGGTGTTCGGGTTACTTTGATGGCTTTCATGCCCATAAGGAGCTCGACACTTGTATGTATATATTTTGTCGAAGATGCTTCGCATCTCGAGAATAAAATCAAAATAAGCCGAATATAGAATAAAATAAAAGTATCAAAGGCCTCAATTACTATGTGAGCATAAGGGTTTGAAAGCCTGTTTTCAAAATATCATTTTACATGCTATATATTAAAATTGAACTTTTATGTAAGTCAAACCTTTTGTATATAGATACAAATGAGGCATAGCACTACTTCCAAATAATGCACTTAGGCCCAATTAATTGCACACACACTCTTCAAATAATTAGAGAATTGAAAAGATGCGGTAACTGTGACGCTCCCAAAATAGGTATACATCACCCATTCTGAGTCGCCAAATACATGGTACAGAAACAAATACAACTTCAGTAATACAATTGTCGTGCAGAATACGACAACACCTATACTGTGAGTTTCAATACAAATATTGTCTAATAGACTGTATACAAACTCAAAAGGAGTCCTCATTACAATTATTGATACACTATTTTACAAAATAGTGAGGACTACTAAAACAATTATCTTGAATCATCACTCCATATCCCAGCTAGTTCCTGCTAAATTCTCTCCTCCTGAGAAGAACAATGGAACAAAAAGAAAAAGGGTGAGCTCAACTAGCCCAGTAAAGAATATTATGACTAAGATAATATACAACAAATTATCATTAGTCTTCAACAGGAAAAAATCTGATAAAATATAATAGACAACAAATTTTAGATCAACAACTGCAGCGGAAACAACAATCCATTAGAAGAGTCACGTAGAGAATGAATTCTACTATCTTCTAAGATTTAAAAGTCCATCAATATTTTATTCCTGTAACATCAATCAATATACATCTTTAATCAAATATTCATCTTAGCACTACATGCCAAAGATATTAATTTGTATCACCAGTCGGTCATGTTCATCTCAACACCTGTTCATCTTTGCACTACGGGCCAAAGATATTCATCAGTTAATCATTCATCTTTGCACTACAGGCCAAAGATATTCATATATATGAATTTAAAAGTTCATCGTCTATCTTTTATCCCTGTAATATCAATCAATATATATCTGGAATCAATTATTCATCTTTGCACTACAGGCCAAAGATATTCATCAGTTGGTCATGTTCAACTCAACACCTGTTCATCTTTGCACTACGGGCAAAAGATATTCATCAAGAAATCATTCATCTTTGCACTACAGGCCAAAGATATTCAGTAATATCATCATTTAGGACTGAGGATGATGAAAAATATCTTAAAGAAAATGAATCCAGTGAGATAAAAGAACAAATATTAGGGATTCGTATTACAGTTTATCCAAGTTCAATAATACTCCATAATAACCAATTGTGAAGTAGAATTCAAAAATAAAGATCAAAACATGGATACAATCAAAGATAGTAACTATAATAGACTTCTTGGATAAAAAGGAAAATTTTTATTTTTCGGTGAATAGTGCCGTATTCGTGAATAGTGCCGTATACGTGAATAGTGCCGTATACGTGAATAGTAATCCCGACACAAAAAGTTCTAAATTTGATAAAAAGTTCAGACCAATATTTTGGCATAATGATATTGAAAGAAATAATATCATTTACGAAGAAAATAACATCCCTTACCTCAAAATAACGGTACTTCTGATTGGAATATCGGATATAAAGCCGAAGAAAGCTTGTACCAAATAGCAACTCTCAAAGTATCTAAATACTCACAAAAATACGCTCGACAATATAGAGAAAAAGAAAACTTGTTTCTGGTGTAATTTTTAATTCTAACCTAAACGCCTATTTATAGGAAAATGCTAGAATGCTAAAGGACACTAAAATAATAAAATATTATTATTTCTTTTCTCAATTCTACGCACACTCACCAACCAAGACCAGCACCTCAATTCTAAATTTTTTTGGCAACCTACATGTTTAAAACAAAAGTGGGTCCCACCCAATTTTAATAAAAATTATTTTATTTTCTGAAACTTCAGTAATTCATATAAAATAGCCCGTTTATCAGAAAAATACGAATTTTATGTGCATTCCACACGAAATCGAATTCTCTACAACTTTGTAGCTTTGAGTTTTTCTAAATTCCAAACAGAAAATATCTGAAATTCACAAACGGATGATTTTTAATACCTTCATTCCGACAAAATACTGATAAAACACCTCAGCATTAATTCCTTCATTTATAACCACATAAAATAAATAAATCCATCATTTATATCCACATCAAATAAATATTTTCTTATCATATAAATCAATAATTAATTATTCACAAATAATATTACAGAAACACAATTATGACAACCAGGCCGTTCCCAGGAAAGAGGGCGCTTTCAATAAGGATTTCTCCTTACTAGCGCAATTAGGTGACCAAACCTCTCCTTGATAGAACTTTCTAAATATTGCCAATAATGCTATCTAATAATATTATTCAAATAATATGAATTATTGATCTTATAATGGAAAATACTGTGCAGTGACAGTTATTGAAACAACAATAATATAAAATTCAACGCAACAATTATTGAATCAATAAAATAAAATATTGAACAATAATTACTGTAACAATTATTTAATAGTGCCTTCTTACGTAAGAATCAATAATTCAACAATACTGTGCAATACCGTGTGCTACTGTACAACCACGCGTATTACTTTATTTTAACCCTCAGGTATTCTAACAGTGTTAACGGTAACAATTACGTCATTATTTATAAAAACTCAAACTTTGTCATTTTCTTCATCCAATAGTTATTCCGTTATGGGGCCCACAAATGATTGCGCCGTCGTACGAATATTCCCCGACAACTAGAATATTCCACGACCAAACGAATATTTCCTGACAATATTTTATAACCACTTGCTTATTTTGCAAAATTTGCACATTTCCCCCATAACCAAAGTATTATATCAAATTAGCACCTTATTATTCACAATAATAAATAGAGAAAATTCGATTTTATTCATAATAAGTTGGGGTCTTACAACCTCTCCTACTTATGAAATTTCGTACTCGAAATAGACGTACGTACCTGGTGTTTCGAAAAGGTGAGGTTACCTTGCTTTCATTTCTGATTCCAACTCCCAGGTCAATTCCTCAATAGCATGGTTTCTCCACAAAACCTTAACTTGTGGTATAACCTTCGTGCGTAGGACATTCTCTTTCCTATCAAAGATCTTAACAAGTACCTTCTCGTACGTTAAATCTTCGGCTATCTCGTCCGTTTCTAACTCAATAATGTGGTTCGGGTCTTTCACATATTTACGAAGGACATATATGCGAAAAATATTATGAACACGAGACATACTTGGAGGTAATGCGAGTCTATAGGCCACATTTCCTATTCGATCAAGAATCTCAAATGGACCAATAAATCTTGGATTGAGCTTTACTCTCTTCCCAAATCTTGTAACTCCCTTCCATGGTGCAATATGTAACAATACATGATCCTCAATATTAAATTCCACATCCTTTCGATGAAGATCCGCATAACTCTTTTGTCGATCCTGTGCCATTTGTATACGTTATCGGATCATTTAGATCTTCTCTGTAGTTATGCGCACCAATTCTGGTCCCAACAATGTTGCTTCATCCACCTTGTCCCAGCATATTGGAGAGCAACATTTTCTTCCATACAACGCCTCGAATGGAGCCATGCCTATACTTGCTTAATAACTGTTGTTGTAGGAGAATTCCACCAATAGTAGGTACTTATCCCAACTCCCTTTGAAATATAGGACACAGAGTCCTAATAGATCTTCAAGAGTTTGAATAGTTCTCTCTGATTGTCCGTCCGTTTGAGGATGGTATGCCGAACTGAATCGTAAATCCGGGCCTATTGCTTTCTACAAGCTAACCCAAAATCGTGAAGTGAATCTTGGGTCACGATCTAAAACTATGGATATTGGCATGCCATACAATCTCACAATCTCATTCACATATATACTAGTAAGACGTTCAAGGGAATAAGTCTCCCATATATGCAAGAAATGGGCAGACTTGGTTAATCTATCAACAATAACCCAAATTGCATCTATGGCTTGAGAAACCTTGAGAAGACCCATAACGATATCTATAGTAATGTGTTCCCACTTCCATGTCAGAATCTTAAGTGGTTGCAATGGACCCTTTGGCACTTGATGTTTCGCCTTTACACGTTAACAAGTTAAACACCTTGAGATAAACTCCGCGATCTCTCTCTTCATATTGTTCCACCAAAATGTATGTCGAAGATCATGATACATTTTGGTACTCCCAAGATGGATTACAAACGGGGTGTTGTGTGCCTCCATCATGATTCTATACTTCAAGTCAGAATCGTTAGGAACGCAAAGTTTAGAGTTGACTCGAAGTATTCCTTCTTCATCGATTCTTGCTTCTGGAACAACACCTTCTTGCACTTTCTTCTTCATACGCATCAGCCCCAGGTCCGTAGCTTGAGCAGCTTTAACTTTATCGATTAAAGTCAGTTCTACTCGTATATTCGCCATCACCACGTGGGTCCCTGGAGTCTTTAACTCAATCTCCATCCTTTGTAAATCGTACAAAATGGGTCTTTGTGTTAACAATATCGCACTCGTACCCGTATACGATCTTCTACTCAATGCGTTAGCTACTACGTTTGTTTTTCTAGGATGGTATTGAATGGTATGATCGTAATCTTTCAATAGCTCGAGCCAACGTCGTTGCCGCATGTTGAGTTCCTTTTGGGTGAAGAAGTATTTGAGGCTTTTATGATCCGTATAGATCTCCACTTTCTTCCCATACAGGTAGTGTCTCCAGATTTTCAACGCGAAAATGACTGCTGCCAACTCTAGATCATGAGTAGGATAATTCCTCTCATATTCTTTGAGTTGTCGTGAGGCATAGGCTGTGACTTTCCCATGTTGCATGAGAACACATTCTAACCCTTTGCCTGAAGCATCACTGTATATAACAAATCCATCCGAACCAGATGGTATTGTTAGAACAAGTGCCGAAATAAGTCTCCTCTTGAGTTCTTGAAAACTCTTCTCACAATCCTCACTTCAACCGAATTTTTTATCTTTACGAGTCAGCTGAGTTAATGGAGTAGCGATTCGAGAAAATCCTTACACAAATCTCTGATAATAATCAGCTAAGCCCAGAAAGCTACATACTTCGGTCACCAACTTCGGTTGCTCCCAACTTTGTATTGCTTCAATCTTCACCGAGTCAACAGATACTCCATGTTTTGACACCACGTGCCCAAGGAATGCTACTTCCTCAAGCCAGAACTCATATTTCTTCAGTTTGGCATATAGCTTGTTATCACGAAGCCTTTGCAGTACCAGCTTCAAATGGTGCTCATGATCTTCACGACTTTTGGAATAGATGAGGATGTCATCAATAAAGAAAATAACAAACTGATCCAAATATTCCTTGAATACACAGTTCATCATATCCATGAAAGCAGCAGGAGCATTAGTCAATCCAAAAGACATGACTAAGAATTCATAATGCCCGTACCGAGTTTTGAAGGCAGTCTTTAGAATATCCTCAGTTTTAATCTTCAGCTGATGATATCCAGAACGAATGTCGATCTTTAAAAAGAATTTGACTCCTTGCAATTGGTCAAATATGTCATCAATGCGAGGTAGCGGATACCTATTCTTGATGGTGACATAGTTCAATTCTCGATAGTCAATACAAAGTCGCATACTCCCGTCTTTCTTCTTTACGAATAAAACAGGAGCACCCCAAGGAGATGTACTAGGACGAATGAAACCGATGTCTAACAATTCCTATAGTTGGACTTTTAACTCCTGAAGTTCAATAGGAGCCATTCGATATGGGATTTTAGAAACGGGCTTTGTACCAGGTTCAAGGTCAATAAAGAATTCAACATCACGTTCTGGGGGTAGACCGGGAAGTTCTTCAGGAAATACATCAGGAAATTCACTAACAATAGAAATTTTATTCAAATCTGACGTGTTTTTGTTCAAGTCCGTGACATGGGCTAAGAAAGCTTGACATCCGTTTTTCAATAAACGAATAGTTTTATGGCTTGATATGACAGTGATTGACTTTAATGGTTTGGTTGTTTGAATTCGCATAACAGGTTGGTTAGGAATATGAAAACTAATAATTTTACGAAAACAATCAATTTTAGCATGATGAGTGGTTAACCAATCAATTCCTAAAATCACATCAAATGCAAGAATTTTCAATGAAATAAGATTGGTAGGTAATGTGATGGTACCAACTTGAGTCAAGCAAGATTTATAAACAGTAGACGTAATGAAAGATTTTCCTAACGGAGTCTCAACAGATAAGTCAAGATCTAATTTCTCCGGAGTCAAGTTTAAACATTGAGCACAAGCAGGAGAGATAAAAGAATGGATAGAACCGGTATCTAATAAGGTATAAACTTCGCAAGAGTTTATGATTAGCTTACCCGTGATCACCTCGTTTGGGTTCCTCGTGTTTTGGGCAGTCACGACAAACGCCCTTCCAGGAACCACCGATTTTGACTTGTCCGGGACAACCTTTGGAGTCACCATCCCTGTTGAACTTGGGTTCACAACTAGACAATCTCTAGCTATATGACCTTCTTTTTCACAGTTATAACACACCTTGGATTGTTATGGGCAGTTTGGGCTGATGTGTCCCTCTTTCCCACATTTGTAACAAACGACCGGTGGTCGTTCTCCTCCCCTAGAAATAGTTGATGTTTGTGCTGACGTCTTCACGTTATCATTGTTTTACCTTTTCCTTTTGAAATCTCCTCCCGACTCGCTACTTCTATTATCACGGCCACGATTACCACCAGAGTGGTTACCGCTTTTGTTCGAATGTTTTCCTCCCTGCTGGTTTTCATTGCTCCGATGACCGCTGCCACCGGTATGACCCTGGTTGTGTTCTCTTGGTTGAACATACTCATTATCTCGCTCTAATAATTGAGCCCTATTTACAACATCTAAATATAAAGAAAATTTATGAGAGATAAGATATTGCCGAATCTCGGGTTTTAGACTTCTCAGAAACATCCTTGTCATTCGTTCCTCATTCTCTACCAAATGAGGTGCAAACCTGGATAACTCAGCAAACTTCGCCTCATACTAGGACACCGTCATGTTATTTTGTTCCAGTCTGATAAACTCTACCTCCTTCATATTACGAATACTTTCAGGAAAGTACTTGTCATTGGATAGTTTTTGAAACATTTTCCAAGACATGTTGAGTACGGCAGGCTGGGTACGCTTCACAGACTCCCACCAGTAGTCTGCCTCTCCGCGAAACATAAAGGTGGCGAATGGAACCTTCTGTTCCTCCATTCATTCCAAGACATCGAATATGTTGGTAATTTGCTTGACCCACGTTTTCGCCTTGATCAGATCCGGCTTTCCAATAAATTCTGGTGGTCCCGACTCCTTGAACTGCTTGGCTGTGACAGACCGCGCGTTGCTATCACTTCCACCCATATTTTTTACACGAGTCCCCCTCGTCTGATTTTGCATGAACTACAAAAAGCTCCTAAATATTCCATCATTCATCGTTTGCTCGGTAGTGTTGTTTACAGGAGGAATATTGCCTTCCTGTTGTACGTTCTCCTGGTTTGTGACTAAAGGTTGTTCCACAGTCTCATACACTCCATTGTTATGTTCTCAGCTGCCATTCTTAAATACTGCCATAAAACAAGGGTTAATTAAACAAATTAATATATCACATAATATTCCTATATTATTACCGACCAACAAATAAGCTTAGGTAGGACATACTAGCGAAAGATTTGCTCATCTCTCCCCTCCTAGTTCTATTCCCCGATCTCCGCCAGAGACCATATCCCTAAGCTCTGATACCAACTGTGACGCCCCCAAAATAGGTATACATCACCCATTCTGAGTTGCCAAATACATGGTACAGAAATAAATGCAACTTTAGTAATACAATTGCCATGCAGAATACGACAACGCCTATACTATGAGTTTGAATACAAATATTGTCTAATAGACAGTATACAAACTCAAAAAGAGTCCTCATTACAATTATTGATACACTATTTTATAAAATAGTGAGGACTACTAAAACAACTATCTTGAATCATCACTCCATACCCCGGCTAGTTACTGCTAAATTCTCTCCTCTTGAGAAGAACAATGGAACAAAAAGGAAAATGGTGAGCTCAACTAGCCCAGTAAAGAATATTATGAATAAGATAATATGCAACAAATTATCATTAGTCTTCAGCAGGAAAAAAATTGATAAAATATAATAGACAATAAGTTTTAGATCAACAATTGCAGCAAAAACAACAATCCATTAGAAGAGTCACGTAGAGAATGAATTCTACTATCTTCTAAGATTTAAAAAACCATCATCAATATTTTATCCCTGTAACATCAATCAATATACATCTTTAATCAAATATTCATCTTTGCACTATATGCCAAAGATATTCATTTATATCACCAGTTGGTCATGTTCATCTCAACACCTATTCATCTTTGCACTACGGGCCAAAGATATTCATCAGTTAATCATTCATTTTTGCACTACAGGCCAAAGATATTCAGTAATATCATCATTTAGGACTGATGATGATGAAAAATATCTTAAAAAAAAATGAATCCAATGAGATAAAAGAACAAATATTAGGGATTCGTATTACAGTTTATCCAAGTTTAATAATACTCTATAATAACCAATTGTGAAGCAGAATTTAAAAATAAAGATCAAAACATAGATACAATCAAAGATAGTAACCATAATAGACTTCTTGGATAAAAAGGAAAATTTTTAATTTTCGTTGAATAGTGCCGTATTCGTGAATAGTGTCGTATACGTGAATAGTGTCGTATACGTGAATAGTAACCCCGACATAAAAAGTTTTAAATTTGATAAAAAGTTCAGACCAATATTTCAACATAATGATATTGAAAGAAATAATATCATTTACGTAGAAAATAACATCTCTTACCTCAAAATAACGGTACTTCTGATCGGAATATCGGATATAAAGCCGAAGAAAACTTGTACCAAATAACAACTCTCAAAGTATCTAAATACTCATAAAAATACGCTCGATAATATAGAGAAAAAGAAAACTTGTTTCTGGTGTGATTTTCAATTCTAACCTAAGCGCCTATTTATAGGAAAATGCTAGAACGCTAAAGGAGACTAAAAAAATAAAATATTATTATTCCTTTTCTCAATTACGCACACTCACCAACCAAGACCAGCACCTCAATTCTAAATTTTTTTGGCAACCTACATGTTTAAAACAAAAGTGGGTCCTACCCAATTTTAATAAAAATTATTTTATTTTCCAAAACTTCAGTAATTTATATAAAATAGCCCGTTTATCAGAAAAATACAAATTTTATGTGCATTCCACATGAAATCGAATTCTCTACAACTTTGTAGCTTTGAGTTTTTCCAAATTCCAAATAAAAAATATCCGAAATCCACAAACAGATGATTTTTAATACCTCCATTCCGATAAAATACTGATAAAACACCTCAGCATTAATTCCTTCATTTATAACCACATAAAATAAATAAATCCATCATTTATATCCACATCAAATAAATATTTTCTTATCATATAAATCAATAATTAATTATTCACAAATAATATTACAGAATCACAATTATGACAACCAGACCGTTTCTAGGAAAGAGGGGGCTTTCCAATAAGGATTTTTTCTTACTGGCGCGCAATTAGGTGACCAAACCTCTCCTTGATAGAACTTTCTAAACATTGCCAATAATGCTATCTAATAATATTATTCAAATAATATGAATTATTGATCTTATAATGGGAAATACAGTGCAGTGACAATTATTGAAACAACAATAATATAAAATATCAACGCAACAATTATTGAATCAATAAAATAAAATATTGAACAATAATTACTGTAACAATTATTTAGTAGTGCATTCTTACGTAAGAATCAATAATTCAACAATACTGTGCAATACCGTGTGCTACTGTACAACCACGCGTATTATTTTATTTTAACCCCCCAGGTATTCTAACAGTGTTAACGGTAATAATTACGCCGTTATTTATAAAAACTCAAACTTTATCATTTTCTTCATCCAACAGTTATTCTGTTATGGGGCCCACAAATGATTGCGCCGTCGTACGAATATTCTCCGACAACAAGAATATTCCACGACCAAACGAATATTTTTCGATAATATTTTATAACCACTTGCTTATTTTGCAAAATTTGCACATTTCCCCCATAACCAAAGTATTATATCAAATTATCACCTTATTATTCACAATAATAAATAGAGGAAATTCGATTTTATTCATAATAAGTTGGGGTCTTACAGTAACTGTGTTTTTACGGAAGTCGGGGGGTGCCTAACACCTTCTCCCCCCCGCTTAATCAAGCTCCCGAACTCAATGAATCTCGATTTTCAAGTCCTGTTAAACAGAGTCCAATAATTGGGCCATTTTGCAAAACTTTTCATAATTCGGTTGAGTTGGTACAACTATTGCACTACTACCAACTGACGACTCTAAATTTTCAAATCGTCGACATTTTTTGTCAGACTCTTTTGTCAAACTCTCCCTTTCAAACCAAATTTGAACCACATAAAAAACATAAAGGGTAAGAAATATTTAAAAGAGAAATTCCAAAAAAGGAAATTTTTTCTGACGTCGACAATTAGGAGGTAGCTATATAACTCAAACAATTATGAAATTTTTACTGGAAGTACACACTGATGTAAATAAGCTACCGTGTAAATTTCAGAAGTTTTGGATAAAACTCGAATTATGAAAAATATGGCAAATTTATGCATAAACGACCCTTTTAAAAATAGTAATTCACATTATAAAATTAAGAGAAAAATATTTTGTGTGTAAAATAATATTAACTAAGTAATTCTATAAGGAATAAAAATAATAATGTATTTAGGTATTTTTAATAAATGGGACTAAGCTAAGGAAATTAAAGAAAGTGATTAAAGAGAAACTAAATAAATGATATAAATTGATTTTACTAGGAAGCATGTGATAAAAATGGATAAATAAGACTTATTAAGGAAATTATGGTCTTAATGATTATGTTATGTGAGACTGCTTAGGGAAATTAATTAAAATGATTTGTAAAATATGAAACAATTAAACAAATGGAATAATAGGTAAAGATTATTTTATTTAGAAAGATTAAAAAAATAAAATAATAATTTAAATTATTTGTAAAGAGTATTGAGAAGTGACCATTAAGATCATTTGGATTATTAATGGAAAATGAACAAAATTAAAGGGAGTGATGAGCAAAGAAATAGTTAATCAAATAAAATGAGAGTCGGCTACTCAGGCAAGTACCTAAATTTGTACAAGTAAATAATTGTTAGACTGATTCTTGTATTATATAAATTTATAAAAATTATTATTCATACTCTGAAGCTTGATTTAAAATCATGATTACATTCTTTGAATCATGTTGCCAACATTGAACATATAAATTGTTCCTAAATGTATCGAGAAATTTTTTTACGCCATTTGATTTCGGCTAGACTAATATCATATGTTAGAAAGCGATCAAAACAAATTCTTTAGGTGCGGACTTTTATAATTTTCTGAGATGAACAACCCTCATAGAAGGGGAAAATATATTATGTTGGGAAATCGACACGCACGCGAACAACATGTTTAACTGTTATGCATAACATAGGGTACCTTAGGCTGATCACCTATTGTACTTATTTATATTGTGGATTTTTAGTGAATACTGTTAATTCTCGCAGGAGTTCTTAGTCCATAGTGATTACTTAGTGTTAAATATTCATCCACTTTGAAATATTGAAACCTTTGAATTTTTTTAAAAGTCTTTCAGTCCATAGTGATTCATTATTAAATTCAAAGGATAGATTTGGAACTATTGATATTTTTTTGGTAATGTCATTTGGTTTGACTAAAGCCCTAGCAACATTCATGGATTTGATGAACCGGGTTCTCAAGCCATATTTGGATAAGTTTATAGTAGTTTTCATTAACGACATTTTGATTTATTCAAAGACCAAAGAAAAACACACTAAACATCTGATGGTAGTGTTAACAGCATTGAAAAAGGAGAAGTTGTACGCGAAATTTTCTAAGTGTGAATTTTGGATGGAGAAAGTATAATTTTTAGCGCACGTGATAGACAACGAGGGAATTTCAGTAGATCCAGCGAAGGTGGAGGCGGTGTGTAATCGGGAACAACCAAAGACGTCGACACAAGTTCGAAGTTTCTTAGGGTTAGCCGGGTACTATCGACGATTTATCGAAGATTTTTTGAAGATAGCGACCCCGTTGACCAATCTAAAGAGGAAGACAGTGAAGTTTATTTGGGCGAAAAAGTGTGAGGAAAGTTTCAAGGAGTTGAAGAAGAGGTTGAGAGAGGTGCCTATATTATCATTACTAGATGACACGAGAGGTTTTGTGGTGTATAGTGATGCATCACACAAAGGTCTTGGTTGTGTGCTGATGCAACATAGCAAAGTCATTGCGTATGCGTCACGTGTAATACCCGTAAAAAAAATTAATATTAGTAATGAAAATAAAAATGTTTGAATATTTATGTTGAATACATATATATTTATGTGTTTCTTGAAATGTGGTAATTCAAATTAAATTGAATTAAGTATGTGATAATTGAGAATTGTGTTGGAAATGATAATGAGCTTATTTAAGCTTATGTGGTGTGACTAGTATGGTATAAATGTGGACTAAGTAATTCATTAATTTAATTAATGAGGAAATGATTAAATAATGTAATAGACTAATTATTGTTATGATTTTAATTATATATTTGTTATGTGCAAGTTATATGTGTTGTGTGATCATATACATAGTTAATACAATAAATTGCCTACTACATATAATATAAGAAGGGATATTAAAAATAAGATTATAATATGTGAATAATCACCAAGTAAGATCATATTATGATAAGAAGCTTAAGCTTGAATAATTGAGCCTTGTGTGACATAATGATTCATGGTGAATCAATAAAATATGTATTTTAAAATTATGGAAGAGAATAAATTCTGAGAAAATAAATGTTTGATATTAATTATTAATTTTGACAGTTATGTGTAATTATAAAAAAAATAAGCATAATGTTGAGAGAATAATATTGTGACAACAATAATGGCATGATGTGTTGGATTAATAATTGAAACCAATGGGTATAAGTATGTTCATTTAGACCAATTCATACACTATTTGGACTAACCCAATGCACATGAATTATATGATTATGTGTATATGAGCACCTAATTTATCGCAAGGTAATAATATTAACTAAGTAAAATTGCACTTGTGAACACAAAAAGAAGACCACATTAATACTGCTAAGGCTTAAATTGAGAGTGCAGTATATCAAGGCCTTAACCCAAAATATTAGTCCCATTCATTTATCAGCCGTGTTTGTGATGCCCCCAAATTCAGACACTAGTGTAAGACCCCAACTTTTTATGAATAAAGATTTAATTTTCTCCAAATTATATTTTGAATAATAAGGTGTGGATTTGATATAATGTTATAGTTATGGGAGATATGTGCAAATTTTGCAAGTAAGCAAGTTGTCATAAAATATTCGTTTAGTCGGGGAATATTCTTTTTATAGGGGAATATCTGTACGATAGCATAATCATTGGTGGACCCCACATAACGGCATAACTGTCGGATATAGAAAGCGACATAAATAACCTTTTATAAAAATAACGGCAGAACTTTTACCATTAACTGTTGAAATACCCGGTGATAAAAGTACAGTAATACGCGTGGTTGTACAGTAGCACACGATATTGTACATCATCTCTGATTATTGATGCTTACTTAAGAAGTCACTCTGTTTTATTCAATTATTACCACAATAGTTGTTGCATAGTATCTCATATTATTGATTTAATTATTGTCAGTATCATATGCATAATATTTTATATTATTAAATCAATAATTGAGATGACAAAGTTATTCATATTACTATTTACATTATTAACAATGTCTAGAAAGTTCTGTCGAAGAAAGGGGTTAAGTTATTTAATTGCGTGCCAATAAGGAAAACTCCTTATCGGAAAGCCCCCTCTTTCCTGGGAATGATCTGATTGTTAATATTGTGAGTTATAATATTAATGATGAATAATTATTGAAAGATTAATTTTTTTTTATTGAAGATAAGCGATTTGTGATAAATATTTATTCAATTTTTGATATAAAAAAAGGGGGTTGTCATGAAGTATTTGTTATAAGTTTGGCTTATTACATGGACCCTCACTTACTCATTTTTCAAAATCGCCGGTAGAAAGTTATCTCAGTTTTGTTTTATTATTATTATAATAGTAATAAAACAGAAAATTTTTTATATAAAATAGAATACTTTTTATATTATATATAAAGTTATTCGTTTTATTAGATTATAAATAGAATATATTATATTTTATATAAAGTTTCATTTTATTAAAATATTTTATTGCATAGTGCTGCATTGTGAAAATCAAAAATCCGTCGAATTCGTCGCCCGTGAATCTTACTTTTCACCCGTGATTTTTTTAAATAGTATCGTGCCATTCTCTTATAAATAGGATGCTTAGTTAAGAAATAAAAATCACACCAGAATTTGAGAATTCTTCTTCTATAATATTGTGCGTATTTCTTTCTACTATAAGGATACTTTGAGTGTAGCAAATAGTGCAAATTTTTTTCAAGAATATCTCCGCTATACCAGTCAGAATTACTCTCCTCCTAAGGTAAGTGATATTTTTTTTTCAATATTCGTAAGAAATATTATTTTCTTCCATACTCTATAGTATGTAAGTAATATTATTTCATTTTATATTCCTAATTCTACACTTATTTTGATAAATATTAATTCTATACCCTTTGAAATTAGTAGAATAACCTTGAATTTTACACTTCATCTAGTATCATTTCACTGAAATATTTTTTTAAACTTTCTTATTTAATTTTAATCTTTTCATGTCGGGGTACAATTCACGGGGTACTATTCACTCGGGTACTATTCACCCGGGGTACTATTCACGACAAAATTAGTTTCATTTCTATCCAAATTATTTTTGATACATGAATACCATTCTTGAATTTTACTCCACAATTAATTATCATGTTGATAATTTGAACATTCTTAAACTCTGGATAAATTGAATCATAAATATTTAATATTTATCCTTGATCTCACTTGATTGATTTCTTATATCATTGTCATCATCCTCATACTTATACTGTGATGAAAGTCATCTTTGGTCTGTAGTGCATAGATGGACTGTTGATTGGTATGATTATGACCAGAAATTATGTATTGGTATAATCATGACCTGTAATGTTATAGACACATGATGTGGTGAATGTCCTTTTTGGCCCGTAGTGTATAGATGGACAGTTGTTTGGCATGATCATGACCACTGGTGATACTAACGAATATCCTTGGCCCGTAGTGCATTGATAATTCATTGATGTGGAATATTTATTGAGTTGTGTTACAGAGATAAAATATTGATGATGAACTTTTAAATCATAGAAGATAGTAGACATAATGCTCTACTTGACTTTTCTAATGGATTGCTTGTTCCTCTGTTGTTGTTGATGTACACTTGTTTTCTATTGTATTCTATTATTTTTACACGGTTGAGGACCAAGGATAATTTATTCTACATTATCTTAGTCATAATATTCTTTATTGGGCTAGTTGAGCTCACCCTTTTCTTTCATTGTTCTCTTCAGAAAATGAGAATATAGTTGGGACTAGCCGGGAAATGGAGTGATGGTCCAAGATGGTGGCTATAGTTGTCATCACTATTCTATAAAATAGTGTGATCATAATTGTAATGAAGACTTATTTTGAGTTTGGATATTGTCTACGAGACAATATTTGTATTAAAACTCATAGTTTATGTTTTGTCGTATTTTGCACGACAGTTCAATAGTTGTATAAATGAAGTTTGTATTTAAATTATTTACCATGTATTTGGCGACTCAGAATGGGTTGTGTAGACCTATTTTGGGGGCGTCACAACTAGTGTATCGAATTCGGTGCTTCACAATCTATCCCTAATAACATACTGATAACTCATACAGCGAAATAATAGAATAAATTTACATTGACTTAATATAATTATCCTCGTCCCAAGGTCTCGCAACCGTTACTAAAACATATTACATAACTTAAGTTTAATCATAACTTAATACATAATATTAAATAGGTCTTAGTACAACATAGTAATAACATCTAACATAAAGGACTAAAGCTATTTCATAGCCTTGCCCTTGCCCTTATCCTTGCCTTAGGTATTGCCTTGCTCTGCCTTAACTGAAATATTTTAGCAAAGCAAAAATGAGCAACAAATTTTCCCAACAAGTGATATAGAAATAAGGGTAAACATGTATATAAAGTTTATGATCTCAAGCGTATAACAGTAAATGATAGTTCAAGAATTTAAAAGAATAATGTTGGAAATAAGAATTATCAATTGTTCCGAATTTGACCTTTAAATCGAAATAAGAGTATCTATGGACTGAAAATTATTCAACGAAATTTATAGGTTTTAATACTTTAAGGTTTAAATAGGTCCACACAACCCATTATGAGTCGCCAAATACATGGTACAGAAACCAAATACAAACTTCATTAATACAACCATCGCGTAAAATACGACAACACATACGCTGTGAGTTTTAATACAATTATTATCTTATATACAATATCCAAACTCAAATAAATTCATCATTACAATTATTGTTACACTATTTTACAAAATAGTGAGGACTGCTATAATAACCATCTTGGACTATTACTCCACTCCCCGTCTAGTCCCAGCTACATTCTCGCCTCCTGAGAAGAACAATGGAACCAAAAAGAAAAGTGTGAACTCGACTAGCCCAGTAAAGAATATTATGACTAAGATAATATAGAAAAAATTATCCTTAGTCCGCAACAGGGAAAAATCTAATAGAATATAATAGACAACAAGTTTTAGAATACAACTGTAGCGGAAACAACAATCTGTTAGAAGAGTCAAGTAGAGCATGATATCTACTATCTTCTATGATTTAAAATCACATCATCAATATTTTATCCCTGTAATACCAATCAATAATTATTTCCAATCAACAAATTATCTATGCACTACGGACCAAAGATAATCGTTTGTATCACCAGTGTTCATGATCATGTCAAACACCTGTCCATCTATGCACTATGGGCCAAAGAGGACTTTTACCACAAACTTTATCGGTAACATTAAAGGTTATGATTATACCGATTCACAATTTCTGGTTATAATCATACCAATTAACAGTCCATCTTTGCACTACGGACCAAAGATGACTTGTAACACAATATAAGCATGAGGATGATGACAATGATATAAAGATTCAATCAAGTAAGATAAATGATAAATATTATATATTTATAATTCAATTTATCTAGAGTTAAAAAATGTCCAAATTGTCAACATGATAACTATTTGTGGAGTAAAATTCAAGAATGATCTTCATGTATCAAAAATAATTTGAACAGAAACAAAAATTAAATTCTGTTATGAATAGTACCGTATGAATAGTGCCCATGAATAGTACAGTATGAATAGTACCCAGACATGAAAATATTAAACTTTAACAAGAAAGTTCACACCAATATTCTAGTGAAATGATATTAGATGAAGCGCAAAATTTAAGAAATTTCTAATCATTTTAGGAATTATAGAAGCAACACTTACCATAGTAAGTTTAAATTTAGGAATATGAAATGAAGTAATATCCCTTACATAATATGGAAGATGAAACAAAATAATATTTCTTACGAGTATTGAAATAGAATAATATCATTTATCTTAGTAGAAACTAGATTTGACTGGAATGTCAGATATTATTTTGAAAAAATCTTGCATAAAAAGCTACACTTATAGTATCCTTATACTAAAGAGAAATACTCACAATACTATAGAATAAGAATTTCTGATATTGATGGCGTGTTTAAGAAAGAGGTTGACCCTCCTTTTATAGTGCAATGGAGGGAGAAAAAACAATTCAGTCTACCTAACATTTTCCTTTTTTTCCCCTCCGCCTAACATGCCTAACTTTTTTTTCTTTTTTTTTTCTTCTTCTTTCCTTGCCTAACTCCTCCCATTTCTTATGGGTGAGGCCCACGCCAAATGAATATAAACATACTTTGCAGGCATAATCTGTAAAACCCCAACTTTTATAAATAAAGATGAATTTTCTATAAATATCATTTTTGAATATTATGGAGTTAATTTGATATAATGTTATAGTTGTGGGTAATATTTATAAATTTTACAAAGTACGCAAGTTGTTATATAATATTCGATTGGTCGGAGAATTTTCGTTTTAACAGAAAATATTCGTACAACGGCACAATTATTGGTGGACCCCACAACGGAATTATTGTCGGATTGAGAAAATGATAAAAATATTTTATTAAAAATAACGACGGAAGTTTTACCATTGTTATGTTGAACTACTTGGTAGTAAAAGTACAGTAATACGTGTGGTTGCATAGTAACACACGGTATTGATTATTAATGCTTATGTAAGAAGTCACTCAGTTTGATTCAATTATTGTCAGTTAATAATATGAATTATTTAGCGATAATGAAGTTTTATTTTATTCGTATTATTAACGTAATAAAACAGAAACATCTTTTTATATAAAACAGAATACTTTATTAAAGTTATTTTATAAATATAATATATTATATTTTATTTAAAAGATTTTTTTTAAATATGGACCGTCAGATTAAAGTAATCAATCTGGACCGTTCATGGATTAGTTACTATACATTCCATTTTTCTATAAATAGCAGCTCATTCCTTCATTATTTCTTATGAATTCACTGAACTCTAGAGAAAAACTATAGAGAAAAATTATAGAGAGAGAAAAGAAAAGTATTCTGCTACTTAACTACTTCCTTATTTCAGTTCTTCTTTAAAACGGTAAGGGGTGTTATTCTTTCTTATTCATGAAGAGAACTTTTGTTATTCCATTTCTTATTATTCTGTTGGAATAACCTGTATACGCGGTCTACCCTATACTTGGTGACATTCTTCTATTATTCTGTTGGAACATCCTATCTGTGTGTTTTACACCGGACCTGGTTCCGTCTTTATTATTATTCTGTTGGAACATCCTGTCAGTGTGTTTTACATCGGACCTAGTTCCGTCTTTATTATTATTCTGTTGGAACATCCTGTCTGTGTGTTTTACACCGGACCTGGTTCCGTTTTTATTATTATTCTGTTGGAACATCCTGTCTGTGTGTTTTACACCGGACCTGGTTCCGTCTTGTTATTATTCTGTTGGAACATCATGTCTGTGTGTTTTACACCGGACCTGGTTCCATTATTTATTATTCTGTCGGAATATCCTGTCTGTGCGTTTACGCCGGACCTAGTTCCATTATTTATTATTCTGTTGGAATAACTTGTCAGTGCGGTCTATCGTATGCCGGGTGATTTTTTTTGTTATTCCATTCTTTATTATACTCAGTTGGTTAAGTTTTGACTTCTATACTCCATGAAATTAGTGGAATATCCTTGATAATTACGGTTCATCCAGTATCTTTTCATGAAAATATTCTTCTAAGTATTCTTGAATTTTACTCCACAAAGCAGTATCATGTTGACAATTTGGACATTGTTAATTCTTGGATAAATTAATTCTTGAACTTGTTTTATTGAATTCTTATATCATTGTCATCATCCTAATGTTTATAAAATGTTGAAAGTCATTTGTGGCCTGTAGTGCATAGATGGACTTGGTATGATTATGACCAGGGATTATTCGGTATAATCATGACCGTAATGTTACAAATGATGAGGTAAAAGTCCTCATTGGCCCGTAGTGCATTGATGGACAGTTGTTGGCATGATCATGACCATTAATGAATACACGAATATCCTTGGCCGTAGTGCAGGGGTGATTCGATGATGTGGATTATTTTATTAAGCTGAGTCCCAGCGATAACAGTGTTAAAAAACCTTTTAAATCATAAAAGATAGTAGAGTTTATTTTCTACTTGACTCTTTTAATGGATTGATTATTCCGCTGCAGTTAAACTTGATGTCTATTATATTTTATCAGTTTAACATTGTTAAAGGCTAATGATAATTTATTCTGCATTATCTTAGTCATAATATTTCTTACTGGGCTAGTTGAGCTCACCCTTTCTTTCACTGTTCTCTTCAGGAAATAAGAACGTAGCTGGGACAAGTCGGGAAACGGAGTGATGGTCCGAATGATAGTATTAGTTAGTAGTCCTCACTATTCTATGTAATAGTGTGTTAATAAATGTAATGAGGACTCCTTTTGAGTATGGATACTCTCTAGTAGACAATATTTGTATTCAAACTCACAGTTTATATTTTGTCATATTGTACACGACAGTTGTATTATTAAATTGTATTTGAATTCTATACCATGTATCTGACGACCCAAGATGGGTGATGTATACCTAATTTTGGGGGCGTCACATAATCCACCAAAAGAAAAAGAACGTGCAGAAGTGCACGGAAGTGGTTTTGGAAAAAGAATTCAAAATCAAAATGATAACCTTCACTCCACTTTTATTCACATGCTGAAAATTATATATTATAATAATAATAATATTACCATTTAAATTATAAAAAATATATATATTATTATATTATCACATTATTATAATGTAATATTATAATAATATATTTGAATGAATATTTTATCAAAGAAAATAATTGCCAACCTTTCAACAAATATTTCATGTTAAATTTCTTCATTTATATCAAAATTAAACCAATATCCACCCCATAATAATCATTCACAATTAATATTATAACATCACAATATTTACAACCAGATCATAATGCTAACTAATAATATGGATAATAACCTAACCCCTTTTCTCAACAGAATTTTTTAAACATTGCCAATAATGCTAACTAATAATATGAATAATTGTGTCGCGTCAATTATTGATTTAATAATATAAAATATTATGCAGATGATACTGTGATAATAATTGAATCAATAATATGAGATACTGTGCAACAATTACTGTGAAAATTGTTGAATGAAACCGAGTGACTTCTTACGTAAGAATCAATAATAAAAAATATTGTGCAATACCGTGTGCTACTGTGCAACCATGCGTATTACTGTACTTTTATCACCGGGTATTTTAACAGTTAACGATAAAAGTTTTGATGTTATTTTTATAAAAAGGTTATTTTTATCACTTTCGATATTCGAAAGTTATTCTTTTATGTGGTCCACCAATGATTGAGCCGTCGTATAGATATTCCCCTACAAAAATAATATTCTCCGACCAAACGAATATTTTATAACAACTTGCTTACTTTGAAAAATTTTCACATATCACCCATAACTAATGCATTATATCAAATTAACACCTTATTATTCAAAATAATAATTGGAGAAATTAAATATTTATTCATAAAAAGTTGGGGTCTTACAACCTCCCCCTTCTTATGAAATTTCATCCTCGAAATTGATGTACGTACCTGGTATGTCGAAGAGGTGAGGATACCTTGTTTTCATATCAGATTCTAACTCCCATGTCATTTTCTCAATATAATGGTTTCTCCATAAAACTTTGACTTGAGGTATAACCTTTGAGCGTAAAATATGTTCCTTCTTATCCAAGATTTTAACTGGTACATCTTCATATGTTAAATCTTATGCTATTTCGTTTGGTTCTAATTCAATAATTTGGTTCAGGTCTTTCACATATTTACGTAGCACAGATATGTGAAAAACGTTATGAACATGAGACATACTTGGCGGTAAAGCGAGTCTATAGGCCATAGTTCCTACTCGATCGAGGATTTTAAATGGACCAATAAATCGAGGGTTGAGCTTTCCTATCTTTTCGAACCTCGTAACTCTTTTCCATAGAACAACACGTAATAATACATGATCTCCAACATTAAATTTCACGTCCCTTCTGTAAGACCCCAACTTTTATGAATAAATATTAATTTTCTCTAAATATCATTTTGAATAATAAGATGTGGATTTGTTATAGTTGTGGGTAATATTTACAAATTTTGCAAAGTAAGCAAGTTGTCATAAAATATTCATTTGGTCGGGGAATATTCGTTTTATCATGGAATATTCGTACGACGGCACAATCATTGGTGGACCCCCACAACAGAATTACTATCGGAGTTAGAAAACGATAGAAATAACTTTTTATAAA
The DNA here is from genome assembly GCA_016801055.1 of Panax notoginseng. NCBI lineage: Eukaryota > Viridiplantae > Streptophyta > Magnoliopsida > Apiales > Araliaceae > Panax > Panax notoginseng. Next base: position 150,970,501 of record CM029015.1, on the reverse strand, counting down.
AATAACAGCAAAAATTTTACCGTTAACTGTTGAAATACCCGATTATAAAAGTACAGTAATACGCGTGGTTGCATAATAGCACACGATATTGTACAGTATCTTTGATTATTGATGCTTACGTGAGAAGTCACTTAGTTATATTCAGTTATTGTCACAATATTTTATATTATTAAATCAATAATTGAGACGACAAAGTTATTCATATTATTATTTGCATTATTGACAATGTCTAGAAAGTTTTGTCAAGAAAAGGGGTTTGGTCACCTAATTGCGCACCAATAAGGAGAAGTTCTCATCGGAAAGCCCCCTCTTTCCTGGGAATGATATGGTTGTTAATATTGTGAGTTATAATATTAATGATGAAAAAAACTGTTATTAAAATGTGTTTAGTAAAGCCAAGTGAATTGAGATAAATAGAGAGATTTTTATGAAGTATTTATTATAAATTTGACTTATTATATGGACCCCCACTTAATCATTTTTAAAAATCATCGGTAGAAAGTTATCTCAATTTTGTTTTATTACTTATATATATATATATATATATATATATATATATATATATATATATATATATATATATATATAATGTGTGTGTGCGTGTGTGTAAGGGTGTGTGTGAGGGTGATATATATATATATATATATATATATATATATTATAAGTTTTTTTATATATAAAATAGAATATATTATATTTTATTATGCATAGTACTGCATAGTGTTTGCATAGTACTGTATAGTGTGTGCATAGTGCAGCATAGTAAAATCAAAAAAATTTAACGAATTTGCACCGAACGTCGTCTGTGATTTTTTTTCCTACTGTGAAGTCTGTGATTATTTTCCTAAATATTATCCTGCCATTCTCCTATAAATAGGATGCTCAGTTTAGAAATAAAAATCACACTAGAATAAGAGAATTCTTCTTCTATAATATTGAGCGTATTTCTTTTGAGTTTAAGGAAGTTTTGAGTGTAGAAAATAGTATAAGTTTTTTTCAAGATTATCCCCGCTATACTAGTCAAAAATATTCTCCTTTTAAGGTAAGAGATATTATTTTTGTTCAATATTCATAAGAAATAATATTTTCTTCCATATTCTGTAGTATGTAAGTAATATTATTTCGTTTTATATTCCTAATTCTACACTTATGTTGATAAGTATTGCTTCTATACTCCTTAAAATTAGTAGAATATCCTTGAAATTAGTAGATTATCCTTGAAATTTGCGCTTCATCGAGTATCCTTTCACGGAAAATTTTTTCTGAACATTCTTGTTAAATTTTAATCTTTTCATGTCGGGATACTATTCACGAAGTACTATTCATAAAGTACTATTCGCTCGGGTACTATTCACCCGAGGTACTATTCATGACAAAAATTGATTTCTTTTTTATCCAAATTATTTTTGATACATGAATATTATTCTTTAATTTTACTCCACAAGCAGTTATCATGTTGATAATTTGAACATTCTTGAACTCTGGATAAATTGAATTATAAATCTTTAAAATTTATCCTTGCTTTCACTTAATTGAATTCTTATATCATTGTCATCATCCTCATGCTTATATTGTGATGAAAGTCATCTTTGGCCCGTAGTGCATAGATGAACTTTTGATTGGTATGATTATGACCATGAATTATGTATCGTTATAATTATGACCTGTAATGTTACAAATGATGTGGTAACAGTCTTCATTGGCCTGAAGTGCATTGATGTACAGTTGTTGGCATGATCATGACCATTGGTGATAATAACGAATATCCTTGGCCCGTAGTTCATGGATAATTCGATGATGTGAATTTTAATTGAGTTATGTTACAACGATAAAATATTGATGATGAACTTTTAAATCATAGAAGATAGTAGATATCACGCTTTACTTGACTCTTCTAATGGATTACTTATTCCGCTGCAGTTAAACTTGTTGTTTATTGTATTCTATCAATTTTACACTGTTGAAGGCTAACGATAATTTATTTTACATTATCTTAGTCATAATATTCTTTACTAGGCTAGTTGAGCTCACCCTTTGCTTTCATTGTTCTTTTCAGAAAATGAGAACATAGCCGGGACTAGTCGGGGAATGGAGTGACGGTCCGAGATGGTGGCTGTAGTAGTTCTCACTATTTTATAAAATAGTGTGATAATAATTGTAATGAGGACTCCATTTGAGTTTGGATATTGTCTACGAGACAATATGCGTGTTAAAACTCTCAGCTTATGTTTTGTCGTATTTTACACGACAGTTGTATAATGAAGTTGTATTTGAATTTCGTACCATGTATTTGGCGACTCAAAATGAGTTGTGTATACCTATTTTGGGGGCGTCACACCTTCGATGAAGATCATCATAAACCTTTTATCGATCTTGTGAGGTTTGTATACATTGTCGAATCATTTGAATCTTTTTCGTAGTCACGCGTACCATTTTTGGTCCCAACAACGTTGCTTCACCCACCTCGTTCCAATATACTGGAGAATGACACTTTCGTCCATACAATATCTCGAATGGAGCTATGCCTATACTTGCTTAATAACTGTTGTTGTAGGAGAATTCTACCAACGGTAAATACTTGTCCTAACTTCCTTTGAAGTCTAGAATGCAAAATCTCAATAGATTTTCAAGAGTTTGAATAGTCCTTTCCTACTGCTCGTTCTTTTGAGGATGATATGCAAAATTGAATCGTAGATCAGTGCCCATAGCTTTCTGCAAGCTTACCCCAAATCTTGAAGTGAATCTTGAATCTCGATCAGAAACTATGGATATTGGCATACCATGCAATCTCATTTATGTACATACGAGCAAAACATTCAAGTGAATAAGTTTCTCGTATATGCAAGAATTGAGCAGACTTGGTTAATCTATCGATAATGACCCAAATTGCAGCTATTCCTTAAGAAACCTTGGGAAGACCGGTAACGAAATCCATGTTGATGTGCTCCCACATCCATTCTACAATTTTGAGTGGTTGCAATAGACCTTTTGGTACTTGATGCTCTGCCTTGACACGTTGACAAGTTAAACACCTTGAGATAAACTCCACGATCTCTCTCTTCATATTTCTCCACCAAAATGTATGTCAAAGATCACGATACATTTTAGTACTTCCAAGATGGATTAAAAATGGTGTGTTGTATGCTTCCATTATGATTTTATACTTCAATTTAGAGTGGTTGGGAACACAAAGTCTGGAGTTGACTCGAAGTATTCCTTTTTCGTTGATTCTTAATTCTGGAATAACACCTTCTTGTACTTTCTTCTTCATATTCATCAGCTCCGGGTCTGTGGCTTGGGCAACTGTAACTTTATCGATTAAAATAGGTTCTACTCGTATATTTGACATCATCACGTGGGTACTTGGAGTCTTTAACTCTATCTCCATCCTTATAAGTCATACAAAATGGGCATTTGTGTTGACAATATAGCACTCGTACCCGCATATGGTCTTATACTCAATGCGTCAGCTACAACGTTCACTTTTTCAGGATGGTATTAAATGGTATGGTCGTAATCTTTTAATAGCTCGAGCCAACGTCGTTGCCGCATGTTGAGTTCCTTTTGGGTGAAGAAATATTTGAGGCTTTTATGATCTGTATAGATCTCCACTTTCTCCCCATACAGGTAGTGCCTCCAAATCTTTAGTGCGAAAATGACTGCTTCCAACTCTAGATCATGAGTAGGATAATTTCTCTCATATTCTTTGAGTTGTCATGAGGCATAGGCTATGACTTTCCCATGTTACATGAGAACACATCCTAAACCTTTGCCTGAAGCATCGCTATAATTGACAAATCCCTCTGAACCTGATGGTATTGTCAGAACAGGTGCTAAAATGAGTCTCCTCTTGAGTTCTTGGAAGCTCTTCTCACATTCCTCATTCCATCCGAATTTTGTATCTTTTCGAGTCAGCTGAGTTAATGGAATAGCGATTCGAGAAAATCCTTCCACGAATCTCCGATAATAACCAGTTAAGCCCAGAAAGCTACGTACTTCGGTTACTGACTTAGGTTGCTCCAGACTTTGTATTGCTTCAATCTTTGCTGGGTCAACTGATATTCCATAATTGGATATCATGTGCCCAAGGAATGCTACTTCCTCAAGCCAGAACTCACATTTCTCTAACTTGGCGTATAGCTTGTTTTCACGAAGCTTTTGGAGTATCAGCCTCAAGTGTTGCTCATAATCTTCATTGCTTTTTGAGTAGATGAGGATGTCATCAATAAAAACAACCACAAGATGATCCAAATATTCCTTGAATACTCGATTCATCAAATCCATAAAAGCAGCAGGAGCATTAGTTAATCCAAAAGACATGACTAGGATTTTGTAATGCCCGTACCGAGTTCTGAAAGCAGTCTTTGGAATGTCATCAGTTTTAATCTTTAACTAATGATATTCGGAACGAAGATCGATCTTTGAGAAGAATTTAACACCTTGCAACTGGTCAAACATGTCATCAATGCGAGGTAATGGGTACCTATTTTTGATGGTGACATGGTTCAACTCCCAATAATCAATGCAAAGTCGCATACTTTCATCTTTCTTCTTTATGAGTAACACAGGAGCACCCCAAGGAGATGTACTAGGACGAATGAAACCAATGTCTAACAACTCCTGTAGTTAGGTTTTTAACTCCTAAAGTTCAATAGGAGCCATTCGATATGGATCGAGTTTTGGAAATGATTTTGTACCGGGTTCAAGGTCAATACAAAATTCGATTTCACGCTCTGGGGGTAGGCTAGGAAGTTCTTCGAGAAATACGTCAGGAAATTAATTAACAACAGAAATATCATTCAAATCTAACGTATTCTTATTTAAATCCATAACATGGGATAAGAAAGCTTGACATCCGTTTTTTAATAAACGAATGGCTTTATGGCTTGATTTGACAATGATTGAATTTAGTGGTTTGGTTGCTTAAATTTGCATAACAGGTTAGTTAGGAATATGAAAACTAACGACCTTACAAAAATAATCAATTTTAGCATGATGAGTAGTTAACCAATTAATTCCTAAAATCACATCAAATACAAGTAATTTCAAAGAGTCGCCAGTTAGTTTTTAAATGGTTGTACCAACACAACCGAGAAAAGATTTATACATTGACCTAGTGATGTGACACTGCTTAACGGGGGTCTGTGAAAGCGAGATTCGTTAGGGTCCGGGGACTTAGTTATGCACAGGGAAGGTGTTAGGCACCCCCCAACATCCGTGTTGCCACGGTGACCGCCACTTTTCAATTAAACTATTATATGAATGTGTGTGTGTGTGTGGATCAATGTGGAATTATTTAGAAGTAGTGCTATGCCTCGTTCGCACCTATATACAATGAGTTTGAATTTTTGCAAAAAAATTCAGTTTTAACAAGATATAGCAATGACGTTTTGTAAAAGAGGTTTTTTCAAACCCTTATGCTCAGTAGTAATTGAGTCCTTTGATACTTCTATTTTATTATGTGTTCGGCTTAATTGCTTTTATTTTTTGAGATGCGAAGCATCCTCGAGAAAAATAAGATAAAAAAGTAGTGCCGAACTCCTTGTGGGCATGAGAGACATCTAAGGAAATTCAAACACCGTGAATAATTTACAAGCCATGTACAGCTGAAAATGCCCATCACGGGAATTGAATCTAGATTCAGAAGACTGAATCTGTGATCACATGATTCCTAGGCTCATATGATGTAGTAATTTGTATTAAAGTTGTAAACAGTTATATATATAAAAGCTATAAATATATATATATATAAACAATAAACCACCACGAAACACTTCCATGGGTGATTGAAAAATGTAAATAAATCAGTAAAAACCAATCAACCACCAGGAAGCACCTCCATGGGGGATTAAGAAAATGTAAATAAAGCTGTAAAAACAATCAACCGCCACGAAGTAAACTCCAGGCCTAACGAAATATAAATAAAGCAGTAAAAACCAATCAACCACCACGAAGCACCTCCATGGGGGATTGGAAAAATGTAAATAAAGCTGTAAAAGCGATCAACCGCCACAAAATAAACTCTAGGCAGGACGAAATGTAAATAAAGAAGTAAAAGACCACGAAGTAAACTCCTGGCCAGACTGAAATGTATATATATATATATATATATATATATATATATATATATATATATATATATATATATATATAAGCAGTAAACACTCCGAATGTTAATTCAGGCTCATCGAACAGAGTTCGACCACAGTTTATATATAAGTATATATATATGAAAGCAATAAACGCTCCGGATGTAAATTCAAGCTCAATCAAGGCATAACTCGATAATGTTTGTATATATATAATATATAAATATATATATACAAAAAGAAATAAAAGCCACGGACTGAAGTCTGGGCGTACACACGCAACACGACTCTCAACGTGAAGAACTGTCTGTGCACAGTAGTGGGGAAAGGCTTTAGAAAGTGTAAGAAGGCTTATAGTGGACTGCCCAAGAAGACTTCAATAGCTTTAAATAGATGAACACTTGGCTCCCGCCGGTAAAAATATAGCAAAATAGAAGTTCACAAGTGTTTAAAATGAAAAAGCACTCAGTTTATAGTGTGTACAAAACAAATTAGACAGGACTTCCTCGCCTTTTTCTCTTCCAAAATGGCCACCCAAGCCCTCTATTTATAGATGGGGCAGCAGCAGGTGTACTTGCGGCTGCCCGGGGTGCCCCAGGCAATGTAGGTCCTGCCATCTCGAAGTACGTGTACTCGGACAACACGTTGTTCGCTCGAACCTTCATAACTTTCAATCCAGGAGTCCGATGGAAGCATGCCATACCATTCCAGAAAGCACTTTTTGAGGGCTATGCAATGGCATTTTCGGGTTTCTGTCAGGCAGTCCGTTGAGCTATTTTACATAGTTTGCACTTAGAAGTTAAGATATAGTTCTTATGGGACTTGTATTGAAGCAATTTGAGTTGAAATGAGTGTATTTGATGTGAGTTGAAGTTTGAGGTGGCAAAATGACCATTTTTCCCCTCCCGGGGTTATCTCCGATTTTCACATAGTCGTACCAGTCTTTTCTCAAGGTTATCTCTGAGGTTGACTTGATGTTGACTTTGACAGTCCTCAGAGTTATATTTGAGGTTGGCTTGACCTCCTGGGGTTATCTCCACGCTTTGAACTTGATCCCCCAAGGTTATCTCTGAGGTTGAAACTGACTTTCCCGGGGTTATCTCTGGGGTTGGAAACTAGATCTTCCGAGGCTACCTCTGGGGTTGGAATTAATGTTGTGGTCCTCTAGGGTTATCTCTGGAGTACGAAAAAGACGCTTTTGTCCTCCTGCATAGTTAGTAATAGGAAAATAAAATTTTGAGTGTCTACAAATGCCCCTCTTTATCATGTTCATGCCATGCAATGGAATGGACATGATAAATATTACTAGACACTTGAAATATGACAAGGTATTTCTAATGATGCAAATCGTAATGTAATGAAAGTTATGATGAATATTAAAATGTTTTTGCAAATCGCAGTTTACAAATCACACATTTTCACACTTTACGTTTCGCATTTGGCCAATCGTACATCGCAACTCGCACATCACAACTCGTACATCGCATTTTGCATATCGCAAATCTCAATGTAATGAATGTTATGATGGATGTTAAAATATTTTTCGCAAATTGCTTTACCTTTATCGATCATTGCTGATGCCTATGCTGGTGTTGACTCCAACAGTTTGGCTTTTTGTCGGTGTTACCGATGCTTGTTTGATGAAAATAAGTTGAGATATTTTCTACATCTCTATTGGGGATGACGTTCTGCAATCACTGGACCTTCCCGACATATACGCTGGTAGTTTACAATGGTGCCTACCCTGATGGTAGTTTGACAACGGATCCTACCCTACTGGTATTTGAATACGCTGACATCGCCAAACTATTCTGGTTCCCACTCAAACGGTGGTATCCCTGAACTGTCTTGATGTTACGTTACATTGATGCTAATGGTTTAGAATACCGAATCTTTCGATACCTTCACTGAAGTAATATTCCAAGGTTTGCTTTGCCAGACTCTGCCTGATGTTACGCTCACCCTTTTTGAGGTGATTCGGAGTTTCCTTTCGCTGTTGGGTGCTTGTTTCCCATTTCCTTGAGCGTTTGATTTGCAACCCGACTGAACTGATGACCTGAATGCCGCTGACATCCCTGGAGGGTGCAACTCATTTTTTCGCTGCCCAAATTTAAATTTTGGTGTAGAGATCTCGACTTGTGAGGACTTGACGCCGGTTGTCACATTTGATGATGAGGATTTCATTCATTAAACCTTTCGTCGTTAGCCTTCTGCTCTTGAGTTAAGGACCTTTTCGAGAATTTCCCCTTCTTCTGTAGGGGAAAGCTCATGTAAATGATTTCTTTTAGGAGTTCTCCCTTTTCTTTTGACGAGAGGATTGATCCCGCCTTAAACTCCTTCTACTTCTTGGAATTGGACAATGCCCCAGTCCTTTCGCATATTGATGCCGAGGATTCATATGAGAAACTCTCTTTGTTGATGAAGTCGCAAGTGAGTAATATCCAAATCGCCAGTGAGATGATGTGAAGGAAGCTCTGATGATGATGTACCATGCTGATGGTGCTGACTGACACATTTTTCTCTTTAGAATGGTTGCTAAATACCCTAGTATTGAGTTGTCGCTGTTTCTAATATTTCCCCAGCCTTGCTTTGTTATCTGGGATAGTTGCTTTGACAGATGAGTTGATAAGATGTCGAGATCACAAGAGGCTTTTACTTCTGTATCAGATGGTGAACATGTAGTGGATTTAGGCTTTGATGCCTTCAATCATTGTTCCTGACTTGTTTTCGTAATCGGCGTTGATGGTCTTCTTCTGATTTGATGAAGACTTGTGATTAAGGGTGTCGGCTCTTTGAAGGTCCTCGATACAGGTTGTCTTAGTTTATCGCTATTTTTTCCTTTCTGGGATTTGTACCAGATTTGATGGAATGTCATTGAAGTGTTGTTGGGTCTTCTCAACATGGGTCACTGACTTGGAGGATTTTTCTTTGGTGTCTTGTGATTGATGTTTGGGTTTGGATATTTCTTTTGAGGGTCCGACCGTTCCACTGATGGCTGCCTACATACTCTTGTATGTGTGGGAGATTAGGTCTGCGTAGTTCCTTCTTGATAAGATAAATGGCTTGAGAAGTGTTTCTTTAGTTTGACTGCACCAAAAATGGCTGCCTACGTACTCCCATTGATGAGGGGAGATTAGGTCTTTCGTAGTTCAGGCGTTGGCCTGAAAGGCTGAAAATATTTATTGGAGTTTGAGCTTGGTTGAAGGGGTTTTTTTGATTTCTGTAGTGGTTAGACCGCACCGTACATGGATGCTTACGTACTCCCATTGATGAGGGGAGATCAGGTCTGCGTAGTTCCAACTTTACGTGAAAAGGCTCAAAGTTGTAAGTGGTGAGAAGGGTGTAGAGATGTTTTTGTTTTTGTTTTTTTTTTGTTTTTGTTTTTTTTCTTTTATGCATGGAAAATAAAAGGCACACTGCGAAGAAAGTGATATCATCCCAACATCACCTGGAACTCATAACTGTATCCTCTGGATCTGCATCTTCTTGGCTAGCTGAGGCATGATAGTCCAGCTGTCAGTAGTTATGTTGCCTTTAGGGGTCGCAATAGAGGTTACCACTTGGTTCTGAATATCTTCACTTATGGCCATAACTTGATCACTTCCTGATTCAACACGTTCCTTAGGGACGCTTGAATTGGACCCATCGTAAAAAGGGATGAAATCTGGATTCTTCAATGGGTTGGGTTCCCTGACAATCTCACCACCTTTTTCTTCATCCGTTCCTTCGCCTTTTTCATGGGTTTGAGATGATTCGACCATGAAATCTCCATCGAACTGTTGTTGCATTTCTCGTAAGGAACTTTCCTTTTTGGCATTTTCTTCTTTGGAAAGGATTAATATTTCCTCCGCATCATCCAAGGTTATATAATCAGGAACGTGGTTGCTATCTTTGGACCACATGATGTTAGATGTTTGCGGAGGAATCTCCTTTGGGGATTCCCTGGTCTCCTCTGTCATTCCTTGCATTAGGATTAGTTCACCTTGTGTTCTACAAGAATTGGTGCTCATAGCCTTTAACTTTTTTGAACTGCCTGTCTCGAGTGAACTGCTTAAGCTTTTTATTTCCTCATCACTTATGAGGAATTCTATCTTCAGCTCTTCATTTTCAAAGAGATCCTGGATTTTATGTCGCAAAGACCAACATTCCTCAGTCGTATGTCCAAGTGAGTTAGAATGATAGAGACATATCTTGGTGGAATCATAACTCTTCGTCTTGGAATTTATAGGAGGCATCAACTCAGTAAATCCTTCCTTCGCTTATCAGAAAGTGTAGCATTTCTTCATTTGATTTGCTCAGAGGGGTGAATTTCCGGGCTCTTTGGGAGGTTGTTTGATCTTTCTTCTTTGGGAAATTGCATTCCCCCGAGTGATTTTTTTGCTGGCGAGATCTTCTAGTAATTTTATCATCCCCCTTTCTTGTACTTTCAGCCTACTTTGATATTCTTCATATAGCTGGCTCATTATAGAGAGATATGGGCTTGCATTATGGTTAACCCCCTTTTTCTCTTGGCTTTCTGATAGTTGAGTGAAAAACTGCCTCGTTTCCTGATGTTGGCGCACTATCAACTTAGCCAGCAGATTTACTTGATTTTGGATTGTCTCTAATTTTTGCATTACTGTCATACCCTCCTTCGAGTTTTCCCACTCTAGGATATTTATTTTGTGCCTTTGGGGGTATTCCTCCACCCTTCGTATGTACTTACGATTTTGATACATTTTAGCGCTTCTTGACCCGATCATGTTTACTTCCTCCGTATCATGCTGCAACGTTGTTGGACCACAATACTGCCACTTTTGATCAGATTTTGAATCTTATGCTTTAAGGACCAACAATCTTGTGTATCGTGTCCTAGAGACCTTGAGTGGTAAGCATATCTCTGGCACAGATTGTATCTTTTGCTCCCTGGTTCCAGAGGTGAAGCAAGTTCGGCAATTTTCTTGTGATCTATTAATATCGCCAATACATTTTCAAAGGAATCGCCTAGTGGAGTGAACACCCAATTTTCCATTCTTTCAAATTTTCTTTTTCTATCCTGGCATTGGTTGAATACAGCCTGATGTTGAGATGGCAGATTGTCTTGCTTTTTCCAAATGGGGGGGACTGTAGTCTGGTCTCCTAGCTTTCCCCTGTAAACAAGGGATACATCTTCATTACCTTTATTGGGTACCCCTGTGACGCCCCCAAAATAGGTATACAACACCCATTCTGAGTCGCCAAATACATGGTACAGAAAGCAAACTACAACTTCAATAATACAATTGTCGTACAAAATATGACAACACATACTGTGAGTTTAAATACAAATATCGTCTTCTAGACAATATCCACACTCAAATAAGTCCTCAATACAATTATTCAAACACTATTTTACAGAAATAGTGAGGACTGCTAAAACATCTTTCTAGAACCAATCACTCCATACCCCGACTAGATCCTGCTATGTTCTCACCTCCTGAGAAGAAAAATGGAACAAAAAGGAAAAGGGTGAGCTCAACTAGCCCAGTAAAGAATATTATGACTAAGATAATATACAAACAAATTATCGTTAGTCTTCAACAGGGAAAAATCTGAAAGAATATAATCGACAACAAGTTTTAGATCAACAACTGGAGCGAAAACAGCAAACCATTAGAAGAGTCAAGTAGAGAAAGAATTCTACTATCTTCTAAGATTTAAAAGTCCATCATCCATATTTTATCCCTGTAACATCAATTAATAATCATCTTTATCCAAATATTCATCTTTGCACTACAGGCCAAAGATATTCATTTGTATCACCTGTCAGTCATGTTCATCTCAACACCTGTTCATCTTTGCACTACAGGCCAAAGATATTCATCAAGTAATCATACATCTTTGCACTACAGGCCAAAGATATTCATTAATATCATCATTTAGGACTGAGGATGATGAAAAATATCTTAAAGAAAACGAATCCAATGAGACAGAAGGACAAATAGTAGGGATTCGTATAACAGTTTATCCAAGATCAATAATACTTCATAATAATCAATTGTGAAGCAGAATTCAAAAATAAAGATCAAAACATGGATACAATCAAAGATAGTAACCATAATAGACATCTTGGACAAAAAGAGAAAATTTTATTTTTCGGTGAATAGTGTCGTATTCGTGAATAGTACCGTATACGTGAATAGTGCCGTATACGTGAATAGTAACTCCGACACAAAAAATTCCAAATTTGATAAAAACTCATATCAATATTTCAGCATAATGATATTGAAGAAAATAATATCATTTAAGAAGAAAATAATATCCCTTACCTCAAGATATCAGTACTTCTGGTCGGAATACCGGTATAAGGCTGAAAGAAACTTGCTCTGATGAATAGAAACTCTCAAAGTATCTAAATACTAACAAAATACACTCAATAATCTAGAGAGAGAAAGAGAGAAAACTTGTTTCTGGTGTGATTTTCAATTCTAACTTAGCCCTCTATTTATAGGAAAATTTTAGTAGGTTTGACCTGTAACCTGATGGCTTTACCTGCTACTATTCCCACCCACCACATTTGAAATATAATTCAGCACATTTCTTCACCAACCACAAGTGGGGCCCACCAATTCTAGTATTTTCCATCAAAATGATAAACTCCAAAAATTCAACAATTTCTGAATCAGTCATCTTGTAAAATTCATAATAAATCATACGTTCATTTTTAACGGTTCAAAATTTGTGGGCATATACTCAACTTATATATGTATAACATATCCAAAAATTACCACGATCCAACGGTCGGATTAAAAATTATAACCCCCGTAAAATATCTCAAAAACCCTGATTTTTAATACCTCCATTCCAACAAAAATACGGATAAAAATCTCAACATTAACTCCTTCATTTTTAACCACAAAAATATATCCCTCATTTATATCCACATAAAATAAATATTTTTTTATCATATGAATCAATAATTAATTATTCACAAATAATATTACAGAATCACATTTATGACAACCAGGCCGTTCCCAGGAAAGAGGGGGCTTTCCAATAAGGATTTCTCCTTACTGGCGCGCAATTAGATGACCAAACCTCTTCTTAGACAGAACTTTCTAGACATTGCCAATAATGTTATCTAATAATATTATTCAAATAATATGAATTATTGATCTGATAATGGAAAATACTATGCAGCAACAATTATTGAAACAACAATAATATAAAATATCAACGCAACAATTATTGAATCAATAAAATAAAATACTGAACAATAACTACTGTAACAATTATTGAGTAGTGCCTTCTTACGTAAGAATTAATAATTGGTGCAATACCGTGTGCTACTGTATTTTAACCACCGGGTATTCTAACAGTATTAACGGTAACAACTACGCCGTTATTTATAAATAACTTATACTTGTCGTTTTCTTCATCCAATCGCTTTCCGTTATGGGGCCCACACAATGCTGCGCCGTCGTACGAATATTCCCCGATAGCAAGAATATTCCACGACCAAATGAATATTCCCCAACAAAATGAATATTTTATAACCACTTGCTTATTTTGCAAAATTTCCACATTTCACCCATAACCAAAGTATTATATCAAATTAGCCCCTTATTATTCACAATAATATTTAGAGAAAATTTGATTTTATTCATTAATAAGTTGGGGTCTTACAACCTCCCCTCCTTATGAAATTTCGTCCTCGAAATTGACGTACGTACCTGATGTTTCAAAAAGGTGAGGATACCTCGCTTTCATTTCTGATTTCAACTCCCAGGTCATTTCTTCAATAGCATGGTTTCTCCACAAAACCTTACCTTGTGGTATAACCTTCGTGCGTAGGACATGCTCTTTCCTATCCAAGATCTTAACAGGTACCTCCTCGTACGTTAAATCTTCAGCTATCTCGTCTGGTTCTAACTCAATAATGTGGTTCGGGTCTTTAACATATTTACGAAGCATAGATATGTGAAAAACATTATGAACACGAGACATGCTTGGAGGTAATGCGAGTCTATATGCCACATTTCCTATTCGCTCAAGAATCTCAAATGGACCAACAAATCTTGGATTGAGCTTTCCTCTCTTTCCAAATCTTGTAACTCCCTTCCATGGTGCAACACGTAATAATACATGGTCCCCAATATTAAATTCCACGTCCTTCCGATGAAGATCCGCATAACTCTTTTGTCGATCCTGTGCCGTTTGTATACGTTGTCGAATCGTTTAGATCTTCTTTGTAGTCATGCGTACCAACTCTGGTCCCAACAATGTTGCTTCACCCACCTCGTCCCAGCATACTGGAGAACGACATTTTCTTCCATACAACGCCTCGAATGGAGCCACACCTATGCTCGCCTGATAACTGTTGTTGTAGGAGAATTCCACCAATGGTAGGTACTTATCCCAACTCCCTTTGAGATCTAGGACACAAAGTCTTAATAGATCTTCAGGAGTTTGAATAGTCCTCTCTGATTGTCCGTCTGTTTGAGGATGGTATGCCGAACTGAATCGTAAATCCGTGCCCATAGCTTTCTGCAAGCTAACCCAAAATCGTGAAGTGAATCTTGGGTCACGATCCGAAACTATGGATACTGGCATGCCATGCAATCTCACAATCTCGTTCACATATATACTAACAAGACGTTCAAGGGAATAAGTCTCACGTATCGGTAAGAAATGAGCGGACTTGGTTAATCTATCAACAATAACCCAAATCGCATCTATACCTTGAGAAACCTTGGGAAGACCCGTAACAAAATCCATAGTAATGTGTTCCCACTTCCATTTCGGAATCTCAAGTGGTTGCAATGGACCCTTTGGTACTTGATGCTCCGCTTTTACACGTTGACAAGTTAAACATCTCGAGATAAACTCCGCGATCTCTCTTTTCATATTGCTCCACCAAAATGTATGTCGAAGATCGTGATACATTTTGGTACTCCCAGGATGGATTGCAAACGGTGTGTTGTGTGCCTCCATCATTATTCTATGCTTCAAGTCAAAATCGTTAGGAACACAAAGTCTGGAGTTGACTCGAAGTATTCCTTCTTCATCGATTCTTGCTTCTGGAATAGCACTTTCTTACACTTTCTTCTTCATACGCATCAGCTCCATGTCCGTAGCTTGAGCAGTTTTAACTTTATTGATTAAAGTCGGTTCTACTCGTATATTTGATATCATCATGTGGGTACTTGGAGCCTTCATCTCTATCTCCATCCTTTGCAAGTCATACAAAATGGGCCTTTGTGTTAACAACATTGCACTCGTACCCGCGTATGATCTTCTACTCAATGCGTCAGCTACTACGTTCGCTTTTCCAGGATGATATTGGATGGTATGATCGTAATCTTTCAACAGCTCGAGCCAACGTCGCTGCCGCATGTTGAGTTCCTTTTGGGTGAAGAAATATTTGAGGCTTTTATGATCTGTATAGATCTCCACTTTCTCCCCATACAGGTAGTGTCTCCAGATCTTCAACGCGAAAACGACTGCTGCCAACTCCAAATCATGAGTAGGATAATTCCTCTCATATTCTTTGAGTTGTCGCGAGGCATAGGCTATGACTTTCCCATGTTGCATGAGAACACATCCTAACCCTTTGCCTGAAGCATCGCTGTAGATAACAAATCCATCCGAACCAGATGGTATTGTCATAACAGGTGCCGAAATGAGTCTCCTCTTGAGTTCTTGGAAACTCTTCTCACATTCCTCACTCCATACGAATTTTGTATCTTTCTGAGTCAGCTAAGTTAACGGAGTAGTGATTCGAGAAAATCCTTCCACGAATCTTCGATAGTAACCAGTTAAGCCCAGAAAGCAACGTACTTTGGTCACCAACTTCAGTTGCTCTCAATTGTAATTCATATCCCAATCTTGGATAGCACGTCACAATGACACCTATTATTTTACCACCACACAAATATAGAGTCCCTTACGGAGAGTCTGGCTTTGGTGCATTCCACAAAGAAAGTCACCAGATAGAGGCTCGGGTACCAACTTCTATAGTTGGGTTTTTAACTCCTGAAGTTCAATAGGAGCTATTCAATATGAGATTTTAGAAATGTGTTTTGTATCGGGTTGAAGATCAATACAAAAATTCAATATCACACTCTGGGTTAGGCCAGGAAATTCTTCAGGAAATACGTTAGGGATTTACTAACAATAGAAATATCATTCAAATCTGACGTATTTTTGTTCAAGTCCATAACATAGCTAAGAAAGCTTGACATCCGTTTTTCAATAAACGAATAGCTTTGTGGCTTGATATGACAGTGACTGATTTTAGTGGTTTAGTAGTTTGAATTCGTATGACAGGTTGGTTAGGAATATGAAAACTAACAACCTTACGAAAACAATCAATTTTAGCATGATGAGTGGTTAACCAATCAATTCCTAAAATCACATCAAAAGCAAGTATCTTTAAAGAGATAAGATCAACAGGTAATGTGATAGTGCCAACTTGGATCATGCAAGATTTATAAACTGTAGATGTAACGAAGGTTTCACCCAACGGAGTTTCAACAGATAAGTTAAAGTCCAATTTCTCCAGAGTCAAGTTTAAACGTTGAGCACAAGCAGGAGAGATAAAAGAATGGGTAGAACCAGTATCTAGTAAAGTATAGACTTCGCAAAAATTTATAATTAACTAACTCGTGCTAACTTCATTCGGGTTACTCGCATTCTGACCAGTCACGAAAAACGCTCTTCCAGGAACCGTTGACTTTGACTTTTCTGGGACAGCTTTTGGAGTCACCATCCCTGCTGAACTTGGTTTTGCTACATAACACTCTCGAGCTATATGACCCTCCTTTCCACAGTTATAACATACCTTGGATTGTTGTGGGCAGTTTGGGCTGATATGTCCCTCTTTCCCACATCTGTAACATACGACCGGTGGTCGTTCTCCTCCCCTAGAAACAGTTGATGTTTGTGCTGACGTCTTCACGTTATCATTGTTGTACCTTCTCTTCTTGAAATCTCCTCCCGACTCGCTCCTTCTATTATCACGACCACGATTACCACCAGAGTGGTTACCACTTTTGTCCGAATGTTTTCCTCCCTGCTGGTTTTCATTGCTTCGATGACTGCCACCACCGGTATGACCCTGGTTGTGGTCCCTCGGTTGAACATACTCATTATCTCGCTCTAATAATTGAGCAATGTTTACAACATCTAAATATAAAGAAAATTTATGAGAGATAAGATATTGCCGAATCTCGGGTTTTAAACCTCTCAGAAACATCCTTGTCATTCGTTCCTCATTCTCGACCAAATGAGGTGCAAACCTGGATAACTCTGCAAACTTCGCCTCATACTGGGACACCGTCATGTTGTTTTGTTCCAGCCTGATAAACTCCACCTCCTTTATATGACGAATACTTTCAGGAAAGTACTTGTCATTGAATAGTTTCTGAAACGTTTCCCAGGACATGTTGAGTGCGTCAGGCTGGGTACGCTTCACAGACTCCCACCAGTAGTCTGCCTCACCACGAAACATAAAGGTGGCGAATGGAACCTTCTGTTCCTCTGTACATCCCAAGACATCGAATATCTTGGTAATTTACTTGACCCACGTTTCTGCCATGATCGGATCCGGCTTTCCCTTAAATTCTGGTGGTCCTAATTCTTTGAACTGCTTGGCTGTGACAAACCGCGCGTTGTTATCATTTCCACCTATATTCTGCACACGAGTCTCCCTCGTCTGATTTTGCATGAACTGCAAAAAGCTCCTAAACATTCCATCATTCATCGTTTGCTCGGTAACGTTGTTTACAGGAGGAATATTGCCTTCCTGTTGCACGTTCCCCTGGGTGGTGATCAAATGTGTCTCCACAGTCTCATTCACTCTATTGTTAACATTCTCAGTCGACATTCTCAAATACTGCCATAAACAAGGGTTAATTTAACAAATTAACAAATCACATAATATCCCTATATTATAACCGACCAACAAATAAGCTTAGGTAGGAAACACTAGCAAAGGATTTACTCGTCTCTCCCCTCCTAGTTTTATTCCCCGATCTCCGTCAGAGATCATATCCCTAAGCTCTGATACCAACTGTGACGCCCCCAAAATAGGTATACAACACCCATTCTGAGTCGCCAAATACATGGTACAGAAAGCAAACTACAACTTCAATAATACAATTGTCGTGCAAAATACGACAACACATACTGTGAGTTTAAATACAAATATTGTCTTCTAGACAATATCCACACTCAAATAAGTCCTCAATACAATTATTCAAACACTATTTTACAGAAATAGTGAGGACTGCTAAAACATCTTTCTAGAACCATCACTCCATACCCCGACTAGATCCTGCTATGTTCTCACCTCCTGAGAAGAAAAATGGAACAAAAAGGAAAAGGGTGAGCTCAACTAGCCCAGTAAAGAATATTATGACTAAGATAATATACAACAACAAATATCGTTAGTCTTCAACAGGGAAAAAGCTGATAGAATATAATCGACAACAAGTTTTAGATCAACAACTGCAGCGGAAATAGCAAACCATTAGAAGAGTCAAGTAGAGAAAGAATTCTACTATCTTCTAAGATTTAAAAGTCCATCATCCATATTTTATCCCTGTAACATCAATTAATAATAATCTTTATCCAAATATTCATCTTTGCACTACAGGCCAAAGATATTCATTTGTATCACCTGTCAGTCATGTTCATCTCAACACCTGTTCATCTTTGCACTACAGGCCAAAGATATTCATCAAGTAATCATACATCTTTGCACTACAGGCCAAAGATATTTATTAATTTTATCATTAAGGACTGAGGATGATGAAAAATATCTTAAAGAAAACGAATCCAATGAGACAGAAGGACAAATAGTAGGGATTCGTATAACAGTTTATCCAAGATCAATAATACTTCATAATAATCAATTGTGAAGCAGAATTCAAAAATAAAGATCAAAACATGGATACAATCAAAGATAGTAACCATAATAGACATCTTGGACAAAAAGAGAAAATTTTATTTTTCGGTGAATAGTGCCGTATTCGTGAATAGTGCCGTATACGTGAATAGTAACTCCGACACAAAAAGTTCTAAATTTGATAAAAACTCATATCAATATTTCAGCATAATGATATTGAAGAAAATAATATCATTTAAGAAGAAAATAATATCCCTTACCTCAAGATATCAGTACTTCTGGTCGGAATACCGGTATAAGGCTGAAAGAAACTTGCTCTGATGAATAGAAACTCTCAAAGTATCTAAATACTCACAAAATACACTCAATAATCTAGAGAGAGAAAGAGAGAAAACTTGTTTCTGGTGTGATTTTCAATTCTAACTTAGCCCTATATTTATAGGAAAATTTTAGTAGGTTTGACCTGCAACCTGATGGCTTTACCTGCTACTATTCCCACCCACCACATTTGAAATATAATTCAGCACATTTTTTCACCAACCACAAGTGGGGCCCACCAATTCTAGAATTTTCCATCAAAATGATAAACTCCAAAAATTCAACAATTTCTGAACCAGTCATCTTGTAAAATTCATAATAAATCATACGTTCATTTTTAACGGTTCAAAATTTGTGGGCATATACTCAACTTATATATGTATAACATATCCAAAAATTACCACGATCCAACGGTCGGATTAAAAATTATAACCCCCGTAAAATATCTCAAAACCCCTAATTTTTAATACCTCCATTCCAACAAAAATACGGATAAAAATCTCAACATTAACTCCTTCATTTTTAACCACAAAAATATATCCCTCATTTATATCCACATAAAATAAATATTTTCCTTATCATATGAATCAATAATTAATTATTCACAAATAATATTATAGAATCACATTTATGACAACCAGGCCGTTCCCAGGAAAGAGGGGGCTTTCCAATAAGGATTTCTCCTTACTGGCGCGCAATTAGATGACCAAACCTCTCCTTAGACAGAACTTTCTAGACATTGCCAATAATGTTATCTAATAATATTATTCAAATAATATGAATTATTGATCTGATAATGAAAATACTGTGCAGCAACAATTATTGAAACAACAATAATATAAAATATCAATGCAACAATTATTGAATCAATAAAATAAAATACTGAACAATAACTACTGTAACAATTATTGAGTAGTGCCTTCTTACGTAAGAATCAATAATTGGTGCAATACCGTGTGCTACTGTATTTTAACCACCGCGTATTCCAACAGTATTAACGGTAACAACTACGCCGTTATTTATAAACAACTTATACTTGTCGTTTTCTTCATCCAATCGCTTTCCGTTATGGGGCCCACACAATGCTGTGCCGTCGTACGAATATTCCCCGACAGCAAGAATATTCCACGACCAAATGAATATTCCCCAACAAAATGAATATTTTATAATCACTTGCTTATTTTGCAAAATTTCCACATTTCACCCGTAACCAAAGTATTATATCAAATTAGCCCCTTATTATTCACAATAATATTTACAGAAAATTTGATTTTATTCATTAATAAGTTGGGGTCTTACAACCCCCTTGGGATGAAACTCGGCTCCCGCCGGTACAAAAGTAGCTATATGTGAGCTCACAAGTGTTTAAATTGGGAAAACACTCAGTATATTACAAGTACGGAGCAAATTTAACAGGGCTTCCTCGCTCTTTCTTCTCTCAAAATGGCCACCCCAAGCCCTCTATTTATAGAGGGGGGGAGCCGCAGGTGTACCTGCGGCAGTAGTAGGTGTACCTGCTACTTCCCGGGGTGCCCCGGACAGTGTGGGTCCTGCCGTGTCGAAGTACGTACACTCGAACAACGCGTTATTCGCTCGGTCGTTCATAACTTTCAATCCGGGAATCCGATGGAAGCGTGCCATACCATTCTGAAAAGAACTTTTCGAGAGCTACACAATGACATATGATTTGCCCTTTTTTGATTCCAGGAAGATGGGTCCATGACCGAAATGGCATTCCCGGGTTTCTGTTAGGTAGTTCGTTGAGCCGTTTTGCGTAGTTTGCGCTCGAAAGTTAAGATATGGTTCTCGTGGGACTTCTATTGAAGTAATTTGAGTTGAAATGAGTTGATTTGATGTGAGTTGAAGTTGAGTTGGCAAAATGACCATTTTGCCCCTCCCGGGGTTATCTTCGATTTTCTCACAGTTGTAGCAGTCTTTTCTCAGGGTTATCTCTAAAGTTGGCCTGCTGTTAACTCTGACAGTCCTCAGGGTTATCTCTGAGGTTGGCTTGACCTCCTGTGGTTATTTCCAGGCTTTGAACTTGATCCCCCGGGGCTATCTCTGGGGTTGAAACTGACTTTCCCAGGGTTATCTCTGGGGTTGGAAACTGTTTTTCCCGGGTTATCTCTGGGGTTGGAAACTGGATCTCATGTGGCTATCTCCGAGGTTAAAATTGATGTTGTGATCCTCCAAGGTTATCTCTGGAGTGTGAAAAAGACGCTTTTGCCCTCCTGCATGGTTAGTAACAGGCAAAGAAAATTTCGAGTGTCTACAACATATTGAGCATGAAATTTTGTACTTTCTTAAGCCATATCACATGAATACACACTAATATTTACTTTTCTTCCTACAATCCAATTTACATGAATTTGAACACCAATATAGGATTATAGATGATAACTAACAAGTTTATCAAGAGTATACATACGTATAAACAACATCTTAGCCCTATCCAACCAAATTCCAATTAACAAAAAATTGGTATTGCAAAGAAAATTAAGATAAATTATACCTTCAATCTCTAGTTGTATGTTAGCAAGAGATGGTAACCACAACTTCTCCCTCACCAAGCTCTCTCTAAACTCTCAGTGTTTCTATGTTATCTAGCCTTAGGGAAAATCACGCATAATATACACTGACTCCCTCTTTCCCCATGTAGGTCAGGTGAAAAACAAAAAGGCGTCAGTTAAAATAAACCAAAAGCCATAAGGCTGCATTTGGTTACACACAAATTTCCCCCAATAGTTTATTTTAATAATATTATACCATATAGTTTTTTTATTTGTCACACATGTAACCCATTTAATTAGCTTACACTTATAATTATAATAATTATAATTTTTTATTATAATTATACTTATGTTTAATAAATAATTATATATCTAATTTAATTAATAAATTAGACTAAAACATTATTTTATTTAATTTAATTATTCTCTTAAATATTAAACAATTCATTTAATTTAATTATTTTCATTAAATTAAATCTTTCAAATAAAATTATCATTATTCAATTTATTTAACATTGTTCAATTTAGTTACTAAATTCTTGCACCACAATTTCATCAATTATTTATTTTTCTCAATAAATAAATTATTTAAAATATTTATTTAATTCAATAAATATTTAAATTAAATTACAAAATTTCTCGATCGTTACATCCTTCTCTCCTTAAAAGGATTATATCCCCAGAATCACAACTCGATAAATTCATCTGTCACATTCTTCCCTCCTTAACATGATTCTGTCCCCCAGAATCATTATACAAGATTAAGCAAATAACTGAGGATAATTCTTCATCATAACATCTTCAAGTTCCCACATAACTTCTTCAATATTGTGGTTCCTCTAGATTACCTTAATAGAAGGTATCACTTTATTCCTTAGTACTTGGTCTTTCCTGTCGATAATTTGAACAGGGACTTCTTCATATGTTAAGTCTTTCTCAAACTGTAAGGGCTTATATTCTATTACATGCTTATAATCAGGCTTATATGGCCTCAATACCGATACATGAAAAATATTATGAATATGCTCCAACTCTGGAGGTAAAGCTACCTCGTATGCCACTTCACCAATGCGTCGAAGCACTTCAAAAGGTCCTATAATCCTAGGGCTTAATTTCCCCTTCTTGTCAAACTGAATTTTCCTCTTCCAAGGAGATACTTTCAAGAAAACAAAACTACCAACATCGAATTCCTAATTTTATCGATGTTGATCGGCATATTTTTTCTGTCTATCTTGCACAGCTATCAATCTGGCTCGAATCACCTTGGTGATTTCGATGGTTTGTTGTACCAACTCTGGACCCAATAGCTGACGTTCACCTACCTCATCCCAGCATAAAAAAGTTCTGCATTTCTTGCCGTATAATGCTTTATAAGGTGGCATGCCAATACTTACGTGATAACTATTATTATAGGCAAATTCCACTAATGGTAGATGGTCATCCCAATTTCCTTTGAAAACCATGATACATGCTCTGAGCATATCTTCTAGTGTTTGGATGGTTCTCTCACTCTGTCCGTCGATTTGAGGATGGTACGCTGTGCTTATTCTCAGCTGTGTTCCCAAACATTCTTGTAATCGTTTCCAGAAATTTTATGTGAAACGCGAATCTTTGTATGATACAATGGACACAAGTACATCGTGTCTTAAAACGATTTCCTTCACGTACAGTTTTGCCAACCGATCTAGGTTAAATCTATTCTTGATTGGCAAAAATTGTGCCGACTTCATCAGTCGATCGACAATCACCCAGATGGTGTTATAATCTTGTTGAGTCATAAGAAGACCTACCACAAAATCCATTGTGATATGCTCCCATTTCCAATCTGGTATCTCCAACAGTTGTAATAATCTGCTTGGCCTTTGATGTTCAACTTTAACTTTCTGACATGTTAAGCATTTTGCCACGCATTCAGCCACATCCTTTTTCATATTCGTCCACCAAAAATGTTGTTTAAGATCCTGGTACATCTTTGTACTTCCAGGGTGAATTGAATATCTTGAGTTGTGAGCTTCACTCTGAATTTCCTCTTTAATTTCCAGTACTAGCGGAACACAAATTCTCCCTTCGAATCGTAGTAACCCTTCCGAATCGATTTTGAGTTTGTTTTCCTCACCTTCAGATACTTTCTGTTTTTTTTTCGCAGCCTTTATCTTGAAGTTATGCATTCTTCACCTTATCTACCAACGTTGAACCGTTTCCCATCTGGAACAACTTTTCGTTTGACTCTTTCGGATATTTAATTTCTAACTCCATCTTAGCAATTTCTGACACTAGCTTCTCTTGAGCTGTCAACATCATTAACTTCTCCCGTCCCTTCCTACTTAAAGCATTAGCAACAACATTCGCCTTTTCGGGGATGGTAGAAAATCTCGCATTCATAGTCTTTGATCAACTATAACCATCTTCTCTGTCTCATATTCAAATCTTTTTGTGTAAAGATATACTTCATACTTTTATGGTCGGTATATATCTCACACCTCTCTCCATAAAGATAATGTCTCTAAATTTTTAGGGCAAACACCACCGCAACCAACTTTAAGTCATGAGTCGGATACCCTTTTTCATAATCTTTTAATTGACGTGATGCATACGCAATGACTCTGCCATTCTGCATAAGCACACAACCTAGACCTTTATGTGATGCGCCACTATACACCACAAAATTCCCTGTATCATCAGGTAATGACAACACGGGTGCTGAACTCAACCTCTTCTATAATTCTCGGAAGCTTTCCTCACACTTCTTTGTCCAAACAAACTTAACCGCCTTCCTGGTTAAATTCGTCAACGGAGTTGCGATCTTAGAAAAGTCTTGAATAAAATGCCTATAGTAACCTGTCAATCCTAGGAAACTCCTTACTTCTAACGGTGTCTTTATGGCGCCCCCAAAATAGGTATACAACACCCATTCTGAGTCGCCAAATACATGGTACAAAAAATAAACTACAACTTCAATAATACAATTATCGTACAAAATACGACAACACATACTGTGAGTTTAAATACAAATATTGTCTTCTAGACAATATTCACACTCAAATAAGTCCTCATTACAATTATTCAAACACTATTTTACAGAAATAGTGAGGACTCTTAAAATATCTTTCTAGAACCATCACTTCATACCCCGACTAGATCCTGCTATGTTCTCACCTCCTGAGAAGAAAAATGGAACAAAAAGGAAAAGGGTGAGCTCAACTAGCCCAGTAAAGAATATTATGACTAAGATAATATACAACAAATTATCATTAGTATTCAACAGGGAAAAATCTGATAGAATATAATCGACAACAAGTTTTAGATCAACAACTGCAGTGGAAACAACAAACCATTAGAAGAGTCAAGTAGAGAATTAATTCTACTATCTTCTAAGATTTAAAAGTTCATCATCAATATTTTATCCCTGTAACATCAATTAATAATCATATTTAACCAAATATTCATCTTGGCACTACAGGCCAAAGATATTCATTTGTATCACCAGTCGGTCATGTTCATCTCAACACCTGTTCATCTTTGCACTACAGGCCAAAGATATTCATCAGGTAATCATACATCTTTGCACTACAGGTCAAAGATATTTATTTGTATCATCATTTAGGACTGAGGATGATGAAAAATATCTTAAAGAAAACGAATCCAGTGGGACAGAAGGACAAATAGTAGGGATTCGTATAACAGTTTATCCAAGATCAATAATACTTCATAATAATTAATTGTGAAGCAGAATTCAAAAATAAAGATCAAAACATGGATACAATCAAAGATAGTAACCATAATAGACATCTTGGACAAAAAGAGAAAATTTTATTTTTCGGTGAATAGTGCTGTATTCGTGAATAGTGCCGTATACGTGAATAGTGCCGTATACGTGAATAGTAACTCCGACACAAAAAGTTCTAAATTTGATAAAAAGTTCATATCAATATTTCGACATAATGATATTGAAGAAAATATCATTTAAGAAGAAGATAATATCCCTTACCTCAAAATATCAGTACTTCTGATCGGAATATCGGTATGAGACTGAAGAAAACTTGCTCTGATGAATAGAAACTCACAAAGTATCTAAATACTCCCAAAATACACTCAATAATCTAGAGAGAGAAAGAGAGAAAACTTTTTTCTGGTGTGATTTTCAATTCTAACTTAGCCCTCTATTTATAAGAAAATGTTAGCACGCCGAAGCAGACTTAACCTGCAACCTGATGGCTTTACCTGCTACTATTCCCACCCACCACATTTGAATAAAAATCTCAGCATATTTTCACCAAACAAAAGTGGGGCCCACCAATTCTAGAATTTTCCACCAAATGACAAATTTCGCAACTTCTACAATTTTTGAACCAGTCATCTCGTAAAATTCATTACAAATTATATGTTCATTTTTAACGGTTCAAAATTTGTGGACATATACTCAACTCATATATGAATAACATATCGAAAAATTACCACGATCCAACGGTCGGATTAAAAATTATAACCCCCACAATATTTCTCAAAAATCTTGACGTGATTTTTAATACCTCCATTCCGATAAAAATACTTATAAAACACCTCAGCATTAACTCCTTCATTTTTAACCACAATAAATATATCCAACATTTATATCCACATAGAATAAATATTTCCTTATCATATGAATCAATAATTAATTATTCACAAATAATATTACAGAATCACATTTATGACAACCAGGCCGTTCCCAGGAAAGAGGGGGCTTTCGAATAAGGATTTCTCCTTACTAGCGCACAATTAGATGTCCAAACCTCTCCTTAGACAGAACTTTCTAGACATTACTAATAATGCTATCTAATAATATTATTCAAATAATATGAATTATTGATCTGATAATGGAAAATACTGTGCAGCAATAATTATTGAAACAACATTAATATAAAATATCAACGCAGCAATTATTGAATTAATAAAATAAAATATTGAACAGTAACTACTGTAACAATTATTGAGTAGTGCCTTCTTGCGTAAGAATCATTAATTGGTGCAATACCGCGTGCTACTGTATTTTAACCACCAGGTATTCCAACAGTATTAACGGTAACAACTACGCCGTTAATTATAAACAACTTATACTTGTCATTTTCTTCATCCAATTACTTCCCGTTATGGGGCCCACACAAGGCTGCGCTGTCGTACGAATATTCCCCGACAACAAGAATATTCCACGACCAAACGAATATTCACCGATCAAAAATGAATATTTTATAATCACTTGCTTATTTGAAATATTGCGCATTTTACCCATAACTAACCACATTAATCAAATCAACCCTTTCTATTTTAAAATAATAAATAGAGGAAATTTAATTTCATTTATTAATAAGTTGGGGTCTTACAACCTCCCCTCCTTATTAAATTTCGTCCTTGAAATTGACGTACGTACCTGGTGTTTCGAAAAGGTGAGGATACCTCGCTTTCATTTCTGATTCCAACTCCCAGGTCATTTCTTCAATAGCATGGTTTCTCCACAAAATCTTAACTTGTGGTATAACCTTCGTGCGTAGAACATGCTCTTTCCTATCCAAGATCTTAACAGGTACCTCCTCGTACGTTAAATCTTCGGCTATCTCGTCTGGTTCTAACTCAATTATATGGTTCGAGTTTTTCACATATTTACGAAGCACAGATATGTGAAAAATATTATGAACACGAGATACATGCTTGGAGGTAATGCGAGTCGATATGCCACATTTCCTATTCGGTCAGGAATTTCAAATGGACCAACAAATCGTGGATTGAGCTTTCCTCTCTTCCCAAATCTTGTAACTCATTTCCATGGTACAACACGTAACAATACATGATCCCCAATACTAAATTCTACATCCTTCCGATAAAGATCCGCATAACTCTTTTGTCGATCCTGTGACGTTTATATACGTTGTCGAATCGTTTGGATATTCTCTGTAGTTATGTGTACCAATTCTGGTCCCAACAACGTTGCTTCACCCACCTCGTCCCAGCATACTGGAGAATGACACTTTCGTCCATATAAAGCTTCAAATGGAGCCATACCTATACTTGCCTGATAACTGTTGTTGTAGGAGAATTCCACCAGTGGCTAGTACTTCCCAACTTTCTTTAAAATCTAGAACACAGAGTCTTAATAGATCTTCAAGGGTTTGAATAATCCTCTCTGATTGCCCGTCCGTTTGAGGATGGTATGATGAACTGAATCGTAGATCCGTGCCCATAGCTTTCTGCAAGCTAACCCAAAAATCGTGAAGTGAATCTTGGGTCACGATCCGAAACTATGGATACTGGCATGCCATGCAATCTCACAATCTCATTCACGTACATACTAGCAAGACATTCAAGGGAATAAGTCTCACGTATAGGTAAGAAATGAGCAGACTTGGTTAATCTATCAACAATGACCCAAATCGCATCTATGCCTTGAGAAACCTTGGGAAGACCTGTAAGACCCCAACTTATTAATGAATAAAATAAAATTTTCTCTAAATATTATTGTGAATAATAAGGGGTTAATTTGATATAATACTTTGGTTGTGGGTGAAATGTGCAAATTTTGCAAAATAAGCAAGTGGTTATAAAATATTCATTTTTGGTCGGTGAATATTCGTGTGGTCGTGGAATATTTTTTCTGTCGGGGAATATTTGTATGGCGGCGTAGCTATTTGTGGGCCCCATAACGGAAAGCGATTGGATGAAGAAAACGACAGGTATAAGTTATTTATAAATAACGGCGTAGTTGTTACCGTTAATACTGTTGGAATACCCGGTGGTTAAAATACAGTAGCACACGGTATTGCACCAATTATTGATTCTTACGTAAGAAGACACTACTCAATAATTATTACGATAATTACTGTTCAATATTTTATTTTATTAATTCAATAATTGCTGTGTTGATATTTTATATTATTGTTGTTTTAATAATTGTTGCTGCACAGTATTTTCCATTATCAGATCAATAATTCATATTATTTGAATAATATTATTAGATAACATTATTGGCAATGTCTAGAAAGTTCTGTCTAAGGAGAGGTTTGGTTATATAAATGAGGGATATATTCATTCTCTACTTGACTCTTCTAATAGTTTGTTGTTTCTGCTGCAGTTGTTGATCTAAAACTTGTTGTCGATTATATTCTATCAGATTTTTCCCTGTTGAATACTAATGATAATTTGTTGTATATTATCTTAGTCATAATATTCTTTATTGGGCTAGTTGAGCTCACCCTTTTTCTTTTTGTTCCATTTTTTTTCTCAGGAGGTGAGAACATAGCAGGATCTAGTCGGGGTATAGAGTGATGGTTCTAGAAAGATATTTTAGCAGTCCTCACTATTTCTGTAAAATAGTGTTTGAATAATTGTAATGAGAACTTATTTGAGTGTGGATATTGTCTAGCAGATAATATTTGTATTTAAACTCACAGTATGTGTTGTCGTATTTTGCGCGACAATTGTATTATTGAAGTTGTAGTTTTCTTTTTGTACCATGTATTTGGCGACTCAGAATGGGTGTTGTATACCTATTTTGGGGGCATTACAGTTGGTATCAGAGCTTAGGGATATGGCCTCTGGCAGAGATCGGAGAATAGAACTAGGAGGGGAGAGACGAGTAATCCTTCGCTAGTGTGTAATACCTAAGCATATTTGTTGGTCAGTCGAAGTATATGGTTAATATGTGATATATTAATTTGTTTAATTAACCCTTGTTTTATGCCAGTATTTAAGAATGGCTGCTGAGAACGTTAACAATGGAGTGTATGAGACTGTGGAACAACCTTTAGTCACAAACCAGGAGAACGTACAACAGGAAGGCAATATTCCTCCTGTAAACAACGTTACCGAGCAAACGATGAATGATGGAATGTTTAGGAGTTTTTTGCAGTTCATGCAAAATCAGACGAGGGAGACTCGTGTGCAGAATATGGGTGGAAATGATAACAACGCGCAGTTTGTCACAGCCAAGCAGTTCAAAGAATTGGGACCACTAGAATTTAAGGGAAAACCGGATCCGATCATGGCGAAAATGTGGGTCAAGCAAATTACCAAGATATTCGATGTCTTAGGATGCACGGAGGAACAGAAGGTTCCATTCGCCACCTTTATGTTCCGCGGTGAGGCAGACTACTGGTGGGAGTCTGTGAAGCGTACGCAGCCTGACGCACTCAACATGTCCTGGGAAACATTTCAGAAACGGTTCAATGACAAGTACTTTCCTGAAAATATTCGTCACATAAAGGAGGTGGAGTTTATCAGACTGGAACAAAACAACATGACGGTGTCCCAGTACGAGGCGAAGTTTGCAGAGTTATCCAGGTTTGCACCTTATTTGGTCGAGAATGAGGAACGAATGACAAGGATGTTTCTGAGAGGTTTAAAACCCGAGATTCGGAAATATCTTATCTCTCATAAATTTTCTTTATATTCAGATGTTATAAACAGGGCTCAATTATTAGAGTGAGATAATGAGTATGTTCAACCGAGGGACCACAACCAGGGTCATACTGGTGACAGCAGTCATCGGAGCGATGAGAACCAGCGAGGAGGGAAAAATACAGACAAAAGTGGTAACCACTTGGGTGGTCATCGTGGCCATGATAATAGGAGAGGTGAGTCAAGTGAAAATTTCAAGAAGAGAAGATTTAACGATAACAGGAAGACGTCGACAGCAGCACCAGCACCAGGAACAAATTCTAGGGGAGGAGAACAACCGCCAGTTAGATGTTACAGATGCGGAGAGGAGGGACATATAAGTACAAACTGCCCACAACAGTTCAAGGTATGTTATAATTATGGAAAGGAAGGACATATCGCTCGAGATTGTACTATAACAAAACTAAGTCCAGCTGAGACGGTGACACCTAAGGCGGATACGGACAAAATAAAGTCGGCGGTTTCTGGAAGAGCATTTATCGTGACTGCCCAAAACACGAGGAACCCGAACGAAGGTATAACGGGTTAGTTAATTATAAATTCTTGCGAAGTTTATACCTTACTAGATACCGATTCTACCCATTCTTTTATCTCTCCTGCTTGTGCTCAACGTTTAAACTTGACTCCGGAGAAATTAGACTTTGACCTATCTGTGGAGACTCCATTAGGAGAAACTTTCATTACATCTACAGTTTATAAATCTTGCTTAATCCAAGTTGGCACAATCACATTACCTGTTGACCTTATCTCTTTAAAGATACTTGCTTTTGATGTGATTTTAGGAATTGATTGGTTAACTACTCATCATGCCAAAATTGATTGTTTTCGTAAGGTTGTTAGTTTTCATATTCCTAACCAACCTATTATGCGAATTCAAGCAACCAAATCACTAAAATCAATCGCTGTCATACCAAGCCATAAAGCCATTCGTTTATTGAAAAACGGATGTCAAGCTTTCTTAGCTCATGTCATGGACTTGAACAAAAATACGTTAGATTTGAATGATATTTCTGTTGTTAGTGAATTTCCTGACGTATTTCCTAAAGAATTTCCTGGCCTAACCCAGAACGTGATATTGAATTTTTATATTGATCTTCAACCCGATACAAAACCCATTTCTAAATCTCATATTGAATAGCTCCTATTGAACTTCAGGAGTTAGAAACCCAACTATAGAAGTTGGTACCCGAGCCTCTATCTGGTGACTTCCTTTGTGGAATGCACCAAAGCCAGACTCTCCTTAAGAGACTCTATATTTGTGTGGTGGTAAAACAATAGGTGCCATTGTGACGTGCTATCCAAGATTGGGATATAAATCACAATTGAGAGCAACCGAAGTCGGTGACCAAAGTACGTAGCTTTCTGGGCTTAACTGGTTACTATCGGAGATTCGTGGAAGGATTTTCTCGAATCGCTACTCCGTTAACTTAGCTGACTCAGAAAGATACAAAATTCGTATGGAGCGAGGAATGCGAGAAGATTTTCCAATAGCTCAAGAGGCGACTCATTCAGAACCTGTTCTGACCATACCATCCTGGAAAAACGAATGTGGTAGCTGACGCATTGAGTAGAAGATTGTACGCGAGTACGAGTGCGATATTATTGAACACAAAGTCCTATTTTGTATAATTTATAAATGATAGAGATAGAGTTAATGACTCTAGGGACCCACGTGATGATATACGAGTAAAATCGACTTTAATCAATAACGTTAAAGCCGCTCAAGCTACAGACCTGGAGCTGATGAATATAAAGAAGAAGGTGCAAGAATGTGTTATTTTAGAAGTAAGAGTCGATGAAGAGAAGAAAGCTCAAGCCTTCGATTTATTTGAAATCCTCGATCGAGTAGGAACTGTGGCCTATAGACTCGCCTTAACGCTAAGTATGTCGCGTGTTTATAACGTTTTTTCACGTATCGATGTTACGTAAATATGTGGACAACCCGAATCATATTATTGCGTTTAGAACCAGACGAGATAGCAAAGATTTAACGTACGAGGAGGTACCTGTTAAGATATTGGATAGAAAGAACATGTTCTACGCACGAAGGTTATACCACAAGTTAAGGTTTTGTGGAGAAACCATGCTATTGAAGAAATGACCTGGGAGTTGGAATCAGAAATGAAAGCGAGGTATCCTTACCTTTTCGAAACACCAGGTACGTACGTCCATTTCGAGGACAAAATTTCATAAGGAGGGGAGGTTGTAAGACCCCAACTTATTAATGAATAAAATCAAATTTTCTCTAAATATTATTGTGAATAATAAGGGGTTAATTTGATATAATATTTTGGTTATGGGTGAAATGTGCAAATTTTGCAAAATAAACAAGTGGTTATAAAATATTCATTTATGGTCGGTGAATATTCGTGTGGTCGTGGAATATTCTTTCTGTCGTGGAATATTCTTTCTGTCGGGGAATATTCGTACGACGGCGTAGCTATTTGTGGTCCCCATAACGGAAAGTGATTGGATGAAGAAAACGACAAGTATAAGTTGTTTATAAATAACGGCGTAGTTGTTACCGTTAATACTGTTGGAATACCCGGTGGTTAAAATACAGTAGCACACGGTATTGCACCAATTATTGATTCTTACGTAAGAAGGCACTACTCAATAATTATTACGATAAATACTGTTCAATATTTTATTTTATTGATTCAATAATTGATGCGTTGATATTTTATATTATTGTTGTTTCAATAATTGTTGCTGCACCAGTATTTTTTCCATATCATATCAAAAATAATTCATAATATTTGAATAATATTATTAGATAACATTATTGGCAAATATCTAGAAAGTTCTATCTAAGGAGAGGTTTTGGTCATCTAATTGCGCGCCAGTAAGGAGAAATCCTTATTGGAAAGCCCCCTCTTTCTGGGAACGGCCTGGTTGTCATAAATGTGATTCTGTAATATTATTTGTGAATAATTAATTATTGATTCATATGATAAGGAAATATTTATTTTATGTGGATATAAATGAGGGATATATTTTTATGGTTAAAAATGAAGGAGTTAATGTTGAGGTGTTTTATCTGTATTTTTGTCAGAACGGAGGTATTAAAAATCAAATCAGGGTTTTTGAGAAATATTGCGGGGGTTATAATTTTTAATCCGACCGTTGGATCGTTGTGATTTTTGAATATGTTATACATATATAAGTTGAGTATATGTCCATAAATTTTGAACCGTTAAAAATGAACGTAAGATTTGTTATGAATTTTAAGAGATGACTGGTTCATAAATTGTAGAAGTTGCGGAATTTGTCATTTTGGTGGAAAATTCTAGAATTGGTGGGCCCCACTCTTGGTTGGTGAAGAAATATGCTGAGATTTTTATTCAAATGTGGTGGGTGAGAATAGTAACAGGTAAAGCCATCAGGTTGCAGGTTAAGTCTGCTTCGGCGTGCTAACATTTATCTATAAATAGAGGGCTAAGTTAGAATTGAGAATCACACCAGAATTCATAAGTTTTCTCTCTTCTCTCTCTAGATTATTGAGTGTATTTTGTGAGTATTTAGATACTTTAAAAGTTGCTATTCAGCACAAGTTTCATTTAGCCTCATATCCGATATTCAATCAGAAGTACGGTTATTTTGAGGTAAGGGATATTATTTTCTTCTTAAATGATATTATTTTCTTCAATATCATTATGCTGAAATATTGATATGAGTTTTTTTTATCAAATTTGGAACTTTTTGTGTTGGGATTACTATTCACGTATACCGCACTATTCACGAATACGACACTATTCACCGAAAAATAAAATTTTTCCCTTTTGTCCAAGATGTCTATTATGGTTACTATCTTTGATTGTATCAATGTTTTGATCTTTATTTTTAAATTCTGCTTCACAATTGATTATTATGAAGTATTATTGATCTTGGATAAACTGTTATACGAATCTCTACTATTTGTCCTTCTGTCTCACTGGATTCGTTTTCTTTAAGATATTTTTTATCATCCTCAGTCCTAAATGATGATATTACTGAATATCTTTGGCCTGTAGTGCAAACATGTATGATTACCTGATGAATATCTTTGGCCTGTAGTGCAAAGATGAACAGGTGTTGAGATGAACATGACTGACTGGTGATACAAATGAATATCTTTGGCCTGTAGTGCAAAGATGAATATTTGGTTAAAGATGATTATTAATTGATGTTACAGGGGATAAAATATGGATGATGGACTTTTAAATCTTAGAAGATAATAGAATTCATTCTCTACTTGACTCTTCTAATGGTTTGTTGTTTCCGTTGTAGTTGTTGATCTAAAACTTGTTGTCGATTATATTCTATCATATTTTTCCCTGTTGAATACTAATGATAATTTGTTGTATATTATCTTAGTCATAATATTCTTTACTGGGCTAGTTAAGCTCACCCTTTTCCTTTTTGTTCCATTTTTCTTCTCAAGAAGTGAGAACATAGCAGGATCTAGTCGGGGTATGGAGTGATGGTTCTAGAAAGATATTTTAGCAGTCCTCACTATTTCTGTAAAATAGTGTTTGAATAATTGTAATGAGGACTTATTTGAGTGTGTATATTGTCTAGCAGACAATATTTGTATTTAAACTCACAGTATGTGTTGTCGTATTTTTGCACGACAATTGTATTATTGAAGTTGTAGTTTGCTTTTTGTACCATGTATTTGGCGACTCAGAATGGGTGTTGTAGGTATCTTCTACTCAATGCGTCAGCTACTACGTTCGCTTTTCCAGGATGATATTGGATGGTATGATCGTAATCTTTCAATAGCTCAAGCCAACGTCGTTGACACATGTTGAGTTCCTTTTGGGTGAAGAAATATTTGAGGCTTTTATGATCCGTATAGATCTCCACTTTCTCCCCATACAGGTAGTGTCTCTAAATCTTCAACGCGAAAACGACTGCTGCAAACTCCAAATCATGAGTAGGATAATTCCTCTCATATTCTTTGACGCGAGGCATAGGCTATGACTTTCCCATGTTGCATGAGAACACATCCTAACCCTTTGCCTGAAGCATCGTTGTAGATAAAAAATCCATCCGAACCAGATGGTATTGTCAGAACAGGTGCCGAAATGAGTCTCCTCTTAAGTTCTTGAAAACTCTTCTCACAATCCTCGCTCCAATCGAATTTTGTATCCTTCCGAGTTAGCTGAGTTAACGGAGTAGTGATTCTAAAAAATCCTTCCACGAATCTCCGTTAATACCCAGCTAAGCCCAGAAAGCTACGTACTTCGGTCACCGACTTCGGTTACTCCCAACTTTATATGGCTTCAATCTTCGCCGGGTCGACAGATACTCCATGTTTTGACACCACGTGCCCAAGGAATGCTACTTCCTCAAGCCAGAACTCGCATTTTTTCAATTTGGCATATAACTTATTTTCACGAAGTCTTTGCAGTACCAGCTTCAAATGGTGCTCATGATCTTCACGACTTTTGGAACAGATGAGGATGTCATCAATAAAGACAACAACGAACTAATCTAAATATTCTTTGAATACACGGTTCATCATATCCATGAAGGCAGCAGGACCATTAGTCAATCCAAAAGACATGACTAAGAATTCATACTGCCCGTACCGAGTTCTGAATGCAGTCTTTGGAATATCCTCAGTTTTAATCTTCAGCTGATAATATCCAGAACGAAGGTCGATCTTTGAAAAGAATTGTGCTCCTTGTAACTGGTCGAACAGGTCATCAATGCGAGGTAGCGGATACCTATTCTTGATGGTGACATGGTTCAATTCTCGATAGTCGATACAAAGTCGCATACTACCATCTTTCTTCTTTACGAATAACACAGGAGCACCCCAAGGAGATGTACTAGGACGAATAAAACCGATGTCCAACAACTCCTGTAGTTGGACCTTTAGCCATTCGATATGGGGTTTTAGAAATGGGCTTTATACCGGGTTCAAGGTCAATAGAGAATTCAACTTCACGTTCTAGGGGTAGACCAGGAAGTTCTTCAGGAAATACGTCAGGAAATTCACTAACAACAGAAATATTATTCAAATCTGACGTGTTTTTGTTCAAGTCCATAACATGGGCTATGAAAGCTTGACAATGAAAGCTTGACATCCGTTTTTCAATAAACGAATGACATTATGGCTTGATATGACAGCGATTGATTTTAGTGGTTTGGTTGCTTGAATTCGCATAACAGGTTGGTTAGGAATATGAAAACTAACAACCTTACGAAAACAATCAATTTTGGCATGATGAGTAGTTAAACAATCAATTCCTAAAATCACATCAAAAGCAAGTATCTTTAAAGAGATAAGGTCAACAGGTAATGTGATTGTGCCAACTTGGATTAAGCAAGATTTATAAACTGTAGATGTAATGAAAGTTTCTCCTAACGGAGTCTCCACAGATAAGTCAAAGTCTAATTTCTCCGGAGTCAAGTTTAAACGTTGAGCACAAGCAGGAGAGATAAAAGAATGGGTAGAACCGGTATCTAATAAGGTATAAACTTCGTAAGAATTCAAAGATTAGCTTACCCGTGATCACCTCGTTCGGGTTTCTCGCGTTTTGGCCAGTCACGACAAACGCCCTTCCAGGAACCGCTGATTTTGACTTATCCGAGACAACTTTTGGAGTCACCATCCCCGCTGAACTTGGTTTTGCTACAGAACACTCTCGAGCTATATGACCCTCCTTTCCACAGTTATAACATACCTTGGATTGTTGTGGGCAGTTTGGGCTGATATGTCTCTCTTTCCCACAGTTTGGATTGTTGGAGTCACTGGTGGTCGTTCTCCTCCCCTAGAAATAGTTGATGTTTGTGCTGATGTCATCACGTTATCATTGTTGTACCTCCTCTTCTTGAAATCTCCTCCTGACTCGCTCCTTCTATTATCACGGCCATGATTACCACCAGAGTGGTTACCGCTTTTGTCCGAATGCTTCCTTCCCTCTGGTTGTCATTGCTCTGATGACCGCTGCCACCGGTATGACTCTAGTTATGGTCCCTCGGTTGAACATACTCATTATCTCGCTCAAATAATTGAGCCATGTTTACAACATCTGAATATAAAGAAAATTTATGAGAGATAAGATATTTCCGAATCTCGAGCTTTAAACATCTCAGAAACATCCTTGTCATTCGTTCCTAATTCTTGACCAAATGAGGTGCAAACCTGGATAACTCTGTAAACTTCACCTCGTACTGGGACACCGTCATGTTATTTTGTTCCAGTCTGATAAACTCCACCTCCTTCATATGACGAATACTTTCAGGAAAGTACTTGTCATTGAACAGTTTTTGAAATGTTTCCCATGACATGTTGAGTGCGTCAGGCTAGGTACGCTTCACAGACTCCCGCCAGTAGTCTACCTCACCGCGGAACATAAAGATGGCGAATGGAACCTTCTGTTCCTTCGTGCATCCCAAGACATCGAATATCTTGATAATTTGCTTGACCCACGTTTCCGCCATGATCGGATCCAGCTTTCCCTTAAATTCTGGTGGTCCCAATTCTTTGAACTGCTTGGCTGTGACAAACCGCACGTTGTTATCATTTTCACCCGTATTCTGTACACGAGTCTCCCTCGTCTAATTTTGCGTGAACTGCAAAAAGCTCCTAAACATTCCATCATTCATCGTTTGCTCGGTAACTTTGTTTACAGGAGGAATATTTATTTCCTGTTGCACGTTCCCCTGGGTGGTGATCAAAGGTGTCTCCACGGTCTGATTTACTCCATTATTAACGTTCTCAGCTGCCATTCTTAAATACTGCCATAAAACAAGGGTTAATAGTCATGTCATATATTATCCCTATACTCTGACCGACCAAATAAACACCAAATAAACTTAGTCAGGTCATACTAGCGAAGGAATTCTCCGTCTCTCCCCTCCTAGTTCTTGTCTCGCATCTTAGCCAGGGATCATATCCCAAAGCTCTGATACCAACTGTGACGCCCCCAAAATAGGTATACAACACCCATTCTGAGTCGCCAAATACATGGTACAAAAAGCAAACTACAACTTCAATAATACAATTGTCGTGCAAAATACGACAACACATACTGTGAGTTTAAATACAAATATTTTCTTCTAGACAATATTCACACTCAAATAAGTCATCATTACAATTATTCAAACACTATTTTACGGAAATAGTGAGGACTGCTAAAACATCTTTCTAGAACCATCACTCCATACCCCGATTAGATCCTGCTATGTTCTCACCTCCTGAGAAGAAAAATGGAACAAAAAGGAAAAGGGTGAGCTCAACTAGCACAGTAAAAAATATTATGACTAAGATAATATATAACAAATTATCATTAGTATTCAACAGGGAAAAATCTGATAGAATATAATCGACAACAAGTTTTAGATCAACAACTGTAGCGGAAACAGCAAACCATTAGAAGAGTCAAGTAGAGAATGAATTCTACTATCTTCTAAGATTTAAAAGTCCATCATCAATATTTTATCCCTGTAACATCAATTAATAATCATCTTTAAACAAATATTCATCTTTGCACTACAGGCCAAAGATATTCATTTGTATCACCAGTCGGTCATGTTCATCTCAACACCTGTTCGTCTTTGCACTACAGGCCAAAGATATTCATCAGGTAATCACACATCTTTGCACTACAGGCCATAGATATTCATTTGTATCATCATTTAGGACTGAGGATGATTAAAAATATCTTAAAGAAAATGAATCCAGTGAGACAGAAGGACAAATAGTAGGAATTCGTATAACAGTTTATCCAAGATCAATAATACTTCATAATAATCAATTGTGAAGCAGAATTCAAAAATAAAGATCAAAACATGGATAAAATCAAAGATAGTAACCATAATAGACATCTTAGACAAAAAGGGAAAATTTTATTTTTCGGTGAATAGTGTCGTATTCGTGAATAGTGTCGTATACGTGAATAGTAACCCCAACACAAAAAGTTTCAAATTTGATAAAAAGTTCATATCAATATTTTGGCATAATGATATTGAAGAAAATATCATTTAAGAAGAAGATAATATCCCTTACCTCAAAATACTGATCGGAATATCGGTATAAGGCTGAAGAAAACTTGCTCTGATGAATAGAAACTCACAAAATATCTAAATACTTCCAAAATACGCTCAATAATCTAGAGAGAGAAAGATAGAAAACTTGTTTCTGGTGTGATTTTCAATTCTAACTTAACCCTCTATTTATAGGAAAATGTTAGCACGCCGAAGCAGACTTAACCTGCAACCTGATCGCTTTACCTGCTACTATTTCCACCCACCACATTTGAATAAAAATCTAAGCACATTTTCACCAACCAAAAGTGGGACCCACCAATTCTAGAATTTTCCACCAAAATGACAAATTCCGCAACTTCTACAATTTCTGATCCAGTCATTTCGTAAAATTCATAACAAATCATACGTTCATTTTTAACGGTTCAAAATTTGTGGACATATACTCAACTTATATATGAATAACATATCCAAAAATTACCACGATCTAACGGTCGGATTAAAAATTATAACTCCCGCAATATTTCTCAAAAACCCTGATTTGATTTTTAATAACTCCATTCCGATAAAAATACTGATAAAACACCCCAACATTAACTCCTTCATTTTTAACCACAATAAATATAGCCAACATTTATATTCACATAGAATAAATATTTCCTTATCATATGAATCAATAATTAATTATTCACAAATAATATTACAGAATCACATTTATGACAACCAGGTCGTTCCCAGGAAAGAGGGGGCTTTCCAATAAGGATTTCTCCTTACTAGTGTGCAATTAGATGACCAAACCTCTCCTTAGATAGAACTTTCTAGACATTGCCAATAATGCTATCTAATAATATTATTCAAATAATATTAATTATTGATCTGATAATAGAAAATACTGTGCAGCAACAATTATTGAAACAACAATAATATAAAATATCAACGCAGCAATTATTGAATCAATAAAATAGAATATTGAACAGTAACTACTGTAATAATTATTGAGTAGTGCTTTCTTACGTAAGAATCAATAATTGGTGTAATATCGTGTGCTACTATATTTTAACCACCAGGTATTCCAACAGTATTAACGGTAACAACTACGCCGTTAATTATAAACAACTTATACTTGTCATTTTCTTCATCCAATCGCTTTCCGTTATGGGGCCCACACAAGGCTGCGCCGTCGTACGAATATTCCCCAACAGCAAGAATATTCCACGACCAAACGAATATTCACCGACCAAAAATGAATATTTTATAACCACTTGCTTATTTGAAATATTTGCGCATTTTACCCATAACTAACCACATTAATCAAATCAACCCTTTCTATTTCAAAATAATAAATAGGGGAAATTTAATTTCATTTATTAATAAGTTGGGGTCTTACAGTCTTCGGCTGATCCCAGTTTATTACAGCTTCAACCTTTGATGGATCTACCGAAATTTTGTCCTTTTCAATAACGTGTCCGAAAAACTGTACACGTTGTAACCAAAATTCACATTTTGAAAATTTAGCGTACAACTTCTCTTTTCTCAATGTCTCCAACATCACTCTTAAGTGTTCAACATGTTCCTCCTTGGTCTTGGAATATACCAATATATCATCAATAAACACCACCACAAATTTGTCTAAGAATGGTTTAAACACCCTGTTCATCAAATCCATGAACACTGTAGGTGCATTGGTTAAACGAAATGATATAACCAGAAACTTGTAATGACCATACCAAGTTCTGAGTGCTATTTTTGGTACATCCTCCAGCCTCACCTTCAACTGATGATAACCACTTCTCAAATCTATCTTTAAGAAATACCTCGCTCCCTTCAATTGATCAAACATGTCATTGATTCTAGGTAATGGATACTTATTTTAAATCCTGACCTTATTCAATTCTCGATAGTCAATGTAGAGCCACATCAATCTATCTTTCTTCTTAACAAACAACACCGGTGCTCCCCATTGCGACACACTCGGCTGAATATGTAAGACCCCAACTTTTATAAATAAAGATGAATTTTCTATAAATATCATTTTTGAATATTATGGAGTTAATTTGATATAATGTTATAGTTGTGGGTAATATTTATAAATTTTGCAAAGTAAGCAAGTTGTTATAAAATATTCGTTTGGTCGGGGAATATTCTTTTTGTCGGGGAATATTCGTACGACGGCACAATCATTGGTGGACCCCACAATGAAATTATTGTCGGATTGAAAAAATGACAAAAATATTTTATTAAAAATAACGGCTGAAGTGTTACCGTTAAAACCGTTAAAACTGTTAAACTACTCGGTAGTAAAAGTACAGTAATACGCGTGGTTGCATAGTAGCACACGGTATTGATTATTGATGCTTACGTGAGAAGTCACTCAGCTATACTCAATTATTACTACAGTAATTGCTGCATCATATCTCTTAAATTATTGTCATAGTAGCATCTGTATAATATGTTATATTATTAAATCAATAATTGAGACGTTGTGGTAAGTTTGGTTATTTTATGGGGGGCCATATGTCATCATCTAAGAGTCTCTTCGTCAATAGTAATTACCGTCGTCAATAGTAATTACCTTTGTCAATAGTATTTACCTTGGTAAATAGTATTTACCTTGGTCAATAGTAATTACCTTCGTCAATAGTATTTACCTTGGTCAATAGTAATTACTTTCGTCAATAGTAGTTGTCCCTTCAATATTACCAAGAGTCATTTGACCCTTCGTTAAGACCCAGAGCCGCCCTCAGTTTTTCTATAAATAGAGGCCTAGGGCTTCATTATTTTTCACGAATTCATTCAAGCTATAGAGAGAGAAAGTATAGAGAGAATAAAAGTATTCTGCTACATCACTTTTCCAATATCCAGTTCTTTTAAGGTAGGGAATATTATTTCTTTTATATTCATGAAGAGAACTTCTGTTATTCCATTCGTTATTATTCTGTTGGAATAACCAGTATACGCGGTCTACCCTATACTTGGTGACATTCTTCTATTATTCTGTTGGAATATCATGTCTGTGTGTTTTACATCGGACCTGGTTCCGTTTATTATTCTGTTGGAACATCCTGTCTGTGTGTTTTACACTGGACCTGGTTCCGTTTTTATTATTATTCTGTTGGAACATCCTGTCTGTGTGTTTTACACCGGACCTGGTTCCATTATTTATTATTCTGTCGGAATATCCTGTCTGTGCGTTTACGCCGGACCTGGTTCCATTATTTATTATTCTATTGGAATAACCTGTCTGTGCGGTCTATCGCATGCATGGTGATTTCTTTTGTTATTCCATTCTTTATTATACTCAGTTGGTTAAGTTTTGACTTCTATACTCCATGAAATTTGTGGAATATCCTTGATAGTTGCGTTTCATCCAGTATCTTTTCAAGAAAATATTCTTCTAAGCATTCTTGAATTTTACTCCACAATGCAGTATCATGTTGACAATTTGGACGTTGTTAATTCCTGGATAAATTAATTCTTGAACTTGTTTTATTGAATTCTTATATCATTGTCATCATCCTCATGTTTATAAAATGTTGAAAGTCATCTGTGGCATGTAGTGCATAGATGGACTTAGTATGATTATGACCAGGGATTATTCGGTATAATCATGACCGTAATGTTACAAATGATGTGGTAAAAGTCATCATTGGCCCGTAGTACATTGATGGACAGTTGTTGGCATGATCATGACCATTAATGAATATACGAATATCCTTGGTCGTAGTGCAGGGGTGATTCGATGATGTGGATTATTTTATTAAGCTG
Source organism: Panax notoginseng (assembly GCA_016801055.1). Classification (NCBI taxonomy): domain Eukaryota; kingdom Viridiplantae; phylum Streptophyta; class Magnoliopsida; order Apiales; family Araliaceae; genus Panax; species Panax notoginseng. Next base: position 150,927,542 of record CM029015.1, on the reverse strand, counting down.
AGTCCCAGCGATCACAGTGTTGAAAAACTTTTTAAATCATAAATGATAGTAGAGTTTATTTTCTGCTTGACTCTTTTAATGGATTGCTTGTTCCGCTACAGTTAAACTTGATGTCTATTATATTTTATCAGTTTAACATTGTTGAAGGCTAATGATAATTTATTCTGCATTATCTTAGTCATAATATTTCTTACTGGGCTAGTTGAGCTCACCCTTTCTTTCACTGTTCTCTTCAGGAAATGAGAACGTAGCTGGGGCAAGTCGGGGAACGGAGTGATGGTCCGAATGATAGTATTAGTTAGTAGTCCTCACTATTCTATGTAATGGTGTGTTAATAAATGTAATGAGGACTCCTTTTGAGTATGAATACTCTCTAGAAGATAATATTTGTATTCAAACTCACAGTTTATGTTTTGTCGTATTGTACACGACAGTTGTATTAGTAAGTTGTATTTATATTCTGTACTTTGTATCTGACGACCCAAGATGGGTGATGTATACCTAATTTTGGGGGCGTCACAGTTGGTATCAGAGCTTAGAGATATGATCCCTGGCTAAGATGTGAGAATAGAACTAGGAGGGGAGTGACGGGGAATTCCTTCGCTAGTATGATATACCTAAGTTTATTTGCATGGTATTTAATTGGTCGGTCATAATATAAGGATAATATATAACATATCAATTAATTTTTATTTTGTGGCAGTATCTGAAAATGGCATCTGAGAATGTTCAGAATAGCAATGGAGCACAGGCGACTGTTGATTCACCACATATCAATAATCAGGATAATGTGCATCAGGAAGGTGTCAATCCTCATGTAAACAATAACACTGACCAAATGATGAATGATCAAATGTTCAGAGGCTTTATGCAATTCATGCAACAACAGGTGAAAGCGGCTCCTGTCCACAACGTAGGTGGAAATACTGGAAACTCTCAGGCGGTCACCGCTAAACAGTTTAAGGAGCTGGGACCACCGGAGTTTAAGGGAGAACCCAAACCACTTGTAGCTGAAACATGGATAAAGCAGATCACCAAGATATTTGATGTCTTGGGTTGCTCCGAGGAGCAAAAGGTTCCCTTTGCCGCCTTTATGTTGCGAGGAGAGGCAGATTACTGGTGGGAATCGATAAAGCGTACTCAACCTGCCGCACTGAAGATGTCCTGGGAGAAGTTCCAAGAGCTGTTTAACGACAAATACTTTCCCGAGAGCATTCGTCACATGAAGGAGGTGGAGTTCATTAAATTGGAGCAGAATAATATGACTGTGTCGCAGTACGAGGCAAAATTTGCGGAGTTATCCCAGTTTGCGTCCCACCTGGTGGATAATGAAGAAAGAATGACGCGGATATTTTTAAGAGGTTTGAAGCCGGAGATACGTCAACATCTTGTTTCTCATAAACTGTGTTTGTATTCAGATGTTGTAAATAGGGCTCAGTTGGTGGAGCGCGATAACGAGACAACGCAACCAAAAGAGAGCAGCCGGCAAAATGATAATACCAGTGAGAGCAGTCATCGAAGCGGTGACAACAAGCGTGGAGGAAATCAACAGGCCAGAAATAGTAACCACTTCGGTGGTAATCAGGGCCAAAACAATAAGAATGGACATTTCAAGAAGAGGAGATTCAACAATGATGGAAAGACGTCAGCACCAGCACCTGTCGTTAAGGAAGGAGAACGACCACCTATCATATGTTTCAAATGCGGAGGGGAGGGGCACATCAGTCCAAACTGCGCGATGCCGTCCAAAGCATGTTATAATTGTGGAAGAGAAGGTCATTTAGCCTGATTTTGTCGTTTACCGAAGACAAATTCAGCTAGGATGGAGGCACCAAAAGCCGTCCCAGAAAAGTCAAAACCGGTTGTGCAAGGGAGAGCGTTTGTTGTGAACTCCCAGAGAGCAAGGAACCCGAATGAGGTCATCACGGGTAAGCTTATCATAAACTCTAAAGAAGTTTATACTTTATTTGATACCGGTTCAACCCATTCTTTTATTTCTCCTACTTGCGCTCATCGATTAAATTTGATTCCGGAGAAATTAGACTTTGACTTATCTGTGGAAACTCCGTTGGGAGAAACCTTCATTACCTCCACTGTTTATAAGTCTTGTTTGGTTCAAGTTGGTACCCACACATTACCTATCGATCTGATTTCATTAAAAATACTTGCATTTGACGTGATTCTAGGGATTGATTGGTTAACTACTCATTATGCAAAAATTGATTGTTTTCGTAAGGTTGTTAGCTTTCATATTCCTAATCGACCTATTATACGAATTCAAGCAACCAAACCATTAAAATCAATCGCTGTCATCTCAAGCCATAAAGCTATTCGTTTATTGAAAAACGGATGTCAAGCTTTCTTAGCTCATGTCACAGATCTAAACAAAAATACGTCAGTTTTGAATGATATTTCTATTGTTAATAAATTCCCTGACGTATTCCCTAAAGAACTTCCTGGCCTACCCCCAGAGCGTGAAATTGAATTTTGTATTGACCTTGAACCCGGTACAAAACCCATTTCCAAAGCCCCATATCGAATGGCTCCTATTGAACTTCAGGAGTTAAAGATCCAACTGCAGGAATTGTTAGACATTGGCTTTATTCGTCCTAGTACTTCTCTTTGGGGAGCTCCTGTTCTATTCGTGAAGAAGAAAGATAGAAGTATGCGACTTTGTATTGATTATCAGGAGTTAAATCATGTCACCATCAAAAATAGGTACCCATTACCACGTATTGATGACCTGTTTGACCAGTTGCAAGGAGCACAATTCTTTTCAAAGATCGATCTTCATTCTGGATATCATCAGCTGAAGGTTAGAACTGAGGATATTCCAAAGACGGCTTTTAGAACTCGGTACGGGCATTATGAATTCCTAGTCATGTCCTTTGGATTAACTAATGCTCCTGCTGCCTTCATGGATATGATGAACCGGGTATTCAAGGAATATTTGGATCACTTTGTGGTCGTCTTTATTGATGACATCCTTATTTATTCCAAAAGCCGTGAAGATCATGAGCAACAGTTGAGGCTGGTACTCCAAAAGCTTCGTGAATACAAGCTTTATGCCAAGTTGAAGAAATGCGAGTTCTGGCTGGAGGAGGTAGCATTCCTTGGGCACGTAGTATCAAGTCGTGGAATATCGGTTGACCCGGCAAAGATTGAAGCTATTCAAAGCTGGGAGCAACCTAAATCAGTGACCGAGGTACGTAGCTTTCTTGGTTTAGCTGGTTATTATCGGAGATTCGTGGAAGGATTTTCTCGAATCGCTACTCCATTAACTCAGCTGACTCGAAAAGATACAAAGTTTGGTTGGAGCGAAGAATGTGAGCAAAGTTTTCAAGAATTCAAGAGGAGACTCATTTCAGCACCTGTTCTAACAATACCATCTGGCTCGGAGGGATTTGTCATCTACAGTGATGCTTCGAGCAAAGGGCTGGGATGCGTTCTCATGAAATATGAAAAAGTCATAGCCTATGCATCAAGACAACTCAAGGAATATGAGAAGAAATTATCCTACTCATGATCTAGAGTTGGCAGCTGTTGTCTTTGCACTTAAAATTTGGAGGCATTACTTGTATGGGAGAAAGTGGAGATCTTTACGGATCATAAAAGCCTCAAATATTTCTTCACTCAAAAGGAACTCAACATGCGACAACGACGTTGGCTTGAACTGTTGAAAGATTATGATCATACCATTCAATACCATCCTGGAAAAGCGAACGTAGTAGCTGACGCATTGAGTAGAAGATCATATGCGGGTACAAGTGCAATATTAACAACGCAAAGGCCCATTTTGTGTGACTTGCAAAGGATGGAGATAGAGTTAAAGACTCTAGGGACCCATGTGATGATGGCGAATATACGAGTAGAACCGACTTTAATTGATAAAGTTAAAGCTGCTCAAGCTACAGACCTGGAGCTGATGCGTATGAGGAAGAAAGTGCAAGAAGGTGCTATGCCGGAAGCAAGAATCGATGAAGAAGGAATACTTCGAGTCAACTCCAGACTTTATGTTCCTAACAACCCTGATTTAAAGTATGAAATCATGATGGAGGCGCACAACACACCGTTTGCAATCCATCCTGGAAGTACTAAAATGTATCATGATATTCGTCATACATTTTGGTGGAACAATATGAAGAGAGAGATAGCGTTGTTTATCTCAAGGTGTCTAACTTGTCAACGAGTCAAAGCTGAGCATCAAGTACCAAAAGGTCCATTGCAACCACTTAAAATTCTAGAATGGAAGTGGGAGCACATTACCATGGATTTCGTTACCGGTCTTCCTAGGGTTTCTCAAGGTATTGATGCGATTTGGGTCATTGTTGATAGATTGACCAAGTCTGCTCATTTCTTACCGATACGAGAAACTTATACACTTGAACGTCTTGCTCGTATGTACATAAACGAGAATGTAAGACTGCATGGTATGCCAGTATCCATAATTTCTGATCGAGACCCAAGATTCACTTCACGATTTTGGGTTAGTTTACAAAAAGCTATGGGCACGGAGTTACGATTTAGTTCAGCATATCATCCTCAGACGGACGGACAATCAGAGAGGACTATTCAAACTCTTGAAGATCTATTAAGACTCTGTGTCTTTGACTTCAAGAGAAGTTGGGACAAGTTCTTACCATTAGTGGAGTTTTCCTACAACAACAGTTATCAAGCAAGTATTGGCATGGCTCCATTCGAAGCATTGTATGGAAGAAAATGTCGTTCTCCAGTATGCTGGGATGAGGTGGGCGAAGCAACGTTGTTGGGACCGGAGTTGGTACGTATGACTACAGAAAAGATTCAAACGATCCGACAACGTATAAAAACCTCACAAGATCGACAAAAGAGTTATGCTGATCTTCATCGAAAGGACGAAGGACGTGAAATTTGATGTAGGAGATCATGTGTTCTTACGTGTTGCTCCATGGAAAGGAGTTACGAGATTTGGAAAGAGAGGAAAGCTAAATCCTCGATTCATCGGTCCATTTTTAATCCTCGATCGAGTAGGAATTGTGGCTTATAGACTCGCTTTACCGCCAAGTATGTCTCGTGTTCATAACGTTTTCCACATATCCATGTTACGCAAATATGTGGAAGACCCGAACCACATTATTGAGTTAGAACCGGACGAAATAGCGGAGGATTTGACGTATGAAGAAGTTCATGTTCAAATCTTGGATAAGAAGGAACATATTCTACGCTCCAAGGCTATACCCCAAGTCAAAGTTTTGTGGAGAAACCACGATGTTGAGGAAATGACTTGGGAGTTAGAATCAGAAATGAAATCAAGGTATCCTTACCTCTTCGACATACCAGGTACGTACCCTAATTTCGAGGGCGAAATTTCATAAGAAGGGGAGGTTGTAAGACCCCAACTTTTATAAATAAAGATGAATTTTCTATAAATATCATTTTTGAATATTATGGAGTTAATTTGATATAATGTTATAGTTGTGGGTAATATTTATAAATTTTGCAAAGTAAGCAAGTTGTTATAAAATATTCGTTTGGTCGGGGAATATTCTTTTTGTCGGAAAATATTCATACGACGGCACAATCATTGGTGGACCCCACAACAAAATTATTGTCGGATTGAAAAAACGACAAAAATATTTTATTAAAAATAACGGCTGAAGTGTTACCGTTAAAACCGTTAAAACTGTTGAACTACTCGGTGTAAAAGTACAGTAATACGCGTGGTTGCATAGTAGCACACGGTATTGATTATTGATGCTTACGTGAGAAGTCACTCAGCTATACTCAATTATTACTACAGTAATTGCTGCATCATATCTCTTAAATTATTGTCATAGTAGCATCTGTATAATATGTTATATTATTAAATCAATAATTGAGACGTTGTGGTAAGTTTGATTATTTTATGGGGGGCCATATGTCATCATCTAAGAGTCTCTTCGTCAATAGTAATTACCGTCGTCAATAGTAATTACCTTCGTCAATAGTATTTACCTTGGTCAATAGTATTTACCTTGGTCAATAGTAATTACCTTCGTCAATAGTATTTACCTTGGTCAATAGTAATTACTTTCGTCAATAGTAGTTGTCCCTTCAATATTACCAAGAGTCATTTGACCCTTCGTTAAGACCAAGAGTCATTTGACCCTTCGTTAAAACCAAGAGCCGCCCTCAGTTTTTCTATAAATAGAGGCCTAGGGCTTCATTATTTTTCACGAATTCATTCAAGCTATAGAGAGAGAAAGTATAGAGAGAATAAGAGAGAGAGAATAAAAGTATTCTGCTACATCACTTTTCCAATATCCAGTTCTTTTAAGGTAGAGAATATTATTATTATATTCATGAAGAGAACTTCTGTTATTCCATTCGTTATTATTCTGTTGGAATAACCAGTATACGCGGTCTACCCTATACTTGGTGACATTCTTCTATTATTCTGTTGGAATATCCTGTCTGTGTGTTTTACACCGGACCTGGTTCCGTTTATTATTCTGTTGGAACATCCTGTCTGTGTGTTTTACACTGGACCTGGTTCCGTTTTTATTATTATTCTGTTGGAACATCCTGTCTGTGTGTTTTACATCGGACCTGGTTCCATTATTTATTATTCTGTCGGAATATCCTGTTTGTGCGTTTACGCCGGACCTGGTTCCATTATTTATTATTCTGTTGGAATAACCTGTCTGTGCGGTCTATCGCATGCATGGTGATTTCTTTTGTTATTCCATTCTTTATTATACTCAGTTGGTTAAGTTTTGACTTCTATACTCCATGAAATTTATGGAATATCCTTGATAGTTGCGTTTCATCCAGTATCTTTTCAAGAAAATATTCTTCTAAGCATTCTTGAATTTTACTCTACAATGCAGTATCATGTTGACAATTTGGACGTTGTTAATTCCTGGATAAATTAATTCTTGAACTTGTTTTATTGAATTCTTATATCATTGTCATCATCCTCATGTTTATAAAATGTTGAAAGTCATCTGTGGCATGTAGTGCATAGATGGACTTAGTATGATTATGACCAAGGATTATTCGGTATAATCATGACCGTAATGTTACAAATGATGTGGTAAAAGTCATCATTGGCCCGTAGTACATTGATAGACAGTTGTTGACTTGATCATGACCATTAATGAATATACGAATATCCTTGGCCGTAGTGCAGGGGTGATTCGATGATGTGGATTATTTTATTAAGCTGAGTCCCAGTGATCACAGTGTTGAAAAACTTTTTAAATCATAAAAGATAGTAGAGTTTATTTTCTGCTTGACTCTTTTAATGGATTGCTTGTTCCGCTACAGTTAAACTTGATGTCTATTATATTTTATCAGTTTAACATTGTTGAAGGCTAATGATAATTTATTCTGCATTATCTTAGTCATAATATTTCTTACTGGGCTAGTTGAGCTCACCCTTTCTTTCACTGTTCTCTTCAGGAAATGAGAACGTAGCTGGGGCAAGTCGGGGAACGGAGTGATGGTCCGAATGATAGTATTAGTTAGTAGTCCTCACTATTCTATGTAATGGTGTGTTAATAAATGTAATGAGGACTCCTTTTGAGTATGAATACTCTCTAGAAGATAATATTTGTATTCAAACTCACAGTTTATGTTTTGTCGTATTGTACACGACAGTTGTATTAGTAAGTTGTATTTGTATTTTGTACTTTGTATCTGACGACCCAAGATGGGTGATGTATACCTAATTTTGGGGGCGTCAAAGAATATACTTCTTGTCGAGCAACTCTTATAATTACACCATCAACTCTTTCATCTCTACCGGGGCCATTCTATATGGTGCCTTAGATATCGGGGCCGTTCCTGGTAGTAAGTCAGTCACGAACTCGATTTTTCGATCCAGCAAAAGACCTGACAAATCGTCTGGAAATACGTCTGCAAAATCTCTTATGATCGGTATCTCTTCTAACTTCACACTCTTCTTATGTGTATCGACTATGTAGGCTAAGTATCCTATACATCCTTGTCTTAATAACTTCTTGGCTTGCATCACTGTCAGACAACTTGCTTGTCGAGGTGACTCACTGCCATAAAATACTACCTTTGACAGAGTCATAAGGTTAACACACTTCTTTTGGCAATCAACTACTGCTCCGTGATTGAATAACTAATCCATTCCCAGTATAACATCAAACTCACCAAGTCTAATTGGTATCAAATCTACCATCATCTCGTGACCCTTAATAACAACTCTATAATTCTTATATATGAATCTAACAGGAATCACTTCCCTATTTGTAATATCTATGCTTAAAGGATAATCTAATTCTTCCTGAGGCAAATCTAAGTTCTAAGCAAATTCATCAGATATAAATGAACAAGTAGCACCCGAATCAAATAGTACATAAGCATAAATACCATTAATCAGAATGATACCTGACACCACATCCTTAGACCGTACAGAATCCTGCACGGTCATATTGAAAGTCCACGCAGTAGGTCAGCTTGACTGTGTTAGATCAGTGATAGTCAATGTACCACCACCGTTGTTTCCCTTTCCTCCACTTGCACTTCCCGCTGGCATTTTAGGGCAATCCTGAGCCATGTGATTGATGAGTAGGTTTTTAACCTATGATTTATATTCATTTAGCTTGTTATATTGTTAGTTTTTTGATTGCTTCATGTTACTTTTGATGGGTTTTGTGCTTGTTATAGGTGTTGCCTCTTTTATAGTTCAAAAAAAGAGCTCTAACTCATGCAAGTATACATGCGTCAACAAGTAATACAAAGTAAGTAAAGTATCATTCCCACGGAGAATTAACTAACAAAGCTCACCAAGCATTAGCCAATAACCATCTCAATCTTATTTAAACGAATGATATTATATTTTATATTTAAACTACAAAATTAAATAAACCTAACTAATCCTAGAGTGAGACTAGATAATGAAGACCTGAGATTACAATTTCATCTATTGACTCATTCAAATCCATACACTTCATGCTAAACCAAACTAATTGTATCAGTTTGTTAGTCGAGAACACTAAAGTAAAGTATAGCCATCTTTCAATGTACCATACCCATATCACATATAATCCACAATTGATAGAATACACATGAACACCCACATTACCTAAACCACTATATGTCTATGTGATTTACAAATAATTAGGGTTTAATTCCAAGTTCTCAATTGACTACGAATGGTGCTTCGGTATATGTCTATCCTAAGCACGAATCATACATCCCATCACAATGTAGAACATACAAACACAAGCTATCAAGATCAGATCTAAACCCATACTTCATCTCTCAAGTCCATATGGGTGATCACAGTAATTGATGGTCAATCAACTAAGCAAATAAGCTTAAATCTTAATAGACAATCCCATAGCAATCAATAAGGTTAACAATGAAGTATATCGAAATAAACTAAGCAATAGATTCCATTGTAATCTCAAAATAGAGTTTAGCTCATCATAGAATCAAAATTCATCATCCACAATAGATTACACATTAAGAAATAAAGATAGAAGTAAAGAGAAGTTAAGGAATAAGGAATGTAAATCTGATCTCTCTTGCTCCAATTCTAAATTTCCTATGCTCTCCAATTGCTTCAATCTTCAACTCTAATCTAATCTAGGGTTCTAATCTAATCTAAAAAGAAAGAGAAGAAAAGAGCATATATAATATGTTATGATCCCCCAAGGGTGGAATATGTAACATTCCAGATTTTTAAATGTAAGTTATAAATATTTATTGGATGTGTTTATTATTGAATAAGTAATTGTTCAATTTGATTGAGTTTATTTAGTTAATTATTTATTTGCTAAATAATTAATGTGATTAGTTAATTATTTATTAGTTAAATAATTAATGTGTTATGTGGATTGAGTTATGTGATTAAGTAATTTATTTAATTGTTATTACATAAAGTGTGACAAATAACTATGTGATAAAGAGTTATTAAAATAAATTAAAGTAATTTTAATTTAGTGTTGCCAAACAAGGTGTAAGTATATTAATCCTTTATTTTATAAATGGTTTGCCAAACAAGGCCTTATGGCTTTTGAAATTCTTGTTAATTTTAAATTATATTATTAATAGAATAAAACAAATATATAAATAAAATATATTTATATTTATAAGATTATACGTTATATGTTTGGTAACTGATGAGAGTAAATAGACTTATTATTGCCTTATCAGTTTTGTTTTATTTTGACGCATACTTGTTAAGTGTTGCGCTCCAGTTTTGCTTAGTCTAAGAAAAGGTGTTCAGAGAAAAAGAAAAGTTTCAGAGAATTTGAGAGAGAGAAGTAGCAAAAGAAAGTTATCAGTGTTTAACAAAGATTATCTAAAACAAAAGGTATGTACATAACTTAACCATAGCTATTTTACGCCATATATTTTATGTGAATTTATATTGTCTCGGTGTTCTCAATTTGACTGTAAGACAAAGTTCTTTACAAACTTTCTAGAGTTTGAATGTTTTACTATTTGATTATGAAATCATGCGTTAGTAGTAGATAACATATATATTGCTGATTGTATGTTCAATAATGTATAGGTAAGAGTATGATAAATTACGTATACATGAAAAGAATTATTTTTTTCAGTAAACTTATATGCATGAATATGACTTTTGAAAGTTAATAAAAATTAGTATGTGATTATGTTAATTGAGGTTTGTGTGTAATTGGGTAAGAAATTAAGCAGAGCAAGGAATCAAATTTGGTTGATAACAGTGAAAATATCGTTCACTGTACTTTAGATATCAACAATGGAGTTTTGAGTTTTAACCAAATATTATTTTAGTGATTTAAGTCTTTTAAATTTGTTGTTTAATTGTTGGAAATTCGTATATGGATAATTGTTAGCAATTATGTGTAGTTTTATATTAGTTATACATGTTGTTTGGGGCGAATTGTTGTTACAAATTTAAGACAGTAGCTTTGGCTCTGTTCTTCTTTTTAGTTCTATGAGTTTCGGCGCTCCAGCGTCAAAATTCACGCCCCAGCGTCAAAATTCACGCCCCAGCACCAAGGTTTGCGCCCCAGCGCCAAAAATGGGCCAAGGCTCGTGCCCCAGCGCTGTAACTCGCGCCCCGGCGCTGGTACTCACGCCCCGGTGCCACTGTTCGCGCCCCAGCGCTGGAAAAGTGGCCTGGGTCGGACAGGTTTGACCTCCTATAGTAAAATGGCCGTAACTTTCTCATACGAACTCTGATTGAGGTAATTCAAGACGATCCGGAACGAGGACGAATAGACCTACAACTTTCATGCTTTAAGTTTTTTAATTTGAGGTCTGTAACAGTAGTCAAATGGCCATATTTAGGACTATTGTGTATTTGGAGCCAATCGGAAGGCGTCGGGATGCACGAATGCAAGTGCAACCCTTTGTGTATTAGTATAACTTAATGATAACATGTTAGACATGTAATAGGATGTTGTATCAACTTGTTAATGTGCATATGGTGCAATGACATGATCACTTAAGTAGTTGTAATAAAGCTAAAAAGTAATGTTCATGAAAAGATGTGATGTTATTTAAACTTAAACTTAGTTAGTAGCTATACTAAGAGTAATAAAGTAACTCATAAAGGTAATGTTAGTGTAACTAATGTGTATTGTCAATACATATGGTATGTGTAGGACTTGGGGTGAACATGAATAGTAATTGTTTAACCTACGCACGAGGCAAGTTCCCTAACCTTTGCTACTTTATTATTCAACAAGGTTGCTTTTCACTGTTATGTTATACTTAAGCAAGTTTTCTAATTCTAAGGCTTCGTTATGTAAAATTCATATGCTATACTTTATTGAGTAAAGTATTTCCATTAAGCAACTTCATTGTATCCATTTATTCATGATGATACAAGTTTCTCATCTCTACACTTTCGTTGAGATAGTTATTATGATTATGCAAGTTTTCTTAACTCTAAACTTGTTATATTAGCATGCAAGCACCTTTAGTTTATCGTTCAAGCTATTATTTGTTGTGCATGCTTGATATTAAATTCTAAGATGTAACCTTAGCTTAATGTTATTCAAAGCAAGGTATGATGTGTTATTCAATAGTTATGCTATTAAATTATCCCTAAAGCATAAAATTAGAACGAAATACTTATTCAGTTATGATTATTCAATAACATAGTGTTATTATCTTTTATTCAACTAATCCTTAGTTGATGTCCGTTGAATTCCAAATTACCTTGAAGTGTATCCAAACCAAACTATCTTTGGGGCGGACTTGTACTCAAAATACTGAGATGAACAACCCTATTTATAGGGGTTACGCTTAGTTTTGTACTTTGCGCTAAAATGTTTGTATACAATACATGTACGAAGGGTTGATCCCCCCTAAGTACCTTAAAGTCATTATGGTCGTATGACCGTAAAAGTTTAAGTTGAAAGATTACTTATAACTGTGGACAAGGTTCGTGGTCATTAGACCTTCAGTGAATGTTTAAAATGTTAATAGAACTCATTGTTTTGTTCTATTAAGCCCCTGAATGGGCAAGGAATGTTTAAGATGTTAATAGAATCTATTGTTCAGTTCTATTGAGCCCCTGAATGGGCAGAGAATGTAAAAGTTATTCATTGTTATTTCAAGTGAGCCTTGTTTGCTCACTCTTGCCTATAAAATCCTTACAGCTACAGATGGAAAGGGTGACGTTCCTAGCACCAGTAAAGGAAAGGGAAAGATGAACAAGTACGGAAGACTTGTAATAGTTTTGATAGTTTTATTATCAGACTTTGGTTTAAGGAATGTAACGAAGTTTATTTAAATTTTCCGCATGAATGATTGTATGTAAAGGTTAGATAACATGGGAGATATTATTTTATGTAATTCTTGTATGGGCAGGTTTATTATTCAATTTTATTTATGATTGGGTAGTTATAAATGAATGTTTTGATTACGTGAACACCAAATCTTGAGGTAATGAAGGACCGAGATTTGGGGGTGTCACAGGTTGGTATCAAAGCTTTAGGTTATGAACCTTAGGTGGGGGGAAAAACCTTAGGAAGTAACCTTTGAAAAGATAGTGGAGATAACTCTTATCGAGTTTTTTTAAGGAAGAGGTAATAAAACACTTATGTGCTTATGTGTTTATAACTTATGTGCTCGCGAGTGTCGAGTAGAATGATTAATAACTAAAACTTTAAAATTTTGTTGTCAGGATGACTAATGTCGGAGAATCTAGTCAGGATAGGGAGGAGGAACCTCAAACGCCTATAGAGGAGAAGCCTCACGACATTCAGGTAGTTTGGGAACAACTACTACCACGGGAGTCAGCCTCGTTGGTCACAGTGGTTGAAGATGAGGATGATGATGTGGAGACGGATGAGGAGGATCCCGTGGAGTTGCCACAGGAGGATGAAGATAACGAGGACGAGGAGGAGGAGACCCACTAACCTCGATGGCTGCTCGTATGTATGATGAGGTCTACGACCGTAACGTGGAACTTTAGGACACAGTTGAGGAGTTGCAGGAGATAGTAGCTGAACAACAGACTGCAATGACACAGAAGGACGACGACATCCAGGATCGAGATGAACGTCTAACTAATGCTGAAGAAAAGCTGATGCAGACTGAAGGAGAGAAGGAACAACTGATCGAGATGGTCGTGGAACTGAAGAAAAAGCTGAATGAAGAAGCTACCAAGAGGGCGAGAGCTGAAGACGCATACGTGGAAGCTTTTCAACGAATTAGAAGGGCAGTAAGGGACGCATAAGCAAAGAGGATGAATATGGAAGAGATGGATAAAGTATTCAATACCGTGATCAATCGAGCTCAAGATCGGGTCATGGGTTATCCAATTCAGTTCGAGACTCTGCCATCATACGTGTTAGATCGCCGAACCATGTTCCGTGTTATGGAAGAAGAGCGTCAAAAGGCTACTGATTATCTTAATAGATCATCGTAGGAAATCTGTCTGTTTTGCAAGTAATAAGTGTTAAATAATGTGTAAATCCCGAGTGTTAAGTAACCATGGGATAGGAGAATGATGATGTTGTCCTGTAACTTTTGTAGTTCAGGAAAGTAATGTAAATGGCAGTGATGCTATTATTATTATGTTTTTCGAAGTTATGATGAATAAATAAAAAGCTATTATTTTATTCAAAAGTGTTATGTGGTTATTTTTTTTATGGAGACAAGTTAATTATAAAATACTTAAAGAAGTTAGGTAATAGTCTAATAGATGTTTTTTTTCTAACAGAAAATGCCTCCCAGACGTGAACCACCCCGACAGAGAACCAATGCGAGAACTAACAATAACGATGTTGAGGATAATCCCGTCCAACAACTAGTGACATTACTAACAGGAGCATTGCAGAATCAATCTCAAAACCAAGGCACAACGTTTAAGGAGTTTAAGGCGGTCGGACCACCTAAATTTTATGGGTCAATGAATCCGGTCGAGGCACAGACCTGGATTATGGAGATTGAGAAGATATTTGAAGTCACTAGGGTAGGGGATGAACAGAAGACTGCTTTTGCAACATTCATGTTGAAAGCAGAAGCTAGTTATTGGTGGCAGGCCAATAAAACCCGGGAAGGACCAGGAGTGATGACTTGGGATAGGTTTAAGGAGTTATTCTTCAAGACCTACTTCCCAGATAGTTCTAAGAGTCAGTTAGAGGTTCAGTTTTTGGAACTAAAGCAGGGAGCGATGACGGTGTCTGAGTATACCGTGAAATTCAACGAATTGGCGAGGTTTGTGCCATATCAAGTCAGCACAGACGAGCGTAAGGCAAAGAGGTTCGAACAGGGACTGAAGCCCTGGCTGTACAGTAGGGTTTCCCTGTTCTAGTTGAAGACATTTGCAGCAGTGATGGAGAAGGCTATACTCGCTGAAGGTGGAGGCGAGGCAGTGACAAAATTCAATCAAGAGCAGAAGAAAAAGAAGAATGAGGTGGAAGTAAAGAATGGTAGCGGAGGCAATGGAAATGGCAATAACAACAACAACTTGAAGAGGAAGTGGAATGGAAACGAGGGTACTAGAAACCGGCAGAGTAACCAACAGTTTAGGAAGTTTGAAGCATGTGCTACATGCGGGAGGTTTCATAAGGGTGTGTGCTTGATGGGGAAACGTGCATGTTACAACTGTGGCCAGGAGGGTCACATCGCCTCAAATTGCACCCAACCCAAGAAGAATGTCTGTTTCACATGTGGATCCAAGGATCATTTTGCTCGTGAATGCCCTCAAAAGAAGGTCAGAGAAACAGTGAGAAGTAAGGGAGACAGCAGTGGAGGTACTTAGGCCATTGCTGGACCTACAGCGTCAAACAAACCCATAGCCAGAACTTTCAACATGACTGTGCAAGATGCTGTGCAATCAAAAGATGTGGTGTTAGGTATTATCCCAATCAACGATATTAATGCTTGTGTATTATTTGATTCAGGTGCTACTTGTTCGTTTATATCTGATGAATTTGCTAAAAGGTTAGAATTGCCTAGAGAAGAACTGAATTTCCCTTTGAACATAGGAATTGCGAATAGGGAGGTGATTCTTGTTAGGTTTGTATACAAGAACTGTAGAGTGAACATTAAAGGGAATATCCTTATGGTAGATTTAATTCCGATTAGACTCGGAGAATTTGATGTAATTTTGGGAATGGATTGGCTGTTCAAATATGGAGCAGTAATTAATTGTCACAAGAAATGTGTAAACCTTATGACTCCGTCAATGGTAGTTTTCCATGGTAGCAAATCGCCTAGACAAATGAAATGTCTGACGATTATGCAGGCCAAGAAGTTGTTGAGTCAAGGTTGTGTGGGTTATTTGGCTTACATAGTCGATACTCAGAAGAAGGGTGTAAAACTGGAGGAGATACCAGTGGTTAGAGAATTCGTAGATGTATTTTCGGAGGATTTGCCAGGACTACCGCCTGATAGAGAGATTGAGTTCGTAATCGATTTAGTGCCAGGAACTGCACCAATATCGAAGGCCCCGTACAGAATGGCTCCGGTAGAAATGAAGGAACTCATGGTGCAACTGCAAGAACTGCTGGACAAGAAGTATATTCAACCAAGCGTGTCATCGTGGGGAGCGCCGGTATTATTTGTGAAGAAGAAGGACGGATCAATGCGTCTTTGCATTGATTATAGGGAGTTAAACAAGGTCATTATTAAGAAAAGGTATTCGTTACCTAGAATAGATGACTTGTTTGATCAGTTGAAGGGTGCTAAATACTTCTCGAAAATAGATTTGAGAAGTGGGTATCACCAATTGAAGGTAAGAAAGGAGGATATACCTAGAACGGCATTCAAAACTCGGTACGGACATTACGAGTTTCTGGTGATGTCTTTTGGTTTAACAAATGCCCCTGTCGCGTTCATGGATTTGATGAACAGGGTATTTAAACCATTCTTAGACAAGTTTGTAGTGGTGTTTATCGACGACATTCTGGTGTATTCCAAAACTCAAGAAGAACACGTGGAACATTTACGTCTGACATTGGAGACACTAAGAAAGGAAAAGTTGTACGCGAAATTCTCTAAGTGTGAATTTTGGCTCGATCGTGTACAATTTTTGGGTCATGTGATTGACAAAGATGGGATTTCAGTAGATCCATCGAAAGTGGAAGCTGTAATCAATTGGGAACAACCAAGGACACCTTCGGAGGTGAGGAGTTTCTTGGGACTGGCTGGTTATTATAGAAGATTCATTCAAGATTTTTCTAAGATAGCCACTCCGTTAACAAATTTGACACGGAAAGCTGTGAAATTCGTTTGGACGGAAAAGTGTAAAGAGAGCTTCCAAGATTTGAAGAAGAAGCTAAGTATGGCACCTGTGTTAACCCTGCCGGATAATACAGGAAATTTTGTGGTGTATAGTGATGCCTCACACAAAGGATTGGGTTGTGTTCTTATGCAAAATGGCAAAGTTATTGCCTATGCATCAAGACAACTGAAGGATTATGAGAAAGGTTATCTGACTCATGATTTAGAATTGGCTGCAGTGGTATTTGCTCTCAAGATATGGAGACACTATCTGTATGAAGAGAAATGTGAGATCTACACAGACCACAAAAGTCTGAAGTATATTTTCAATCAGAAGGACCTGAACATGCGTCAGAGGAGATGGATGGAATTGATAAAGGATTACGATTGTGAGATCTTTTATCATCCGGGCAAAGCGAATGTGGTTGCAGATGCTTTAAGTAGGAAAGGTCGGGAGAAATTAATGCTGATAACAACTCAGGAGGAGCTCATTTCAGCAATGACAAAGTTTGAACTGGAAATCAAATTTCCACAGGAATCCGACGAACGACTATTTCAGCTAGAAGCAGGTTCAACTTTACTGGACAAGGTGAAAAATGCTCAATTACAAGATGAAGAATGTGGAAAGATAAAAGAGAATATGGTTGATAGTAGCAATACGAAATACAAGGTCGATACCGAAGGATTATTACGGTACGAGGGAAGAATCTGGGTTCCAGCAACACCAGAACTGAAAAACAAAATCTTGACCGAAGCTCATAACTCAAGATATTTGATTCATCCAGGAAGCACGAAGATGTATCAAGATTTACGCCGACATTTTTGGTGGCCGAATATGAAAAGGGATGTTGCAGAATGCGTGGCTAAATGTTTGACATGTCAAAGAGTAAAAGTCGAACATCAAAGACCCAGCGGATTACTTCAACCGTTGGAAATACTGGAATGGAAATGGGAGCATATCACGATGGATTTTGTGGTGGGTCTTCCAGCTACTCAGAGAGGATGCGATGCAATTTGAGTGATAGTGGATAGACTGACAAAATCAGCACACTTTTTGCCAATAAAGATTAGATTCAATCTTGATCAGCTGGAAAACTATATATCAAAGAGATAGTTTCGAGACATGGAGTGCCAGTGTCAATTGTGTCCGATAGAGACCCGCAATTCATGTCAAACTTCTGGAAGAGACTACAAGAATGCATGGGAACTCAATTGCGAATGAGTACGACTTATCATCCATAAACAGATGGCCAAAGCGAACGAACGATCCAAACATTGGAAGATATGCTGAGAGCATGCGTCATGGATTTTAAAGGAAGCTGGGAAGAGTAATTACCGTTGGTGGAATTCACCTACAATAATAGTTATCACGCGAGCATCGGCATGCCACCTTACGAAGCGTTATACGGCAGAAAGTGCAGAACTCCACTATGATGGGATGAAGTTGGTGAACGTCAACTACTAGGACCAGAATTAGTGCAACAAAATGCTGAGGTTATCAAACTCATCAGGATAAGATTGGTAGCAGCTCAAGACCGACAGAAGAAGTATGCTAATCAACACAAGCAAGATCATGCATTTGACGTAGGAAGCTGTGTATTCCTAAAAGTTTCTCCTTGGAAGGGAAAAATTCGTTTCGATAAGAAGGGAAAACTAAGCCCGAGGTTTATTGGACCCTTTGAAGTGCTGCGAAAAGTTGGAGAGGTAGCTTACGAGGTAGCTCTACCTCCAGAGTTGGAAAACATTCATAATGTTTTTCATATTTCGGTGTTATGACCATATAAACCCGATTACAATCACGTAATCGAGTACGAACCGTCGCAGTTCAAGAAAGATTTATCTTATGAAGAGGTTCCTATCCAGATAGTCGACAGGAAGGAACAAGTGCTCAGGAATAAAGTGATACCTTCTGTGAAGGTGAAATGGAGAAACCACAATGCCAAAGAAGCAACGTGGGAACTCGAAGAGAAAATGATGAAAGAGTACCCTGAGTTATTTGTTTAATATGTGTCTTCGATTCTGGGGACAGAATCTTTATAAGTAGAGAAGAATGTAACAAAAGTGCTGTTTGAGTTGTGATTCTGGGGACAGAATCCTTATAAGAGGGGAATGATGTAACATTCCAGATTTTTAAATGTAAGTTATAAATATTTATTGGATGTGTTTATTATTGAATAAGTAATTGTTCAATTTGATTGAGTTTATTTAGTTAATTATTTATTTGCTAAATAATTAATGTGATTAGTTAATTATTTATTGGTTAAATAATTAATGTGTTATGTGGATTGAGTTATGTGATTAAGTAATTTATTTAATTGTTATTACATAAAGTGTGACAAATAACTATGTGATAAAGAGTTATTAAAATAAATTAAAGTAATTTTAATTTAGTGTTGCCAAATAAGGTGTAAGTATATTAATCCTTTATTTTATAAATGGTTTGCCAAACAAGGCCTTATGACTTTTGAAATTCTTGTTAATTTTAAATTATATTATTAATAGAATAAAACAAATATATAAATAAAATATATTTATATTTATAAGATTATACGTTATATGTTTGGTAACTGATGAGAGTAAATAGGCTTATTATTGCCTTATCAGTTTTGTTTTATTTTGACGCATACTTGTTAAGTGTTACGCTCCAGTTTTGCTTAGTCTAAGAAAAGGTGTTCAGAGAAAAAGAAAAGTTTCAGAGAATTTGAGAGAGAGAAGTAGCAAAAGAAAGTTATCAGTGTTTAACAAAGATTGTCTAAAACAAAAGGTTTGTACATAACTTAACCATAGCTATTTTACGCCATATATTTTATGTGAATTTATATTGTCTCGGTGTTCTCAATTTGAATGTAAGACGAAGTTCTTTACAAACTTTCTAGAGTTCGAATGTTTTACTATTTGATTATGAAATCATGCGTTAGTAGTAGATAACATATATATTGATGATTGTATGTTCAATAATGTACAGGTAAGAGTATGATAAATTACGTATACACGAAAAGAATTATTTTTTTCAGTAAACTTATATGCATGAATATGACTTTTGAAAGTTAATAAAAATTAGTATGTGATTATGTTAATTGAGACTTGTGTGTAATTGGGTAAGAAATTAAGCAGAGCAAGGAATCAAATTTGGTTGATAACAGTGAAAATTTCGTTCACTGTACTTTAGATATCAACAATGGAGTTTTGAGTTTTAACCAAATATTATTTTAGTGATTTAAGTCTTTTAAATTTGTTGTTTAATTGTTGGAAATTCGTATATGGATAATTGTTAGCAATTATGTGTAGTTTATATTAGTTATACATGTTTTTTGGGGCGAATTGTTGATACAAATTTAAGACAGTAGCTTTGGCTCTGTTCTTCTTTTTAGTTCTATGAGTTTCGGCGCCCCAGCGTCAAAATTCACGCCCCAGCGTCAAAATTCACTCCCCAGCGCCAAGGTTTGCGCCCCCAGCGCCAAAAATGGGCCAAGGCTCGTGCTCTAGTGCTGTAACTCGCGCCCCGGCGCTGGTACTCGCGCCCCGGCGCCACTGTTCGCGCCCCAGCGCTGGAAAAGTGGCCTGGGTCGGACAGTTTTGACCTCCTATAGTAAAATAGCCATAACTTTCTCATACGAACTCCGATTGAGGTAATTCAAGATGATCCGGAACGAGGACGAATAGACCTACAACTTTCATGCTTTAAGTTTTTTAATTTGAGGTCTGTAACAGTAGTCAGAATGGTCATCTTTAGGACTATTGTGTATTTAGAGCCAATCGGAGGGCGTCGGGATGCACGAATGCAAGTGCAACCCTTTGTGTATTAGTATAACTTAATGATAACATGTTGGACATGTAATAGGATGTTATATCAAGTTGTTAATGTGCATATGGTGCAATGACATAATCACTTAAGTAGTTGTAATAAAGCTACAAAGTAATGTTCATGAAAAGATGTGATGTTGTTTAAACTTAAACTTAGTTAGTAGCTATACTAAGAGTAATAAAGTAACTCATAAAGGTAATGTTAGTGTAACTAATGTGTATTGTCAATACATATGGTATGTGTAGGACTTGGGGTGAACGTGAATAGTAATTGTTTAACCTACGCACGAGGCAAGTTCCTTAACCTTTGCTACTTTATTATTCAACAAGGTTGCTTTTCACTATTATGTTATACTTAAGCAAGTTTTCTAATTCTAAGGCTTCGTTATGTAAAATTCATATGCTATACTTTATTGAGTAAAGTATTTCCATTAAGCAACTTCATTGTATCCATTTATTCATGATGATACAAGTTTCTCATCTCTACACTTTCGTTGAGATAGTTATTATGATTATGCAAGTTTTCTTAACTCTAAACTTGTTATATTAGCATGCAAGCACCTTTAGTTTATCGTTCAAGCTATTATTTGTTGTGCATGCTTGATATTAAATTCTAAGATGTAACCTTAGCTTAATGTTATTCAAAGCAAGGTATGATGTGTTATTCAATAGTTATGCTATTAGATTATCCATAAAGCATGAAATTAGAACGAAATACTTATTCAGTTATGATTATTCAATAACATAGTGTTATTATCTTTTATTCAACTAATCCTTAGTTGATGTCCGTTGAATTCCAAATTACCTTGAAGTGTATCCAAACCAAACTATCTTTGGGGCGGACTTGTACTCAAAATACTTAGATGAACAACCCTATTTATAGGGGTTACACTTAGTTTTGTACTTTGCGCTGAAATGTTTGTATACAATACATGTACGAAGGGTTGATCCCCCTAAGTACCTTAAAGTTATTATGGTCGTATGACCGTAAAAGTTTAAGTTGAAAGATTACTTATAACTGTGGACAAGGTTCGTGGTCATTAGACCTTCAGTGAATGTTTAAAATGTTAATAGAACTCATTATTTTGTTCTATTGAGCCCCTGAATGGGCAAGGAATGTTTAAGATGTTAACAGAATCTATTATTCAGTTCTATTGAGCCCCTGAATGGGCAGAGAATGTAAAAGTTATTCATTATTATTTCAAGTGAGCCTTGTTTGCTCACTCTTGCCTGTAAAATCCTTACAGCTACAGATGGAAAGGGTGACGTACCTAGCACCAGTAAAGGAAAGGGAAAGATGAACAAGTACTGAAGACTTGTAATAGTTTTGATAGTTTTATTATCAGACTTTGGTTTAAGGAATGTAATGAAGTTTATTTAAATTTTCCGCATGAATGATTGTATGTAAAGGTTAGATAACCTGGGAGATATTATTTTATGTAATTCTTGTATGGGCAGGTTTATTATTCAATTTTATTTATGATTGGGTAGTTATAAATGAATGTTTTGATTACGTGAACACCAAATCTTGAGGTAATGAAGTACCGAGATTTGAGGGTGTCACAGAATATCCCTTACATACTGAAATATGTCTAATATATAAGCCCTAATCGAACTCTCCCCTCAGTTACGCTTCTAATTTCCAATTTAAAATAAAGTCAGTATCTGCAGTCAACGTCGCGCGCGGCCGTACGCCCCTCCTTTGGAATCCTCGCGCAGGCGCGCAACTTACAGTGTGCAATGTCTGTCCAGCCGGGTGCTCGCGCGGGCGCGCGTCCTCAAGCTTATTCTGCCACGCGGCCGCGCGGCTTCTGCAACTGTGATTTCTGGTTCTACTGCTGCACTGATCTGTTCTGCTGTTCATTCTTTTGTCCATCCATGCTTAGTCTCCTGCTCCAATTGATCCTCACACCATGCGTCCATAGCCTCATGCCATTTACATCACCAAATCATGCCATATCCTGCACTTTTACACCAAAGGAGTTTTAAGTAAATGCAATGCAAAATAACATGAAATGCAACTAAAAACACATTAAAATATACTTGAGAAGGGCACAGTTCGCTTGAATTGCTATCTAATAAGTAGGTATAAAACCCACTTATCAAATACCCCCAAACTTAAACTATTGCTTGCCCTCAAGCAATGCAACATAATCCAATCTACATACTATGCAAGCTACACTACTATGACAATGAATCCCTAGATTTCCAGCCAAGTTAAGAATTCCAATAAGATACGTTTTAGAGAAATATCAAGATCCAAGAACAAAGCATCAAACTAAGCTAAAGGTATAATGACATACAATCAGGTAATCCTAACCTGATACAAAGATGTGTGTGTGTGATGTGTTCACAGATAAGCTTGGCAAAGATGAAGATACCACATGCTAAATTGCTTAAGACAGAAAATTGAAGTTTAAATCAAGAACTGCATATACTAATGAGACATCAACTACTACAACACATCATTACAAATTAAGGTTCAACAATGGGATTATTCTACTCTATTTGTTTATTTTTATTTTTATTTTCTCAGGAGGGCAATTTTCGTACTTTCCCGCGGTGTTTATTGATTTCTTTTTCTTCTCTTTTTTTAGCAATATATAGCAAGTGCGTTTTACGCTCCATCTCACTTTTCATTTCCATGTAAACGAGTGCGTTTTACGGTCCATCTCGTCCCAATAGCAAGCATACCCATGTTGAAATTTAAATAGGTACACTTAGAAGGGGGGGTTGAATAAGTGTAGGCACAAACTATGTCCAATTTTTGTTTCTTGTCAAAAATTACGTGAGTGTATAATGCAGCAAGCTGGATTACTGATATGGATAGAATGCAGGTTGCTGGATAAATAACAGAATATTCGAGTATAGAATGCAATCACACAAACACCAGAATTTTTACGTGGTTCAACTACTACCCTCTAGAATAGTAGCCTAATCCACGTCCAATACCAACAAGTATTGGAGACTCACTTTTATTCAACTTTTCCAATTACAATACAAGTTCTATCAAATTTGAACACCTTTGTTCCTTGTGCACCTATGCACCCTTAAGCACCTATGCTTTCCTTCAACTTGACTGTAATAAATTATCAACCCAAACAAGATAACCTAATACAATATAGATTTAGATATAACAATTAAAAATACAATACTAGAGGTCTAATGATCAAGCAATATATTACTTACCAACTCAAGGCTCTAGTATGAAATGATATGCAAGAAAGATATTACCAGAATATATTCGAAACTGCAACTCTGTTTTTAATGCAATCAAAATAATCTCGCAGCTTGTGTACTATTATTTTTCTGTGTATATATTTCGTGATCAAAACTGTTAGCGAGTTCTGTTTATATACACCTCTTCGAGAGTATGTCTGTTGCACAGATTTGATTCTGTAATTTTGCTCGTTTAAAAACTTTTAGCACAAATCAAGATATATTCAGTTTGATCATGCTGTCAATACTTTTAAGACTAATTTATTTTATGGCCTGCCCCAATTTCTAGAAGTCCAAAAATTAGCACCAAATACATTGACACGCTAGTTTCCATATATGTATTGGACCATTAGACCCAACCAATTAGATTTCCCAAAACATGGCTCATGATTCCTGTATTACGTATAGGAAAGACTTGATGCATATTTCGTATAATCTCAATTGCACAGATGACAGTCATTATCTTTATATGTGCTAGCATGTTTCTATATATCTTGACATGCATTGGTCCGTTAGCCACTTAAGTTGTTTAAAAAAACGTGGGACGAGATAATGATATATGATTTCTGCTATGAATGTGCAGTATGTGGTAATATATGCAATCAACTAGTTACCTTAATTAATTCCTAAAATTAAGACCCTTGATCTATGACGCAATCTATGCAGCATGATTTATGATGCAAGATATCTGATGTCATGATTTATGCTTACCATAATTTACCTGCTGGCTGGTGTCCATATGCATTGGACCGTTGATGACATCCAATTGAATTCCTTTAATCATGGGATCGTGAACTTTGGATTTTTGCATAACTAAGGGTAATTTAATTTAATCAATCTTTTTGTTCCGCCGAACAGTATTTGATTCCTTAGCAAGTGTTGAGCAAATAATGGTCATGCATATTATGTGCTAGATAATTTATCATGTGACACCAATTATGAATATGGACGTATATGCAATGCATGTCCTAAAGCCTTATTTTGGAAAGTAATAAATGCTAGGATCTTACATATATTCTTAGGACTCAATTTAGCTTTTCTTTCTTCAAAGACATCTTAACTTTGGACTTTCCTCCTTGATGTTCCTGAAATGTTATAAGACATGATTAGTAAGCAATTATGGTCATCATCAAAACATAGGGTGTGACATAAGTCAACATTCTCCCCCTTTTTGATGATGACAACAGAATGATTATGGCTCCCCCTAAAACCATGCATTTCAAGAGAGGTACAACTCCCCCTTAATTTGTGCATGCTGTTAACTACATATATGCAGTGTTTGGACAACCCTGTTTCTTGACAAGTTTAAAATAGCCCTGCATTTTCTGGTTAGTCCATAATATGTTTAGGAAACGATTAAGCCATCATCCATCAACAATTTTAAACCATAGTCTTAACAGCACAGGTCATAAAAAAAATTTAAAAAAATTGTCTTTGGGAGCAGGGAAAGGGAAAAACCAAAAAGCAAGCATACATTTTCTCCCCCTTTGGCATCAATCAAAAAGGAGTGTCTGAAATGCCAAAAGGGAAAGTGCAGCTAAGCATCGGCCTCCTCAAGATTAACATGATTTGCTTCGCAGGCGGTGAAATAGGGTCGGTGAAGCCTACGGTGCATGATCTCTTTCAGGGACATCGTATTGGCAAATCTTGGGGGTCGAGCAATGAAGGTAGGCGGAGGTAACGGCAGGTCCAAAAAGTCTCCTTGATATTCGACCATCCAATTGCATTGGGGCCATTCGGGTATGCGTGCTTGGACTTGGTCTACTTGCAGCTCCTCACTAAGATCATTCATGCGACGCTCGGTAAAGTGTCCCAGAGTTCCAATTTGGTTGCTGATGAACTTTAGCTCAGTACTCAATTGACAGGCGTTGCGGTTCATCTTCCGTTATAGGGCTTCAACCATTGCCCGAGTGTGCAACTCGAAACCGACTTGAAGATCTATGAACTCATCTTTCATATTACGAAACATAGTAGTAATATCATCATGACGAATGGGAAGTTTGCCTTTTTTAAGTACGAAGAGACGGAGTTGAATATCTTTGACATCTGAAGTGAGTTGGGCTTGATTAGTTGCTATGGAGTGAAGGATAGTGAGAATTTTAGGGGAAGGAGGCAGTGAAGTAGGCGGTATTGGTTTGGGAATTTCTGGAACCAGGCGAATGAATTTCCCTTTAAGCAGAGTGATATGAGCCCCTTTGAGATTGTTCGAATCGATAGAATCAGTCAAGTGGATACAACCGTCATCATCAAGTGGAATTTGGAAGTGGGTAAAGAGTGTGGTGAGGAAGCAACTAGAGGGCAGACACTTTTTGGAATGTTTAACACAGTGAATCATGTGTTTTAGCATCATAAATGAAAAGTTAAAAGGTTGACCGATCATAATTAACGCTACTAAGGCCAAATCCTGATACGTGAAATCAGCGCCACCACCGAGACGAGGCAGAAGATTGTATCGTAACAGTTTGTGAAGAACAATTGCAAGAGGAGACACTTCGGTGGTCTTAGGGAGGGTGACAGAGGACACCGTTGGGTCATCCAACACAACGCAAATTGTACTAGGGGGGATAGAGGAGTAGATATTGGCCTCTTAAGAGTGAAGGGACAGTCACCGGTGTATGGGATGGACAGTATACTCCCTAAATCCATGGTTGTGAAGAACAAGGATTTACCTTTAACAAACGAGGTGTAGCAATCGCCATTATTTTCAAGATTAGTATAAAACTGCTACTAATTTGGGGTAGGCTACCGAGGGAGGGGTTTTTAAGGAAAACAGACCACATGACTCAAAGAGACGATGAAGGGGGGGAGTTTTGATAGTAGAACATGTCTATTAATTTTTCATAGACAAAAGATTTTTGACAAATAGAAGTTTTAAAACGTAGTTGGAAATTATGGCCTCTAAAAAAGTCATCAGCCACATCATGCAAGGAGACAGAGAGAGGTATTATCGGTATAAGAGGCAAACCAGGTGAGGGGTCAGTGGGCTTGCGGCGTTTATGACCGGTCGATGTCCCGATTGGAGGTGGGGAAGGTAGACTGGCTTCGGATTCGGCAGGGGAGGAGCCACCGGAAATTATCGTGACAGAGGATGGCCTTCGCTTTAATTTTTGAGTGCCCGTTGATTGAGATGGTGGGGAGGGAGGTGAGACTTCGTCTTCCGATTCATCACGAAGTTGTTTGCCTCGTCTTGTTCTCATTGTAGCAGAGAAGAGTGGAGTCGATTGAGATTATGGAATGGATTGAAGAGTCTGAGACAGAGAAGAATACGGCTTCTGGTCTTTATGTATAAGACACGGTATCTAGATATGGGAAGTGGTGAAGCCGTCCTTGGGAAGGAGAATCTGAATAGATTTTAATGGGCGTAATTATGGTCAATATAGATACGTCGGTAATTTGTCTGTCTAACATGGTCGGTTCATATCTGTATTAGACACATTCTGAGTTCTCTCCTTAGAGTACTGAATCGTTCTTCCCCTAGAGGTTTTGTAAATATATCTGCTAGTTGGCGCTCAGTGGGAATGAATATTAATCTTATTAACCCTTTGGACACATTGTCTCTAAGAAAATGGTGGTGTACTTCTATGTGTTTTGTGCGAGAATGTAGTACTGGATTTTTAGAGATGTCTATGGTGCTTGTATTATCACAATATATGGGCACATTTTCACATATAATATCAAAGTCGCACAATGTTTGTCGCATCCACAAAATTTGAAAGCAACAGCTTCCTGCTGCTAAATATTCACCCTCAGTAGTGGATAGGGCGACTGACGTTTGCTTCTTGTTGTGCCATGAAACAAGACTTTGTCCCAAAAATGTACAGGCACCGCTTGTGCTTTTTCTATCTATTTGACAACCTGCATAGTCAGCATCTGAATAACCCATTAGATCAAAGTTGTCACATTTTGGGTAAAACAATCCTAGATTTATCGTACCACTCAAATATTTAAATATTCGTTTAACAGCCTGTAAGTGGGATTCTTTGGGTTTGGCCTGAAACCGGGCACATAGACACACACTGTACATTATATCTGGTCTAGAAGCAGTTAAATATAGTAGGGATTCAATCATACCTATGTATTTTGTTACCTCTACATCCGTACCTTTTTCATCTGCTGTGAGTTTTATTGATGTACTCATTGGTGTGGTCTTTGAATTTGAATTGTCAAATCCGAATCTCTTAAGTAACTCTTTTGTGTACTTGGTTTGATGAATGAATATACCTTCGTGATTTTGTTTAATTTGAAGGCCCAAAAAGTAATTAAGTTCTCCCATCAAGCTCATGTCAAACTCCTTGTGCATGCATTTGGAAAACCACTCACAAAGAAAATTATTAGTAGCACCAAATATTATATCGTCTACATATATTTGTATAATAATAATATTTTTATCTTGACGTTTAATAAATAGCGTGGAGCCGATTTTACCTCGTATGAATCCATTTGATAATAGATACTTACACAATCTTTCGTACCAAGCCCTTGGAGCTTGTTTGAGTCCATAGAGAGCCTTCTTGAGTTTGTATACGTAATGCGGGAACTTATCATTTTCGAATCCAGGTGGCTGTTTTACATAGGCTTCTTCATTTATGTTCCCGTTGAGGAAGGCGCTTTTGACATCCATTTGGTGTAACTTAAACTTTCTGAAACAAGCGAATGCTAGTAGTATACGAATGGATTCCAAACGGGCAACTGAGGAAAATGTTTCTTCATAGTCTATTGCTTCTTGTTGGTTATATCCTTGAGCGACTAATCTCGCTTTGTTTCTTGTAATTGTTCCGAACTCGTCAAGTTTGTTTTTGAATACCCATTTAGTTCCAATAATGGAAACATCTTTCGGGGGAGGCATCAATTCCCATACTTGACATCTTTCAAATTGTTGTAACTCTTCTTGCATTGCTAGTAGCCAATGTTCATCAAGTATGGCTTCTTTGGCGTTCTTTGGTTAAATCTGGGATAGGAATGCTGAGAAAGCACACATGTTTTGTGCTTTTCTTCTCGTAGCAACTCCTTCATTTATGTCTCCAATGATGTTATCAGGAGGATGATTTTTAATGTATCTTGCTGATTTTGGAAGTTGAACATTATGTATTACTTCTTCAGTAGATTCAGAATTGTGGTTTTGTTGTTCATCCATTTCAGCTTGCTGGATATGTTCCTGATTTTCGTATTCAGCTTGCTGGATAGAGTCTTGATCTTGCTGTTCTTCTAATCCAGCTTGCTGGATCGGTTCCATTGTCTTGCTGTTTTGCTTTATGTGGTATGATGGGTTTGCAGCAGTCTCTAAAATTCTTGCATCTTCTTCTCTTTCTTTTGGAAGATCATGGTTAAGTTCATTAAATTTGATATGTATAGATTCTTCGATACACAGCTTTTGCACATTATAAACGCGATATGCTCTACTATTTTGTGCATACCCAATGAATATTCCCTCATAAGATCTAGCATCAAACTTGCCTAAGTTCCCACTAGTATCAAGAATAAAACATTTAGATCCAAAGACTTTGAAATAGCTAATATTAGGAAGTCGTTTATTTAATAATTCATATGGTGTTTTCAAAAGAATTGGGCGGATTAACACTCTATTTAGTACATAACATAATGTGTTTACAGCTTCAGTCCAGAATTTCTTTGGGAGATTACTTTCTTGAATTAGTGTTCTAGTTGTTTCTTGTAACGTACGATTTTTTCTTTCTACCACTCCATTTTGTTGAGGAGTTCTAGGTGCTGAGAATTCATGAGTTATTCCTTTTTGATTACAGAATGTAATAAAATCCTTTTGAAATTCAGTACCATGATCACTTCTGATTCTTATAAGATTAAGACTGTATTTGGTTTCCAAATTTTTAATCAGTTTTTCAAATTCTTTAAATGCCTCATCTTTTGTTCTAAGGAATATTACCCATGTATATCTAGAGAAATCATCGACTATCACAAAAGCATAGAATTTACCGTTTAGACTAGCATGCCTTTTAGGTCCAAATAAATTGAGATGAAGCAATTGTAAGGGAGAATAAGTTGATACCATGTTTTTGGCTGTGAACGATGTTCTTACTTGTTTTCCGAGTTAACAAGGTTCGCATATACATTTCTTGTCGAAATTCACTTTGGTAATCCTCTTTCTAAGTTCTTTGATGACAACTTCTTGATGAGGTCCATATGAATATGTCCCATTCTTCTATGCCACATATTCGCTTCATCTTGAACAGTTGCAAGACATAATTCTTCCTCCTGTCACTCAAAATCAAGAGTATATATATTCCCTTCTCTTTGGGCAACTAAGGCAGCATTGTTAGAACCATGTGAAATTGTACATTTACCTTTTTCAAACTTTACTTGATGCCCATTATCCATTAATTGACTAACACTGATAAGATTGAATTCTAGTCCGTTGACAAGATGAACATTATTAATGTTAACCTTACCATTACCGATTTTACCTTTCCCAATTATTTCGCATGATCGATTATCACCGAATGTGACAGTTCCATGTTTCTTTTTGACATTTAGTTCCACGAACTTAGATTTGTCTCCCGTCATATGACGTGAACATCCGCTGTCAAGGATCCACTTTTGGGAAGATACTTTGGCTTTGAAACATACCTGTATAAAAGAGATATAATTTATATTTTTGGTACCCATATCTTTTTGGGTTCACTTGTGTTAGTTGAAATCACATCACTTTTCTTTATCCATACAACTTTACTTCGATTTTTCTTTCTTGAACAATTTATCTCTAGATGTCCTTTAAGGCCACAATTTTTGCAAGAAGTGAAAGGCGTGCAATAATTTAATTTAAACAATGATATAGATTTTAGCATTTTAACTTCTTTTCTATATATTGGGTTGTAACCTATGCCTTGTTTATCATAACTGGGTCTTTGTTTTCCTAGCATGACATTTAGGTTTTCTTCCCCATGAACAAATTTAGCTAGAGAGATTTTTAACGATTCTATTTCTTTTTGTAGATCATTAGTTGGAGGTGTTTTATTAGTCGATTCACTACCAAATGCATCAATGCACATGTCTCTCATTTTTATCTCATTTTTTAGTTTTTTAACTTCATTATTTAGCTGTTTTACCTTGTTGAATAGTATTTTATTGAAATTATCTAAATATCCATTCTTTGCTGCTAATACCTTTTCCTCATTTGTGTGTGTTACCTTTTCTAATTCTTTCTTTTCATCTATTAGTGCCTCCACTTCGCTCATTAAAGTGTTTACTAGATCTTTCAAGTGCATATTTTTTTCTTTTAGTTTTTCATTTTCTTGTTTCAAAGTAATAACATCAGAAAGAGGTACCTCATTGGATTCACCTTCAAGTCCCATGAAGCATATTTGAGCCAGTTCATCGTTTACATCTATTTCCACTTAGAACTCTTCATCATCACTCCAGGTTAGGAATGCTTTATGCTTTTTGAACACCTTATTTCCTTGCTTTCCTTTGTTTTTGAGTTGGAAGCAATCCTTTTTAAAATGACCTGGTCGTCCACACTCGAAACAGGTTTCTTCGGTTGGCTTTGGTTTGAATTTGTTTGTGTTGAATGGATTTTTCCTTTGATTCTTTCTTTGAAGTAGACCTTTAAGTCTTCTTGACATCATAGCTATTTCATCATCAAAGTTATTCTCAAGCTCTTCTTCAATTCCTGCATTTAAAGCTAGTACCTTCTTTCGAGGAACTTCTTCCTCGTCGTCATATCTTTTTAATTGATGTTCATATTCTTCCAGTTCACCAAATAGAGTTAATGTATCCATAGACGAAATATTGACGGAATCTTGAAGAGTAGTAATTTTAGATGCAAACCTTTTAGGCATAGCCCGAAGTAACTTACGGTTGATTTCACTTTGTGGAATTGACTTGTCGAGCAATTTTAAAGAATTTATAAGTACTAAGAATCGTGCTTGAGCCATTTTGATTGTTTCATCTCTTTCCAGTTTGAACATTTCGTAGTCATGCATGAGCATACTCAGCTTAACTTTTCGTACTTTGGAAGTTCCTTCGTGACTTACCACTAGGGTATCCCATATCTCCTTTGATGTGTTGTATGAAGATACTTTCTATTTCGGATTGCACCATGCCACTGAGAAGAGTGTTCATTGCTTTTGAATCATATGAAACCATGTATGTTTCAGTTGAGTCCATCTCTAGTAGCGTTTTTGGAGTGCCATCATCTCTCCTTGGGATTACCGGTCCATTCTCCACCACCCACCATTCCCATGGGTCTCGCTTGAGATATATCCTCATTCGAAATTTCCAGAAGTTATAGTTCTCAGTTCCAAAGAGCAGTGGAGGTCGATTGGTTGATTGACCTTCATGATGAGCGCTTCCAAATTGTGCCATGTCAGAATCTTTCCCTACAAGTCACCTTTAAGACCAAGATAAGTAGAGCCTTGCTCTGATACCAAATGAAATTTAAATAGGTACACTTAGAAGGGGTGGTTGAATAAGTGTAGGCACAAACTATGTCCAATTTTTGTTTCTTGTCAAAAATTTCGTGAGTGTATAATGCAGCAAGCTGGATTACTGATATGGATAGAATGCAGGTTGCTGGATAAATAACAGAATATTAGAGTATACAATGCAATCACACAAACACCAGAATTTTTACGTGGTTCAACTACTACCCTCTAGAATAGTAGCCTAATCCACGTCCAATACCAACAAGTATTGGAGACTCACTTTTATTCAACTTTTCCAATTACAATACAAGTTCTATCAAATTTGAACACCTTTGTTCCTTGTGCACCTATGCACCCTTAAGCACATATTCTTTCCTTCAACTTGACTGTAATAAATTATCAACCCAAACAAGATAACCCAATACAATATAGATTTAGATATAACAATTAAAAATACAATACTAGAGGTCTAATGATCAAGCAATATATTACTTACCAACTCAAGGCTCTAGTATGAAATGATATGCAAGAAAGATATTACCAGAATATATTCGAAACTGCAACTTTGTTCTTTATGCAATCAAAATAATCTCGCAGCTTGTGTGCTATTATTTTTTTGTGTATGTATTTCGTGATCAAAACTGTTAGCAAGTTCTATTTATATACACCTCTTCAAGAGTATGTCTGTTGCACAGATTTGATTCTGTAATTTTGCTCGTTTAAAAACTTTTAGCACAAATCATGATATATTCAGTTTGATCATGCTGTCAATACTTTTAAGACTAATTGATTTTATGGTCTGTCCCAATTTCTAGAAGTCTGGAAATTAGCACCAAAAACATTGACACGCTAGTTTCCATATATGTATTGGACCGTTAGACCCAACCAATTAGATTTCCCAAAACATGGCTCATGATTCCTATATTGCGTATGGGAAAGACTTGATGCATATTTCGTATAATCTCAATTGCACAGATGACAGTCGTTATCTTTATATGTACTGGCATGTTTCCATATATCTTGACATGCATTGGTCCGTTAGCCACTTAAGTTGTTTAAAAAAAATGTGGGACGAGATAATGATATATGATTTCTGCTATGAATGTGCAGTATGTGGTAATATATGCAATCAACTAGTTACCTTAATTAATTTCCTAAAATTAAGACCCTTGATCTATGACGCAATCTGTGCAGCATGATTTATGATGCAAGGTATCTGATGTCATGATTTATGCTTACCATAATTTACCTGCTGGCTGGTGTCCATATGTATTGGACCGTTGATGACATCCAATTGAATTCCTTTAGTCATGGGATCGTGAACTTTGGATTTTTGCATAACTAAGGGTAATTTAATTTAATCAATCTTTTTGTTCTGCCGAACAGTATTTGATTCCTTAGCAAGTGTTGAGCAAATAATGGTCATGCATTTTATGTGCTAGATAATTTATCATGTGACACCAATTATGAATATGGACGTATATGCAATGCATGTCCTAGAGCCTTATTTTGGAAAGTAATAAATGCTAGGATCTTACATATATTCCTAGGACTCAATTTAGCTTTTCTTTCTTCAAAGACATCTTGACTTTGGACTTTCCTCCTTGATGTTCCTGAAATGTTATAAGACATGATTAGTAAGCAATTATGGTCATCATCAAAACATAGGGTGTGACATAAGTCAACACATGTGTTCCCAAAGTTTGAGTATCTGTTTCTTCAACGTCATTACTCACTTCCTACACAATTCTATCATTAAAAACAATATTTTTTTTCTCTCAATAGACAAGCATGCTAATCTTAACGAACAAGCAAATAGGAACATTGTCATGCTACCCGGTAACATCTTAACAACAGGCATAGATTACATCATGTATGAAATTATAACTAAGTTTAAGTTATCAACAGAGTTCAAAAATCTATCACATTTTTATTTCATCATTGACCAAATTAGAATTCAACTAACTAAAAGCCTGGGATTATGCAATGTTATGCAACTAAACACATACTAAGTAAACAAGACAAAAGAAAACTAAAAACAAAAAAATTCATGTAAAATTTAACTACAAAGATACTAAAATACCCCTACTATGCAACTTAAACATGCAATCAAACTATATGCAACTAACTATATGCAACAACTACTCACTACAACCAATACCCCCAAACTTAAAATAAACAATGCCCTCATTGTAATTAAAACTGAAAGAATACTCCCCTAAGTGGCAATGTCATCTCCGTTCGCCTCCTCATGATCTGATAGGATATCAGGCGATGGCTAAGTTTGAGATATTCTATAGTTGGAAACTGAGTGTGGGCTTCTAACTGTCCGAATGCTTGAGTCAGAAATTTTAAAATTTTAGTAATTTTTTTACTGTGGCTGAGCTATGGCGCGGCCGCGCGGTGTTTGGCTTGTAGTTGGGCTCGGCCGCGCGATCTTGTACTCTGGCAGCTTTAGTTTTTGTTTGACTTCTGTTTGATCCTGAATGCTTATAGCAATTGGACTGAACCTGAGAGGAGAAACAAGAAAACTATTATTAAGACTTACCACTATCTAACATCTACTAAATATGGAAACGTAAATAAGAATTAAACAAGGATGGAGAAAAGATTGGATGGGGTGCCTCCCATCTAGCGCTCGGTTTATAGTCCGTTAATTGGACTCTTTTATTGACACCACTATCCAATTCCTCTACAATAAGCTAGGAACCCTCCATCCATTAGAACCGCTATGTTCTTTGGTAGGTTCCCCATCAGGAGAGTCTTCGGATTGAAGCCACATAGCATATTTCCTATACATGATGTCCCCAGTTCTATTACATAGCCAGGTGCTCCTTCCGTTATATCTGTGAATAGATTTTTGCATTAAGGCATGACATATACAACAAGATTTTCTTCTTCTATTATCTCTTCTTCAGCCCACCGTGGTTTGTAAGAGGCCTCATAATCACAGAAATTCTTGCTTTGGATGTGACTACCAAGGGGACATGGGTGTGCAAAATTCATTGAATTTTTTAACCCTGGTTAAGAAGGTACTTGAGATATAATACAGGTGATATGATATTCTTCATTTTCCAAACCCCCAGTTGTCTCCTCAACGTCCACTCCTTTCAGTTCATCCAGTGGCATGCACACTTCTGGCTCTCTATCAGTTTCATCATTCATGTCATAGCACCAATTGGGTGGAGGGTAATTGTTCAAGGTTTCGAACATTTGATCCATCTGATTCTGAAGATTTCGAATTGACCTCTCTTGCTTAATCATCTTCTCCTCAGTTGATGCTACAAATTTAAACCACAAATCCTCCAACCTTAAATTTGCTTCTTGTTGCATTGGAGGTGGATTTGAGAAATCTGATGGATATGTTGGACTTGAGATGCAGTATTGATCTCGATAGTTATAACCCCATTCATAATCTGGGTGATACCCCTAACCTTGTTGATAATCAGGATAAACATCGTTGTTGAAGTAATCACCCCCAAACTGCACTTGTCCAACCTTGATGTTGCACTGATAACTCGGATGCTCGCCATCACAGTATTCACATATAACTACTATCTCTCGAGTGCGTTGGGCAAGAATATCCAACCTCTCCGAAAGTGTTACAATTTGTGCTGACAATGTAGAAAATACATTGAGTCCCTCAGTGCTTGTGTCCCTTGGTTGAATCATATTTGCATAAGACCATTGATAAGCAAAGTCACCCATGGTACCTGAAAAGAGAGAAATATAAGAAGATAATTAAAACCAAAAAAAATGTTTAAATTAAGACCAATTTGATTGAAATTAATGTTGGCAAAAGTTTATTAAGCTAATTCCCCGGCAACGGCGCCAAAAACTTGTTGCCTCTTTTTTAGTTCAAACAAAAGAGCTCTAACTCATGCAAGCATACATGCGTTAACAAGTAATACAGAGTAAGTAAAGTATCGTTCCCACGGAGAATTAACTAACAAAGTTCACCAAGCATTAGCCCATAACCATCTCAATCTTATTTAAACGAATGATATTATATTTTGTATTTAAACTACAAAATTAAATAAACCTAACTAATCCTAGAGTGAGACTAGATAATGAAGACTTGATATTACAATTTCATCTATTGACTCATTCAAATCCATACACTTCATGTTAAACCAAACTAATTGTATCGGTTTATTAGTCGAGAACACTAAAGTAAACTATAGCCATCATTCAATGCACCATACCCATATCACATATAATCCAGAATTGATAGAATACACATGGACACCCACATTACCTAAACTACTATATGTCTATATGATTTACAAATAATTAGGATTTAATTCCAAGTTCTCAATTAACTACGAATGGTGCTTCGGTATATGTCTATCCTAAGCACAAATCATACATCCCATCACAATGTAGAACATACAAACACAAGCTATCAAGATCAGATCTAAACCCATACTTCATCTCTCAAGTCCATATGGGTGATCACAGTAATTGATGGCTAATCAACTAAGCAAATAAGCATAAATCTTAATAGACAATCCCATAGCAATCAATAAGGTTAACAATGAAGTATATCAAAATAAACTAAGCAATAGATTCCATTGTAATCTCAAAATAGAGTTTAGCTTATCATAGAATCAAAATCCATCATCCACAATAGATTACACATTGAGAAATAAAGATAGAAGTAAAGAGAAGTTAAGGAATTAGGAATGCAAATCTGATCTCTCTTGCTCCAATTCTGAATTTCCTATGCTCTCCAATTACTTCAATCTTCAACTCTAATCTAATCTAGGGTTCTAATCTAATATAAAAAAGAAAGAGAAGAAAAGAGCATATATAATATGTTATGATCCCCCAAGGGTGGAATATCCCTTACATACTAAAATATGTCTAATATATAAGCCCTAATCAAACTCTCCCCTCAGTTAAGCTTCCAATTTCCAATTTAAAATAAAGTCAGTATCTGTAGTCAACGTCGCGCGCGGCCGCGCGCCCCTCCTTTGCAATCCTCGCGTGGGCGCGCAACTTACAGTGTGCAATGTCTGTCCAACCGGGTGCTCGCGCGGGCGCGCGTCCTCAAGCTTATTCTACCGCGCGGCCGCGCAGCTTCTGCAATTGTGATTTCTGGTTCTGCTGCTACACTGATCTATTCTGCTGTTCATTCTTTTGTCCATCCATGATTAGTCTCCTGCTACAATTGATCCTCACACCATGCGTCCATAGCCTCATGCCATTTACATCACCAAATCGTGTCATATCCTGCATTTTTACACCAAAGGAGTTTTAAGTAAACGCAATGCAAAATAACATGAAATGCAACTAAAAACACATTAAAATGTACTTGAGAAGGGCACAGTTCACGTGAATTGCTATCTAATAAGTAGGTATAAAACCCACTTATCAGTAGGATAATCGGTAAGCTTATCAAGATGCTAGCATTTGAAGGAGTTTCAAGCAAATATGGACATTCTGACTTCCTAGCGCGGGGCGCGCTGTGGTGCTGAGTAAAGCGGCGCAGGGCGCGCTAGTGCGTGACGAGTTAAAGTTGGATTAGGATTGGTGGTATGAAGCTGAGGTGAGGCAATTTATGCTACTTGTTGGAAAAAAGGGAGAGGCATTGATTTTTTCTGATAGAACGAGATTAAAAAGGCAAGAGCTTGGAGGAACGAAGAAGAAGAGTAATTTCACAAAGATTGTAGAATTGAAGGGCGAGAAGGGTGGTGTATTACTATTCTCCTTTAATTTCAATTTGTGTATTTGGGATGATGTTTTCTTTCATTTATTCAGTATTTAATTCATTGATTATGAACTAATTACTTTTTAGGCTTAAGACGGATCTTTAAGTGGAACGATGATTATGTAATCTTTGAATTCAGTTTAATAAGCTCTTATCCAGTTTATCTATATTAGTTTGAGCGTGAATTTATGAATTGCCTGATCAACGATTCTTTGTGGACTTGTATGAACTCGAGAGATGAAATATGAGTCTAGACTTAATTAATATAGCATGTGTTCTTGATTTATGTGAATGAACAGAATCTTGATGAATGTTATGGTAGAGATATGCTTGACATTGCATGTAATCAGATAAAGAACTTGAACTTCAACCTTCTTTAATTGTAATTCACATAGAGATATAGTGAGTTAGTTGATTAATGTGTTTAACTTAATTCTATCTTAATTGTGGCTTTGGGTTAATATGGTATTAGTGCATTGAGAGGTGGCTAGTGTTACATACGTGTTCTTGATTAATAAACTGGGATAGTGTGTTAAACTGGAATAAAGGTGCAAAAATCAGAGTGATGCTTTGAGTGAAGTCAAAAGCCTAATTCTCCATTATTGTTTGAAAATTCAGTTTTTAGCGTTTATTGATTGTTTGGTGATTTTACTATTTTTAATCCTTTTAGTTACAAACAGGAAATTGATTAGTTTAATAAAATTAGGATTAATAGGAAATTGGTAATTGTGAGGTTTTATTTATATTTACAGTCTCTGAGGGAACGATTCTCTACTTACTATTATATTACTTGTTGACCACGTATACTTGCGTGCTGTGCGTAATTAAATTTTACCAAACAAGTTTTTGGCGCTGTTGTCGGGGACTTTAATATAGATTTTATTATTTTGCAATATCAGTTTAATTAGTCCAGTTTTACTTAAACACTTTTTGTTTTTGTTTTGTTCGTCTTATTTCAGGTTTTTGAAGTTGGTTTATGCAAACTTGATCCAAAAATTCAGACTTGCTTCCTTTTGAGGACGACATTGAGAGAAGGTTTCAGAGGTTAAGTAAGTGGATCAAGGAAACAAGGGACGACTTCAAAAATTCTGACAAAGAAGAAGCAATGGCTACCGAAGACCAGAAAGCGTTGACGAATTTTGCTACACCCAAGGTGATTGAGCTGCAGTCGAGTATCACCAGGCCTGCAATAGCTGCGAATACTTTTGAGATTAAGCCTGGGACTATTCAGATGATCCAAAACTCGATTTAGTTTGGGGGACTTGCAAACAACGATCCTAACGAGCATTTGATCAGTTTTTTAGAAATATGCGACACTTTCAAGTACAATGGGGGTGTCGGATGAGGCAGTTAGACTTCGCTTGTTCCCATTCACTCTGCGGCACAAGGCGAAGAGTTGGTTACACTCTCTACCAGCGGGTTTGATAACGACATGGGATGATCTGGCTCAGAAATTTCTAGCAAAATTTTTCCCGCCAGCGAAAACTGCAAAGATGAAGAACGAGATTACCATGTTTGATCAGCAACACGAGGAGTCGTTGTATGAGGCATGGGAGAGATACAAAGAATTGCTCAAAAAATGCCCACATCACGGATTGCCTAAGTGGTTGCAAATGAATACATTTTATAATTGACTATATGGGAATCTCAAGACTAGTATTGATGTAGCGTCGGGGGGAGCTTTTATGGCAATGAATTATGAGGAGGCATATCAGTTGATAGAGACAATGGTTACTAACAACTATCAGTGGCCCACGGCAAGAATGACATAACCTAAAGTTGCTAGAGTGTTAGAGGTAGATGGAGTGACGGCAATAACATTGCAAATTTCAGCTCTCTCCAAGAAGTTTGACGTTTGGTCAGGAGGACAGACACAACAAGTTGCAGTTATTTGTTAGTTGTGCGCGGGTGAACATCCAACGGATCAATGTACAATCAACCAAGAGTCAGTACAATTTATGGGTAGCTACAACAGAATTCCTAAGAATACGTACCAAAATGCATATAATTAGGGGAATAGTAATCATCCGAATTTATCATGGAATAATAATCAGAATCAGCAAGCTCCACAACCATCGTATCCCCCTAGATTTCAGAATCAACAACAACCAGTTCAACGTCAAGAGAGGAAATCTGATTTAGAGGAGTTGCTATCAAAGTATATAACGAACAACGAGGTAGCCATGAAAAATCAAGCAATGGCAATGAAATCGCAAGAGATAGCCATCGTGAATCTAGCAAATCAGATGGGACAAATTGCATTAGCGTTGAACAATAGACCACAAGGGACTCTACCAAGTGACACCGAAAGAAATCTGAAGGGAAATCATGAACAGTGTGAGGCAAACACCCTGAGAAGTGGAAAACATTTGGATGGGAAAGGTGCAGAAAATTCAGCTATATCGGATGACAAAATTGATGACAACAAAATGATTGAAGATAAACAGGGTGAGGATAAGCAACGTGAGAAAATAAAGTTAGATGACAAGCCAGTTGTGTATCCTCCACCGCCGTTTCAGCAAAGAGTTCAAAAGCAGAAATTAGACAAATAGTTTGTGAAATTTTTAGAAGTTTTTAAGAAACTTCAGATTAATATCCCGTTCGCAGAAGCCCTGGAGCAGATGTCGAGTTATGCGAAATTCATGAAAGGGATTTTGTCCAGAAAAAAGAAATTGAAAGATTTCGAGACAGTGGCATTAACAGAGGAGTGTAGTGCGGTTTTACAGCGAAAGTTGCCACCAAAGTTGAAAGATTCGGGGAGTTTCACTATTCTGTGCACAATTGAGAATATGGCATTCAATAAATATTTATGTTATTTGGGAGCGAGTGTGAGCCTTATGCCGTTATCAGTTTATACATAATTGGGTTTGCCAGCTCCGAAGCCTACGAACATCTCTTTACAGTTGGCAGATAGGTCGGTCACGTACCCGAGAGGCATTGTGGAGGACATATTGGTTAAGGTAGACAAGTTCATATTCCCTGCAGATTTCATTATTCTGGATTTTGAGGAAGATAATAATATCCCAATCATCCTCGGGAGACCAATTTTGGCTACCGGTAGGACACTTATAGACGTACAAAATGGTGAACTAACGATGAGGGTCCAAGATCAAGAAGTAAAATTCAACATTTTCAAGGCCGTGAAATTTCCTATGGATGAAGAAGATTGTTTCCGGATGGATATCATTGAACAGATAATCAGCGAAGACATGGAAAAGAGTTTGGTTAACGATCCATTGGAAACGACATTATTGGGAGATAAAGAATTAGATGATCCAGAATTTGTAGACTACTTGCATAAGCTAAACTCCCTACCACGACTTAGCAGATTTAGAGCACCATTTGAACCATTGCACACGGATGAAAAAGCTACATCAAGGATGAAACCGTCATTGGAGGAGCCACCGACTCTTGAACTTAAGCTACTCCCTAAACACCTCAGGTATGTGTATTTAGGCAATTCTAATTCTTTACCAGTTATTATTTCTGCTGCACTTAACGAATTGTAGGAAGAAAAGCTGCTTAGAGTGCTGAGGGACCACAAATCGGCTATAGGATGGACAATTACAGATATCAAGGGAATCAGCTCATACTTTTGCATGCCCAAAATTTTGATGGAAGACGATGCAAAACCCATAGTAGAACAACAAAGACGGCTCTACCCTATCATGAAAGAAGTAGTGAAGAAGGAAATACTGAAATGGTTGGATGCGGGTATCATATACACGATTTTAGACAGTAAGTGGTTCAGTCCGGTGCAATGTGTGCTGAAAAAGGGAGAAATGATTGTGGTTCAGAATGACGATAATGAGCTAATTTCGACAAGGACAGTGACTGGTTGGAGGGTTTGCATGGACTACAAGAAGTTGAATAAGGCAACCCTCAAAGATCACTTTCCTTTGCCCTTTATCGATCAAATGTTGGACAGATTAGCAGGCCACAAGTACTACTGCTTATTGGATGGATATTCGGG
The DNA here is from genome assembly GCA_016801055.1 of Panax notoginseng. Taxonomy (NCBI): domain Eukaryota; kingdom Viridiplantae; phylum Streptophyta; class Magnoliopsida; order Apiales; family Araliaceae; genus Panax; species Panax notoginseng. Next base: position 150,885,763 of record CM029015.1, on the reverse strand, counting down.
TTATAATCAGATCGTCATTGCTCCTGAGGATCAAGAGAAGACTACGTTTACGTGCCCATACGGCACATTCGCATTCAAGAGAATGTTGTTCGGTTTGTGTAATGCTTCTGCTACCTTCCAGCGGTGTATGATGGCAATCTTCTCAGACACGGTAGAGAAAAATATGGGAGTCTTCATGGACGACTTCTCTGTCTATGGGGAAGATTTTGATGCATGTCTGGAGAATTTGGTAATGGTCTTACAAAGATGTACAGACACGAATCTGATACTTAATTGGGAAAAGTGTCACTTCATGGTTGAAGAAGGCATAATTTTGGGGCACAAGGTCTCGGCTCAAGGATTAGAGGTTGATAGAGCGTAGTTGGAAACAATTGAAAAGCTTCCTCCACCGAGTTTAGTTAAGGGAATAAGAAGTTTTCTGGGGCATGCTGGGTTTTACAGGCGATTTATAAAAGACTTCTCTAAAATTGCAAAACCTATGTGCAGCCTTTTAGAGAAGGATTCGGTTTTCAAGTTTGATGAGGAGTGTAAATTAGCATTTGGGTTGTTGAAGAAGAAATTGACCACAGCTCTCGTCATCGTCGCGCCGGATTAGACCATGCCCTTTGAGTTAATGTGTGATGCAAGTGACTATGCGGTTGGGGTTGTTTTGGGTCAACGTCGAGAGAAGGTATTTCATGCCATATATTATGCAAGTAAGACACTCACGGGACTCAAATGAACTACACAACTACGAAAAAGGAATTGCTTGTTGTGGTGTATGCGTTCGATAAATTCTGGGCGTACTTGATCGGAACAAAGGTAGTAGTTTATACAGATCACTCAGCCATTCGGTGCTTAATTTTGAAAAAAGATGCTAAGCCACGCCTTATCCGATGGATTCTCCTTTTACAAGAGTTTGATTTAGAAATAAAGGACAGAAAGGGGACGGAGAACCAAGTCGCCAATCATTTGTCTAGGCTGGAAAATCAGAATAAAAAGGAAGAGGACAAGTGTGTAATCAACGAGTTATTCCCGAATGAGAAAATGTTTGGGATAACTACATTATTTCCATGGTACGCAGACTTCACGAAATATCTAGTGAGCAACATTCTTCCCCCCTGATCTTACACGACAACAGAAAAAGAAGTTTCTTCATGACGTCAAGTGGTATATGTGGGATGAACCTTACTTATTCAAACAGTGCGCCGACAAGATGATCAGAAGATGTGTGCCCTACATTGAAGTGAGGAACATACTGCATGAACGCCACTCATCGACGTATGGGGGACACTATGGTAGTGAGAGAACATTGGCAAAAGTACTTCAAGCTGGGTTTTATTGGCCTACATTATTTTAAGACGCCCACCAATTTGTTAAAACTTGTGATAGATGTCAACGGGTGGGCAACATATCGAAAACAAATGAGAGGCCACTCCAAATGATCTTGGAAGTTGAAATTTTTGACGTTTGGGGCATCGATTTTATGGGGCCATTTCCATCATCGTTCAGTAATCAATATATATTGCTTGCGGTGGACTACGTATCCAAATGGGTTGAAGTCGTAGGACTCCCGACTAACGATGCCAAAGTGGTTCTCAAATTCTTACAGAAGAACATTTTTACGAGGTTTGGCACGCCAAGAGCCATTATAAGTGATGAAGGTAGTCACTTCTGCAACAAATCATTTACAGCTCTATTGGCAAAGTATGGGGTCGACTATAAGGTAGCTACAACATATCATCCCCAAACCACTGGGCAAGCTGAGGTTTCAAACAAGGAAGTGAAGAGAATCTTGGAAAAGGTGGTAAACCCGAGTTGAAAGGATTGGTCGCTCAAGTTGGACGATGCACTGTTGGCCTACCAAACTGCGTATAAAACACTGATTGGCATGTCACCATATCAACTACTATATAGGAAAGCTTGTCACTTACCTGTCGAGTTACAGCACAAGGCCTACTGGGCTATTCAGAAACTGAACTTCGATCAAGCAGCAGTGGGTGGAAAGAGACAACTTCAGCTAAATGAGCTCGATGAATTCCGACTGCAAGCCTATGATAACTCAAAGTTGTACAAGGAAAAGGTCAAGAGATGGCACGACAAGAAATTGATACAAATAACGTTTGAGCCTGGGCAATCAGTCTTATTGTTTAACTAACAGTTGAGATTGTTCCCAGGAAAACTAAAATCAAGGTGGTCGGGACCATTCACCATCATAACAGTTTTCTCATATGGCGCCGTTGAACTATACAGTAGAAATCCATTGGAGACTTTCAAGGTCAATGGTCAACGGTTAAAGCATTATTGGGGTAGTGATTCAAATTGGGATGTCGTCAACATTACCCTTGCCGATGCACAGTGATACAAAAGGCACCGTCGGGTTTACGACATTAAAACTAGCGCTACTTGGGAGGCAACCCAAGCTCTAAACTTTTTCTCTTTTAGTTATTCTTTATATGTTAGTTTATAATCTAGTTTAAATATGAAGTTTTCATAGAATTTTGACTCCATTTTTGGATGATTCACAGGTAACTAAAGGAAAATAGAGTCATCATGCTATTGACCCCCTAGCGCGGGCTGCACTACCCAACGCACAGACATAGCGTGGGGAGCGCCACTACCCTGACAACTTACTGACATGCCAGCGCGAAACTCGCCAATTTGTCGATCCCATAACGCGGGGAATGTTATATCAACGTACAATGGGCGCAAGGCGCGCCACTGCCCCATCCTGCTACTGACCACCTAGCGCGGGCCGCGGTACCCAATACTTAGATACAATGCAGAGCGCGCCATCTCATGCATATCCACGGCACGGGTCGCGCCGCTCGGAAAACACAAGCACTGAACGTATTTTAATTGTCGTGTCTTAGGCCATAACCACTTCACCTTTCCTTCGTACACTTAATTTCCCCACTTCTCCTACACCCTTAACACTTCCACTACTTCGTAACTCCTATAACACTTCCACTACACCATCTCTCCTTCTCCTTTTCAACTTCCATTCACATTAAACCCATACACTCTCCATCTCCCAACCCACGTTGGTTTTCCATCCACTATATGAACTCCAACCATACATATAGGAAAATTCATATCAGATATATACACTACACCCTAATCCTAAATCTAATTCCTTCCTTGCACAAATTCATTCA